>LR738713.1:752889072-753024781 GCA_902687465.1 Secale cereale | reverse complement strand
GGGGGGGGGGGGGGGGGGGGGTGCATTTGGTGCAAAAAAACATAGCAGTGGCGCACCCCTTCACTGGTGCGCCACTAGTAGCCAGGAATACTAGTGGCGCACCAGTGAAGGGGTGCGCCACTGCTATGTTTTTTTTTGACCACCATGCCCAGCCTTACCAGTGGCGCACCAGGGCAAGGTGCGCCACTACTATCAAAAATAGTAGTGGCGCACCTTGTCCTGGTGCGCCACTGGTAAGCCTGGGCATGGCTGGTTACTGTTCAAAAACTTAGTAGTGGCGCACCCCACACCTGGTGCGCCACTAGTAATGTCACTATTAGTGGAGCACCTGTTTGTGGTGCGCCACTGCTATATAGTAGTGGCGCACCACATCTCTGGTGCGCCACTAATAGTGATATTACCTATAGCCTTTTTTCTAGTAGTGCAACACCGAGCGTGAGAATGATCGAAGATCGGAACCCCCTCTACGTTGCGCATGGGCCTCCTTTTAAAGGTCAAAGGGGTCACCGACAGGTGGCAACGCAGCCGAGGGTAGAAACGTAAAAATGGTGGTTGTTGGAACAGTGTATGCATAGTGCTCTATACCTAACCCTGACGGTGGGGGACAAGGGCATTAAATGCCCGTCGCCGTCGCCCCAAACAGTGCAAAAAGCGTCCGTCTGGGCGTCTCCGTCCGCCACGAAGGTGACCTTCTCATCGTAGCTCGCCACCGTGTACCCCAGGCTGCACAGCCTTTCGCCACATGTGCCTAGAAGGGCCCCAGGGCGACGCGTGGGCGGATGAGCTGGAGCGTGGGTGCTTAGTGGAAGTTTGCCGCGGCGAGCGCCTTGCCACAGCCGCCATCTTGTCGAGCCTGGGAGCTTGTCGCTCCTCGGGCCTTACCGGGATGCGTGGCGTGTCGCGGCAAGTCTCTTGAAATGCCGTGTTTAGCCTTCTCGGCAAGCTCCTCTTGCCAGGGTCTTGTACCAAAGAGGTGGTCTTGAGACTTGAATGGCCTTCCCGGCAAGCTCCTCTTGCCGGGGCCTTGTTTCTTTAACTTGTATACTTTGTTCTTGAATGGCTCCAAAGGAACCACAGTGGGCCTTGGCGGACGTGCGGCAAGCCCTGCCACGGGACGCTGTTACTGCCCGTGCACAAGTTCGGGATACTAAGGTACCCCTACTTTAGTACACCGACACCGGGCATTCCCCCTCTTTATGTAAACCTTGTAAAATAAGAGAGAAAAGGCATAAGTATTGTGATATAATGTGTAGTAACAGCCCATAGTGCAATAAATATCAATATAAAAGCATGATGCAAAATTGACGTATCAACTCCCCCAAGCTTAGACCTCGCTTGTCGTCAAGCGAAAAGCCGATATCGAAAAATATGTCCACATGTTTAGAGATAGAGGTGTCGATAAAAATAAAATATGGACATAGGGCATCATGATCATCTTTAGTGCAGCAACATAACTTTATCATATAGGTTCTTATGTAAAAGTTACAATTCAATCACAAGGTAAAGTATGAATCAGAAACTTTATTGATAGCCAACAAACTACGATCTTAGTAATTGAAGCAATTGCAATTTATCAAACATCAGAAAGAGTCAAATATAAGAGCTTTTCAGCAAGTTCACATAATCAACTGTCATTTAGTCTTTCATAATTGCTGACACTCACGCGATACTAATGAGTTCAAAGTTTCAACCGTAAACGGAGAAAGATAAGGGCTTATAGTTTCGCCTCCCAACAATTTACCTCAAGGGTAATGTCAACAATAATGGTTCACGGCTCTCGACATCCACATGGGTATATATATCTAGATCTAGTTCCAACATATTGTGCTTGCCTAAAGGATAAAAGTAAAAAAGGAAAGGTGATGAGGATAGGAGATAAAAGTAAAAGATAGGCCCTTCGCAGAGGGAAGCAGAGGTTGTCATGCGCTTTTTATGGTTGGATGCACAAAATCTTAATGCAAAAGAACGTCATTTTATATTGCTACTTGTGATAATGGACCTTTGTTATGCAGTCTGTCACTTTTATTTCTTCCACATCACAAGCTCGTATAAATTTTATTTTCTTTACACTAATAGATCATGCATATTTAGAGAGCAATTTTTATTGCTTGCACCGATGACAACTTACTTGAAGGATCTTACTCAATCCATAGGTAGGTATGGTGGACTCTGATGGAAAAACTGGGTTTAAGGGATATTTTGAAGCACAAGTAGTATCTCTACTTGGTGCAAAGAATTTTGGCTAGCATGAGAGGGAAAGCAAGCTCAACATGTTGGAGGATCTGTAACAATATAACCTCTTTTAGGATGTAAGAAGACATAACCCATTATGTTGTCTTCCTTGTCCAACTTCAACTTTTTAGCATGTCATATTTTAATGAGTGCTCACAATTGCAAAATATGTCCAAGATAGTATATTTATATGTGAAACCTCTCTTTCTTTATTACTTCCTATTAATTGCAACAATGGCCAAAACTATGTTTGTCAACACTCAACAACTTTTATTCTCCATACTCTTTATATGTGAGGTCATTACTTCACATAAGATCAATGTATGGTCTTTATTTACTTCTTGTTATTCCTTTCTTTTCTTTTATTCCCTTAAGATCATAGCAACATAGCCAATCCCTCACTCAAAACTATTCTTTATTATATAACTCGAGGACTCGATTACATAGATAGGGATCAAAGCAAAACTCAAAGCTAAATCATACTAAAAACTTTATTCTACTAGATCAAGATATAACCAAAAGGATCGAACTAATAAAAATAGTAAATATAAAGGTGTGATGGTGATACGATACCGGGGCACCTCCCCCAAGCTTGGAAATTGCCAAGGGGAGTGCCCATACCCATGTGCTTATGTTTCTTTCTTCGGAAGTGGTGTTGATGAAGTTGATGATGATGCAGGCTTGTCTTCCAACATCGAATGTGGGAGATGCTCCAATTTATGAATAATGCCCTTGAGTGTGATGATATGATCTTGCAACAAAATATTTTCACTAGTTAGATACTTGTTTTGCAAATGAGCTATTTCAATCATCTTGAAAGCTTCAACTTCAGTAGGGATAAGGTGATTGTAGTGAGATTGAAGGATGTCTTCTTCTTCTGCTGACGGAACTTGATCCTCTGCGGCCTTCTTGATCTTATCCCCCTTGTTGATCTCCCCAAGTTCTTATCTCTCAACTCTATCTTCATTAGCCAAGCATCGTCGCCGGCATTGTTGGAGGAGGAGGACGACATGATGCCTGGCCTTGGAAACTCTGATAGAAAACAGCTCGAAACAAAAACAAAAGATATTGTCGTGGTACTGGGGCCAAAACCTTTGGGAGATTATATAATGAATTTTCCCGACAAAAATACGTAACGTGCAAGAAAACGGAGCCCGGGAGGCACACAGGGTGTCCACAAGGTAGGGGGTGCCCCCTCCACCCTTGTGGATGCCCCATGTCCCTTCCAGAACGGAGAAAAATTGTTGTTTGGAACGTTTTGGAGTCTGTTTACTTACTGTACCACATAACTATTCCTTTTCGGAGTCTGAAACATTCTGGAAAGTGTCCCTTATGTACTCATCCAGTGTCACGGTGTCAATTATATTGGTCTCAACATTTATGGGGGTACCTGAGATATAGTGTTTGATTCTTCGACCGTTTACCACCTTCGGATTTGTGCCTTCGGCGTTGTTTATCTTGATGGCACCAGAATGATAGACCTCCTCGATAATATAAGGTCCTTCCCCTTTCGATAGAAGCTTTCCTGTAAAAAATCTTAAACGAGAGTTGTATAGCAAGACATGGCCACCTACGTTAAACTAACGCTTTTTTATCCTTTTATCATGCCTTCTTTTAACTTTTTCTTTAAACAGCTTGGGTTCTCCATTCATCAAGTGAGCTTATGTCAAACATCCTCTTCTCACCGGCAAGTTTGAAGTCATAATTGAGCTCTTTAATAGCCCAATATGCCTTATGTTCTAATTTTAGAGGTAAGTGACATGCATTTCCATAAACCATTTTATACGGAGACATACCCATGTGGTTTTTATAAGCAGTTCTATAAGCCCATAATGCATCATCAAGTTTCTTAGACCAATTCTTCTGGGATCTATTAACAATCTTTTGCAAGATCAATTTAATCTCTCTATTGCTTAATTCTACTTGACCACTAGACTGAGGATGATATGTAGATGCAATTCTATGGTTAACATCATATTTAGCAAGCATCTTACGGTAAGCGCCATGAACAAAATGTGAACCACCATCAGATGATTAAATATCTAGGGACTCCAAACCTTGGAAAAATAACTTCTTTGAGCATCTGAATAGAAGTGTTATGATCAGCACTACTAGTTGGAATAGCTTCTACCCACTTAGTAACGTAATCAACAGCAACTAAAATATGTGTATAACCGCTAGAGGAAGGAAAAGGTCCCATATAATCAAAGCCCCAAACATCAAATGGTTCAATAACAAGTGAATAATTCGTAGGCATTTCTTGACATCTACTAATATTACCAATTCTCTGACATTCATCACAAGACAAGTCAAACCTACGGGCATCTTTGAAGAGAGTAGGCCAATAAAAACCGGATTGCAATACCTTGTGCAGTTCTATCTCCAGCATGGTGTCCTCCATAAGCCTCAGAGTGACACTTGCGTAGGATCCGTTCATGTTCAAGCTCAGGTAAACAACGTCTAATAACACCATCTACTCGTTCTTTATAAAGGTGTGGGTCATCCCAAAAGTAATATCTTAAATCATAGAAAACCTTTTTCTTTTGCTGGTATGTGAAGCTAGGTGGTATAAATTTAGCAACAATATAATTAGCATAATCAGCATACCATGGAGCAGTATGAGAAGTATTTATGACAGCTAATTGTTCATCGGGAAAGCTATCATCAATAGGTAGTGGGTCATCAAGAACATTTTCTAACCTAGAAAAGTTATCTGCAACGGGGTTCTCAGCTCCCTTTCTATCAATAACTAGATCGGGATCGCGCCCTGGCGCGAGGGTGCCGGTCCAAACGTTTTAGGTCAAGTAGGGAATGCTTAGCTAGTAGCAATACATGTATATCATATGTATTCATATATGCTAAAAATACAGTGAAAGAGAAACATTCAAATGTGACAGAAGTGAGACATAATACCACTTAGTACCAATATGGAACTATAAGGCATAATCGATCTTAGTTCGTTCATTAGATTAAAAAAGTCACTCGACAGGAAGCTCGAAATCAAAAGCACGTCCATTCGATACGATGGTTAATAACAAAAGTGATATAATATGAGAAAGTTATTGGAGCAGCAACATAATAAAGAAGAAGCAACTAAGCATGTTAACATATATGACCAAATGGAACACCCTCAAGGTGATGGACAATTGTTGATCTTGTGAACCATAATGTATACGTGCCTTCCACTGCCCTCAGAATTGTTACAGGGAACCTCACTTGGATCCTGGCACACTTGTATAAATTTCGCTCATGCAAAGTGTACACAAACATGTCTATGACCTCATTAGGCGCCGTCTTGTTGGCATGATTTCCCTATAAAAGAGCACACATGTATACTCTTGATAGGGCCATCATCGAAGCCACCCCGCTGGTACCATATCCCGGAGATTCACATGTAGATGTGCTGGTTCCACACGGCCGAGAAAATGCCAGATAAGTCGACAACATTGTACAGAAGCCGAGGAGGTTGGATAATCTATGGCACATATGAAAGAAGAAGTAGTTTTGGCACAAGTTTTAGGTAAGAATTATACTTGGACAGTAAATAAAAATACAACTGATTAGAGTTATTTCTCAGTTTAGATAGAAAAGAAAGAACCAATGATTGTTTCATATAGAAGAATTATGTCTGAGTTCAGATAAAAAAGAAATAGGCACCGAGTGTTTCCATAATAGCAGAATAAATGCTAGGCGAGTAATTTGTAGATGCCAAAATAACGTAATTAGATACATATCCATAATTAGTTAAAACCATGGAAAGAAATCATATATAGTATAAGCTGGAAGACATAATACGTCAAATCTGAAGGAGAAGCACTCTAGATAACATCCATTGATTTGATAATCAGCAATGTCAATATAAATGAGAATAATCTTTAACCGTAGTATCCTATACAACACCTGGAAAACACAATTAGCTTACTCTAGCTATATAACTTCTTGGAGAGATCGAACGAGTGCTAAACTAAGGGTACCTGACCAATGGGGACGAGATCGCTTCTTTAGTGTGCTCCCTCTCCATTCAAACCACAAGACAACCCTCCGGCATGGCACCGACCGAACTGCAAATCATCCAGAAACATCAAGGGAAGTACAAAGAATATATATTTCATTTCAGTGTACAGCATCATAAAATGAGCAAAGCAACCAGCAATGGAGAAGAGGCACTGACCGTGGACAAGGGAGAAGAGGCTGCCATTGGGGTAGTAGTCGCTCCTCCTCTGCCTGATCCACGTCGACGGCCACACGCCTGAGCCTCGACGCCGTGGCGACTGTTGCAACCTGCCATGGAAGAATTTGCCTCAAAGTTAAGTTCAGGTCTGTTTCAGAATGAACAACAACATATGCATGCAGAGAGCATGTATCAACACAGCACCCAAATGCATGATGATGATCCAGAGCTATCAAATCTTCAAATTTCAGATTACTTCAGAGCACACTCTAGCTTGAAGTAACAGGCGTGATTGATCTTACATTAGGCCCAGAAAAGTAGGGTTTGTTGTTGAGGTTCAGGATCCTGTGTGCTTCGAGTGATGCCGCCTGGCAGAGTAAATCATCTCTAGACCTGGAATTTGTAACCAGCAGAAAAAGGACTGTTTGCAGTCAATCTCCATGCATGACGAAGAGCTAGCTTGATGGATCGATGACGATTGCTCACCTTCTCCAGGAAGAACAGGCGGTCGATGAACTGCCCGGAAACCTTGTCGAGCTCCACAACATCGGTGACCTGCAGCGATCAGAGAGAGGGATTGTGAGGAGAAGCAGCACGAGATTAACGGGGAGAGGAGTCTAGCGTCTTTAATCGAACGTGTCTCACCTTGAGGTCCTCGACGTCTCCGCAGCCCGTACTCTAAATCAAGCTCAGCACAGGCACAATTTAGAAGATCCTGGGCATGAAATGAACACCCAAAAGGGAGTGCAGCAACAACAGAAAGAAATGCTAAAAGGGAACATAGAGCAGAAACCAGCCCAAAATGCAAGCAATAATTTTTTTAAAGGGAACATAGAGCAGCATGAGCATGAGGCATAGAAAAATGGGGTCACCTTATGTTCAAGAATCAATGGCTTGCTACTTCTCGAGCTTGCGTTGTATTCCCTCGAAGAGGAAAGGGAGATGGAGCACAGTAGCGTAAGTATTTCCATCAGTTTTGAGAACCAAGGTATCAATCCAGTAGGGACCACACGCGAGTCCCTCGCACCTGCACAAACAATAAGAACTTCACAGCCAACGCGATAAGGGGTTGTCAATCCCTTTACGGTCACTTACGAAAGTGATATCTGATAGATATGATAGTTTGATATAATTGGTATTTTTGGATATAAGAACAGAAAGTAAAAACAACAAAGTAAAGGAGATTGTAGATTGATATGTTGAGAATAGACCCCGGGGCCATAGGTTTCACTAGTGGCATATCTCATGATAGCAGATTTCTACGGTGGGTGAATGAATTACTGTCGAGCAATTGATAGAAAAGCGAATAATTATGAGAATATCTAGGCATGATCATTATATATAGGCATCACGTCCGTGACAAGTAGACGGAAACGATTCTGCATCTACTACTATTACTCCACACATCGACCGCTATCCAGCATGCATCTAGAGTATTAAGTTCAAAAGAACAGAGTAATGCTTTAAGCAAGATGACATGATGTAGAGGGATAAACTCAAGCAATATGATATAACCCCATCTGTCAACAATACTATACGTGCCTTGCTGCCCCTACTGTCACTGGAAAGGACACCGCAAGATTGAACCCAAAGCCAAGCACTTCTCCCATTGCAAGAACTATAGATCTAGTAGGCCAAACCAAACCGATAATTCAAAGGGACTTGCATGGATATTATAATCATACATAAAAGAATTCAGAAAGGAACCAAATATTTCTCATAGATAATCTTGATCATAAACCCACAATTCATCGGATCTCCACAAACACACCGCAAAAAGATTACATCGAATAGATCTTCTCGAAGACCGAGGAGAACTTGGTATTGAGATCCAAAGAGAGAGAAGAAGCCATCTAGGTACTAACTATGGACACGAAGGTCTGTGATAAACTACTCACAACTCATGGTGAGGCGATGGTGTTGATGTAGAAGCACTCCGTGGAAGATCCCCCCTCCGGCGGAGCTCCGGAACAGGCCCCAAGATGGGATCTCACCGGAACAGAAGGTTGTGGCGGTGGAATTAGGGTTTTCTCTGTTGCTTCGATGTTTTCAGGGTACCTAGGTATATATAGGAGGAAGGAGGGCACCGGGGGAGCAATGTGGGGCCCACAAGGTAGGGGGCGCGCCCCCACCCTCGTGGACGCCACGTGTGCCCTATTCCGTGGTTCTCAAGTCTCATGTGACGATTTGACTCCAAAAATATCTCTCCCGAAGGTTTCATTCCGTTTGGACTCCGTTTGATATTCCTTTTCTGCAAACCCTGAAATAGGCAAAAACAGCAATCTGGACTAGGCCTTTGGGTCAACAGGTTAGTCCCAAAAATAATATAAAAGTGTATAATAAAGGCCATTAAACATCCAAAACATCATGTATAACAGCAAGGAACAATCAAAAATTATATATACGTTGGAGACGTATGAAGCATCCCCAAGCTTAATTCCTGCTCGTCCTCGTGTAGGTAAATGATAAAACAGAATTTTTGATGTGGAATGCTAACCAACATAATTTTCAATGTAATTCTCTTTATTGTGGCATGAATGTTCAGATCCAAAAGATTCAAGATAAAAGTCTATATTGACATAAGAAATAATAATACTTCAAGCATACTAACAAAGCAATCATGTCTTCTCAAAATAACATGGCTAAAGAAAGTTATACCTACAAAATCATATAGTCTGGCTATGCTCCCTCTTCATCACACAAAACATCCATATCATTCACAACCCCGGTTTCAGCCAAGCACTTGTTTTTATACTCAATTTTTTCATACCTTTCAACTTTCACGCAATACATGAGTGTGAGCCATGGATATATCACAATAGGTGGAATAGAATGGTGGTTGTGGAGAAGACAAAAGGGAGGAAGATAGTCTCACATCGACTACGCATATCAACGGTCTATGAAGATGCCCATCAATAGATATCAATGTGAGTGAGTAGGGATTGCAATGCAATGGATGCACTAGAGCTAAAAATGTATGAAAGCTCAACAAAAGAAACTAATTGGGTGTGCATGCAACTTGCTTGCTCACGAAGACCTAGGGCATTTGAGGAAACCCATCGTTGGAATATACAAGCTAAGTTCTATAATGAAAATTCCCACTAGTATATGAAAGTGACTAAACATGAGACTCTCTATCATGAAGAACATGGTGCAACTTTGAAGCACAAGTGTAGAAAAAGATAGTAGCATTGTCCCTTTTCTTTCTCTTTTTTTTTCTTTTTTTTTCTTTTTTGGGCCTTTTTTTCTTGGCCTTTCCTTTTTTTGTTTTTTCCTTTGGGATAATGCTCTAATAATTATGATCATCACACTTATATTGATTTACAACTCGATATTACAACTCGATACTAGGACAAAGTATGACTCTATATGAATGCCTCCGGCGGTGTACCGGGATGTGCAAGGAATCAAGAGTGACATGTATAAAAAATTATGCATGGTGGCTTTGCCACAAATACGATGTCAACTACATGATCATGTGTCGGGGAAACTGATCCACGAGCACCTATGGGACCGGCGGACCGAGTTCCTTTCGGTACGGCTGGGGCGGAGATCGCACGAAGAGCAGATAGAGGCGAAGCACACGAGCAGTTTACCCAGGTTCGGGCCACACGGATGCGTAAAACCCTACTCCTGCTTTGTGGTTTGTATTGAGTTCTTGCTTGGGAGCGCTGGGTGCTACAGTACACACCAGTAGCTAACGAGACCGAGCGTGAGTGTTCTTCTGCTTCGAACCCCTCTCTACATTGCGCATGGGCCTCCTTTTATATGCTCAAGGGGTCACCGACAGGTGGCAACGCAGATGAGGGTAAAAATGGAAAGGTGTTGTAGTTGGTACAACTACCTGTACAGTGTATCATACCTAAGCCTGACGGCAGGGGACAAGGGCATTAAATGCCCATCGGCGTCGCCCAAATAGTGCAAAAAGGGACTGTCAGGGATGCCACCGTTCGCCACGACGGCAACCTTGTCAGCGCCGCTTGCCACCACGCACCGCTGGCTGCACAGCCTCCCGCCACGTACGCCTGGAAGGGTCCTAGAGCGACACGTTGGTGGATGTGCTGGAGCGTGGGTACAGAGTGGTAGCTTGCCGCGGCAAGCGCCTTGCCGCGGTCGTTGTCTTGTCGCGTCCGGGAGCTTGCCGCTCACCGGGCCTTGCCGGGACGCGTGGCGCATCGCGGCAAGTTCCTCGAGATGCCTTGGTCGGCCTTCCCAGCAAGCTCCTCTCGCCGGGGTCTTTCCCCTATGTGGCCTTCCCGGCAAGCTCCTCTTGTCGGGGGCTTGTCTCCTTGGCTTGAATACTTTGTTCTTGAATGGCTCCAAAGGAACCCCGAAGGACCTTGGCGGTCACTCGGCAAGCCTTGCCGCGGGATGTTGCGACTGCCCGTGCACAAGTTCGGGATACTAGGGTACCCCTACTCTAGTACACCGACAGGAGCCCCCGGGCCTGGGCCATACACGGTGACGAGCGCTGTTGGGTCAGTCCCAAAACAGGGCACGGGCACGTGCGACCTGGGGTACGTCGTATCTCACTCCGTATCCACCGCGCCCTCTCCGAACGGCACGCGTTGATTGCGGCGTCGTGGGAGAGATCGTGGGTGGTTTCTTTATTCGGAAAGGCGGAACGTCCGCCCCCTCCCTCCTTATAAGCAGGGGAAACAGGGGCAGTTCGTCCATCCGCCAGTTGCTACTCCAACCTCGAAAACCTCCGCCGCTCCCCTTCTTCCCAAAGCTGAAAGAGTGCAGCGCTCCGCCCCCCCATCGCCACCAGCACCACCAACGCTGTCGACCTCCCTCACCACTTCCGCAATGGCTCCGAAAACCGACAAGGGGAAGGGCGCGAAGTCGGCCGAGGCGCAGCGGCTCGCGGCGCTGCGAAAGGAGCGGGCTGTCTTCCCCCCCAAGCTTGCCGCGAGGGAGAGAGGGAGAAAACTTTGTCGGAGTCTATCCCAATGTAGCCCTTTTCCGCCACTTTTTTATGCCCCGAGTTGAGAGAGGAGAGCCTTTATCCGGCGGAGTCTCCTGGATCTCGAGGGCCGGCAAGAAGGACACTTATCTGGAGGGAGAGCTCCGCAGCAAGTGGGAGGAGTGGAGAGCAAACTGGTGTTGGATTGTTGAGGAGAACCCGCAGTCTTTTACCGCCTGGCGCCAAGCCCCAGTGGTGCACTACAGCGATTGGAGCAACGTGGCCCCGGAAGATGACATGCTGAAGATTGCTGTCACCCGGATCCAACGCCTCAGGCTTGCCGGGCTCACTGTAGGCGCTGTCGGTGCAGACTTCCTTCGCCGCCGCATCGCCCCCCTGCAGGAGAGGAGGAGACCCGCCTGGGAGTTCGAGAATGCGGCGGACATCATGAGGCTGCGCCCGGGCCTCAACTTCAACTTCACTGTCCTGGAGCTCAACGCGATGCTCCAGGAGCTGTTCAAGTATGACCCTCAGCATCCCAAAGTTTTCAGGTTGCCGCAGGGTGTCGTTCCGCTATGCAACAACTCCGCGCTCAGCCGCATTCGCTCAATGATGCCGCTGTGCGACTCTCATGGGATTGACCCAACTTGGCAAGAGCCTGCAGATGACGCAGTGCAGGAGTTCTTTGACAGCTTGGAAGAAGTGCCGATTCGCTCCGACGAGAAGAAAGGCCTCACCCGCGACACCACCGATACGGAGCTGAAGCGCATCGCCACTAGGCTGGAAGAGGCGGCGGCAGCTGCAGCCGCGGGTGAGTTCGGACTCAACGTGGAGGAGGCAGAGGCAGCAAAGGCGGCAAGCCTTGCCGAGCGAGAGGAGTTTGAAGGCGAGGAGGAGCTTGCCGGGCAAGACGTCGAGTCGAGCGAGCCCGCCGAGCAGGGCGTCGAGTCGAGCGAGCCCGCCGAGGATACGAGCGGCTCGTTGGAGATCGACTCCTCTTCCTCCTCATCTTCGGACAGCTCGCCGCAAGCAGAGCCCCTAGCTCCACCAAGAAGGCGTCTTCGCAAGGCCGGGGACGTAGCGGAGCGGCAGACGAGTCAACAGCCGCCGCGCCGCGCGACACACTCCACCGCGACAAGCTCTGTTGCCGCGGGAGCACCTCGCGCCGCTGCGACAACCAGAGCAGGGTCTTCCCGGACCGCCGCTTCTGCTCCTGCCGCTTCTCGCGCCACGGCGGCAGCCGGAGCGGGTCGTCTCAGACCACCGCCTATGCTCCCGCCAAGCGGCCAAGGGAGCCTACTCCTCCGCCTCCTCGCGCCGGACGTGAGCCAGACTTTGACTTCTCCGCGCTCAGCTCCGTCGAGGAAGAAGAAAAGTAAGATCCTTGTTGTACTTGTATTTCTTCAATTCTTGTTGTTTTGTCTTGTATCTCATTTGCCTTACTCCTTCTCAGGAGTCTGGCCCAAAGAGCGGCGAAGAGAGCCAAGGTCCCGGCGAGGAGAGAGGAGGTGATCATCGTTGAGGACGAACCCACTGAGACCACCTTGCCAGACCCGGCAACTAATCTTCAGAGCAGCCCCCAGCGCAGCCCCCAGCGTAAGTATATGGTTCACTTTCCGCTGTTAGGCGCGTGTAGATGCTCTTTCTTTGCTAATATCTGTTTGTTGGTTAGTGTAGGAGTAGAGCAGCCTCACCAGGAGTGCCCGGAGACCGCCCCTGACGTGCCATCTGCTTCGACTACACCGCCAAGGGAGAGTCCTCCGGCAAGGGTCTCCCCGGCAAGGGAGAGTTCTCCACCAAGGGAGAGTCCTCCGGCAAGGGAGAGCTCTCCGGCAAAGGAGAGCACCAGCGGCCCCCCGCCGGCGGAGACTACGACTGCAGATCTTGGTGTAGGTAATCCTCTTGCTTCAAAACTTCCCTTGGGTTCTTCTTCTTTTGATCTTCTTTTTGGATATTTGCTTGACTTTTCTCCCTTTTCCTGCCGTCAGACCCATCCGCTGCGGAGCCGATGGAGACGGAGGTCGCTGGCGAGGAGAACACGCGCGGGAACACCGGCGACGCCGCTGCCACTGAAGAAGCAGCCGGCGCTGACGATCCCACCGGCGAAGAGGCCGCCAAGGCTGCCGCCGCAGCAGCTGGCGAGGGGTCTGGCGATCGCACTGACAGCCCTGAGGCCGCAGGAGCGCCAGGCGCTACGCCGACCGCCGAACCCTCCGCCGCTACCGCAGCGTCGGGCTCCGAGGAGCCCCAGCCAGGCGTCTACTTGAAGGCCGGCGATGGCGTCTTCATCAACCTCCCATGGGCGTCAATGTCCAGGGCGCCGGTCGAAGGAGAAATCTTTGACGGAGAGGTACTCGCCTCCGCCGGGCTGACGCTAGTTGATGCGCCAAGCAGCAGCAGCGGCGAGTCTGAGGAGGAGCGGCTGCTGCGGAGGCTGTTGTCGCTATACCGCGCCCGGCAGGCCAAGCTGGAGTCCCGAGAGGCGCTTGCCGCGAAGGCGGGAGCTGTCATCGAGAAGTGCGTGGAGGAGCTCCGGGGTCTCAACCAGGCAGCTCTCCGGTCCCTGGCAGAGGAGCAGGAGCAACTTGCCGAGGAGCAGACGGCCTTCTTCCTCGAGAAGGCCGAAGTCGAAGAGCAACAGCGGCTTGCCGCCGAGAAGCTATCTGTGCAGGAAGGCGAGCTGGCGCAGCGGAAGGTCAACCTCGACAGCCACGAGGAGGAGCTTGCCGCGCGCGATAAATCACTTGGCGGAGCCCTCAAGCAAGCAGAGGATGCTGCCACAGCTGCCAAAGCTGCCAAGAAGGAGTTGGATATGAAGGTTGCGCAGCTGGAGGCCGATCTCAAGGCGAGAGGTGAAGAGCTTGCCGCGCTCAAGCATGAGCGGGAGAAGGACGCCCACAGCAACTCAGAGCTGCAGGTTCGTCTCGCCGAGAAGGGCAAGGAGCTCAGCGCCGCCAAGGACTCCAACGCCGATCTTGAGTTGAAGCTGACCACTTTGACCAAGACGCTGGACGGCGCCAGGGAGCGGGAGGCGGCCTTGAAGGAGGAGATCGAGGCCGAGAAGGCGCTGCTGGCGAGTGCTGCTGCCGTCCAGAACACTTTCAGGGAGACCGTCGAGCACTGGACGGAGGTCTCGTGAATGCTGCCACAGATATTGATAAGGAGCTGGCATAGCTGGGGATGGATGATCTCGGGTATCCCTCCGATGAGAACCTCCAACCCAGCGCCAAGCTCACTTTGTTCTTCAAAGGCGTGGCGACGGCCCTCCAGCGACTCCGGGAGACGACTCCAAAGCGGCTGGCCGACGAGTCGCGCAAGATCTGCGCGGGAGCTCTCCAAAAGGTGTTGGTGAAGGTGGCCTTCCGCAACCCAGGCCTCAACCTCACCAACGTCCTCAAGTCCCTACCGCCGGATGCTGATCTGGAGGCGCTCAAGGCCCTTGTCGCACCCATTGTGGACAAGGTGAGCGGGATCAAGAGGGTTGAGGGCGACCGCGTAGACTAGGCCGCCCGTTTTCTCCTTTCCTTGTCGCTGCTGATCATGTTATGAGAACAATCTGTTAGAGCTGCGACAAGTTATCTTGTAATATAACTCTATTTTGGGTAGTGATTGCTATGTTATTTCCTTTACTTGATTCCTTCCTTTGTATGTTTTTGCCCTACGCATTTAGGGAACTTGTTGGCGCAGGCACCTTAGCCGCGAGCGCTGAGTGCGAGACGTCAGCAGCCTGCTGGCGGTGCCGTTACCGACAAGAAACCTTGTCGCAACTAGTCGCAACTCACTTAAGTTGTTGAGCGAACTCGAAACAAATTTGTTGAGCGGACACGAAACAAAGTTGTTGAGCGGGCTCGAAACAAAGTTAAGGGCGCAACTAGCTATGAGTTGGTTCCTCCGCGCACAGGTTTTCCATACAAAGCACGGTCGTTCAAGGAAGATAACTTAAAAATTAAAAAATCTGATTGCTCAATCTTTGGCAACTTAGCTTTTCTGTTGTTTGCTTCTCGGTAAGGTGAAACTTTCTTGAACGACGCCTGGTCCATACCATTATCTTCTCCTTTCCCCCCGGCAAACTTGTGGGCGAGGGAACCTTCTTCTTCTCATCCTCTTCTGCCATGAAGATCTGATGGTATCCTAAGTATGCGTCAAGAAATGAAAGCGGGTCACATCCGGCCGTGGAGTCAACAATCTGGTCAATGCACGGCAAGGGAAATGGGTCCTTGGGACAAGCTTTATTGACATCGGTAAAGTCGATACAAAGCCTCCATTTCCCGTTTGCCTTGCGCACGACTACAGGATTGGCCAACCACGTAGGATGGAGTACTCCTCTGACAAGGACTGCTGCTTCCAACTTCTTGATCTCTTCTGCGATGAATTCTTGGCGCTCCACTGCTTGTTTCCTGACTTTTTGTTTGACGGGACGTGCATGAGGACAGACGGCAAGATGGTGCTCAATTACTCTCCTGGGAACACCGGGGATGTCAGAAGGTTGCCACGCAAACACGTCGACATTCTCCCGCAGGAAAGCAACGAGCGCGCTTTCCTATTTAGGGTCAAGGGTGACACTGATGGTGAAAGTACCACCAGTGCCGTCCTCCTTGGCGGACGCCTTCTTGGTCTCTGGCGGAGCTGCCATTGTTTTCTTACACTTGCCGGTGGAGCTCGATGGTGCGTCCTCGACGGTAGCGCAGCACTCCGAAGAGGTGCGCTTGCCGGAGTGGGCATCAGAGCTCTTGACGGACTTGGTCTTCTTCTTTCCCCCGGTAGCTTTAGCGGCAAGTGACTTGCGATCCGTTGCGGTTGCTGCTTCCCGGTAGATCTTGTCGGCGCAGATAAGAGCATCCTTCTTGTCGCTAGGGACAGAGATGACGCTTATCGGGCCTGGCATCTTTAGCATGTTGTATGCGTAGTGAGAGGCTGCCATGAATTTGGCGAGTGCTGGACGGCCGAGTATCCCATTGTAAGGCAATGGAAAATCGGCAACGTCAAAAGTGACCCTCTCAGTCCTAAAGTTCAGCTCGCCACCAAATGTCACTGGCAACGTGATCTTCCCCTTCGGCTTGCTCCTTCCCGGGTTGATTCCTTGGAATGTGTCGGTCTCTTCGAGCTCGCTGTCTGGGATCTGGAGTTTCTGGAGTACAGCGGAGGAGATCAGCTTCAAGCCGGCCCCACCGTCAACTAGCATCTTAGTGACCTTGAGGTTGCGAATGGTTGGTGAAACCAACATCGGCAAGCACCCGACCGCAGTTGTGCGATCAGGGTGGTCCTCAATATCAAAGATGATAGGCGTGATGGACCATTTCAGAAGCTTGCGTGACTCGACAAGTAGTTCTGCCGCATTGACTTCCCGCACCCACTGCTTGAGTTGGCGGTGTGAAGTATGCAGAGAAGCACCGCCGTCAACGCACAAGACTTCGGTGGCTTTCTGGAACTCCTGCTCACTGGTCTCGACATCATCCATGTCTTCGTCGTCGTCGTCATCTTCATCCTTGTCGCGGCCGCGGGGAGGTCTGTCTCCTTGCCGCTGCTTGGCCTTGCCGCGGCGTCCTCCCCGGCCGGGGCGCTTCTGGCCGGACCCTCCAGCACCTCCTTGGGCCTTCTCCTTGTCGCGTCGCTCGTACTCAGCCTTTTGTTGCTCGACAAGCTGCTCGACCCTCTTGCAGTTCTGGAGGTCATGACCCTTGGTGCGGTGGATCTTGCAGTACTGCTTGTCGGTGCCGTCCTGCTTGTCGGCGGCCGCCACAGCCTGATAGTTGGTGCATGCGGCAATCTCCTTGCCGGAGCTACCACCTTTGGCTTTCATGGCGCCACCTTCTTTGCTGGACTGCTCAACGACTAGCACATCTTTGCCTTTCTTCTTCCTGTTGTTCCGCCGCCAGTTTTTCTTTGCCGGGGCAGCATCCTCGTTGTCAGATCCTCCTGCTCATGTATTCTCTCCGGGGAGTTTCCTCCCTTCCTCAGCACGTGCACACTTGTCGGCCAGGGCATATAGCTCACTGACGTCTCTGATCTTGCACATCGCCATCTCCTCCCGCAACATGTGGTTACGCACGTTCTGATGGAACGCGCTGATGATCGCGGCAGGGTGGACGTCTGGGATGTTTTGCTATACACGGCTGAATCTCTGAATGTACTTGCGCAGGGGCTCTCCTTCCTTCTGGGCGAGCAGATGAAGGTCACTTTCTTGGCCATGAGGTTTGTGGCCACCTGTAAAGGCGCCAACAAACTGATGGCATAGGTCTGCCCAGGAGGATATGGAGTTGTCCGGCAAGTGCATGAGCCAGGACCTGACGTTGAGCTTGAGCACCAGCGGGAAGTAGTTGGCAAGAATCTTGTCGTCCCGCCCCCCGGCAGCTTGCACCGCGATGGTGTAGATGTTGAGGAACTCCGACAGATGCGTCTTGCCGTCGTACTTCTCTGGTACGTCTGGCTTGAAATTCTTCATGCTGGGCCACTGGACTTGCCGCAGCTCACGAGTAAATGCAGGGCAACCTATCGTGTACGGCAAGTCGCCTGGTTCCGTTGGCGCATGCATGTCGACAGTGGGCCCAGCGCGCTGGTCGGATTGTCGCCGCGCTTCTCTTCGGTGCTCGATGTGAGTGCAAGCGTCTTCTTGCTGTCGTTCATGAAGAACTTGGCGCTAATCGCGACTAGCTCGCGGATCTGATGACGCGGTGGAGTCGCTGTCGAGGTGGATCTGGCGAGTCGGCGATATTGGCCTTCGGGGCGGAGAGTGCACGGTGGTTGCACCCCCACCGGTCTTGTCGCCATCGGCTTGCGCCTGACTGACTTGCCGCGGCTGCGATGTACTTGGCTGCCGCGGAGTGTCGCCGTTGGCGAAGCCGATGAGACACTGAATGGTGGCCCTCCAATCGTCGATCTTGTCTGCCGTTGGAGGGTAGTCTAGGAGCAGTTGAGCTCGCGCCAAAGCTTCTGCTGGAGTGGCGGGTAGCGATGGCGAACGGTGTTAGGAGCGGGATATGCTCGGACTTCTAACTATGTTAGAAGGAGCAGTATCCCGTCCAAGCGACCGTGCCTCGCTCGTGCCAGCATGTTGGTACCGTGAGTACCATGACGATCTTGGTCGATCTTGGTCCAGCTCGATCTTGGTCCAGCAGTATCCCACCAGCTCGATCTTGGTCCAGCAAACGTATGGTACTGTGAGTACCATGACGATGCCGGTCCCGCGCCTCCTGAGATGGGTGCGGTGCATGAACGGACGCCGAGGTCTTGGAGTGCGCCCGGTCGTTGTGGGAGCCGACTACGCCGCCGATGGGCGGCGCAGCCTTGTCCTTGGACCGAGCAGCACCGTGAGCTCCCTCGTCGACGCCCATTCTTCCGCCGGAGTCTATCCCACCAGCCGTTTGCTCCGGCAGTGGTGGGTTTGGCGCGGACGGAGCAGCTGCCTCCGAAGCCTTCTTCTTCGGCGGCATGTTGATGAAGATGATGAAGATCTAGCTCGTGTGAACGCCGGATCAGGTTCACACAATCTCGACGCACCCCTACCTGGCGCGCCAAAGATGTCGGGGAAACTGCTCCACGAGCACCTATGGGACCGGCGGACCGAGTCCCTTTCGGTACGGCGGGGGTGGAGATCGCACGAAGAGCAGATCGAGGCGAAGCACACGAGCATTTTACCCAGGTTCGGGCCGCACGGATGCGTAAAACCCTACTCCTGCTTTGTGGTTTGTATTGAGTTCTTGCTTGGGAGCGCTGGGTGCTACAGTACACACCAGCAGCTAAAGAGACCGAGCGTGAGAGTTCTTCTGCTTCGAACCCCTCTCTACGTTGCGCATGGGCCTCCTTTTATATGCTCAAGGGGTCACCGACAGGTGGCAACGCAAATGAGGGTAAAAATGGAAAGGTGTTGTAGTTGGTACAACTACCTGTACAGTGTATCATACCTAACCCTGACGGCAGGGGACAAGGGCATTAAATGCCCATCGGCGTCGCCCAAACAGTGCAAAAAGGGACCGTCAGGGACGCCACCGTTCGCCACGACGGCAACCTTGTCAGGGCCGCTTGCCACCGCGCACCGCTGGCTGCACAGCCTCCCGCCACGTACGCCTGGAAGGGTCCTAGAGCGACACGTTGGCGGATGTGCTGGAGCATGGGTACAGAGTGGTAGCTTGCCGCGGCAAGCGCCTTGCCGCGGTCGTTGTCTTGTCGTGTCCGGGAGCTTGCCGCTCACCGGGCCTTGCCGGGACGCGTGGCGCGTCGCGGCAAGTTCCTCGAGATGCCTTGGTCGGCCTTCCCGGCAAGCTCCTCTCGCCGGGGTCTTGCGCCTTGAGTGGCCTTCCCGGCAAGCTCCTCTTGCCGGGGCCTTGTCTCCTTGGCTTGAATACTTTGTTCTTGAATGGCTCCAAAGGAACCACGGAGGACCTTGGCGGTCACCCAGCAAGCCTTGCCGCGGGGTGCTGCGACTGCCCGTGCACAAGTTCGGGATACTAGGGTACCCCTACTCTAGTACACCGACATCATGCATGGCAATATGACAATATGAAGCGTGTCATATGAACTGAACGGTGAAAAGTTGCATGGCAATATATCTCGGAATGGTTATGGAAATGCCATGATAAGTAGAAATGGTGGCTTATTTGAGGAAGGTATATGGTGGCTGTTTTGAGGAAGGTATATAGTGGGTGTATGGTACCGGCGAAAGTTGCGCGGTACAAGAGGGGCTAGCAATGGTGGAAGGGTGAGATTGCGTATAATCCATGGACTCAACATTAGTCATAAAGAACTCATATACTTGTTGCAAAAATTTACAAGTCATCAAAACAAAGCAACCAACGCATGCTCCTAGGGGGGATGTTGGTAGGAGTTAACCATCGCGCGCCCCCGACCTCCACACAAAGGATGACACTCTACAAATACCTCATGCTCTAACTTCGTCACATAGCGGTTTACCATACGTGCATGCTACGGGAATCACAAACTTTAACACAAGTATTTCTCAATTTCATAATAACTCCACTAGCATGACTCTAATATCACTATCCTCATATCTCAAAACAATCATCAAGTATCAAACTTCTCATCATATTCAATGCACTTTGTATGAAAGTTTTTTCTACATTTATCTCGGATGCCTATCATAATAGGACTAGTTTTATAACCAAAGCACATTACCGTGCTGTTATAAAAGACTCTCAAAAGTATATAAGTGAAGCATGAGAGATCAACAATTTCTACAAAATAAAATTAATACCATGCTCTAAAAGATATATGTGAAGCACTAGAGCAAAACTATTTAGCTCAAAAGATATAAGTGAAGCACATAGAGTGTTCTAACAATTTCTAGGCCATATTTATGTCTCTCAAAAGGTGTGTGCAGCAAGGATGATTGTGTCAAACTAACAAGCAAAGACTCAAATTATACATGACGCTCCAAGTAAAACACATATCATGTGGTGAATAAAAATAGAGCCCCAAGTATAGTTACCGATAGATGAAGAAGACAGAAGGGATGCCTTCCCGGGGCATCCCCAAGCTTATGCTTTTGGTTGTCCTTGAATTTTACCTTGGGGTGCCTTGGGCATCCCCTAGCTTAGGCTCTTGCCACTCTTTGTTCCATAGTCCATCAAAGCAATACTCAAAACTTGAAAACTTCACAACACAAAACTTAGACAAAAATCTCGTGAGCTCCGTTAGTATAAGAAAACAAACCACTACCCAAAGGTACTGCAATGAATTCATTCTTTGTTTATATTGGTGTTAAACCTACTGTATTAAAACTTCTCTATGATTCATACTACCCAATACTACTCATAGATGCATTGAAATAAGCAAACAACGTACGAAAAACAGAATCTGTCAAAAATAGAACAGTCTGTAGTAATGTGCAGTTTTTGCATACTTTTGTAACTCCAAAAAAATTGAAAAAAATTGGTAAAGGTGAAGAATTTTTCTATTAATCATCTGCAAAAAGAATCAACTAAATAGCACGCTCTAGTAAAATCTGGTGACCATTCTAGCGAGCGCTAACAATTATGTTTTTCACAGCAAGATCATATAAACTTCACACAAGTCTTCCCAAAGGTTCTACTTGGCACAAACACTAATTAAAACACAAAACCACATCTAAGCAAAAGCTAGATGCAATATTTATTCCAAAACACAAGCAAAAACAAAGAAAATAAAATTGTGTTGCCTCCCAACAAGCGCTATCATTTAACACCCCAAGCTAGGCATGATACAACGATAGATCTAGGTGTTGCCATCTTTGGAGGCAATCCATAAGTGGCTCTCATGATAGATTCATAAGGTAATTTAATTTTCTTTCTAGGAAAGTTTTCCATGACTTTCCTTAACGGAAATTGGCTTCTAATATTTCCTTCCTTCATATCAATAATTGCTCCAATCGTTCTAAGGAAAGGTCTACCAAGAATAATAGGACATGAAGGATTGCAATCTATATCAGGAACAATGAAATCTACGGACACATAATTTTCTATTGGCAACAATAATAACATCATTAATCCTTCCCATAGGTTTCTTAATAATAGAATCCACAACATGCAAATTTAAAGAACAATCATCAAGATCATGGAAACCTAACAAATCACACAAAGTTTTTGGGATAGTGGAAACACTTGCACCCAAATCACACAAAGCAAAGCATTCATGATTTTTAATTTTAATTTTAATAGTAGGTTCCCACTCATCATAAAGCTTTCTAGGGATAGAAACTTCTTATTCAAGTTTTGCTTCATAAGATTGTATCAAAGCATCAACTATGTGTTTGGTAAAAGCTTTATTTTGACTATAAGCAAGCGGAGAATTTAGTACGGATTGCAACAAGGAAATACAATCAATCAAAGAACAATTATCATAATTGAATCCCTTGAAATCCAAAGTAGTGGGTTCATCACTATGCAAAGTTTTAATCTCTTCAATCCCACTTTTAACAATTTTAGCATCAAGATCTAAAAACTCAGAATCATTGGGATGCCTTTTAATTAAAGTAGACTCATCTCCAGTCCCATCTTTATCAAGATTCATACTAGAAAACAAGGATCTAATAGGAGACACATCAATAACTTTCAGATCTTCATCTTTGTTTTCATGATAACTAGAAGAACACGCTTTTATAAAGCTCTCTTTTTTAGCACGCATCCTAGCCGTTCTTTCTTTGCATTCATCAATGGAAATTCTCATGGCTTTGAGAGACTCATTGATATCATCCTTAGGTGGAATAGATCTAAGTTTCAAAGAATCAACATCAAGAGTAATTATATCCACGCTTCTAGCCAATTCATCAATCTTAAGCAAATTTTCTTCAAGCAAAGCATTAAAATTCTTTTGCGAATTCATAAACTCCTTAACACTAGTTTCAAATTCAGAAGGCATCTTTCCATAAGAGTTATTGTAGGAATTACCATAATTATTAGAGGAATTAATAGGAAAAGGACTAGGATTAAAGTTTCCTCTATAAGCATTGTTACCAAAATTATTCCTACCAACAAAATTCACATCCGAAGATTCATTATTATTTTCAATAAACGTGGATAAAGGCATATCACTAGGATCAGAAGAAGCACTATTAGCAGCAAATAATTTCACAAGTTCATCCATCTTTCCATTCAAAACACTAATCTCTTCAATAGCATGCACTTTTTAACTAGTAGATCTTTCGGTGTGCCATTGAGAATAATTAACCATAATATTATCTAGGAGTTTGGTAGCTTCTCCTAAGGTAGTTTCCATGAAAGTGCCTCCTGCGGCCGAATCTAAAAGATTTCTAGAAGCAAAATTCAGGCGAGCATAAAAGTTTGTATAATCATCCATAAGTTCAAACCATGTGTAGGGCAATTTCGTATCATTAATTTCATTCTCTCCCAAGCTTGTGCAACATGCTCATGATCTAGTTGCTTAAAATTTATAATATCGTTTCAAAGAGAGATGATCGTAGTAGGAGGAAAATACTTAGAGATAAAAGCATCTTTGCACTTATTCCACGAATCAATACTATTTCTAGGCAAAGAGGAAAACCAAGTTTTAGCACGATCTCTAAGTGAAAACGGAAATAACTTCAATTTAACAATATCATTATATGTATTCCTCTTCTTTTGCATATCACACAAATCAACAAACTTGTTTAGATGGGTAGCGGCATCTTCACTAGGAAGGTCGGAAAATTGATCTTTCATGACAAGATTCAACAGAGCAGCATTAATATCACAAGATTCAGCATCGATAATAGGAGCAATTGGAGTGCTAATAAAATCATTATTGTTCGTATTGGAGAAGTCACACAATTTCGTATTGTTCTGAGCCATAGTGACAAGCAGGTAATCCAACACACAAGCAAACAAGAAGCAAGCGAACGGTAAACACACGGCAAAAAGAAGGGCAAATAAAACGGCAAGGGTGAAGTGGGGGAGAGGAAAACGAGATGCAAATAAATTTAATGCGAAGGATAAGGGTTTGTGATAGGTACTTGGTATATGACTTTTGTGTAAGCCTCCACGGCAACGGCGCCAAAAATTCTTCTTGCTACTTCTCGAGCTTGCGTTGTATTCCCTCGAGGAGGAAATGGAGATGCAGCACAGTACCGTAAGTATTTCCCTCAGTTTTGAGAACCAAGGTATAAATCCAGTAGGAGACCACACGCAAGTCTCTCGCACCTGCACAAACAAATAAGAACTTCGCAGCCAACGCGATAAGGGGTTGTCAATCCCTTTACGGTCACTTACAAAAGTGAGATCTGATAGATATGATAGTTTGATATTTTTGGTATTTTTGGATATAAGAACAGAAAGTAAAAACAACAAAATAAAGTAGATTGTAGATTGATATTTTGTGAATAGACCCGGGGGGCATAGGTTTCACTAGTGGCTTCTCTGATGATAGCAGATTTCTACGGTGGGTGAACAAATTACTGTCGAGCAATTGATAGAAAAGCGAATAATTGTGAGAATATCTAGGCATGATCATTTTATATAGGCATCACGTCCGTGACAAGTAGACCAAAACGATTCTGCATCTACTACTATTACTCCACAAATCGACCGCTATCCAGCATCCATCTAGAGTATTAAGTTCAAAAGAACAGAGTAATGATTTAAGCAAGATGACATAATGTAGAGGGATAAGCTCAAGCAATATGATATAAACCCCATCGCCAGCGCCGTTGATCTGCCGCCGTCCTCCGTGGCCGCTGCCACCGTCGCCATGGCTGGTGGGAGCCGCCTGCGTGGGAGGGAGGGAGAAGGCTGCAGGAGCAAGCGAGAGAGGAGGCGGCAGCTAGGTTTGCACCGTCCCGCGGTGGCATGGACGGAGTGAAACTATTCATTCCAGTAGTGTCGATCCCAAATCTAACGGCCCAGTCTTCTCTAGATCTCGATCCAACGGACGAAAACGCATCAAGGGAAATGACCCGATGACTGAGAATCGTTGAGCTCTGAGGAGGCTTGTAGGAACATCAATCTCTTATTTCTGGATGGATAAGCAACACCTTTAAATACAAAAATAAAGGGTTCAGGGTTCATTGCATAGTGGGCTCAGATCCGCCTTTCCTCTATCATATAACCTACCCCCGTCATCTCTTATCACCAGATCAATCTGTTGATACAGTAGAGCTGCCCTGGTTATCACTCAACAAGAATGGCCATCCATGGACAACAACAAATATCACAGGATCAAAAAGGATTATAGAGATAAGAGGGAGGATCCAACTTGATACCCACAGGTGCCTCGATTGCTCAAAAGCACACTTATTTCAGCCACGGCTAATCATCATCACCCTAGCATGAACACTACCGATCAATCTAGCAAATCCAGGAGAATAGCTATAGGACCAGGGCACATGAGCTCCTATGATAGCAACTAAACATGAAAAGCAGCCTGTAAACCCTAAAATAGCGTGGATCCACAACTACAGAGCTCAAGTAGGAACTGATGCATGAGTAGGGCATAGAGCATCAACCCGACGAGCACCACATAAATATAGCCACGGCCATGTCCCAAACAGTAGCCAAAGCAGAGGAGCAAAAGGAAGATGGGGCTAACCGAGGTAGGTTGTAGCCGAGGCAGTAGTCAGTGCGCGCCGGGGTTGCGCCTGAGCGTCGTCCAACTGGCGAGGCACCGCGTCGGAGTTGCGCCTTGCACCGTCCCGCCGACGAGCATGAACGCATCAAACAACCAAGTGACTCTGTGCACGGAATACATGTCAAACAATATAAACAATCAGATATGCTATCACAACAGGTGAATAAACTGCTTTGACATTTCCCCCTCCTCAATTAGACGTAGAATTCACTGGATTCGGTGTACTGAACTGATACTTTGCACATATATAGGACATCTGTGTATGTAGTTTATAGAAGTAACTCCTGGGCGCCTATTACCGAGACCGGTACGAAAATTGTGTAGCTATGAGATGGATAATTTGATTATGTTCTAGACTAATTTTATACATTGTACAAGGATTTCCCAGAACAAGAAAAATAGAGAAGGCAGCTAAGCTCAGGTGCACATGGATCCACAAAACCATATCACCATCTCAAATCAACCAGAGTAATAGACATCTACTTTGGATAACCTATAGCCAAGTTGCATTGGATACGGATGCTACATCATAGTTCTTAATACAATGAACGTTTGACAAGCAACTAAATTCTAATAACCAGTATGAATCAGTGATATACTACAAATAATAGGCTGATCCATAAATACGAACCTGAAAGTGTACTGCTGCAGACATAGGAGGTAGCGACGAAGCACAATCTGATTTGTGTTTCGTCCCTGAATTAGATGATCCACTCCAGTACATGATTTTTTTCCTTGAACATGAAAAGAAGGAAAAAAGAGTATTTTAAACCACCATATGCGGGCTTAGAAAGAGTAATAGAAATAAAAAAATGAGTATTAGAATAATTTTCCTCAAAAAAAAATTGCAGGTTGCTTTAGAAGAGAGACACGGTATATCCCACGTTGCAATGAACAGTTGGACATGATTCAGGAAAAGGCCAAGACAAAGCTGAAAGTAAATTTGATCCTAAGCAAGCATCCACATCCTGAAGCCATAATGAGGCACCAGCATATAATGTAGGCCAATATGAAAAGAAGATTCATCCTGAAGCCATAATGGGGCACCAGCACACAAGAAGACACGTGAAGTAAACCTAATTGTAAGAGCAAGCTTGCACAACCATCTGTCCAACACACCTCTTCCTTAGAACCTACTTAGACCATATAGCATGCCACAAGTGTGCACCTAATTTGGTACCACACACCAACATTAACCTAATCCTGAAGAGTGGAGTCTACAATGACACCAAACCTGAGATCTCTAAAATTACTTTATCCTTAATCCTGGACCAGATCCACTTAGTTTATCAAAGAAACAATTGGTAAGAGACACACTAACCATCATAGCACAGACTCGAGATTTGTGTTCTACACTCTAGGACAGGAAAAAAGAAACACCAACCAAAGAACATAGGACAGAAAAATATACTTCCAGGGATGTAGCTAGATCCAAGCTCCTCTTGGACAGAAAGAAACAAAAGTTTGTCCCTTTCTTAATAGAAAAAATAGAACCGGGAACACAACAAGAAACTACTTTGGGTGAATCTTGCTAGATCCAAGGCTGGGACTAAACCGACCTACCGCTACTACGCCTTGCAACCATTCATCTACGTTCAATACAAGTAACATGCAGCCAAGCATACATTGAATACGAGAGCAGATGACATATATTATCCCTTATGTTGATAGGATACAAAATCCAAAATTGTTAAACATATATTGTTTTAGGAAAATTAAAGCACACACTGCCCAAAAAATTAACACCAGTGGCCACTGCCACAGGAAACATAGAGCTGTCAGGCAATAAGCATCCAGGTATAACAATAAGAGACGCACAAATGGAGCCCTACTGCTTGGCACTTTCTGATAAATTGCAATCAAAAGATAAGATAGATGTGCTGGGGTAGGAAGAGGGGGTGGAGCTCACCATGTTCAGGGGGTAGGAGGAGGGAGGAGCCATGAGGGCTCGTGCCTCGTCCACCTGCAGCACCTGCTGCTCATCTAGATCGGAGGAACCGACCTTGTCCACCAGAGGAGCAGGGACGTCTGTGTGCACCTGCAGCAATATCAAATAAATTACTACACGATCATTGTTTGCAAATTTCTCTTATACATCCCCTGCTGTACATTGGGGATCTATGTCCCCTTTGCCCAACTGTGCTTTGTTCGTCAGATCTAGAAGTATTCTTCGAAACCTACTTGTAATTGCTAGTTTCTATAGACCAAACAGTGACGAATTGGATGGGTTGGATGCGTGTATCCATCCCATAAAGATTTAATCGGTGTTATATTACTCAAATCAAAGAAAACAGCGGAGCGAGGCTCGACCCGACCACCGGATAAATCCGAGCAGGCTAGGGCCCGTCAGCAGCACAGCGAGAGAGAACAGGGAGGGGATGGGGAGGGACGTACCTGGAAATGGCCTCTGTCGTGGCCTGCTCCAAGACTCCAAGGTCGCGGGGCCCATCTCGCCACGGTCGCCGCCACGCTCACCAACGCGCCCACAAACCCATGCTCGTGCTCATCCATTGGCTGCTAACGCGCTCACTAACGACGTCCTCGTCGACAACGACGGTGGCATCCCTTCACGGGGGAGGGTGCTCGGCCTCCTGCCCGGTCCCGATGGGGAGGAGGAGTGAGGCGACCCGTGCAGAGTTGACAGGGGTCGCGGCGGCGCGCGAGCTAGATAAACACGGCTGCCTCGGCAGCAGTGAGCGCGAGCAGGCCGAGGAGGAAGACCGTGGGGGCTGGACCTCGACGGCGGCGGGGCAGGGAGGCGGGCTGGGCGAATGAGACGGCGGCGGCGTGGGGAGCTGCTAGGGTTAGGGTTCATGTGGAGGAGGAGCAGTGGAGGAGAGGGGGGGACTAACGGGTGCGGGAGGAGGAGGTGGCGGCTAGGTCTCCGTCACCACTACAAGAAATATGTCAACTTATGACCTTTTGTGAGTGACCCTGGAAGAATTGGTCATAGATCTATGACCATTTCAGACCAATTGGTCAAAAGCTGTTCGGGGGGCTCCAAACCCTAAACTATAACGACCATTTTGGTTAGAAAGGTCATAATTTCCTTACACGAAATGGTCATAAAGCAGATAGCACTGGTTCGTTGCCTTATTTCTAGCTGATCATGACCAATATAGATGGTCATAACCTTGTAAATTGTGGTGGGTTGCTACGACTAGGCGCCACCTCATCAGTTTTGCCTATGTGTCATGTCCATGTGGCAGTTTTTGCCCTAGGTTGTGAAGCAACCTATATTTCTGTCATTCCCAAAATTCCCCCAAAAATCTCATAAATTCTTTGGGTCATATCTTCGTCAAATATGTAAAAAAAACCTTCCTTGCCTAGTTCAAAAATAATTCAAAAATATTCATTTTCCTATTCTGTTCAAAAAAACACTTTGTGAAGGAAGTACCACTTTGGCATGTCCAAATGGTATCCATTTTCTACAGTGCTTTCCTATGCCCAAATAACTATCCTCCACCAAATGCCAGCTCAATCCATTCATTATTTTGAGCCCATCTTCAACATTCGTATTTATGTCCAGTGTGGTGCTTTGCAAAGCAAGTACCACCTAGACTCCTCCTTTTGAGCTGAAAATTTGTGAAGACGGTCTTCTTAGTAACTGATCATCCTCAACCAAAACTCACACCCATTAGCCATGTGCATTTCCCGTACCGCTAATCAAACACTTGGCTGCTAATTCATGTTTGAGCATCGATCGGTCTCCTCGTGAGAATCTTATGTTGTAATTTTCTTCCTAGCACCTACCTGGGGAGTGGCCAACCCACTAGACATGCCTAGGCCGCCCAGAACACATGGCAACGCCACAGTCACGCGGTGACCACGCGGCGGGCATGCGAGTTTACGCGCTCTAGAGTTGGGGCCCTCGACCACCGCCCAAACCTCGACGTATCGCCACCAAACCATGTATTTATGATTAAATAGGTACTTATGTAACTAGAAATGATTTTTGGAAAAAATAAATAGCAAACTATGAGGCAGCCGCAGTTCAAATTTGACCCGCTTCCAGCTGAATCGGCGGAAATTTGTCTTTTTCAGGAGAGGTGGATCAAAACTTTTTACACCCAACCATTTTGTCAATTGTGCATTAAATATGTCCTAGTATTTTAGAAAATTGATTTGGTCAAATTTTGCAACAATTATTTGGGAGGTCCTTCACAAAAAAACCTCCTTTTAGGCACTCGAAAAATGGAAAATGATTTTTTCGTCCAAAGAAAATGAAAACTTCCTTAAGCAATATTGTTTGCCATTCCAAGATGCACCCTTGTGCACAATATGAGATCATTTGAACAAACTATGCTATGAATGTGGCCATAGGATTGATCATTTGGCTTGAAAGCCATGAATCTTCACGCATGATAGCTCATTTCTGGGAACACCTTTTTAAAAGAATTGCCGTATTACAAGTTTATTATTTTTCCTGGTAACTTGGTCATATATAATGACACAATGCGAAGGTTTTCCAATTTTTTGATTTTTTTTGAAATTTTTATGCCCGTTTCAAAATGCGGACAAAACGGCGGGAATGACCGTTCCTAGCTAGTGGTTGAATATTGGCATTTTTTGGTGTTTCTCTGATTAAATAGATACTTATGTACCTAGAAATGATTTTTGTAAAAAATAAAGAGCAAACTACAAGGTAGCTACAGTTCAAATTTGACCCGCTTCCAACTGAATCGACTGAAATTTGTCTTTTTCACGAGAGGTGGATCAAAACTTTTTACACCCAACCATTTGGTCAATTGTGCATTAAATATGTCCTAGTATTTTATAAAATTGATTTGGTCCAATTTTGCAACAATTATTTGGGAGGTCCTTCACAAAAAACCTCCTTTTGGGCACTCAAAAAATGGAAAATGATTTTTTCGTCCAAAGAAAATGAAAACTTCCTTAGGCAATATTGTTTGCCATTCCAAGATGCACCCTTGTGCACAATATGAGATCATTTGAACAAAGTATGCCATGAATGTGGCCATAGGATTGGTCATTTGGCTTGAAAGCCATGAATCTTCACACATGATAGCTCATTTCTGAGAACACTTTTTGAAAAGAATGATCGTATTACAAGTTTATAATTTTTTCTGGTAACTTGCTCATATATAATGACACAATGCAAAGGTTTTGCAATTTTTTGATTTTTTTTTTGATTTTTTATGCCCGTTTCAAAATGCGGTCAAAACGGCGGGAATGACCGTTCCTAGCTAGTGGTTGAATCTTGGTATTTTTTTGGTGTTTCTCTGATTAAATAGATACTTATGTACCTAGAAATGATTTTTGTAAAAAATAAAGAGCAAACTACAAGGCAACTACAGTTCAAATTTGACCCGCTTCCAACTGAATCGGTGGAAATTTGTCTTTTTCACGAGAGGTGGATCAAAACTTTTTACACCCAACCATTTGGTCAATTGTGCATTAAATATGGCCTAGTATTTTATAAAAATGATTTGGTCCAATTTTGCAACAATTATTTGGTAGGTCCTTCACAAAAAAACCTCATTTCGGGCACTCGAAAAATGGAAAATGAACTTTTCGTGCAATGAAAATGAAAACTTCCTTCGGCAACATTGTATGCCATTCCAAGATGCACCCTTGTGCACAATATAAGTTCAAATTTGACCTGCTTCCTACTGAATCGGCGGGAATTTGTCTTTTTCATCAGAGGTGGATCAAAACTTTTGAAACCCAACCATTTTTGTCGATTGTGCATTAAATCTGGCCTAGAATTTTAGAAAATTGATTTGGTACAATTTTGCAACAAATATATGGTAGGTCCTTCACAAAAAAAAACTCATTTTGGGCACTCGGAAAATGGAAAATTGATTACGATAATTTTAGATGGTCATAACGTCATCAAAGCCTGCACTTCTTTCTGATTGGTCTATGGACATGTCACGCGGATCAAGCATCAGAGACCATCGGATATTCCCAGATCCAACGGCCCACAGCCCCTCACCCTCTCACCCCTCGTCCCACCCGCAGCCCAACCACCCAAACCCTAACTCAGCTCCCCTTCCACTCCTGCCGCCGCTGCCCCCTTCTCCCTCCTAGATCCAATCCAAGTCAGAACCCTCTCCCTCCCTCAGCTCTCGGTCCGTCGCAGCCCACCATCGGCGACCCTCACCATAGACGAGATCAAGCTCCTCCCTCCCTCCTATTCTCCCCCAGCCTTATCCGCTTCGAGCCAACCAACCACTCCGTCCTTGGGATTTTGCCGCGCGGCGCCTCGTCTCGCCAGCCCGACGACCACAGGCAGGCAGTCCACGGCTAGGATGGTGGCATGCCCCGCCACGACCACGTACGTGCACGGCACTCCGCGCCTCCCCTCCCTCTCTTACGGTTCCTAACAGACGCGCTGCTCTCCCCTCCTTGGGTGACATGTAGGGTTCGCGTGGGAGCAGCGCACGGTGGAGGCCTTTGGAGGAATAGCGGGAGGAGCCCGAGCATCCTCCGCCGCCGCCTACTCTCCGTCGCCCACCGCCTCCGCTCTTAGGAATGTCCGTCCATTGGGGGAGAATAGAAGAGAAGAGAAGAGATGAGATGAAGCCGGTGGTGGGGATCATGGTGTCGTACAAGATGCAGAAGTCGGTGGTGGTGGCGGTGGACCGCCTCTTCCACAACAAGGTGTACAACTGTGGTGTCAAGCGCACCTCCAAGTTCATGGCGCATGACGAGGCCGAGACCTGCAACATCAGTGACAGGGTACGTACGCCACTGACCCCTCCCTCTATTGTCAACTCTAACCTTAGATGGGATGTGTCGAATCCTGGCCCATTTCCTTCCTTTGTCAAGTGAGTATGATAAAACAGTTTAGACCAAACTGGACTTTCTTTGTCAAGTGAGAATCAAGTTCAGAGAGTTCAGAATAGGGATCTGGGATTCATTATTAGAAGTGACTAGTGCAATCTTCAGTTCAGTGTGACGAAATTCAGAGTTCAGAATAGGGATTTGTCTGTAATGTCAAGTGAGTATGAAATTTTGTTCTTTTAGAGCTCAGAACAGAGGGCTTCCAATTTTACTCAGGGTTGGAGGGGATTTGGTCCATAAAGTAGAAGCTTAATTGCAGGTTTGAAGGAATAAATAGCACACTCGACTCGAGTCGTCATCTTCTTATCTCAGCTCACCGGTTGTCTGGCTTGCTCTACTTGTCCAATTTGCTATGCCCGTGTCAGCGGCAGCCATACCCCTGTGCAGCGACAACCTATAATATCATCACCCGAAGCTAGCTAGATTGTGCAGTTTATTTCTTTGCTGAACTCTCTTCTGTAAACTTCAAATAAGATAGATCTGGTTGACTTTTTGGGGCTTGTAAGCTCAAGTTTCATTAAGCTAGCTCTAGCTGGTTTCTTGGAGAAACCCAATTATTCTTTGCCAATCATGGGTGCACTTTTGTACTAGTTTAGTTGCCACTTATGTGAAATATTAGATCTAGTTAGGCCATTATCATGCTATAAATAGTCAATTTTGATGTGTTGTGATATTATGATCTGCATCCAACTAAACACCTCGCTGATATTAGATGTACTTTTTGTTATCATTATTAAAGAATAATATCAACTATTATCAAATAGACGGCTAGTGATCTGTGTGGTTCTAGTGAATGTGCAGCTGCAGATGTAGAATGAAGTGATGTGCATCGATAGTGATTCTCAGCCCTGTTGTCTAGCTGTGGACACCAGGCGGTGGCCTTTTTGGTCAAGGTGGTCACAGCGTCAGTATTTATTTGCTCTATTTGTAATGCTTGAAGTTTAGCGTGTGAAACTGGGTTTTTCATGACTCGGGCGGCATTTAGTGGTCCAAAGTTGCATTGCATCCCGTCTCTCCGACTCTAGTAGTATATGTTCTTACACACAAGATCTGGATTTGTTTATTTTTGTGGATGTTGGTCAAGTTTTTTTAAATTGAATTGGTTTGTTTTCCAGAAAAACCAAGGAGCTACTACCTAGTACAAGAATCTCTGAATCTGTCATAGAAACACCATACCAGACAACCATATTTCAGGCGGATGCATGTCATCAATCATTCCTGGCAATCTTATTTCCTTATATTAAATAAGTACTCATATGTTTTGAGTGATTCGTTGCTTGAAGCCAGGCAATAAGTATATGGAAAGCCCTTCAATTATATACGATGATTTAATTGTTGCTTCAAGTGCTTTTTTTATAACCTGCAAGCCATCCAGCAACATGTTCGAATTCATTTGTACAAGTTAGCAAAATGGACAAGAAACATCATAACCAGAAGTTGAACTATCATCCACTGTTATGATTCCCTTTTGAGCGCTGTGGTGATTCAGAAGCAACAAATCATAACAATTAGATCGGCCGCTCCAGCCAAGCTCCTTACATATTCTTTTTTTTAAGAACCATCCTTACAGCACAGTTACGGGCTATGTATTTCTAGTTACTTTATATGAAGAAACCCTTACCTTACAGCCATCTAATATGCAATTGTAATAATATGTGATGCCTATTTTTTTAGTTGTACATGCCATTCGTGCATGAATTCCTTTTCTTATGTACCAACTCCCTAATCATGTTTTGTGTTTTCAGTTTGCTATCTTAGGAGAACCTGGTGTGCTATATGGGGAAGCAAAGCAGCAGCCCACAACTCGACCTGTGACTCCAGATGAAGGCACCACGACGCACCATGATCATCCCTTGGAAGGTCAGCTCCTGGCAGTAACTTTCTCTCAATTTGTGCTCTGCTAGATATCAGTTCCTTGTATGGCTGCTGCATTGATGCAAGTTGTAATGTGCAGGGCTTCCGAGTTTGCACCCCGCCGTCCGGATGGATCAAGGAGGGGGCATCATCCACACCGTGGAGTTGGTTGAGCCTTGAGTGCGACCTGGAGAAGCAGGGCATCATCTGGGGTCATCTCTTGCTTGTGCCATGGTAAGAAATGAGCGCCATTCTTTGTCGTGGATGTATCGAAATGGCAGAAATGTCGAATACATGTTTGATCTCAGCTGGGTTACTTGGTTTTACTTAGTTATGTGATTTATTCATGTTTGTGCTGCTTTTTAAGCGATTATCTGTATGTCATTAATACCCCGTTGCTTATCTCTCTTTTCTTGTGTGCTGCATTGTAGATATGCTTGATGGAGTGAATGCTTTCAGTTTTGGTTGTGTCAAATCTTTACTATGTACCATGCTTAGTGTTTACTGTACTGAGGCATTGGCCATCGGAATTTCGGCGTGTATGTATAATTTTAGTTCTGGATGTATAATTTCGGCGTTTATGTACCTTGCTTTGATTTTATGTAGCAACTGCCTTAGTACCTTTTCTGTCATGTGGTATCCATGGATTGAAATGTTGGCTGTTATATATTGATTGTAGTATCGAAAATGCCTCAAACCTGAAATACTTAAAATAGATTGTCGTTCCTTTCTTGTTAGTTTTGATACCCATATACCTGCCCTGTATTAGCTCTTTCCTTTTGTGCATGTTAATTCAGTGTTTGTTTGTGTTGATTTGATGCCAATGTTCAGAAACAAGATTTTTATGGATGGCTTTATGTGCTCTGCTGGTATATATGCACACAAAATGGCCTTCATTATTTTTGTATCTACTATTATATTTGCTTTTATTTTGTTTCTAACCGTTTTGTTCTATAACGTGTAGATGCTGGCCTTTCATGTTTTGTTGCGAGCATCAAGACAAAGAAGTTGGAAGAAGCATAGTTGTAGCTCATTGGAGCTAGTTCAAGGAGTAATGAAGTCCTTGATACTGATCCTGTTGGAAAAAACGGAATCACGATCTTGGCTCATGTGACAGATTGTACACTTGTAGAGCTTATTATAACGTGATCGCATTTGTATGTTTGTGATCACATTTGTATGTGTGTTAGATGATGTAACAGATTGCTTCTTGTTATTTGAAGTATTACATCTGTTTTCTGTCTATTTTGATTTAAATACTGGTTTAATTACTGGCATATTGAAATCTAAGAAACCTGACCATGACAACAAGGACCCACAAACCAGAATCGAACATTTGGGACTTATTTAGAACCCGACAATTGGGACCCATTTGCAAAAAAAGAAAAAAGGCCACAACCCAAAAATAAAAAGGCTGAATTGTTGGTCCATGTTGCACCTAAGAAAGCAAAAAAGCCCGAATCAATGGCCCAAAGCCCATGTAGCTAGCAAAAATTAATAGGAAAAATAAATATTAAAAAGGCTGAATTGTTGGGCTAGTGTCGGTGTACTAAGATAGGGGTACCTTAGTAACCCAACTTGTGCATGGGCAGTAGCAGCTTCCCGCGGCAGGGTCTACCACGTGCTTGCCGGAAACCTCTCTGGTCCTTATTAAGCCATTCAAAAACAAAGTATACAAGACAGAAGATCAAGGCCCCGGCAAGTGAAGCTTGCCGGGAAGGCCGTCCCAGGCTAAAGACTATGTCATTGACGCAAGGCCCTGGCAAGAGGAGCTTGCCAGGAAGACCAGAAGACTGTATCTAGAAGACGAGCCTTGGCGCACTCTGCGCCCCGGCAAGACCCGGGGAGCGACAAGCTTCCCGGCCCGACATGATCAAGCCCCCGGCAAGGTGCTTGCCGGGGGAAGTTTGCACTGTGTGCCCGCGCTCCAGCTCATCGGCCCACGCGTCGCCCTGGGGCCCTTCCAGGGACGCGTGGCGGATGGCTGTGCAGCCTGGGGGACACGGTGGCACTCCACGGTGACGAGGCTACCACCGTGGCGAACGGAGACGCAAGGGCGGGCGCTTTTGGGGTCGACGGCGACGGGCATTTAATGCTCTTGTCCCCCACTGTCAAAGTAGGTGATGACCACTGTTCATCCACTGTTCGTCCACTGTTCCCGCACTGTTACAACTACCACCAAAGTTACTTTTTTACCCCTTTCTCCTACGTTGACACCTGTCGGTGACCCCTTGAGCTATAAAAGGAGGCCCATGCACAACGTAGAAGGGGTTCGGAACCTAGATCGCTCATTCGCTCGGTGTAGCTAGTTCTTCAAGCTCCCGAGCTCCCACATTCAATACAATCTAAGCAGGAGTAGGGTTTTACGCGTCCATCGCGGCCCGAACCTGGGTAAACTGCCCGCGTGTGCTCTACGATCTGCTCTTTGTGCTCCCTCCGCTCCCTTACCGCACGAACAAGGGGCTCCGGTCCCATAGATGCTCGTGGTGGACAGTTTCCCCCGACATCTTTGGCGCGCCAGGTAGGGGGCGTCGAGGTTGTGCGAACCTGATCCGGTGCTCACGCGGGCGCACTCTTCATCAACCTTTCCAACTTCGTCAGCTTCATCAGCAACAGCAGCATGGCCCCGAAGAAGAAGGCTTCGGAGGTTGCAGGCCCGTCTGCGTCTTTTCCGCCGCCACCAGAACCAACGGTGGGCGGAGGAGACGCCGCCGGAAGGGTGGTCGCCGGCGAGGAAACTCACGGCGCCACCAAGTCCAAGGACAAGACGGACGATCGAGCCTCGGTCTCCGTAGATGTGCCATGTCCATCTCAGTAGACGACGACCCAGCAGCGACGTGGTACAGGAGGTACCATCCGCTTGCTGGGGCAAGGTCAAACCGGAGGTTCGCGGGACGCTCCGGGCCACCGTCCTGGCACGAGCAAGGTGCGGTCGCCGGGGCGGGAAGCTGCTCCTTCTAACCCCGTTAGGAGTCCGAGCATATCCCGCTCCTCACACCGCTCGCCCCCGCTCCCCTCCTCTCTAGCAGAAGCGCTCGCAAGGGCGCAACTGCTCCTCGATTTCCCTCCAGCGGCAGACAAAGCCGAAGACTGGAGGGCAACCATCCAGAGCCTAATCTCCTTCACCAATAACGACACGCCGCAGCAGCCGGCGACATCACGGCCGCGGCAAGTCGAGAAGACGAAGGCCGATGGCGACAAGACCGCCGGGGGTGCAACCACCGTGCACTCCCCGCCGCAGAAGCAGAAGACGCCGCCCCGCCGGATTAACGTCGACGACGACTCCACGGCGTCGTCGGATCCGCGGGCTCGTCGGGACCAGCGCCAGGTCCTTGACGATCGGTGACAAGAAGACGCTCGGACGACGATCGAGCGCCGTCGAGAAGCCCGGCGACAATCAGATCAGCGAGCTGGGACCGCTGTCGATACGCACGCGCCCAGTGAACCAGGCGACTTGCCGTACGCGGCAGGTTGCCCAGCGTTTACCCGTGAGCTGCGGCGCGTCCAGTGGCCCAGCATGAAGAACTTTAAGCCCGACGTACCGGAGAAGTACGACGGCAAGACGCACCCCTTGGAATTCCTCAGCATTTACACCATCGCGGTGCAGGCCGCCGGGGGGCGCGACGAGAAGATACTAGCGAACTACTTCCCGCTGGTGCTTAAGACAAATGTCCGTTCTTGGCTTATGCACTTGCCGGAAGGCTCCATTTCTTCTTGGGCAGATCTTTGCCACCAGTTTGTTGGCGCCTTCACGGGCGGCCACAAACCCCCTGGCCAGGAGAGCGATCTCCACATCTTGGCCCAGAAGGAAGGAGAACCACTGCGCAAGTACATCCAGCGCTTCAGCCGCGTGCAGCACAATATCCCTGACGTCCACCCTGCCGTGGTTATCATCGCATTCCACCAGAACGTGCGCAACTGCCGCATGCGTGAGGAGATGGCCATGACCAAGATACGGGATGTCAGCGAGCTCTATGCTCTGGCTGACAAGTGCGCGCGCGCCGAAGAGGGGAGGAGACTCCCCGGGGAGGATGCTGGCGCAGGAGGAAGCGACAGCGAGGATGCCGCCCCAGCAAAGAAGAGCCGGCGGCGGAACAATAGGAAGAAGAAGAGCAAGGAAGTGCTTGCCGTCGAGAAGTCCGGCAAGGAGGCTCCCGCCAAGCAAACACAGGTTGGCGGCTCCGGCAAGGAGCCTGCCCCTGTAGCGGCAGCCGACAAGCAGGACGGCTCTGACAAGCAATACTGCAAGATCCACCGCACCAAGGGCCACGACCTCTCCAACTGCAAACGCATCGAATACCTCGTCGAGCAGGAGAAAGCTGAGTACGAGCGGCGCGACAAGGAGAAGGCCCAAGGTGGCGGAGGAGAGCCAAGCAAGAAGCGGCCATTCAATGGCCGGGGAGGACGCCGCGGCAAGGCCAAGCAGCGGCAAGGTGACCGACCTCCCCGGGGCCGCGACAAGGATGAAGAAGACGACGACGATGACATGGAGGAAGATGATAACAGCGAGCAGGAGTTCCAGAAGGCCACGGAAGTCCTGTGCGTCGACGGCGGCGCCTCTCTGCATACTTCCCACCGCCAACTCAAGCAGTGGGTGCGGGAAGTAAATGCAGCAGAGCCGCCCGTGGAGTCGCGCAGGCTCCTCAAATGGTCCGGCACGCCCATCATTTTTGATCTTGAGGATCACCCTGACCGCACCACAGCGGTCGGGTGCTTGCCGATGTTGGTCTCACCAACCATCCGCAACCTCAAGGTCACCAAAATGTTGGTCGACGGCGGGGCCGGCCTGAACTTGATCTCCTCGGCTGTGATCAAGAAACTCCAAATCCCAGATGGCGAGCTCGAAGAGACCGGTTCGTTCCAAGGAATAAACCCGGGGAGGAGCAAGCCCAAGGGGAAGATTACTCTGCCAGTGACCTTTGGCGGGGAGCTGAACTTTAGGACGGAGAGGATAACCTTCGATGTTGCCGATATCCCATTACCATACAATGGGATACTTGGACGTCCTGCCCTCGCCAAGTTCATGGCTGCTTCCCACTACGCCTACAATGTACTCAAGATGCCGGGGCCGATAAGGGTCATCTCTGTCCATGGCGACAAGAAGGACGCGCTTATCTGCGCCGACAAGATCTACCGGGATGCAGCAGCCGCAGCGGAGAGCAACACACTTGCCGCTGAAGCTCCCGGGGGGAAGAAGACCAAGACCAAGTCCGGCAAGTGCTCTGGGGCCCACTCCGGCAAACGCACCTCTTCGGAGTGCTGCGCTGCCGTCGAGGACGTTCCATCGAGCTCCACCGGCAAGAACAAGAAAGGAATGGCCGCTCCACCGGCAACCAAGAAGGTGCCCGCCAAGGAGGACGGCACTGGTGGTACCTTCACCATCAGTGCTACACTTGATAGCAAATAGGAAAGCGCGCTCGTTGCCTTCCTGCGGGCGAATGTCGATGTGTTTGCCTGGCAACCATCTGACATCCCCGGTGTTCCCAGGAAGGTAATTGAGCACAAGCTTGCTGTTTGTCCTCATGCGCGGCCCGTCAAGCAGAAGGTCAGAAAGCAAGCCGTGGAGCGCCAAGAATTCATTGCCGAAGAAATCAAGAAGCTAGAAGCAGCGGGCCTGGTTAGAGGCGTGATCCATCTGACGTGGTTAGCAAACCCAGTTGTCGTGCGTAAGGCTAATGGGAAGTGGAGACTGTGTATAGACTTCACCGATGTGAATAAAGCATGTCCCAAGGATCCATTTCCCATGCCGCGCATTGACCAGATTGTTGACTCCACTGCTGGATGTGAGCTGCTCTCCTTTCTTGATGCATATTCGGGCTACCACTAGATTTTTATGGCCAAAGAAGACGAAGAGAAGACTGCATTCATTACTCCATGTGGCACATATTGCTTCATTCGCATGCCTTTCGGATTGAAGAATGCAGGCTCAACATTTGCAAGGGTGGTGCACACTGCTTTTGAGCCACAGATCCACAGAAATGTAGAAGCTTACATGGATGACATAGTGGTGAAGAGCAAGAGCAAGGATACCCTGGTCCAAGATTTGGAAGAAACTTATGCAAACCTGCGCAAGATCCAGCTTAAGTTGAACCCCGAGAAGTGCGTCTTTGGAGTCCCCTCCGGCAAGCTTCTCGGGTTCTTTGTGTCTCAGAGGGGGATTGAAGCTAATCCCGACAAGATAAAAGCCATCGAGCAGATCGAAGCCCCGAAGCGCGTCAAGGACGTAAGGAGACTTGCAGGTTGTGTAGCTGCCCTCAGTAGGCTCATTTCAAAGTCTATAGAACGCGCCCTACCTTTCTTCAAAATCTTGAAGAAGGCAGGTCCTATGAAATGGACTCCGGAAGCGGAGGCGGCGCTGCAAGACTTGAAAGGGTACCTATCCTCCACTCCAATACTTGTCGCACCTAGGCCACAAGAGAAGTTGCTGCTATATCTAGCAGCAACCAATCAAGTGGTTAGTGCTGCGTTAGTAGCGGAGAGGGAGGCCGACGAGGAGCCCGCACCACCGGCAAGCGAATCCAGCGACAAGCAGGGGGCTGTCCCGACAAGCTCTGGCCCCGACAAGGACAACTCTGCGCAGAAGGAAGGAGAAGTGCGAAGAAAGATGGTGCAGCGCCCAGTGTATTTTGTGAGTTCCCTCTTGCAGGGGGCTAGATCAAGATACTCTGGAGTGCAAAAGTTGCTTTTCGGTCTCCTCATGGCCTCGAGAAAGCTGCGCCATTACTTCCAAGCACATGAGATAACAGTGGTCACTCGCTTTCCGTTGAAGAGGATATTGCAGAATCCAGAAGCAACAGGCAGGATCGTCGAGTGGGCACTGGAGCTGTCAAGCTTTGGTCTCAAGTTTGAGAGTACTTCAACTATACAGAGCAGAGCTTTGGCAGAATTTATAGCTGAGTGGACCCCAACGCCCGATGAAGAAGTTCCAGAGACAAGCGTACCCGTACAAGAAGTGACAAGCGAATGGGTGATGTACTTTGATGGTGCCTTCTCGCTGCAAGGCGCTGGAGCCGGTGTGGTACGTACTCATAGCGCCCACCGGAGAACACCTCAAGTATGTTATCCAGATGCACTTTCCCAGGGAACAAGCGACAAACAACACTGCAGAGTATGAGGGCCTGCTTGCCGGTCTCAGAATTGCAGCTGAACTTGGGATTAAGAAGCTAATTGTGCGGGGGGATTCTCAGTTGGTGGTCCGACAAGTCAACAAGAGTTATCAGAGCCCTTTGATGGAAGCTTATGTAGATGAAGTGAGAAAGCTTGAAGAGCACTTTGAAGGTTTGCAAATGGAGCACGTCCCGAGAGCTCAGAACGATATAGCAGATGGCCTTTCAAAGTGTGCTGCAATGAAGTTACCTGTGGAACCAGGGACCTTCCTGCTCAAGCTGACTCAGCCATCCGTTACACCATCAATTGGGCAGACCAAGAAGAGGAAGTTGGTCTCCGACGACTACTTGCCGGCGGATCTTCCAGAAACCGCCGCCAAGGTCCCCAAGATCAACAACCAGAACGCTGAGGAACAGTTTGCTCCTGCAGACCCAAGGGTCTGTACTGTTGAAGCAATCGTTCCCGACAAGCCTCGCCCCGGCGAGCTTGCCGGGGGACCGTCAGTTCCGGTAGAACCAGAGTTTCTTGCCGTAGAAGCTGGGGTTCCCGCAGCGGCCCTCATGCCTTTAGTCCTTGCCGTCGGGCCTCGGGCTCCGGCATGGGCACAGCAGATCGTCCGTTTTCTGCAAACTGGAGAACTTCCCGACGACCCAGCAGAGATAGAGAAAATAACCAGGCAGTCAAGTATGTACCAGTTCGTGGACAACGAGTTGTACAGAAGAAGACTCAATGGTGTCAGGTTGAAGTGCATTTCCAGAGAAGATGGACAGAAGCTGTTGGCAGAAATACATGGAGGCATATGTGGTCACCACATTGGCGCAAGGGCACTTGCCGGGAAGGCGTTCCGGCAAGGGTTTTTCTGGCCAGAAGCCCTCCAAGATGCAACTGCACAAGTAACCAAGTGTGAAGCGTGCCAGTTCCATGCCAAACAAATTCATCAGCCAGCTCAAGCTCTCCAGACGATCCCTTTGTCCTGGCCCTTCTCGGTCTGGGGGCTCGATATCCTCGGCCCTTTCCCCCGTGCTGTCGGGGGCTTTGAGTACTTGTACGTTGCAATCGACAAGTTCACAAAGTGGCCAGAAGTGGAACCGGTGAGAAAGGTGACAGCACAGTCAGCAGTCAGGTTCTTCAAGTCGATTGTTTGCCGTTTCGGAATCCCTAACAGGATCATCACCGACAACGGCACACAATACTAGTCGCACCTTCATGCAGTACGTCCAAGACCTTGGCGCCAAGGTCTGCTTCGCTTCTATTGCTCACCCGAGGAGCAACGGTCAAGCGGAGAGGGCAAATGCTGAAGTGCTGCGCGGACTCAAGACAAGGACATTTGACAAGCTGCACAAGTGCGGAAGAAACTGGATAGAGGAGTTGTCGGCGGCTCTTTGGTCAATCAGAACGACACCAAGTCGAGCCACCGGACAGACACCCTTTGCTCTTGTCTATGGAGCAGAGGCAGTTCTCCCCACGGAACTCGTATACGGATCTCCTCGGGTGCTCGCTTATGATGAGCTTGAGCAAGAGCAACTGCGACAAGATGATGCATTGCTCCTCGAGGAGGAACGTCTCCAGGCTGCTGTACGAGCTGCTCGATACCAGCAAGCCTTGCGTCGCTATCATAGCCGCAAGGTTAAGGCCAGGAGTCTCGAGGAAGGCGACCTTGTTCTTCGGCGTGTTCAGTCCGCCAAGAATTCCAACAAGTTGACGCCGAGGTGGGAAGGCCCTTATCGGGTGAGACAAGTAACAAGGCCCGGCGCTGTCCGCCTTGAGACCGAAGAAGGCTTACCGGTGAGCAACTCCTGGAACTTAGAGCATCTTCGAAAGTTTCACCCATAAGGCGCGGTTGCCGTGATCCGCTCCGGCAACCACCTTTTGTACAAGTCTTGCCGCTGTCGCATGTAATCCTTTGTACAAAGCCGGGCACAGATCCCGTGCATCAGTAAAGCTTTTGTGTTTCACACTATTTTCCTTCTCCACGCTTTTCTTCGTTATTCGCATGCATTATTTGGCATCTTGTGCAACACACGTACCCGGTAAGCATTAGCACGCCGAAAGGCCCTATACTTGTTTTCCCTCCTCTTTTTCTTTCCCTCTTAAGCAGAAGTAATGTTCCTCGTGCACAAGTTTGCCGGGGGGGAAGGAGATGGAGGATGAACCAAGTGCTGTTCAAGAAAGAGAAGCCTTGTCGGGGAAGCAAGCAATATACGAAAGCTATGTTACCAGAATTTGAGCAGTTCAAATTTTTAAATTTTAAGTTATCTTCCTTGAACAACCACACTTTGTATGGAAAACATGTGCGCGGAGGAACCTACCCACGGGTAGCCGCACCCTTATCTTGTTTTCGAGTACGCTCAACAACTTAAGTGAGCTGCGACAAGTGTCACGCCCTTGCTTCGTTTTTCGAGTTCGCTCAGCAAGCTAAGTGCGTTGCGACTAGCTGCGGCAAGGTTACTTGCCGGTGAGACCTTGGCCAGCAGGCTGCTCAGAGTCCAGCACTCAGCGCTCGTGGCAAAGGCCCCTTGCCGGCAAGTCCCCTGGAAGCGCAGGGTTAAAAGCATACAAAGTAAAGGACCAAAGCAAGGGAGATAACACTGCATCGATTGCTCAAAATAAGATAATATATTACAAGGGATAGCTTGTCGCAGTCACTAATAGGCTCGTGTTCATGACACACTTTGCAGCAGCAAAAGAAATAAAAGGGAAGAGGCCTAATCCACGCGGTCGCCCTCGCGCCTGGAGATCTTGTTCACCTTGGCGATGATGTGGGCGACCTGCGCCTTTAGTGCCTCCTGATCCGCGTCGGCCGGCAAGCTGCGGAGGACGTTGACGAGATTAATACCAGGATTGCGGTAAACAATCTTGGTCAAGACGCGCTCCAGGGTTCCCGCGCAGAGTTCGCGCGACTCCTCGGCCAGCTGCGCGGGGAGCTTCTGCTGCAGACGTGCGAGCGCCGGCGCGACCCCCCTGAAGAAAAGACTGAGCTTGGCGCTGTGGGGGAAGTTTGGATCCGGAGAGTATATGAGATGCTCAACCCTCAGCGCCATCAGCTCCTTGTCGATGTTGCCAGCAGAAGCCACCAGATCTTCAGTCCATACCTCGACGGTCCGGCGGAAGTTGTCGGCTGAGGCGGCGGCGCTCTCCACCAGGCCTCGCTCCTTGCGGAGCTCGTCCTTCAGCTTGGTTTCGCGGTCCCGGACGACGTCGAGTGAATCTTTCAGCGTAGAGACTTTCAGCTCCAGATCTGCAATCGAGTCCTTGGCGGCCTTGAGCTCGTCGCCTTGCTTGGAGAGGCGTACCTGGAGTTCCGAGTTGGTATGGGCGTCCTTCTCGCGCTCTACATTGAGCGCGGTGACCCTCTCCGTGCTCGCCTTCAGGTACTCCTCCAGCTGCACCACCTTAGCTTCAAGGTCCTTCTTGGCGGTCTCTGCAGTGGCGGCGGCGGCCTTCGCTTCCTTCAGCTCTCCGCCAAGGGCCTGCTCCCGGGCGGCAAGGTCGTCCTCGTGAGAGTCGAGGTCGACCTTCCGCTGGTTGAGCGCTCCTTCTCGCTGGGACAGCGCTTCTCCGGCGAGTCGCTGCTGCTCCTCGGCCTCGGCCTTCTCCAGGAGCCACTCTTGGTACTCTCCAGCAAGCCTCTCGCGCTCCTCCGACAAGTCGCGGAGGGCCGCCTGGTTGGCGGCGCGGAGCTCCGCAGCGCGTTTCTCCATATCTGCTGCGGCCTTGGCGGTGAGGGCTTCCCGAGACTCAAGTTTCGCCTGCCTGGCCCGGTAAAGGGCCAGGAGCCGGTGAAGCAGTTTCTCCTCCTCGGGCTCGTCGCCCCCGCCAGGCGCTTCGACGATCTTCAGCCCCGCGGAGGCGAGGACCTCTCCATCAAAGGTCTCTCCCTCCTCGGGGGCTCGCGACGAGGATCCCCACGGCACCTGTATGAAGACGCCGTTGGGAGCCTCAAGATAGAAGGCGGACTGCTCCTTCTCGGTGGAGGGGTCGGCGGCCGGCGCAGCGCTTGACGCTCCTGCCGCCTCCGGGCCGGCAGTGTGGCCGCCGTCCCCCTACCCGGCCGCTGCGTCTGCGGTCGGGGCAGTCTCCTCCGCGGCAGGCTCGTCGGCTCCGGCCACGTCTTCAGCGACAGGGGCGTTGCCGCCGTCGCCTTGCGCGCCCTCCTCGCCGACGACCTCGGTCTCCATCTGGTCCGGCGCGGGAGGATCTAGAAGAAAAAGAAAAAGTTCAAGCAAATATCCAAAAAAGACAAGTCCAAGAAGACGAGGTTACAAGACTTACCTTCACGGACTTCGTCGACGACAGGCACCCTCGCCGGGGAGCTCTCCCTTGGCGGGGTGGCCGCCCTCGCCGGGGAGCTCTCCCTTGGCGGGGTGGCCGCCCTCGCCGGGCTTCTCGCCCTTGGCGGGGTACTCGCCCTTGGCGGAGTACCCACCCTTGGCGGAGCGCTCTCCCTCGCCGGGGAGTTCGTCCTTGGCGGGGATGGCGGGGCCTGCGGCTCCTCGGGAGTAGTCTCCGGGCGCTCCTGTGGCTGCGGCTCCACCTCTGCACAAGACCAAACAGAGCAACAAGATGTTAGTACAAGGCAAAAACCTCAGGCGCGCCCGACGAGCGGAAAGATCAAGCCCAGACTTACGCTGGGGGCTACGCTGGGGGCTGCTCCTCGGAGCAGCGCTTGGGTCCGGCAAGCTCGTCGCCGGTGCGTCCCCTGTCGCCGCGACGGGCGAGTCGTCCTCGACCTCGACTACGGGAACCTTGGCCTTCTTCGCCGCTCGCTGGGCCAGGGTCCTGAAATCAAACCAAGAAGCAAGATCAGAATCATCAACGAAAGAATCAAGACAGAATTGAAGAAGCTACAGAATACAAGTCCTTACTCCTGTTCCTCGTCGTCGTCGTCGCTCAGGGCGGAGAAGTCGAACTCCACCTGAGGCGCTTCCGCGCGAGGAGCGGGAGGAGAAGGCTCCCTCGGGCGCTTGGCGGTCCCCGGGGCTGGGGGCTGCGAAGCCCCAGCCTCTGTTGGCGCCGAGGCCCGGAGAGCAGGCGGAGCAGCCGCTCCGCTTTGGGAGGATCCTCCTCCGCTTGGCACTGGTGCGCGGGGCGCCTCCGTCGCGGTCTGGCTCGCTCTGGTGGAGCGCGTCGCCTGGCGAGCGGGCTGCTGTCGGGGCGCCTGCGTCCTCGTCGCCGTAGCCGCCTTGCGGAGGCGCTTCGGCGGTGTTTGCTTGGGACTTGCCCGGGTCGGGGAGCTCTCCAAGGACGAGGAGATGTCATCGTCGAGCCCCAGAGATCCGCCGGTATCCTCGTCGGCTCCGGCGTCCTCCTCCTCCTCCTCGGTGGGCTCGCTGGGCCCAACACCCTGCCCCGCGGCCTTGCTCCTTCCGGCAGCTCCGCTCCCTCCGGCACCTCTGCTTCCTCTGGCAACCTCGCCTCTTGCCGCGGCCTCGCTCACAACTCCGGGGATCCCGACATGCCTCAAAGAAGGGACCCCGGCGAGCTCGTCGGGCGGAAGATTGAGAAGTCTCCGGATCTCTGCCTCCTCGGCCTGGCACGACGCGTCCTCGGCCTCTGCCTCGTTGACGGTGAACCCAAATTCTCCTACCGCTGCGGCTGCGGCGGCCTCTTCTACCCGGGTAGCGATATAAGCTATCTCCCGATCCGTGGTGGCCCGGGTAAGACCCTTGATCTCATCGGTGTTCTTCGGCACCTTAACCAAGTTATCGAAGAAGCTCATAATGGCGTCCGGCGTGGGTACTATCCATGTTGGGTCGACGCCATGTGAGTCACATGCGGGCATCATCGCCCGCAAGGCGTCCTGGGCGGTGCTGTTGCATAAAGGTACTACTCCCCGGGGAGATCTAAACCACTCTGGGTGAGCTGGGTCGTGCTTGAAAAGCTCCCGAAGCATTCCCTTCTGCTCCAGCACCGTGAAATTGTAATTCAGCCCCGGGCGCAACCTCATTACGTCCGCCGCATTGCCAAACTCCCATGCTGGCCATTTCCTTTCCTGTAAAGGAGCAATGCGGCGGCGGAGAAAGTCTGCTCCTACCTCTCCGATGGTCAACTTGGCTACTCGGAGACGAAGAATCCTGACAAGGGCAACGTTGAGCTTGATGTCATCGGCGGCCAAATCACTCCAGTCCCTGCCGCGCACTATAGCAGTTGTGCGCGGCGCAGTGAAAGGCTGCGGCTCGTCCTCCACTATCCAGCACCAATCCGCGCGCCACTCCTCCCACTTGCCGCGGAGCTCCCCTTTCAGATAATATTCCTTCTTGTTCAAGCGGAAGATCCAAGAGATCTCCCCGGAGAGGGGAGCGCCGGCCTCTACTCTAGGCATAAATAAGTGCCTAAAGAGTGCTACGTTTGGATAGATCCCTATGCAGTTTTCGCACAGATGTGCGAAAACCGCCATCGTGAGGATGGCGTTGGGGGTGAAGTCTAAAAGATGGAGGTTGTAGGTGTTCATGATGTCACAGAAAAATTCAGAGAATGGAGGACACAGGCCGCAGTGGAAGAAGGCAGCAAAGAAGAAATACCCGCTGGGGTACAGATCTCTGGCGGCGGCCGGGTAGACTCGGGTGCGGGGATGCGCCTTGGTCTTCTTGGCCCATAACAGATAGTACTTGTTCCAGAGCTCCCGCGCGCTGAGCCTTGGCGCGAAGACGACATTCCTCTTCCGCAGGAGAGCAAGCTTCGCCGCCTGCTCGGATTTCTCTTTCTTGGCCTTCTCCGCCTTCGCCTTCTCGGTCTTCGGGGCCATGGCGGAGGCGGCGAGGGAAGGGGACGAGGAGTCCGGCGGCGCCGCAGATGCGAGAGACGGCGGAGGAGGTGTATAGGCGGGGCGCGGAGGGGGATTTCTGGAGGTGGAAGAAGCAATGAAGACGAAGTAAGGTAACGGCCCCTGCTTCCTCTGCTTTTAAGGGGGAAGTGGGGGACGCTCCGCATTTCCCATTAAAGTACGTGGCCACGTTCCCTCCCACGACGCCGCAATCGACGCGTGCCGTTAGGGAGGGACGCGGCGGATGCGGAAGGGGAATTACGGCTCGCCGTGGGCCGCGCGTGCCCGTGCACTGTTTTGGGCCTGGCCCAACAGCGCTCGGCACCGTGTGTGGCCCAGGCCCGGGGGCTCCTGTCGGTGTACTAAGATAGGGGTACCTTAGTACCCCAACTTGTGCACGGGCAGTAGCAGCTTCCCGCGGCAGGGTCTACCACGTGCTTGCCGGAAACCTCTCTGGTCCTTATTAAGCCATTCAAAAACAAAGTATACAAGACAGAAGATCAAGGCCCCGGCAAGTGGAGCTTGCCGGGAAGGCCGTCCCAGGCTAAAGACTATGTCATTGACGCAAGGCCCTGGCAAGAGGAGCTTGCCAGGAAGACCAGAAGACTGTATCTAGAAGACGAGCCTCGGCGCACTCTGCGCCCCGGCAAGACCCGGGGAGCGACAAGCTTCCCGGCCCGACAAGATCAAGCCCCCGGCAAGGTGCTTGCCGGGGGAAGTTTGCACTGTGTGCCCGCGCTCCAGCTCATCGGCCCACGCGTCGCCCTGGGGCCCTTCCAGGGACGCGTGGCGGATGGCTGTGCAGCCTGGGGGACACGGTGGCACTCCACGGTGACGAGGCTACCACCGTGGCGAACGGAGACGCAAGGGCAGGCGCTTTTGGGGTCGACGGCGACGGGCATTTAATGCTCTTGTCCCCCACTGTCAAAGTAGGTGATGACCACTGTTCATCCACTGTTCGTCCACTGTTCCCGCACTGTTACAACTACCACCAAAGTTACTTTTTTACCCCTTTCTCCTACGTTGACACCTGTCGGTGACCCCTTGAGCTATAAAAGGAGGCACATGCACAACGTAGAAGGGGTTCGGAACCTAGATCGCTCATTCGCTCGGTGTAGCTAGTTCTTCAAGCTCCCGAGCTCCCACATTCAATACAATCTAAGCAGGAGTAGGGTTTTACGCGTCCATCGCGGCCCGAACCTGGGTAAACTGCCCGCGTGTGCTCTACGATCTGCTCTTTGTGCTCCCTCCGCTCCCTTACCGCACGAACAAGGGGCTCCGGTCCCATAGATGCTTGTGGTGGACAGTTTCCCCCCACAGCTAGGCCCATGTAGAAAACCGAATTGGACCGGGCCGATTCTTGTGCCACATCAGCTTGCCACGCTGGATGCCTACGTGGCCTGGGGAGGATGCTAGTGACCAAAACACGACAGTAGGCATATTTTGGTCATAAACGTTTGCGACCATTCCAGAAGAAAGGTCGCTATAGTCAGTTTATGTCGACCAGCTTTTGACCTTATGTTTTTGGTCACAAAAAGGTCACAAATGGAAATTTGTGACCATTCAGTGACCAATAGTGGTGGTCACAAGTTGACATATTTCTTGTAGTGCAGAGGAGCGCCCTCCTTTATACCCCCCCTTACGCTAAATGACTGAAATGCCCTTGGTGGGGCAGGCAAATTACATGCGGTGGCACGCCGGAGAGGAAACTATTCGTTCCAGCAGTGTCAATCCCAGATCCAACGGCCCAGGCTTCTCCAGATCTTGATCGGACGGCCGCAAATGCATCAAGCATTTTGATTCAATGGCCGAGAGTCGCTAAGCTCTGAGGAGGCTCAGTGGAACATCCATCTCTTATTTCTAGATATGAAAATCAAATTCTTGTGGCATTTTGATCCGACGGCCGAGAGTCGCTGAGCTCTGAGGAGGCTCGGTGGAACATCCATCTAATAAGTCTAGGTTTAGCATCTTTCTTTTCCATAAGATATTTAACAGCAGCATGATCGGTGTGAACAGTTACTTTAGAATCAACAATATAAGATATGAATTTATCACAACCGAAAACAACTGCTAAGAATTCTTTTTCAGTAGTAGCATAATTTCTCTGGGCACTGTCTAGAATTTTACTAGCATAATGAATAACATTCAATTTCTTATCAACTCTCTATCCTAGAACATCACCAACAACATATTCACTCGCATCACACATAATTTCTAAGGGTAAATTCCAATCAGGTGGTTGAACAATAGGTGCAGAAATCAAGGCTTTCTTAAGTATTTCAAATGCTTCTACAAAATCATCATCAAAAACAAAAGGAACAATTTTTTGCAAGATATTAGTGAGAGTCCTAGAAATTTTAGAGAAGTCTTTAATAAACCTCCTATAGAAGCCAACATGACCAAGAAAACTTCTAATACCTTTGATATCTTTAGGACACGACATTTTTTAGTAGCATCCACTTTAGCTTTATCAACTTTAGTACATCTTTCAGAAATCTTATGCCCCAAAACAATGCCTTCATTAACCATAAAGTGACACTTCTCCCAATTCAAGACAAGATTAGTTTCTTGCATCTCTGCAAAACTCGATCAATGTTGCTTAAGGAATCATCAAAAGAAGTACTGTAAAGGGAGAAATCATCCATGAAAACCTCAACAATCTTTTCACAAAAGTCAGAGAATATAGCCATCATACATCTTTGAAAGGTAGTAGCTGCATTGCATAAACCAAAAGGCATACGTCTATAAGCAAAAGTACCAAAAGGGCAAGTAAAAGTTGTCTTTTCTTGATCCTCTTTTGACACGGGTATTTGAGGGAAACCGGAATAACCATCTAGAAAGCAAAAATGTGTATGTTTGGATAGTCTTTCTAGCATTTGATCAATAAAAGGTAGAGGGTAATGATCTTTCTTAGTAGCTTTATTCAATTTATGAAAATCTATTACCATTCTATAACCTGTAACAATCTTTGTGGGATCAATTCATCTTTATCATTAAGAACAATAGTAATGCCTCCCTTCTAGGGGACACAATGAACAAGACTTGCCCACTGACTATCAGCAATAGGATAGATAATACCTACCTCCAGAAGCTTTAGTATTTCATTTCTTACCACTTCCTTCATCCTAGGAATTAATCGGCGTTGGTGGTCAACAACTGGTTTATTATCTCGTTCCAACTTAATTTTGTGTTAACATAAAGTGGGACTAATGCCCTTAAGATCCTCAAGAGTATATCCAATAGCAGCACAGTGCTTCTTCAGAGTTTTCAATAGTCTCTTTTCTTCATTCTCTGAAAGGTTAGCACTAATAATAATAGGATATATCTTCTTTTCATCGATATAAGCATATTTCAAAGTATCAGGCAAAGGTTTAAGATCAAACACGGGATCACCCTTAGGTGGAGGAGGATCCCCTAGGATTTCAACAGGCAAATTTTTTTTGGAATAGGTCATTGGTTAAAGAATATTTCATCTATTTCCCTTCTTTCATTCATAAACATACCATTCTCATGGTCTAGCAAATACTGTTCTAGAGGTTCAGTAGGAGGCACAGATATAGAAGCAAGACCAATGATTTCATCCTTACTGGGCAATTCTTTATCACGGGGTTGTCTATGAAATTTAGATAAATTAAAATCATGAGACATATCCTCTAAACCAACAGTAATAATGTCTTTCTTGCAATATATTCCAGCATTAACAGTGCACAAGAAAGGTCTACCAAATATAATGGGACAAAAGTCATCTTGTGGGGAACCAAGAACAAGAAAATCAGTAGGATATTTTATTTTCCCACACATGACTTCAACATCTCTAACAATCCCAATTGGTGATATAGTATCTCTATTAGCAAGCTTAATAGTAACATCAATTTCTTCTAACTCGGCAGGTGCAATTTCATTCATAAATTCTTCATATAAAGTAAAAGGAATTTCACTCACACTAGCACCCACATCACATAAACCATGATAACAATGATCTCCTATTTTAACAGAAACAACAGGCATGCCAACGATAGGTCTATGTTTATCTTTAGTATCAGGTTTGGCAATTCTAGCAGCTTCCTCGTAGAAATAAATAATATGCCCATCAACATTATCAGCCAAGAGATCTTTAACCATAGCAATATTAGGTTCAACTTTGATTTGTTCAGGTGGTCTAGGTGCTCTAATATTACTTTTATTAACCATAGTAGAAGCTTTAGCATGATCGTTTATTCTAACAGGAAAAGGTGGTTTCTCAATATAAGCACTCAGAATAACGGGATCAACATTATAAGTGATAGTCTCTTCTTCAACTTTAATTGGTTCAACTACTTTAATTTCAATGGGAGGATGGTATTTAAACCACTTCTCCTTAGGGAGATCAACATGAGTAGCAAATGATTCACATAAAGAAGCTACTATCTTAGAGTCAAGTCCATATTTAGTGCTAAATTCATGAAAAGCATCGGTATCCATAAAAGATTTAACACAATAAAACTTAAGGCTCATACCTGACTCATTACCTTTGTTGAGATCCCAATCTTCAGAGTTGCGTTTGATTATTTCCAATAAATTCCATCTGAATTCAATAGTCTTATTCATATAAGAGCCAGCACAAGAAGTATCGAGCATGGTTCGATTATTATGAGAAAGCCGAGCATAAAAAAATTGAATATTTTTTTTTCTTGAGAGCTCATGATTGGGGCATGAATGTAACATTGACTTAAGCCTCCCCCAAGCTTGAGCGATATTTTATCCTTCACGAGGCCCAAAATTATATATATAATTCCGATCACGATGAACTAGATGCATAGGATAAAATTTCTGATGAAATTCTAATTTCAATCGGTTGTAGTTCCATGATCCAATATCATCACATAGCCTATACCATGTCAATGCCTCTCCCTTCAAAGATAAAGGGAAAATTTTCTTCTTGACAAAATCCTCTGGGATACCTGCAAGCTTAAATAATCCACAAACTTCATCCACATAGATTAGGTGTAAATCAGGATGCAATGTTCCATCTCCTGCATAAGGATGAGGGGAAACTCTTTGCTCCTCTGCTCGGGGAGAAGATACCCCGAACAAACCTCTCAAAGGATTATGTTCCATAGTAACAAGTGACAGTACATTTCAGCACACTATATAAATGTTTCCTTGCCAAATTTTACTTACCAAAGGCGCTTCACTCCCCGGCAACGGTGCCAGAAAAGAGTCTTTATGACCCACAAGTGTAGGGGATCTATCGTAGTCCTTTCAATAAGTAATAGTGTCGAACCCAACGAGGAGCAGAAGGAAATGACAAGCGGTTTTCAGCAAGGTTTTCTCTGCAAGCACTGAAATTATCGGTAACAGATAGTTGTGTGATAGTATAATTCGTAACGGGTAACAAGTAACAAAAGTTACTAAGGTGCAGCAAGGTGGCCCAATCCTTTTTGTAGCAAAGGACAAGCCTGGACGTACTCTTATATAAAGCAAGGTGCTCCTGATGACACACGGGAATTACTATCAAGCTAGTTTTCATCATGCTCATATGATTCGCGTTCGGTACTTTGATAATTTGGTATGTGGGTGGACCGATGCTTGGGTGATGTCCTTCCTTGGACAAACCTCCAACTTATGATTAATCACTCTCGCAACCATCCGCAACTACGATAGAAGTATTAAGATAAATCTAACCGTAGCATGAAATGTAGGGATCCAAATCAGCCCCTTATGAAGCAACACATAAACTAGTGTTTAAGCTTCTGTCACTCTAGCAATCCATCATCTACTTCTTGGGTTGTACCGTAGGGTGCGTCGACTGCAAATTAAAATTTTCCTATGCGTAGAACATCCAGGAACATGCTAAGGGATATGGATTACAAATCATTACCACTAGACGCGCAGTGCCGTCCAACAGAAGTAGAGTTGGGGCAGCGTGTCTCCGGAGTCGTCTCCTCCTCGTCGATCTCCCACATAGCCGATCAGATCCCGTAAACAGGTTCACTGGAGCAGCGCAAGTGCATCGCCTCTAACGGTATCCACGCGTGTAGGAGGAACATCGTGCGGCAGACTGCTAGGTCTGATCTCACAACCGGCGGTGAGTGGAGGTGGCTAGTTGCAACACATGCAAAGCCCTAATGACGGCGCCAAAGCGATCAACCGAATGAGTGTGACACACCTCCACTATTTATAGGCATCCGTTGTGGGCTCAACACTTGGGCCTCACACGGACCCTAAAGCCCAAAGTCTGTTCGGTCTGTATCCGAGTCCAAGTAGGACCAAGTCTGACTCGTGGAGTCAGATCCAACCTCACGAGTTCCTTCCCTTAAGCGCGCGAACCCTTAGGTTCAAGTCGACTTGGTCGTAGGTCAGATCTCCTCTGACCTGCACGGTTGGTAGCAACCTGTAGCAAGGTGTGCCGACCACCAAGCAGACTATGAAGCTGGTTAGGCGAACCTGTACATCACACTTCCATTCCTTTTGCCACACGATATACATTGTTGGGCTCAAGGCGAGACTGTCATCCTTGTGCTAGCCCGACCTCTTTCTCATTCCAGTGATGCCGACCACTATCCGGATTTTCTCATAATCCTTGTCGCATGGCAATGCTTATCCTGGTCGGATCACACGAGGGGCTGAGAGTATATCTCTCCTGATTGGAGGGGCAAATCCCATCTTGCTCGACCACGTCTCGTAGCATGGGTCCGGACAAGCCCGAAACCTACCTTTGTAACTACCCAGTCATGGAGTAGCGTTTGGTCGGCCCAAAGCAAGTCTGTTACCATCCCGAGTACTTGCGTCAGCTCAGGTCTTAGGACATAGAACGTATGTTGTACTAGAGACTCACAGATGACATATCGTTGCATCTCATAGTTGGGTCTGTCCAACTCAGACCTTATCTCGACTCGGATATGACTACGTTGAATCCGACCAGACCTTTCCAAGTCCATATTATCTGGTTAGCATCCAATGCTCCATGGCTAGTGAGACCGAGCCATCCACCGTGTCATATGCTAGTCTAGTCCGACGTGTGCCCACACATCACTTGCGACTAGGGACAATTTAGCATGTATCATACAACACAAGATCTCACAGACAAGTCACGTACTTGCCAACAAGTATCATTAATTACATCCAAGGACTATCTTTATTCAAAAACACATAGGAAATATCATCATACATGATTGCCTCTAGGGCATATCTCCAACACTACTTATTACTTCCCAATGCTTTCCCCTAGGCCCAAATAATGGTGAAGTGTCATGTAGTCAACGTTCATATAACACCACTAGAGGAAAGACAACATACATCTCATCAAAATATCGAACGAATACCAAATTCACATGATTACTTATAACAAGACTTCTCCCATGTCCTCAGGAACAAAAGTAACTACTCACAAAGCATATTCAGGTTCATGATCGGAGGTGTATTAAATAGCATTAAGGATCTGAACATATGATCTTCCACCAAATAAACCAACTAGCATCAACTACAAGGAGTAATCAACACTACTAGCAACCCACAGGTACCAATCTGATGTTTTGAGACAAAGATAGGATACAAGAGATGAACTAGGGTTTGAGAGGAGATGGTCTGGTGAAGATGTTGATGGAGATTGACCCCCTCTCGATGAGAGGATCGTTGGTGATGACGATGGCTTTGATTTCCCCCTCCCAGAGGGAAGTATCCCAGCAGAACAACCATGCCGGAGCTCTAGTTTGGTTTCGCCTCGGTTCCGCCTCGAGACGGCGGTGCTTCTTCCCGAAAACCTCCTTATTTTTTCTAGGTCAAAACACATTGATATATCAGAAGATGGGAGTCGGAGGCCTGTCAGGGGGGCCACAAGGTAGGGGGCGCTCCCATGGGGGAAGGGCGCACCCCTACCCTTGTGGCTGGGTGGTGGCCCCCCTCTGGTGCTTCTTTCGCCCAATATTTTTTATATATTCCAAAAATAGTCTCCGTGAAGTTTCAGGACTTTTGGAGTTGTGCAGAATAGGTATCTCACATTTGGTCCTTTTCCAGTCCAGAATTCCAGCTGCCGGCATTCCCCCTCTTTATGTAAACCTTGTAAAATAAGAGAGAAAAGGCATAAGTATTGTGATATAATGTGTAGTAACAGCCCATAATGCAATAAATATCAACATAAAAGCATGATGCAAATTGGACGTATCAAGTACCGCTTTCATGAGCGGTAGTACCGCTCTGTGCGGGCTGTGAGCATAACAGTTGGATTTTTTCCCACCTATAAAATGGGGTCTTCTTCCCAAATGAACCTTATCCTTTGAGCTCGTGTTCTTGCCCTATTGTTGAACTTCTTCGAGCTTGCTATCCCTCAATCCCTCCATGTATTCTTGCTAGGTTTTTAGGGAAAAGAGAGAGGAGATCTAGATCCACATTTCCACTAATCACTTTCTCCTCTATGTGAGGGGAACCCCTTGGATCTAGATCTTGGAGTTCTTCATGTTCTCTTCTTCGTTCTTCCTCTCATTTTCCTCCCTAGCATTAGTTGCTTCGGTGGGATTTGGGAGAGAAGGACTTGGGTACTCCGTGTGCCCTTGCCATTGCATTTGGTGCATCAGTTTGAGTTCTCCACGGTGATACGTGGAAGTGAAGTTGAGAAGCTTATTACTCTTGGGCGCTTGGTACCCTTGAGACCGTTCCTCTTGGGTGCCTTGGTGCCCTAGATGGTTTGTGGTGTTCATAGCTCAATCATTTTGGTGTAAACCTCCGGGCAAGCGTCGGGGTCTCCAATTAGGTCGTGGAGATCGCCTCGAGCAATTTGATGGGTTTTGGTGACCGCACCCAAGGGTTGCCAAAGTGTATGGGTTCGGTGACCTCCCCAAGGGTTGCCATTTGTACAGGTTCGGTGACCGCCCTCAAGGGCCCCTTAGTGGAATCACGACATCTTGCATTGTGTGAGGGCGTGAGGAGATTACGGTGGCCCTAGTGGCTTCTTGGGGAGCATTGTGCCTCCTACACCGCGTTAAACGGAGATTAGCATCTTGATACGTCCATTTTGCATCATGCTTTTATATTGATAGTTATTGCATTATAGGATGTTATTAAACATTACGTCACAATACTTATGCCTTTTCTTTCTTATTTTAAAAGGTTTACATGAAGAGGGAGAATGCCAGCAGCTGGAATTTTCGGCTGGAAAGGGAGCAAACATTGGAGACCTATTCTGCAAAACTCAAAAAGGCCTGAAACTCCACGAAAGTAAGTTTTAGAAGTACAAGAGGGGGCCACCCACCGTCCACGAGGGTGGGGGGTGCTCCCTACCCCCTAGGCGCGCCCCCTGCCTCGTGGGCCACCTGGTAGTCCCCCCATCTTCTGCTATATGAGGTGTTTTGACCTAGAAAAATCATAAGGAGGTTTTTGGGATGAAGCGCCGCCGTCTCGAGGCAGAACCTTGGCGGAACCAATCTAGGGCTCCGGTGGAGCTGTTCTGCCGGGGATACTTCCCTCTGGGAGGGGGAAATCATCGCCATCGTCATCATCAACAACTCTCCCACCTTAGGGAGGGTTATCTTCATCAACATCTTTGCTAGTACCATCTCCTCTCAAACACTAGTTCATCTCTTGTATCCAATCTTTGTATCAAAACATCAGATTGGTACATTGGGTTGCTAGTAGTGTTGATTACTCCTTGTAGTTGATGCTAGTTGGTTTATTTGGTGGAAGATCATATGTTCAGATCCATTATGCATATTAATACCCCTCTGATTATAAACATGAATATACTTTGTGAGTAGTTACATTTGTTCTTGAGGACAAGGGAGAAGTCTAGCTATAAGTAGTCATGTGAATTTGGTATTCGTTCGATATTTTGATGAGATGTATGTTGTCTTTCCTCTAGTGGTGTCATGTGAACGTCGACTACATGACACTTCACCATTGTTTGGGCCTAGAGGAAGGCATTGGGGAGTAATAAGTAGATGATGGGTTGCTTGAGTGACAGAAGCTTAAACCCTAGTTTATGTGTTGCTTCATAAGGGCTTGATTTGGATCCATATGTTGCATGCTATGGTTAGGTTTACCTTAATACTTCATTTGTAGTTGCGGATGCTTGAAATAGAGGTTAATCATAAGTGGGATGCTTGTCCAAGTAAGGGCAGCACCCAAGCACCGGTCCACCCACATACCAAATTATCAAAGTAACGATCGAGAATCATATGAATGTGATGAAAACTAGCTTGACGATAATTCCCATGTGTCCTTGGGAGCGCTTTCCTTTATATAAGAGTTCGTCCAGGCTTGTCCTTTGCTACAAAAAGGATTGGGCCATCTTGCTGCACCTTATTTACTTTTACTATTTGTTACTTGTTACCAATTACCTTATCACAAAACTACTTGTTACTGATAATTTCAGTGCTTGCAGAGAATACCTTACTGAAAACTGCCTATCATTTCCTTCCGCTCCTCGTTGTGTTCGACACTCTTACTTATCGAAAGGACTACGGTAGATCCCCTACACTTGTGGGTCATCAAGACTCTTTTCTGGCGCCGTTGCCGGGGAGTGAAGCACCTTTGGTAAGTGGAATTTGGTAAGAAATTTTTTATATAGTGTGCTCAAATTTACTGTCACTTGTTACTATGGAACTTAATCATTTGAGGGGCTTGTTCGGGGTATCTTCACCCCGACCAGTAGAGCAAAGAGTTGCTCCTTGTAATGCCCAGGATGGGACTATACCTCCTATGTGTCGAGGCACGACTTAAAGGTATAAGCCCATTCTGGAATGATCTCAAGTTTGGTATCTTTGCACGACTCATGTAAAAGAGGGATTAAATTGCAAAAGGAGATAGTTGGCTTACACTCGCCACGTGTCGGGGGAAACTGTCCACCACGAACACCTATGGGACCGGAGCCCCTTGTACGTTGCGGTAAGGGAGCGGAGGGAGCACAAAGAGCGGATCGAAGAGCACACGCGGGCAGTTTACCCAGGTTCGGGCCGCGCGGACGCGTAAAACCCTACTCCTGCTTGATTTGTATTGAGTTTGTGAACTCGGGAGTTTGAAGAACTAGCTACACCGAGCAAGAGAGCTATCTAGGTTCCGAACCCCCTCTACGTTGTGCATGGGCCTCCTTTTATAGCCCAAGGGGTCACCGACAGGTGTCAACGTAGAGGAGGGTAGAAATGTAACTTTGGTGGTAGTTGTAACAGTGCGAGGACCATGTATGAACAGTGGATAAACAGTGGTCTTCACCTAACATAGACAGTGGGGGACATGAGCATTAAATGCCCGTCACCGTCGACCCCAAAAGCACCCGTCCATGCGTCTCCGTTCGCCACGGCGGTAGCCTCGTCACCGTGGAGTGCCACCGTGTCCCCCAGGCTGCACAGCCATCCGCCACGCGTCCCTGGAAGGGCCCCAGGGCGACGCGTGGGCCGATGAGCTGGAGCGCGGGCACACAGCGCAGGCTTCCCCCGACAAACACCTTGCCGGGGTCTTGATCTTGCCGGGCCCGGAAGCTTGTCGCTCCCCGGGCCCTGCCGGGGCGCAGGGTGCGCCGAGGCATGTCTTCTAAGATGCAATCTTCTGGTCTTCCTGGCAAGCTCCTCTTGCCAGGGTCTTGAGTTAATAATATAATCTTGAGCCAGGGACGGCCTTCCCGGCAAGCTCCACTTGCCGGGGCCTTGACCTTTTGTCTTGTGTACTTTGTTTTTGAATGGCTTTATATGGATCAGAAAAGGTCTCCGGCGAGCACGTGGTGAGCCTTGCCGCGGGAAGCTGCTACTGCCCATGCACAAGTTGGGGTACTAAGGTACCCCTATCTTAGTACACCGACAGGAGCCCCCGGGCCTGGGCCACACACGGTGCCGAGCGCTGTTGGGCCAGGCCCAAAACAGTGCACGGGCACACGCGGCCCACGGCACGCCGAATCCCCTTACGCATCCGCCGCGCCCCTCCCTAACGGCACGCGTCGATTGCGGCGTCATGGGAGAGATCGTGGCCTCGTTCTTTAATGGGAAATGCGGAGCGTCCCCCCCCCCCCACCTTAAAAGCAGAGGAAGCAGGGGCAGTTTCCCTCCTTCGTCTTCATTGCGTCTTCAACCTCCAGAAAACTTCCGCGCTCTCTGCTCCCACCCCTCCTCCGCCGCTTTCCGCATCCGCGGCGCCGTCGAGCTCCTCGCCTCTCCCCTCGCCACCTCCGCCATGGCTCCGAATAGCGAGAAGGCGAAAGCGGAGAAGACCAAGAAGGAGAAGTCCGAGCAGGCGGCGAAGCTTGTCGCCTTGCGGAAGAGGAACGTGGTGTTCGCGCCGAGGCTCAGCGCGCGGGAACTATGGAACAAGTACTACCTCTTCTGGTCCGGGGAGACCAAGGCTCATCCCCGCACCAGAGTCTTCCCCGCCATCGCCAAAGATCTGGTTCCCGGCGGGTATTTCTTCTTCGCAGCCTTCTTTCACTGTGGGTTGTGCCCTCCATTTTCGGAGTTTTTCTGTGATATCATGAACATGTACAACCTCCACCTCCTAGACTTCACCCCCAATGCCATCCTTACGATGGCCGTTTTCGCACATCTGTGCGAAAACTACATAGGGATCCATCCAAACGTAGCACTCTTTCGCCATTTCTTCATGCCTAGAGTAGAGGCTGGCGCTCCCCTCTCCGGCGGAATCTGCTGGATCTTCCGGTTAAACAAAAAGGACTCATATCTGAAAGGAGAACTCCGCGGCAAGTGGGAAGAATGGCGTGCAGACTGGTGCTGGGTAGTAGAGGACCAGCCGGAGCCCTTCACCGCGCCGCGCACAACTGCCATAGTGCGCGACAGAGACTGGAGTGAACTGGCCCCGGAAGACAACAAGCTCAGTATTGCCCTTGTTAGAATCATCCGTCTCCGGGTAGCCAATCTGACCATCGGAGAGGTTGGCGCAGATTTCCTCCGCCGCCGCATTGCCCCTTTTCAAGAGAGGAAAAGGCCCGCCTGGGAATTTGGCAACGCAGCGGATATCATGAGGTTGCGCTGCGGATTGAACTTCAATTTCACCGCTTTGGAGCTGAAAGGAATGGTGCGAGAACTCTTCAAGCATGACCCGGCGCACCCAGAGTGGTTCAGGCCCGCCAAGGGAGTGGTGCCGCTATGCAACAGCACTGCCCGTGACTCTCTGCGCGCAATGATGCCGGAGTGCGACTCCCACGGCATCGTCCCCACTTGGATCCAGCCTCCGGGAGATGCCATTCTGAGCTTCTTTGATAACTTGGTCGAGGTGCCGAAGAACACCGAGGAGATCAAGGGCCTCACCCGGGCCACCACGGAGCGGGATATTGCCTATATTGCTTCCCGGATGGAAGAGGCCGCCGCAGCCGCAGCGGCAGGAGACTTCGGATTCACCGTCGATGAGGCAGAGGCTCCGGATGCGTCGAGCAAAGCCGAGGAGGCAGTGATCCGCAGGTTGCTTAAGCTTCCACCCGACGAGCTTGCCGGGGTTCCTTCCCTGAGGCATGCCGGGATCCCTGGGGTTGTGAGCGAGGCCGCCGCGGGGGGCGAGGTTGCCGGAGGGAGCGGAGCCACCGGAGGGAGCGGAGCCACCGGAGGGAGTGGGGCCGCAGGACGAGATGCTGGACCCAGCGGGCCCGCCGGGGAGGAGGAGTAGGACACCGAGGCCGATGAGGACACCGGTCACTACTAGAAAAAAGCTCATTAGTGGCGCACCACTTTTGGGTATTAGTGGCGCACCTCTGGTGCGCCACTATTACCACGCCACTAGTAATGTGTATTAGTGGCGCACCAGAGGTGCGCCATTACTAATCCAGATATCAGTGGCGCACCACCTGGTGCGCCACTACTAAGTATAAGGGTGCGCCACTGATATTTTTTCAGATTTTTTTTTTTCAAATTTTTTTTTCAAATTTTATTCCAGAATTGCTACAGGTGCGCCACTGATATTGCAATAGGTGCGCCACTAGTAACAATTTTTTTTCAAATTTTTTTCCAGAATTTTTTTTTCAAATTTTTTTTCAATTTTGGCGGGATTTTTTTTCCTTAATCTCGGGTCACTATGGCTTAATCTCGGGTCAAATCGCACTCCGTGGTCAAACTTCCCGGAAGGTCACCCATCCTACACTACTCCAGCCCAAGCACGCTTAACTTCTGAGTTCTATCCAACCCCAGCACCAGCTCACTTAGCAGGCACTTGTTGATATATCTATCATATCAATCCTATTAAACCTTGTTGATGTCTAGGAGTTTGTTCATGTTCATGAGTGTGATGAAATTTTGAAAAAATATTTTAAACTTCCCGGTCATTTTACATATCATATTTTGAATTTTTTTTAAAAAAACTATTTTTTAAAAAAAACCATTTTTTTTAAAAACCATTTTTTTTCAAAAAAACCAATTTTTTCCCCAAAAAAACATTTTTTCAAAAAAAAATATTTATTCCAAAAAAAATAGTTTTTCAAAAAAAAAAATTCAAAAAAAAAACTATATTAGTGGCGCACCACAGCCACGGTGCGCCACTACTATTTTTGAATTTTTTTGCCTCTAGATCTTAAAAGCCCCGTATCTTTTATTCGGTTAGGTTTTTGGGGATTCTAAGAATCTTCAACAGGGTTCCCCCCAGTTGAATTCGGATGTAACTTTTCGAGTAGATGCTTTTTCATATAAAAAACTTTTTCATCGGAGTTCGTATGCAAAAGTTATGCCCATTTTACAAATTCTCGAGAGATTTTGCAAAAAAAGTCGAAATTCATGTTTGTAAATTTTGCTAACAACTAGACCACAAATCACATTGGAATCTTATTTTTTTATTTTTTTGACATTTCTATCATTTTCTTTTATTTTTTTTAAACTGAAAAGGCGGTCCACAGGGGGGGGGGTGCATTTGGTGAAAATGCGTTAAATCTGAAAAATGATAGAAATGTTAGTAGTGGCGCACCCCTTCACTGGTGCGCCACTAGTAGCCAGGAATACTAGTGGCGCACCAGTGAAGGGGTGCGCCACTGATATGGTTTTTTTTTGGACCACCATGCCCAGCCTTACCAGTGGCGCACCAGGGCAAGGTGCGCCACTACTATCAAAAATAGTAGTGGCGCACCTTGGCCTGGTGCGCCACTGGTAAGCCTGGGCATGGCTGGTTACTGTTCAAAAAAATAGTAGTGGCGCACCCCACACCTGGTGCGCCACTAGTAATGTCACTATTAGTGGAGCACCTGTTTGTGGTGCGCCACTGCTATATAGTAGTGGCGCACCACATCTCTGGTGCGCCACTAACAGTGATATTACCTATAGCCTTTTTTCTAGTAGTGGGTGGGTCTCTGGGGCTTGACGACGACGCCTCCTCGTCCTCGGAGAACTCCCCGCCCCGGGCAAGTCCCAAGCGAACACCGTTGAAGCGCCTCCGCAAGGCGGCTACGGCGACAAGGACGCTGGCGCGCCGACAGCAGCCTACTCGCCGGGCGACGCGCGCCACCAGAGCGAGCCAAGCCGTGACGGAGGCGCCCCACGCACTAGCGCCAAGCGGAGGGGGATCCTCCCGGAGCGAAGCGGCCGCTCCGCCTGCTCCTCGGGCCCCGGCGCCAACGGAGGCTGGGTCTTCGCAGCCCCCAGCCCCGGAGACCGCCAAGCGCCCGAGGGAGCCTTCTCCTCCTGCTCCTCGCGCGGGAGCAACTTAGGTGGAGTTTGACTTCTCCGCCCTCAGCCCCGACGACGACGAGGAAGAGGAGTAAGTATTTGTAATTTGTAACTTCTTTGATTCTTTCCTTGATGATTCTGATCTTGTTCTTGATTGGCTTGCAGGACCTTGACCCAGCGGCTGGCGAAGAGGGCCAAGATCCCCGTGGTTGAGGTCGAGGACGACTCGCCCGCCGCGGCGACCGGAGACGTGCCAGCGACTGGCTCGTCGGACCAACCTGCTGCTCCGAGGAGCAGCCCCCAGCGTAAGTCTGGGTTTTGGATTTTTTGTTCGTCGGGCGCGCTTGCGGTTTTAACTTGTACTGACATCTTGCTGCTTCATTTGTCTTGTGCAGAAGTGGAGCTGCAGCTGCAGGAGCGCCCGGAGACTACTCCCGAGGAGCCACAGGTTCCACCCTCCCCGCCAAGGGTGAGCTCCCCGACGAGGGAGGACGCTCCGCCAAGGACGGGCACCCTGCCGAGGGCGGGCACCCCGCCAAGGGCGAGCAGCCCGACGAGGGTGGCCACCCCGCCAAGGGAGGGTGCGGGCGGCCCTCCGCCAGCAGGAGCCACCGCTCCACCGCCAAGGGAGGATTCCCCGGCGAGGGAGCCTGTCGTCGAGGAGGTCCGCGAAGGTGAGTCTTGCAGCTTCATCTTCTTGGACTTGTCTTTTTGGATATTTGCTTGAACTTTTCTATTCTTCTTCTTCTGTTAGATCCTCCTCCCCCGGAGCGGATGGAGTCGGAGGCCACCGTCGAGGAGGAGGTGCACGGCGGTGACGGCAACGCCACTGCCACGGAGGGCATGGCTGGAGCCGGTGATCCTGCCGTTGGGGAGACCGCGCCGACCGCAGACGCCGCGGGCGAGGAAAGGACCGGCGACCGCACTGCTGACCCGGAGGCAGCAGGAGCGTCAAGCGCTGCGCCGGCCGCCGACCCCTCCGCGTCCACGGAGCGGTCGGGCGTCTATCTTGAAGCGCCCAACGGAATCTTCATACAAGTTTCGTGGGCATCTTCGTCGCGAGCCCCCGTGGAGGGAGAGACCTTTGATGGAGAGGTCCTCGCCTCCGCGGGTTTGAAGATTGTTGAAGCGCCTGGCGGGAGCGACGAGCCCGAAGAGGAGAAGCTACTCCACCGGCTCCTGGCCCTTTACCGGGCCAGGCAGGCAAAGCTGGACTCCCGGGAAGCTCTCACCGCCAAGGCCGGAGCAGACTTGGAGAAGCGCGCCGCGGAGCTCCGCGCCGCCAACCAGGCGGCCCTCCGCGACCTGGCGGAGGAGCGCGAGAGGCTTGCCGGAGAGCAGCAAGAGTTCCTCCTGGAGAAGGCTGAGGCCGAGGAGCAGCAGCGACTAGTTGGTGAAGAGCTGTCCCGGTGAGAAGGAACGCTCAACCAGCGGAAGGTCGACCTCGACGCTCACGAGGACGACCTTACCGCCCGGGAGCAGGCCCTTGGCGGGGCCCTGAAGGAGGCGAAAGTTGCCGCCGCCACCGCGGAAACTGCCAAGAAGGATCTTGAGGCCAAGGTGGCGCAGCTGGAGCGGTACCTGAAGACGAGCACAGACAGGATCACCGCGCTCAATATGGAGCGGGAAAAGGACGCCCATACCAACTCTGACCTTCAGGTACGCCTCTCCAAGCAGGGCGACAAGCTCAAAGCTGCCAAAGATTCAATTGCTGATCTGGATTTGAAGGTCTCCACGTTGACTGGCTCGCTTGACGCCGCCCGGGATCGTGAAACGAAGCTGAAGGCCGAGCTCCGCAAGGAACGAGGCCTAGTGGAGAGCGCTGCCACCTCAGCAAACAAATTTACTCGGGCGGTGGAGCAATGGACGGACGATCTGGTTGCTTCTGCTGCCAACATCGACAAGGAGCTGATGGCGCTGAGGGTGGAGCACCTCGTGTACTCTCCGGATCAGAATCTCCCCCACAGCGCCAAGCTAAGTCTTTTCTTCAGGGGAATCGCGCCGGCGCTTGCACGGCTGCAGGAGAAGCTTCCCGCGCAGCTGGCCGAGGAGTCGCGCCAGCTCTGCGCGGGCACCTTGGAGCGCGTCTTGACGAAGATAGTCTACCGCAACCCTGGCATCAATCTCGTCAACGTCCTCCGCAGCTTGCCGGCCGATGCAGATTTGGAGGCGCTGAAGGCGCAGGTCGCCCACATCATCGCCAAGGTGAACAAGATCTCCAGGCGTGAAGGCGACCGCGTAGATTAGGCCTCTTTCTTTTTATTTCCTTTGTTGCTGCAAAGTGTGCCATGGACATGAACCTATCAGTCATTGCGACAAGTTATCCCTGTAATATATTATCTTATTTCCGAGCAATTGACGCATTGTTATCTCCCTTGCTTTTGGTCCTTTACTTTGTATGCTTTTTACCCTACGCTTTTAGGGAACTTGCCGGCAAGGGACCTTTGCCGCGAGCGCTGAGTGCTGGACTCTGAGCAGCCTGCTGGCAAAGGCCTTATCGGCAAGCAACCTTGCCGCAGCTAGTCGCAACGCACTTAGCTTGCTGAGCGAACTCGAAAACGAAGTAAGGGCGCGACACTTGTCGCAGCTCACTTAAGCCGTTGAGCGTACTCGAAAACAAGGCAAGGGTGCGGCTAGCCACGGGTAGGTTCCTCCGCGCACAGGTTTTTCATACAAAGTGTGGTTGTTCAAGGAAGATAACTGAAATTTAAAAATTTTTGAATTGGTGCTCAAATTCTGGTAACTTAGCTTTCATAATCTGTTCGTCCTCCGGTAAGCTTCTCTTTCTTGAACAGCACTTGGTTCGTCCTCCACCTCCTTCCCCCCCGGCAAACTTGTGCGCGAGGAATGTTTCTTCTGCTTAAGAGGGAAAGAAAAGGAGAAGAGGAAACAAGTATAGGGTTTCTCGGCGTGGTAATGCTTACCGGATATGTGTGTTGCACAAGATGCCAAACAATGCATGCAAATAACGAAGAAAGGCATGAAAATGGCAAATAGTGCGAAACACAAAAGCTTTACTGATGCACGGGATCTGCCCCCGGCTTTGTACAAAGGTTTACATGCGACAGCGGCAAAACTCGTACAAAAGGTGGTTGCCGGAGCGGATCACGGCGACCGCGCCTTATGGGTGAAACTTGCGAAGATGCTCTATGTTCCAGGAATTGCTCACCGGTAAGCCTTCTTCGGTCTCAAGGCGGACAGCGCCGGGCCTTGTGACTTGTCTCACCCGATAAGGGCCTTCTCACTTCGGCGTCAACTTGTTGGAATTCTTGGCGGACTGAACACGCCGAAGAACAAGGTCGCTTTCCTCGAGACTCCTGGCCTTAACCTTGCGGCTATGGTAGCGGCGCAAGGCTTGCTGGTATCGAGCAGCTCGTACAGCAGCCTGGAGACGTTCCTCCTCGAGGAGCAATGCATCATCTTGTCGCAGTTTCTCTTGCTCGAGCTCATCATAAGCGAGCACTCGAGGAGATCCGTATACGAGTTCCGTGGGGAGAACTGCCTCTGCCCCATAGACAAGGGCAAAGGGTGTCTGTCCGGTGGCTCGGCTTGGTGTCGTTCTGATTGACCAAAGAGCCGCCGGCAACTCCTCTATCCAGTTTCTTCCGCACCTGCGCAGCCTGTCGAAGGTTCTTGTCTTGAGCCCGCGCAGCACTTCAGCATTGGCCCTCTCCGCTTGACCATTGCTCCTCGGGTGAGCAACAGAAGCGAAGCAGACCTTGGCGCCAAGGTCTTGGACGTACTGCATGAAGGTTCGACTTGTGAACTGTGTGCCGTTGTCGGTGATGATCCTGTTAGGGATCCCGAAACGGCAAACAATCGCTCTGAAGAACCTGACCGCTGACTGTGCTGTCACCTTTCTCACCGGTTCTACTTCTGGCCACTTTGTGAACTTGTCGATCGCAACGTACAAGTACTCAAAGCCCCCGACAGCACGGGGGAAGGGGCCGAGGATATCAAGCCCCCAGACCGAGAAGGGCCAGGACAAAGGGATCGTCTGGAGAGCTTGAGCTGGCTGGTGAATTTGTTTGGCATGGAACTGGCACGCTTCACACTTGGTTACTTGTGCAGTCGCATCTTGGAGGGCTTCTTGCCAAAAGAACCCTTGCCGGAATGCCTTTCCGGCAAGTGCCCTTGCGCCAATGTGGTGGCCACATATGCCTCCATGTATTTCTGCCAACAGCTTCTGTCCATCTTCTCTGGAAATGCACTTCAATCTGACACCATTGAGCCTTCTTCTGTATAGTTCATTGTCAACGAACTGGTACATACTTGACTGTCTGGTTATTTTCTCTATCTCTGCTGGGTCGTCGGGAAGTTCTCCAGTTTGCAGAAAACGGACGATCTGCTGTGCCCATGCCGGAGCCCGAGGCTCAACGGCAAGGACTAAAGGCATGAGGGCCACCGCAGGAACTCCAGCTTCTACGGCAAGAACCTCTGGTTCTGCCGGAGCTGATGGTCCCCCGGCAAGCCTGCCGGGGCAAGGCTTGTCGGGAACGCTTGCTTCAACTGTGCAGACCCTTAGATCTGCAGGAGCAAATTGTTCCTCAGCGTTCTGATTGTTGATCTTGGGGACCTTGGCCGCGGCTTCGGGAAGATCCGCCGGCAAGTAGTCGCCGGAGACCAACTTTCTCTTCTTGGGCTGCCCAATTGATGGTGTAACTGATGGCTGAGTCAGCTTGAGCAGGAAGGTCCCTGGTTCCACAGGTAACTTCATTGCAGCACACTTTGAGAGGCCATCTGCTATATCATTCTGAGCTCTCGGGACGTGCTCCATTTGCAGACCTTCAAAGTGCTCTTCAAGCTTCCTCACTTCATCTACATAAGCTTCCATCAAAGGGCTCTGATAACTTTTGTTTACTTGTCGGACCACCAACTGAGAATCTCCCCGCACAATCAATTTCTTGATCCCAAGTTCAGCTGCAATTCTGAGGCCGGCAAGCAGACCTTCATACTCTGAAGTGTTGTTTGTCGCTTGTTCCCTGGGAAAATGCATCTGGATAACATACTTGAGGTGCTCTCCGGTGGGCGCTATGAGTACCACGCCGGCACCGGCGCCTTGCAGCGAGAAAGCACCATCAAAGTACATTACCCATTCGCTTGTTGCTTCTTGCACGGGGACGCTAGTCTCTGGAACTTCTTCATCCGGCGTTGGGGTCCATTCAGCTATGAATTCTGCCAAGGCTCTGCTCTGTATGGTTGAAGTACTTTCAAACTTGAGGCCAAAGCTCGACAGTTCCAGTGCCCACTCGACGATCCTGCCTGTTGCTTCTGGATTTTGCAATATCCTCTTCAACGGAAAGCGAGTGACCACTGTTATCTCGTGTGCTTGGAAGTAATGGCGCAGCTTTCTCGAGGCCATGAGGAGACCGAAAAGCAACTTCTGCACCCCAGAGTATCTCGATCTAGCCCCCTGCAAGAGGGAACTTACGAAATACACTGGGCGCTGCACCATCTTCTTTCACACTTCTCCTTGCTCCTGCGCAGAGTTGTCCTTGTCGGGGCCAGAGCTTGCCGGTGGAGCCCCCTGCTTGTCGCTGGACTCGCTCGCCGGAGGTGTGGGCTCTTCCTCTGCCTCCCTTTCTGCTACCAACGCAGCACTAACCACTTGATTGGTTGCCGCTAAGTACAGCAGCAACTTTTCTTGTGGTTTAGGTGCGACAAGTATTGGAGTGGAGGATAGGTATCCTTTCCAATCCTGCAGTGCTGCCTCCGCTTCCGGAGTCCACTTCATAGGACCTACCTTTTTCAAGATTTTGAAGAAAGACAGGGCGCGTTCTGCAGATTTTGAAATGAACCTGCTGAGGGCAGCCACACAACCAGCAAGTCTCCTTACGTCCTTGACGCGCTTCGGGGCTTCGATCTGCTCGATGGCTTTTATTTTGTCGGGATTGGCTTCAATCCCCCTCTGGGACACAAAGAACCCGAGAAGCTTGCCGGAGGGGACTCCGAAGACGCACTTCTCGGGGTTCAACTTGAGCTGGATCTTGCGCAGATTTGCAAATGTTTCTTCTAAGTCTTGGATCAGGGTATCTTTGCTCTTGCTCTTGACCACTATGTCATCCATGTAAGCTTCTACATTTCTGTGGATCAGTGGCTCAAAAGCAGTGTGCACCACCCTTGCAAATGTTGAGCCTGCATTCTTCAATCCAAAAGGCATGCGAATGAAGCAATATGTGCCACATGGAGTAATGAATGCAGTCTTCTCTTCATCTTCCTTGGCCATAAAAATCTGGTGGTAGCCTGAGTATCCATCAAGGAAGGAGAGCAGCTCACATCCAGCAGTGGAGTCAACAATCTGGTCAATGCGCGGCAAGGGAAATGGATCTTTGGGACATGCTTTATTCACATCAGTGAAGTCTATACACAACCTCCACTTCCCGTTAGCCTTACGCACGACAACTGGATTTGCTAACCACGTCGGATGGATCACGCCTCTAACCAGGCCCGCTGCTTCTAGCTTCTTAATCTCTTCGGTAATGAATTCTTGGCGCTCCACGGCTTGCTTCCTGACCTTCTGCTTGACGGGCCGCGCATGAGGACAAACAGCAAGCTTGTGCTCAATTACCTTCCTGGGAACGCCGGGGATGTCAGATGGTTGCCAGGCAAACACATCGACATTCGCCCGCAGGAAGGCAACGAGCGCGCTTTCCTATTTGTTATCAAGCGTAGCACTGATGGTGAAGGTACCACCAGTGCCGTCCTCCTTGGCGGACACCTTCTTGGTTGCAGGTGGAGCGGCCATCCCTTTCTTGTACTTGCCGGTGGAGCTCGATGGAACGTCCTCGACGGCAGCGCAGCACTCCGAAGAGGTGCGTTTGCCGGAGTCGGCCCCAGAGCACTTGCCGGACTTGGTCTTGGTCTTCTTCCCTCCGGGAGCTTCAGCGGCAAGTGCGTTGCTCTCCACCGCGGCTGCTGCATCCCGGTATATCTTGTCGGCGCAGATAAGCGCGTCTTTCTTTTCGCCAGGGACAGAGATGACGCTTATCGGCCCCGGCATCTTGAGTACGTTGTAGGCGTAGTGGGAAGCTGCCATGAACTTGGCGAGGGCAGGACGTCCAAGTATCCCATTGTATGGCTATGGGATATCGGCCACGTCAAAGGTTATCCTCTCCGTCCTGAAGTTAAGCTCCCCGCCAAAGGTCACAGGCAGAGTAATCTTGCCCTTCGGCTTGCTCCTCCCCGGGTTTATTCCTTGGAACGAACCGGTTTCTTCGAGCTCGCCGTCTGGGATCTGGAGTTTCTTGATCACAGCCGAGGAGATCAAGTTCAGGCCGTCCCCGCCGTCAACCAACATTTTGGTGACCTTGAGGTTGCGGATGGTGGGCGAGACCAACATCGGCAAGCACCCGACCGCAGTGGTGCGGTCAGGGTGATCCTCAAGATCAAAAATGATGGGCGTGCTGGACCACTTCAGGAGCCTGCGTGACTCGACGGGCGGCTCTGCTGCGTTTACTTCCCGCACCCACTGCTTGAGTTGGCGGTGGGAAGCGTGCAGAGAGGCGCCTCCGTCGACACACAGAACTTCTGTGGCCTTCTGGAACTCCTGCTCGCTGTTATCACCTTCCTCCATGTCGTCGTCGTCGTCTTCTTCCTCGTCCTTGTCGCGGCCCCGGGGAGGTCGATCACCTTGCCGCTGCTTGGCCTTGCCGCGACGTCCTCCCCGGCCATTGAATGGACGCTTCTTGCTTGGCTCTCCTCCGCCACCTTGGGCCTTCTCCTTGTCGCGACGCTCGTATTCAGCTTTCTGCTGCTCTACGAGGTACTCGACTCGCTTGCAGTTCGAAAGGTCATGGCCCTTGGTGCGGTGGATCTTGCAATATTGCTTGTCGGAGCCGTCCTGCTTATCGGCTGCCGCCACAGGGGCAGGCTCCTTGCTGGAGACGCCAGCCTATGTTGTCTTGGCAGGAGCCTCCTTGCCGGACTTCTCGACGACTAGCACTTCCTTGCTCTTCTTCTTCCTGTTGTTCCGCCGCCGGCTCTTCTTTGCCGGGGCGGCATCCTCGCTGTCGCTTCCCCCTGCGCCAGCATCCTCCCCGGGGAGTCTCCTCCCCTCTTCGGCGCGCGCGCACTTGTCAGCCAGAGCGTAGAGCTCGCTGACATCCCGTATCTTGGTCATGGCCATCTCTTCCCGCATGCGACGGTTACGCACGTTCTGGTGGAACGCGCTGATAACCGCGGCGGGGTGGACGTCAGGAATGTTGTGCTGCACGCGGCTGAACCGTTGAATGTACTTGCGCAGGGATTCTCCTTCCTTCTGGGCCAAGATGTGGAGATCACTCTCCTGGCCGTGGGGTTTGTGGCCGCCCGTGAAGGCGCCAACAAATTGGTGGCACATATCTGCCCACGAAGAAATGGAGCCTTACGGCAAGTGCATAAGCCAAGAACGGACGTTTGGCTTAAGCACCAGCGGGAAGTAGTTGGCCAATATCTTCTCGTCGCGTCCCCCGGCAGCCTGCACCGCGATGGTGTAGATGCTGAGGAACTCCGAGGGGTGCGTCTTGCCGTCGTACTTCTCGGGTACGTCGGGCTTGAAGTTTTTCATGCTGGGCCACTTGACGCGCCGCAGCTCACGGGTAAACGCAGGGCAACCTGCCGCGTACGGCAAGTCGCCTGGTTCACCGGGCGCGTGCGTGTCGACAGCGGTCCCAGCACGTTGATCCGATTGTCGCCAGGCTTCTCGTCGGCGCTCGATTGTCGTCCGAGCATCTTCTTGCCGTCGATCGTCAAGGACTTGGCGCTGGTCCCAACGAGCCCGCGGATCCGACGACGCCGTGGAGTCGTCGTCGACGTTAATCCGGCGGGGAGGCGTCTTCTGCTTCCGCAGCGGGGAGTGCACGGTGGTTGCACCCCCGGCGGTCTTGTCGCCGTCGGCCTTCGCCTGGTCAACTTGCCGTGGTCGCGATGTCGCCGGCTGCTGCGGCGTGTCGTTGTTGGCAAAGGCGATGAGGCTTTGGATTGTTGCCCTCCAGTCTTCGGCCTTGTCTGCCGCTGGAGGGAAATCGAGGAGCAGTTGCGCTCTTGCGAGAGCTTCTGCTGGAGAGGAGGGGAGCGGTGGCGAGCGGTGCGAGGAGCGAGATATGCTCGGACTTCTAACAGGGTTAGAAGGAGCAGTCTCTCGCCCCGGCGACCGCGCCTTGCTCGTGCCAGGACGATGGCCTTGAGCATCCCGTGAGCCTCCGGTTTGTCCTTGGCCTAGCAAGCGGATGGTACCTCCCGTACCACGGCGCTGCTGGCCTGTCGTCTGCTGAGATGGACGTGGCGCGTCTACGGACACCGAGGCCTTGGAGTTGGTCCGGTCGTCCGCCTTGTCCTTGGATTTGGCGGTGCCGTGAGTTTCCTCGCCGGCGACCACCCTTCCGCCGGCGTCTCCTCCACCCACCGTTGGTTCTGGTGGCGGGGGAATCGACGCAGACGGGCCTGCGACCTCCGAAGCCTTCTTCTTCGGGGCCATGTTGCTGCTACTGATGAAGTTGACGAAGTTGGAGAGGTTGATGAAGAATGCGCCCGCGTGAGCGCCGGATCAGGTTCACACAACCTCGACGCCCCCTACCTGGCGCGCCAAAGATGTCGGGGGAAACTGTCCACCACGAACACCTATGGGACCGGAGCCCCTTGTACGTTGCGGTAAGGGAGCGGAGGGAGCACAAAGAGCGGATCGAAGAGCACACGCGGGCAGTTTACCCAGGTTCGGGCCGCGCGGACGCGTAAAACCCTACTCCTGCTTGATTTGTATTGAGTTTGTGAACTCGGGAGCTTGAAGAACTAGCTACACCAAGCAAGAGAGCTATCTAGGTTCCGAACCCCCTCTACGTTGTGCATGGGCCTCCTTTTATAGCCCAAGGGGTCACCGACAGGTGTCAACGTAGAGGAGGGTAGAAATGTAACTTTGGTGGTAGTTGTAACAGTGCGAGGACAGTGTATGAACAGTGGATAAACAGTGGTCTTCACCTAACATAGACAGTGGGGGACAGGAGCATTAAATGCCCGTCACCGTCGACCCCAAAAGCGCCCGTCCATGCGTCTTCGTTCGCCACGGCGGTAGCCTCGTCACCGTGGAGTGCCACCATGTCCCCCAGGCTGCACAGCCATCCGCCAGGCGTCCCTGGAAGGGCCCCAAAGCGACGCGTGGGCCGATGAGCTGGAGCGCGGGCACACAGCGCAGGCTTCCCCCGGCAAGCACCTTGCCGGGGTCTTGATCTTGCCGGGCCCGGAAGCTTGTCGCTTCCCGGGCCCTGCCGGGGCGCAGGGTGCGCCGAGGCATGTCTTCTAAGATGCAATCTTCTGGTCTTCCTGGCAAGCTCCTCTAGCCAGGGTCTTGAGTTAATAATATAATCTTGAGCCAGGGATGGCCTTCCCGGCAAGCTCCACTTGCCGGGGCCTTGACCTTCTGTCTTGTGTACTTTGTTTTTGAATGGCTTTATATGGATCAGAAAAGGTCTCCGGCGAGCACATGGTGAGCCCTGCCGCGGGAAGCTGCTACTGCCCGTGCACAAGTTGGGGTACTAAGGTACCCCTATCTTAGTACACTGTCGGGGGAAACTGTCCACCACGAACACCTATGGGACCGGAGCCCCTTGTACGTTGCGGTAAGGGAGCGGAGGGAGCACAAAGAGCGGATCGAAGAGCACACGCGGGCAGTTTACCCAGGTTCGGGCCGCGCGGACGCGTAAAACCCTACTCCTGCTTGATTTGTATTGAGTTTGTGAACTCGGGAGCTTGAAGAACTAGCTACACCGAGCAAGAGAGCTATCTAGGTTCCGAACCCCCTCTACGTTGTGCACGGGCCTCCTTTTATATCCCAAGGGGTCACCGACAGGTGTCAACGTAGAGGAGGGTAGAAATGTAACTTTGGTGGTAGTTGTAACAGTGCGAGGATAGTGTATGAACAGTGGATAAACAGTGGTCTTCACCTAACATAGACAGTGGGGGACAGGAGCATTAAATGCCCGTCACCGTCGACCCCAAAAGCGCCCGTCCATGCGTCTCCGTTCGCCACGGCGGTAGCCTCGTCACCGTGGAGTGCCACCGTGTCCCCCAGGCTGCACAGCCATCCGCCACGCGTCCCTGGAAGGGCCCCAGGGCGACGCGTGGGCCGATGTGCTGGAGCGCGGGCACACAGCGCAGGCTTCCCCCGGCAAGCACCTTGCCGGGGTCTTGATCTTGCCGGGCCCGGAAGCTTGTCGCTCCCCGGGCCCTGCCGGGGCGCAGGGTGCGCCGAGGCATGTCTTCTAAGATGCAATCTTCTGGTCTTCCTGGCAAGCTCCTCTTGCCAGGGTCTTGAGTTAATAATATAATCTTGAGCCAGGGACGGCCTTCCCGGCAAGCTCCACTTGCCGGGGCCTTGACCTTCTGTCTTGTGTACTTTGTTTTTGAATGGCTTTATATGTATCAGAAAAGGTCTCCGGCGAGCACGTGGTGAGCCCTGCCGCGGGAAGCTGCTACTGCCCGTGCACAAGTTGGGGTACTAAGGTACCCCTATCTTAGTACACCGACACCACGTCACACAATACATTACATAAGCAAGACATCATTCAAAACATCACAACCCGACTACGGGCGAAGATCCAAAAGAAAGATACCAAAACAACATAAAGCCACAGGTCAGAATCGCCCCTAGTAGAAACCACTACTGATCGTCGAAAACGTCACAAGCATACGGCCAAAATCTTCATCGAGCTCCCAGGAAGTACTTGAACCAGCTCCTGCATCAAACTCGGCTGAACCTGCATCTGGTGTTGTAGTATCTGTGAGCCACGAGGACTCGGCAATCCCATAACCATGGGTATCAAGACTAGCAAAGCTTTATGGGTAGGAAGAGGTAAAGTGGTGAGGTTGCAGCAGCGGCTAAGCATAATCTGGTGGCTAGCTTACGAGTACAAGAATAAGATGAGCATCTACGCAAACGGTCGCAAAAGAAGTGATCGCTAAAGATCCTGAACTACATACGAATCAAACATAACCCCACCGTGTTCTCTTCTAAAAATGAAAAGAGACAGTCACGGTTACTCACACAGTTGTGTGTTTTACTTCGGATCCTCTGTCAAGTTTTCTACAAACGGACATTAACAAATTCCAATCTGCCACATAACCGCGGGCACGACTTTCGAAAGATCATAACCCTGCAGGGGTGTCCCAACTTAGCCCATCACAAGCTCTCACGATTAGCTGAAGTGATAAATATAATATCATCACCCCTTATCTTAGGGAAATCCGATCAGGCTCGGCTTCCCGGTGCACAAGACATTTCGACAATGGTAAAACAAGTCCTGCAAGACCTCCCGGTGTGTCGACACCCTGATAGTAGCCGCGCGTATCTCGTCTCAGGCCACGACCGGATGGGCGATTCTACAGGTTATACCAGATACCTCGAGTTTCCCCAAGGCGGCCCCGCAGACTCCCAGTTTGGGACCAACACCATCAGCACTGGCCCCCCCTGCTATGTAGAATTAAGAACCCGGGGATGCGACCCCCTATGCAAATTTAATTAATTAATTAAGTTCTTATTATGAGGCAAATTAAAATTAATGTTGGGCCTTGCTGGAGGAGTTTTATTCAAAGTCGAACTGTCAAGGGGTCCCCATCCACCCATCGTGTAAGGAACGCAAAATCAAGGAACATAATGCCGGTTTATCGGCGCCTAAGGTGGCATGAGTGGAACAAAACACCGAGCAAAAGGCCAAGCGTTCCACCCATGCCCAGTATATAGGTGTGTTAATAATAATAATAGATATTGTGATATTCCAACAACAAGTTCCCTCCTGGAACGAACTTCATCTTCACCTGCAACTAACAACGCTATAAGAGGGGCTGAGCAAGCGGGTAACATAGCCAAACAGTGGTTTTGCTAGGAAGGTTTCAAAGGATAGAGGTTTCATGGCAACAAGGAGAGGCTGACATAAAAGATGGGTAGCGCGACATGTAACGATAGCATCGAGACACTAGCATGGCAATGGTAGTAAAGGTATCCAAGGGTATGATCATCTTGTCTGGGATTCCGCAAGGAAGAAGAACAAGTCCATGAAGTAGACGGAGCAACATAGTCGAGCGAATCCTCACAACTCCGGAACGAAACCGAAGCTAACAAGAGAAGCAACCGAAAAGAAGCAAACAACACGGTAAACACACAAGCATAAACATGGCATACGATGGACATCCAAGTATGATGCATGTCCGGTTTAAATATGCATGGCATGGCAAAGTGCACAAACAAGTACTACAAGTTAAGTGGAGCTCAATATGCAACGAGTTGCATATTGACGAAACAACACATTTCAATTATTTAATTGACTCTCGTTATTTACAAGACAAGATTAACTGTTTGTTAACATGGCAAGAGGTGAAACAAAAGTAAACTACCTATCTAGGCAATTTAAATGAGGCCGGAAAAACAACAACAATTCCGGAAATCCCCATGAGCATGTTTAGCAATTTTAAGCAACAACAATTAAACATTTTAGTGTTGTTAACATGATGCGGATGACATGATCAAGTTTTATGCAATTTTTAATTAAAGGTTAACATGAAGAGATATGAAGTATTGTCACCATGGTGGAAGGAAAAAGGTGCCACGGCAACGATCCGAAAATGATGCAACGGCAACATCTCGGTTCCGGTAACTCGTTGAGAGACCGGTGCAAAAGAAAAAGGTGGCGTGGACAGGCGGAACAAGATGAAAGGTGGGGTGATCCCGTCACCGGGTTCCCACGAGTCGGCGATGAGGCAACCGAGGAGCACGACAAGAGATGAAACGGGCACGGTGCACATAAGGGAAACATTTCATACAACACAACAAGCATCACACGGGTCATCGTCTCGGGATTATACCTTCGGAACAATCGTTTCGGGGCGGTTCGAGATCGTAGAGGGACGTAGTGGTACACGGTCGTAGAGGAAGTAGTCGTTCTCGCAATTCGTAGAGGAAGTAGGCGTTCACGTGGTCGTCGAGGGAAGCAGTTGTACACAAGGCAACGAGGTCGTCGTGGTACACATTGATGTAGAGGTACTTGAAGGTCTTCGCACTCGCTGGTCTCGGTTCTTGCGACGTAGAGGTACTTGGCGTTCGACGGGCGTCGTGGTACTTGCAGTCCTTGGCGAATCCGGATGGCGGTAGACGAACTTGAAGGTCATCGGTGCCGTGGTACTTGGGGTCTCCGTGCACTTGGCGAAAAAAAACAGCAGCAGCCAACCATGGCAACAACTCGAAGCAGCGAGGAGGAAAAAAGCCGGGGCGCCGGGCTGGAGACGAGGCCTTGGCGCGCTGGAGACGGAGGTGCGGGTCTCGGGGCCAGGCGAGGAAGAGGAGGCAGGGGCCTGGCGCGCAGCTCCTGGCCGCTGGAGGGAGGATCCTGGCCGGCCCGCGGCTGCTGGCTCCGGCGACGCGGATGGAAGGTGCCGAGCCACAGAGGGCGGGAGCAGGGCCATGGCACGGCGAGTCCAAGGCGAGGCGAAGAGCAGGAGAGGAGTGGGCGCGGCAGGGGTGCTGCTGCCTGGCGCGCCGGACGGCGATGGAGGGCGTGGCCGCTGCGGCCTGGGGCTCCTGGCACGGGAGGACGAGGCCTTGGGGGATGGAGATGCGGCTCCGGCTGCTGCCTAGCGGAGGGAGGACGAGCTGCGGCGTGGCACTGGAGAACGGGCGCGCAAGGCTGCTCGAGGGGGAGATGGCGACGAGGGAGAGAGATCGAGAGGAGGGGTCGCTCGAGGGGAGAGGGAGGCGAGCGATGAAGGATGCTGGCGGCGGGGTCGATGGGAGGACGAGAGGAAAGGAGCGATCGGTCGTTAGGGGCTAGGGTTTGGGGAACCTGGGCCGCGAGGGATGGGCCGGCCTAGGGAGGCTGAATGGGCCGGCTGGGGGGGGGGAAGTTGGAAGCCTGGCTGCTGGGCCAGCTGCGGCTTGGGCTAGCTGGAGCGGCTGGGCCTGTTTCTTCGGGCCAAGAGACTGCTGTGGCCTGGGCCGGCTGGCAGCTAATTTACCAAATACAGAATAAAAACAAGGAAGAAAGAGAGAGAGAAAAAGAAAGAAGGGTTAGGAACAGAATTTGGACAAGAGGTTAATTTTACTGGACTCGTAAAAATGTCCACGGTCCACGAAAAATAGGAGAGGCAAGAATGCAAGAGATAGAATCGAACTCATTTGAATTAAATTCCAATGATTTGAATTAGGGCATGACTTAAAAGTGTCCAGAAGTTTTGAGGTTTTTGGAGGAACCTCGATAAACGAGAAAAGAAATATAGGGAAGGTTTTTGACGGTGAAACTTGAATTAAGAGGCATGGGGAATATTTGCAAGTGTGTTGGGTTAATTCCAAACAAATGGAATATTTAATATAGCTCGCTAATAATATTGAGAGGCTTTTATATGTTATAAAGAGAAGTCATCCTTCCCTCGATTTAAATGGACCGAAGGTCCACACGATTTATTTAAGTTGAGATGCAAAGAAATATGACATGATGGCATGATGACAAGATGCAATGCAAAAAATAATTAACACAAGCACAACGAAACACACGGGAGAACCCGGAACATCTGGAATCTTCTGGAACGTCGGTCTTCGGGCGTCACACTCTTCAACCTACTAAACCTACTAAAAATGTTTTCTTTGAAATTCCTTCGGGTATGATAGAGAAATTACTAGCTAATCCCTTTACAGGAGATGGAACCTTGCATCCCGATTTGCACCTAATCTATGTGGATGAAGTTTGTGGATTATTTAAGCTTGCAGGTATGCCCGAGGATGTGATAAAGAAGAAGGTCTTCCCTTTATCTTTGAAGGGAGAGGCATTGACATGGTTTAGGCTATGCGATGATATTGGATCCTGGAATTACAACCGGTTGAAATTGGAATTTCATCAGAAGTTTTATCCTATGCATCAGGTTCATCGTGATCGTAATTATATATATAATTTTTGGCCTCACGAAGGAGGAAGTATCGCTCAAGCTTGGGGGAGTCTTAATTCAATGTTATATTCATGCCCCAATCATGAGCTCTCAAGAGAAATGATTATTCAAAAAAAGTATGCTCGGCTTTCTCTCAATAATCGCTCCATGCTCGATACTTCTTGCACTGGTTCTTTTATGATGAAGACTATTGAATTCAAATGGGATTTATTGGAAAGAATTAAACGAAACTCTAAAGATTGGGATCTCGACGAAGGTAAGGAGTCAGGTATGACACCTAAGTTTGATTGTGTTAAATCTTTTATGGATACTGATGTTTTTTGTGCATTTAGCACTAAATATGGACTTGACTCTGAGATAGTAGCTTCTTTCTGTGAATCATTTGCCACTCATGTTGATCTCCCCAAGGAGAAGTGGTTTAAGTTTCATCCCCCCATTGAAGTAAAAGTAGTTGAACCTGTTAGAGTTGAAGAAAAGACTATCACTTATAATGTTGATCTTATTGTTCCTATTTCTTATATTGAGAAACCACCTTTCCCTATTAGAATAAAAGATTATGCTAAAGCTTCAACTATGGTTCGTAAGAGTAATACTAGAACACCTACACCCTCTGAACAAATTAAAGTTGAACCTAGTATTGCTATGGTTAAGGATCTCTTGGTCGATGATATTGATGGGCATGTTATTTACCTCTGTGATGAAGCTTCTAGAATTGCTAGACCCGATACTAAGAATAGACATGGACCTGTTGTAGGCATGCCTGTTATTTCTGTTAAAATAGGAGATCATTTCTATCATGGCTTATGTGACATGAGTGCTAGTGCTAGTGCCATACCTCATTCGTTATATGAAGAAATTATGCACGATATTGCACCTGCTGAGCTAGAAGCTATTGATGTTACTATTAAGCTTGCCAATAGAGACACTATTTCACCAGTTGGGATTGTTAGAGATGTTGAAGTCTTGTGTGGGAAAGTTAAATACCCTGCGGATTTTCTTGTTCTTGGTTCCCCACAAGATGATTTTTGGCCCATTATATTTGGTAGGCCCTTGTTGAATACTGTTAATGCTAAGATAGAATGCCAAAAGGACATTGTTATTGTTGGTTTAGGGGATATGTCTCATGACTTTAACTTTGCTAAATTTCGTAGACAACCCCATGATAAAGCGTTGCCTAGTAAGGATGAAATTATTGGTCTTGCTTCTATTCTTGTGCCTCCTAACGATCCTTTAGAACAATATCTGCTAGACCATGAAAATGATATCTATATGAATGAGAGAAGGGAAATAGATGAAATATTCTTTAAATAAGGACCATTATTGAAACACAACTTGCATGTTGAAATTCTAGGGGATCCTCCTCCAACCAAGGGTGATCCCATGTTTGAACTCAAACCATTAGTTGATACTATTAAGTATGCTTATCTTGATGAAAATAAGATATATCCTATTATTATTAGTGCTAACCTTTTCAGAGCAGGAAGAAGAGAAATTATTGAAAACTCTAAAGAAGCACTGTGTTGCTATTGGATATACTCTTGATGATCTTAAGGGCATTAGCCCCACTCTATGCCAACACAAAATAAAATTGGAGAAAGACGCTAAACTGGTTGTTGATCATCAACGGCGGTTAAATCCTACGATGAAAGAAGTGGTAAGGAAGGAAATACTAAAGCTTCTAGAGGCAGGTATAATCTATCCAGTCGCTGATAGTCAGTGGGTAAGTCATGTTCATTGTGTCCCTAAGAAGGGAAGCATTACTGTTGTCCCTAATGATAAAGATGAATTGATCCCACAAAGAATTGTTACAGGTTATAGGATGGTAATTGATTTCCGCATATTAAATAAAGCTACTAAGAAGGATCATTACCATCAACCTTTTATTGATCAAATGCTAAAAGGGTATCCAAACATACTCATTTTTGCTTTCTAGATGGCAATTCTGGTTTTTCTCAAATACATGTGTCAAAAGAGGATCAAGAAAACACCACTTTTACTTGTCCCTTCGGTACCTTTGCTTATAGACGTATGCCTTTTGGTTTATGTAATGCACCTGCTACCTTTCAAAGATGCATGATGGCTATATTCTCTGATTTTTGTGAAAATATTGTTGAGGTTTTCATGGATGATTTTTCCGTTTATGGAACTTCTTTTGATGATTGCTTAAGCAACCTTGATCGAGTTTTGCAGAGATGTGAAGAAACTAATCTTATCTTGAATTGGGAAAAGTGACACTTTATGGTCAATGAAGGTATTGTCTTGGGGCATAAAATTTCTGAAAGAGGTATTGAAGTTGATAAAGCTAAAGTTGATGCTATTGAAAAGATGTCGTGTCCCAAGGACATCCAAGGTATAAGAAGTTTCCTTTGTCATGCCGGATTTTATAGAAGGTTCATTAAGGACTTCTCTAAAATCTCTAGGCCTCTGACTAATCTCTTACAAAAAGATGTTCCTTTTGTCTTTGATGATGATTGTGTAGAAGCATTTGAAATACTTAAGAAAGCATTGATCTTTGCACCTATTGTCCAGCCTCCTGACTGGAATTTACCCTTTGAAATTATGTGTGATGCTAGTGATTATGCTGTAGGTGCTGTTCTAGGACAAAGAGTTGATAAGAAATTGAATGTTATCCAATATGCTAGTAAAACTCTAGACAGTGCCCAGAGAAATTATGCTACTACGGAGAAAGAATTTTTAGCAATTGTATTTGCTTGTGATAAGTTTAGACCTTATATTGTTCATTCTAAAGTAACTGTTCACACTGGTCATGCGGCTATTAAATATCTTCTGGAAAAGAAAGATGCTAAACCTAGACTTATCGGATGGGTTCTCCTGCTATAAGAATTTGATTTGCATATTACTGATAGAAATGGAGCTGAGAACCCCGTTGCATACAACTTATCTAGGTTAGAGAATGTTCTTGATGACCCACTACCTATTGATGATAGCTTCCCTAATGAACAATTAGATGTCATAAATGCTTCTTGTACTGCTCCATGGTATGCTGATTATGCTAATTACATTGTTGCTAAATTTATACCACCTAGTTTCACATACCAGCAAAAGAAAAAGTTCTTCTATGATTTAAGACATTACTTCTGGGATGACCCACACCTTTATAAACAAGGAGTACATAGTATTATTAGATGTTGTGTACCTGAGCATGAATAGGAACAGATCCTACGCAAGTGTCACTCCGAGGCTTATGGAGGACACCATGCTGGAGATAGAACTGCACATAAGGTAATGCAATCTGGTTTTTATTGGCCTACTCTCTTCAAGGATGCCTGTAAGTTTGTTTTGTCTTGTGATGAATGTCGAAGAATTGGTAATATTAGCAGACGTCAAGAAATGACTATTAATTATTCACATGTTATTGAACCATTTGATGTTTGGGGCTTTGATTATATGGGACCGTTTCCTTCCTCTAATGGGTATACACATATTTTAGTTGCTGTTGATTATGTTACTAAGTGGGTAGAAGCTATTCCAACTAGTAGTGCTGATCACAACACCTCCATTAAGATGCTTAGATAAGTTATTTTTCTGAGGTTTGGAGTTCCTAGATACTTAATGACTGATGGTGGTTCATATTTTATTCATGGTGCCTTTCGCAAAATGCTTGCTAAGTATGATGTTAATCATAGAATTGCATCCCCTTACCTCCCACAGTCTAGTAGTACTTGAGCACAGTTTTCCGTCCCATCATTTTCACGAAAGATATTAAAAAGATGAAGCATATGAGGTAACCTTAATTCCATTTTTTTGTAGTTTTCTTTTATAACCTAAACTAGTGATAAAACAAGAAACTAAAAGATTCGATTGCAAGATCTAAAGATATACCTTCAAGCACTAACCTCCCCGGCAATGGCGCCAGAAAAGAGCTTGATGTCTACTACGCAACCTTCTTCTTGTAGACGTTGTCGGGCCTCCAAGTGTAGAGGTTTGTAGGACAGTAGCAAATTTCCCTCAAGTGGATGACCTAAGGTTTATCAATCCGTGGGAGGTGTGGGATGAATATGGTCTCTCTCAAACAACCCTGCAACCAAATAACAAAGAGTCTCTTGTGTCCCCAACACACCCAATACAATGGTAAATTGTATAGGTGCACTAGTTCGGCGAAGAAATGGTGATACAAGTGCAATATGGATGGTAGATATAGGTTTTTGTAAACTGAAAATATAAAAACAGCATGGTAGCAAGTGGTAAAAGTGAGCATAAACGGTATTGCAATGCTTAGAAACAAGGCCTAGGGTTCATACTTTCACTAGTGCAAGTTCTCTCAACAATAATAACATAACTGGATCATATAACTATCCCTCAACATGCAATAAAGAGTCACTCCAAAATCAGTAATAGCGGAGAACAAATGAAGAGATTATTGTAAGGTACGAAACCACCTCAAAGTTATACTTTCTGATCGATTTATTCAAGAGTCTGTAGTAAAATAACACAAAGTTATTCTTTCCGTTCAATCTATCATAGAGTTCGTACTAGAATAACACCTTAAGATACAAATCAACCAAAACCCTAATGTCACCTAGATACTCCATTGTCACCTCAAGTATCCGTGGGCATGATTATACGATATGCATCACACAATATTAGATTCATCTATTCAACCAACAGAAAGTACTTCAAAGAGTGCCCTAAAGTTTCTACCGGAGAGTCAAGACGAAAACGTGTGCCAACCCCTTTGCATAGATTCCCAAGGTCATGGAACCCGCAGGTTGATCACCAAAACATACATCAAGTGGATCACGTGATATCCCATTGTCACCACAGATAAGCACATGCAAGACATACATCAAGTGTTCTCAAATCCTTAAAGACTCAATCCGATAAGATAACTTCAAAGGGAAAACTCAATTCATCACAAGAGAGTAGAGGGAGAGAAACATCATAAGATCCAACTATAATAGCAAAGCTCGCGATACATCAAGATTGTGCCATCTCAAGAACACGAGAGAGAGAGAGAGAGATCAAACACATAGCTACTGGTGCATACCCTCAGCCCCGAGGGTGAACTACTCCCCCCTCGTCATGGAGAGCGCCGGGATGATGAAGATGGCCACCGGAGAGATATTCCCCCTCCGGCTGGGTGCCGAAATGGGTCTAGATTGGTTTTCGGTTGTAATAGATTCTTCCGGCGGCGGAACTCCCGATCTCGGTTATTTTCCGGAGGTTTCAGTATATATAGGAGGTGTTGGAGTCGGGGACAAGTAAAGGGGACCTCCGGGCTATCCACGAGGCAGGGGGCACGCCCAGAGGGGGCACGCGCCCCCTACCCTCGTGGGCAGCCCGGGAGCCTTCTGGTCCCCCTCCGTCACTTCCTGGGCTTCTTGTGGTCCAAAAATAACCTCCATTGAGTTTTCAGGTCAATTGGGCTCCGTTTGATATTCCTTTTCTGTGATAATCTTAAACAAGAGAAAAACAGGAACTGGCACTGGGCTCTGGGTTAATAGGTTAGTCCCAAAAATCATATAAAAGTCTATATGAAAGCCCATAAAACATCCTAGAAGGATAATATAATAGCATGGAACAATCAAAAATTATAGATACGTTGGAGACGTATCAAGCATCCCAAAGCTTAATTCCTGCTCGTCCTCGAGTATGTAAATGATAAATACAGAATTTTTGATGTGGAATGCTACCTAACATAATTCTCAATGCAATTTTCTTTATTGTGGTATGAATGTTCAGATCCGAAAGATTCAAGACAAAAGTTTATATCGACATAAGAATAATAATACTTCAAGCATACTAACAAAGCAATCATGTCTTCTCAAAATAACATGGCCAAAGAAAGTTCATCCCTACAAAATCATATAGTTTGGCTATGCTCCATCTTCGTCACACGAAATACTCAAATCATGCACAACCCCGGTTTCAGCCAAGCAATTGTTTCATACTTAAATTTTATCATACTTTTTCAACTTTCACGCAATATATGAGCGTGAGCCATGGATATAGCACTATAGGTGGAATAGAGTGGTGGTTGTGGAGAAGACAAAAGGAGGAAGATGGTCTCACGTCAACTAGGAATATCAATGGGCTATGGAGATGCCCATCAATAGATATCAATGTGAGTGAGTAGGGATTGTCGTGCAACGGATGCACTAGAGCTATAAATGTATGAAAGCTCAACAAAAGAAACTAAGTGGGTGTGCATCCAACTTGCTTGCTCACGAAGACCTAGGGCATTTGAGGAAGCCCATCGTTGGAATATACAAGCCAAGTTCTATAATGAAAATTCCCACTAGTATATGAAAGTGACTAAACATGAGACTCTCTATCATGAAGAACATGGTGCTACTTTGAAGCACAAGTGTAGAAAAAGGTAGTAGCATTGTCCCTTTTCTTTTCTTTTCTTCTTTATTTTATTTTTTTATTTTTTTGGGCCTTTTTTTTTCTTGGCCTTTCCTTTTTTTTTCTTTTTTTCTTTGGGACAATGCTCTAATAATGATGATCATCACACTTATATTGATTTACAACTCGATATTACAACTCGATACTAGAACAAAGTATGACTCTATATGAATGCCTCACGCGGTGTACCGGGATGTGCAAGGAATCAAGAGTGACATGTATGAAAAATTATGCATGGTGGCTTTGCCACAAATACGATGTCAACTATATGATCATGCATGGCAATATGACAATATGAAGCGTGTAATATGAATGGAACGGTGGAAAGTTACATGACAATATATCTCGGAATGGCTATGGAAATGCCATGATAAGTAGAAATGGTGGCTGTTTTGAGGAAGGTATATGGTGGCTGTTTTGAGGAAGGTATATAGTGGGTGTATGGTACCGGCGAAAGTTGCGCGGTACAAGAGAGGCTAGCAATGGTGGAAGGGTGAGAGTGTGTATAATCCATGGACTCAACACTAGTCATAAAGAACTCATATACTTATTGCAAAAATTTACAAGTCATCAAAATAAAGCAATAACCGCATGCTCCTAGGGGGAGGTTGGTAGGAGTTAACCATCGTGCGCCCCCGACCTCCACACAAAGGATGACACTCTACAAATACCTCATGCTCTAACTTCGTCACATAGCGGTTCACCATACGTGCATGCTACGGGAATCACAAACTTTAACACAAGTATTTCGCAATTTCATAATAACTCCACTAGCATAACTCTAATATCACTATCCTCATATCTCAAAACAATCATCAAGTATCAAACTTCTCATCATATTCAATGCACTTTGTATGAAAGTTTTTCTACATTTATCTCGGATGCCTATCATATTCGGACTAATTTTATAACCAAAGCACATTACCATGCTGTTATAAAAGACACCCAAAAGGATATAAGTGAAGCATGAGAGATCAACAATTTCTACAAAATAAAATCACCACCATGCTCTAAAAGATATAAGTGAAGCACTAGAGCAAAACTATTTAGCTCAAAAGATATAAGTGAAGCACATAGAGTGTTCTAACAATTCCTAGGCCATATTTATTTCTCTCAAAAGGTGTGTCCAGCAAGGATGATTGTGTCAAACTAACAATCAAAGACTCAAATTATACATGACGCTCCAAGTAAAACACATATCATGTGGTGAATAAAAATAGAGCCCCAAGTATAGTTACCGATAGATGAAGAAGAAAGAAGGGATGCCTTCCCGGGGCATCCCCAAGCTTATGCTTTTGGTTGTCCTTGAATTTTACCTTGGGGTGCCTTGGGCATCCCCTAGCTTAGGATCTTGCCACTCTTTGTTCCATAGTCCATCAAAGCAATACTCAAAACTTGAAAACTTCACAACACAAAACTTAGACAAAAATCTCGTGAGCTCCGTTAGTATAAGAAAACAAACCACTACTCAAAGGTACTGCAATGAATTCATTATTTGTTTATATTGGTGTTAAACCTACTGTATTCCAACTTCCCTATATTTCATACTTCCCAATACTACTCATAGATGCATTGAAATAAGCAAACAGTGCACGAAAAACAGAATCTGTCAAAAACAAAACAGTCTGTAGTAATCTGCAGTTTTCGCATACTTCTGTAACTCCAAAAAAATGAAATAAATTGGTAAACATGAAGAATTTGTCTATTAATCATCTGCAAAAAGAATCAACTAAATAGCACGCTCCAGTGAAATCTGGTGACCATTCTAGTGAGCGCTAACGATTCTGTTTTTCACAACAAGATCATATAAACTTCACACATGTCTTCCCAAAGGTTCTACTTGGCCCAAGCACTAATTAAAACACAAAACCACATCTAAACAGAATCTAGATGCAATATTTATTCCTAAACAGAAGCAAAAACAAAGAAAATAAAATTGGGTTGCCTCCCAAAAGGCGCTATCGTTTAACGCCCCTAGCTAGGCATGATACAAGGATAGATCTAGGTGTTGCCATCTTTGGAAGGCAATCCATAAGTGGCTCTCATAATAGATTCATAAGATAATTTAATTTTCTTTCTAGGAAAGTGTTCCATGACTTCCCTTAATGGAAATTGGAATCTAATATTTCCTTCCTTCATATCAATAATTGCACCAATCGTTCGAAGGAAAGGTCTACCAAGAATAATAGGACATGAAGGATTGCAATCTATATCAAGAACAATGAAATCTACGGGCACATAATTTTCTATTGGCAACAATAAGAACATCATTAATCCTTCCCATAGGTTTCTTAATAGTAGAATCAGCAAGATGCAAATTTAAAGAACAATCATCAAGCTCATGGGAACCTAACAAATCACACAAAGTTTTTGGGATAGTGGAAACACTTGCACCCAAATCACACAAAGCAAAGAATTCATGATTTTGAATTTTAATTTTAATAGTAGGTTCCCACAAATCATAAAGCTTTCTAGGGATAGAAACTTCTAATTCAAGTTTTTCTTCATAAGATTGCATCAAAGCATCAACTATGTGTTTGGTAAAAGCTTCATGTTGACTATAAGCATGCGGAGAATTTAGTACGGATTGCAAAAAGGAAATAAAATCAATCAAAGAACAATTATCATAATTGAATCCCTTGAAATCGAAAGTAGTGGGTTCATCAATATGCAAAGTTTTAATCTCTTCACTTTTAACAATTTTAGCATCAACATCTAAAAACTCCGAATCATTGGGACGCCTTTTAATTAAAGTAGACTCATCTCCAGTCCCATCTTTATCAAGATTCATACTAGAAAACAAGGATCTAATAGGAGACACATCAATAACTTTCAGATCTTCATCTTTGTTTTCATGATAACTAGAAGAACATGCTTTTATAAAGCTCTCTTTTTTAGCACGCATCCTAGCGGTTCTTTCTTTGCATTCATCAATGGAAATTCTCATGGCTTTGAGAGACTCATTGATATCATGCTTAGGTGGAATAGATTTAAGTTTCAAAGAATCAACATCAAGAGTAATTCTATCCATGCTTCTAGCCAATTCATCAATTTTAAGCAATTTTTCTTCAAGCAAAGCATTGAAATTCTTTTGCGAATTCATAAACTCCTTAACACTAGTTTCAAATTCAGAAGGCATCTTTCCATAAGAGTTATTGTAGTAATTACCACAATTATTAGAGGAATTAATTGGAGAAGGCCTAGGATTAAAGTTTCCTCTATAAGCATTGTTACCAAAATTATTCCTACCAACAAAATTCACATCCAAAGATTCATTATTATTTTCAATAAATGTGGATAAAGGCATATCATTAGGATCAGAAGAAGCACTCTTAGTAGCAAATAGCTTCAAAAGTTCATCCATATTTCCATTCAAAACAATAATCTCTTCAATAGCATGCACTTTTTAACTAGTAGATCTTTCGGTGTGCCATTCAGAATAGTTAACCATAATATTATCTAGGAGTTTGGTAGCTTCTACTAAGGTAGTTTCCATGAAAGTGCCTCCTGTTGCCGAATCTAAAAAATTTCTAGAAGCAAAATTCAAGTGTCGGTGTACTAAGATAGGGGTACCTTAGTACCCCAACTTGTGCACGGCCAGTAGCAGCTTCCCGTGGCAGGGCTTACCACGTGCTCGCCGGAAACCTTTCTGGTCCCTATGAAGCCATTCAAGAACAAAGTATACAAGACAGAAGATCAAGGCCCCGGCAAGAGGAGCTTGCCGGGAAGGCCGCACCAGGCTCAAGGTTATCACTTTAACACAAGACCCTGGCAAGAGGAGCTTGCCAGGAAAGCCAAGGAACACGTATCCCAAGAGATACCTCGGCGCATCTTGCGCCCCGGCAGGACCCGGAGAGCGACAAGCTTCCGGGCCCGGCAAGATCAAGACCCCGGCAAGATGCTTGCCGGGGAAGCCCGCGCTGTGTGCCCGCGCTCCAGCTCATCGGCCCACGCGTCGCCCTGGGGCCCTTCCAGGGACGCGTGGCAGATGGCTGTGCAGCCTGGGCGAAACGGTGGCAAGCCACGGTGACGAGGCTACCGCCGTGGCGAACGGAGAAGCATGGACGGACACTTTTGGGGTCGACGGCGACGGGCATTTAATGCCCTTGTCCCCCACTGTCAAAGTTAGGTGAAGACCACTGTTCATCCACTGTTCGCACACTGTTACAACTACCACCAAAATTACACTTTTACCCTCCTCTACATTGACACCTGTCGGTGACCCCTTTGGGCTATAAAAGGAGGCCCATGCACAACGTAGAGGGGGTTCGATCCCAGAATCTTGCTCATACTCTCGCTCGGTGTAGCTAGTACTGTAGCTCTTCAAGCTCCCGAGCTCAAGAACTCAATACAACCTAAGGCAGGAGTAGGGTTCTACGCGTCCGCGCGGCCCGAACCTGGGTAAAACTGCCCACGTGCGTTCCTCGATCTGCTCTCCGTGCTCCCTCCGCTCCCTTACCGCAACGTAGAAGGGGCTCCGGTCCCATAGGTGCTCGTAGGAGGACAGTTTCCCCCGACATCTTTGGCGCGCCAGGTAGGGGGCGTCGAGGTTGTGCGAACCTGATCCGGCGCTCACGCGGGCGCATTCTTCATCAACCTCTCCAGTTTCATCAACTTCATCAGCTACAACGACATGCCTCCGAAGAAGAAGGCTTCGGAGGTCGGAGGCCCATCTGCGTCGATCCCACCACCACCAGAACCAACGGTTGGTGGAGGAGACGCCGGCGGAAGGGTGGTCGCCGGCGAGGAAACTGACGGCGCCACCAAGTCCAAGGACAAGACGGACGACCGGGCGAATTCCAAAGCCTCGGTGTCCGTGGACGCACCACGTCTCTCTAAGGAGGTGCAAGACCCGCAGCGGCGTGGTACTGGAGGTACCATACGCTTGCTAGGGCGTAGCCAAGCCGGAGGATCGCGGGATGCTCAAGGCCAGCATGCTGGTACGAGCAAGGCGCGGTCGCCGGGGCGGGAACATGCTCCTTCTAACGCTGTTAGAAGTCCGAGCGTGTCCCGCTCCTCGCACCGCTCGCCGTCGTTCCCCTCCTCTCCAGTAGAAGCTCTAGCAAGAGCACAGCTGCTCCTCGATTTCCCTCCAGCGGAAGACAAGGCCGAAGACTGGAGGGCGACGATCCAGAGCCTCATCGCCTTCGCCAACAACGACGCGCCGCAGCAGCCGGCAACTTCACGGCCGCGGCAAGTTGACCAAGCGAAGACCGATGGCAACAAGACCGCCGGGGGTGCAACTATCGTGCACTCCCCGCCGCGGAAGCAGAAATCGTCACCCCGCCGGATCAACGTCGACGATGACTCTACGGCGTTGTCGGATCCGCGGGCTCGCCGCGATCAGCGCCAAGTCCTAGACGACAGGCGGCAAGAGGACGCTTGCACTCGCATCGAGCGTCGACGAGAAGCCCGAAGACTGTCAGATCAGCGCGCTGGGACCGCTGTCGACGCGCACGCGCCCGGTGAACCAGGCGACTTGCCGTACGCGGCAGGTTGCCCTGCGTTCACCCGTGAGCTGCGGCAAGTCCAGTAGCCCAGCATGAAGAACTTCAAGCCCGACGTACCCGAGAAGTACGACGGCAAGACGCACCCCTCGGAGTTCCTCAGCATCTACACCATTGCGGTGCAGGCTGCCGGGGGACGCGACGAGAAGATTCTAGCCAACTACTTCCCGCTGGTGCTTAAGCCAAACGTCCGGTCTTGGCTTATGCACTTGCCGGAAAACTCCATTTCTTCGTGGGCGGATCTGTGCCACCAGTTTGTTGGCGCCTTCACGGGCGGCCACAAACCCCACGGCCAGGAGAGCGATCTCCACATCCTCGCCCAGAAGGAGGGAGTCCCTGCGCAAGTATATCCAAAGATTCAGCCGCGTCCAGCACAACATTCCCGACGTCCACCCTGCCGCGGTTATCAGCGCGTTTCACCAGAACGTGCGTAACCGCCGGATGAGGGAGGAGATGGCCATGACCAAAATCCGGGATGTCAGCGAGCTCTACGCTCTGGCTGACAAGTGCGCGCGCGCCGAAGAGGGGAGGAGACTCCCCGGAGAGGATACTGGCGCAGGAGGAAGCGACAGTGAGGATGCCGCCCCGGCAAGGAAGAACCGGCGGCGGAACAACAGAAAGAAGAAGAGCAAGGAGGTGCTGGTTGTCGAGCAGTCCGGCAAGGAGGCTCCCGCCAAGAAGGCACAGGCTGGCAGTTCCGGCAAGGAGCCCGCCCCTGTAGCGGCAGCCGACAAGCAGGACGGCTCCAACAAGCAGTACTGCAAGATCCACCGCACCAAGGGCCACGATCTCCAGAACTGCAAAAGAGTGGAGTACCTCATAGAGCAGCAGAAGGCTGAATACGAGCGTCGCGACAAGGAGAAGGCCCAAGGAGGCGGAGAAGAGCCCAGCAAGAAGCGGCCGTTCAATGGCCGGGGAGGACGCCGCGGCAAGGCCAAGCAGCGGCAAGGTGACAGACCTCTCCGGGGCCGCGACAAGGATGAGGATGAAGACGACGATGATGACATGGAAGAAGGAGACAACAGCGAGCAGGAGTTCCAGAAGGCCACAGAGGTTCTGTGTGTCGACGGAGGCGCCTCTCTGCACACTTCCCACCGCCAGCTCAAGCAGTGGGTGCGGGAAGTGAATGCAGCTGAGCCGCCCGTCGAGTCACGCAGGCTGCTGAAGTGGTCCGGCACGCCCATCATCTTTGACCTTGAGGACCACCCTGACCGCACAACTGCGGTCGGGTGCTTGCCGATGTTGGTCTCACCAACTATCCGCAACCTCAAGGTCACCAAGATGTTGGTTGACGGCGGGGCCGGCCTGAACTTGATCTCCTCGGCTGTGATCAAGAAGCTACAGATCCCAGATGGCGAGCTCGAAGAAACCGGGTCGTTCCAAGGAATCAACCCGGGAAGGAGCAAGCCGAAGGGGAAGATTACACTACCAGTGACCTTTGGTGGGGAGCTCAACTTCAGGACGGAGAGAATCACATTCGATGTTGCCGATATCCCATTGCCATACAATGGGATACTTGGTCGTCCTGCCCTCGCCAAGTTCATGGCAGCTTCCCACTATGCCTACAACGTACTCAAGATGCCGGGGCCGATAAGCGTCATCTCTGTCCCCGACGACAAGAAGGACGCGCTTATCTACACCGACAAGATCTATCGGGATGCAGCAGCCGCAGCAGAGAGCAACACACTTGCCACTGAAGCTCCCGGGGGGAAGACCAAGACTAAGTCCGGCAAGAGCTCTGGGGCCCACTCCGGCAAGCGCACCTCTTCGGAGTGTTGCGCTGCTGTCGAGGACGCACCATCGAGCTCCACCGGCAAGTGCAAGAAAGGAATGGCAGCTCCACCGGCAACCAAGAAGGTGTCCGCCAAGGAGGACGGCACTGGTGGTACCTTCACCATCAGTGCTACGCTCGACGACAAATAGGAAAGCGCGCTCGTTGCCTTCCTGCGGGCGAATGTCGATGTGTTTGCATGGCAATCATCTGACATCCCCGGCGTTCCCAGGAAGGTGATTGAGCACAAGCTTGCTGTTTGCCCTCATGCGCAGCCCGTCAAGCAAAAGGTCAGGAAGCAAGCCGTGGAGCGCCAAGAATTCATCGCCGAAGAGATAAAGAAGTTGGAAGCAGCAGGCCTGGTTAGAGGCGTAATCCATCCTACGTGGTTGGCCAATCCAGTTGTCGTACGCAAGGCCAATGGGAAGTGGAGACTTTGTATAGACTTCACCGATGTGAATAAAGCATGTCCCAAGGATCCATTTCCCTTGCCGCGTATTGACCAGATTGTTGACTCCACCGCCGGATGTGAGCTGCTTTCCTTCCTTGATGCATACTCAGGTTACCACCAGATATTCATGGCCAAGGAAGATGAAGAAAAGACTGCATTCATTACTCCATGCGGCACGTATTGCTTCATACGCATGCCCTTTGGATTGAAGAATGCAGGATCGACATTTGCAAGGGTGGTGCACACTGCTTTTGAGCCACACATACACACAAATGTAGAAGCCTACATGGATGATATAGTGGTCAAGAGTAAGAGCAAGGATACCCTGATCCAAGACTTGGAAGAAACATTTGCGAACCTGCGCAAGATCCAGCTCAAGTTGAACCCCGAGAAGTGCGTCTTCGGAGTCCCCTCCGGCAAGCTTCTCGGGTTCTTTGTGTCCCAGAGGGGGATTGAAGCCAATCCCGACAAGATAAAAGCCATCGAGCAGATTGAAGCCCCGAAGCGCGTCAAGGACGTAAGAAGACTTGCTGGTTGTGTGGCGGCCCTCAGCAGGTTCATTTCAAAGTCTGCAGAGCGCGCCCTGCCTTTCTTCAAAATTTTGAAAAAGGCAAGTCCTATGAAATGGACTCCGGAAGCGGAGGCAGCGCTGCAAGACCTGAAAGGATACCTGTCCTCTACTCCGATACTTGTCGCACCTAGGCCACAAGAGAAGTTGCTGCTGTACCTAGCGGCAACCAATCAAGTGGTTAGTGCTGCGTTAGTAGCGGAGAGGGAGGCAGAGGAAGAGCCCACATCCCCGGCAAGCACTTCCAGCGACAAGCGGGGAGCTTCCCCGACAAGCTCTGGCCCCGACAAGGACAAGTCTGCGCAGGAACAAGGAGAAGTGCGAAAGAAGATGGTGCAACGCCCAGTGTATTTTGTAAGTTCCCTCTTGCAGGGGTCTAGATCAAGATACTCTGTGGTGCAAAAGTTGCTTTTCGGCCTCCTCATGGCCTCAAGGAAGCTGCGCCATTACTTCCAAGCACACGAGATAACAGTGGTCACTCGCTTTCCGTTGAAGAGGATATTGCAGAATCCCGAGGCAACAGGCAGGATCGTCGAGTGGGCGCTGGAGCTGTCAAGCTTTGGTCTCAAGTTTGAGAGTACTTCAACCATACAGAGCAGAGCTTTGGAAGAATTCATAGCGGAATGGACCCCAACACCAGATGAAGAAGTTCCAGAGACAAGCGTCCCCGTCCAAGAAGCGACCAACGAATGGATAATGTACTTTGATGGTGCTTTCTCGCTGCAAGGCGCCGGTGCCGGCGTGGTACTCATAGCGCCCACCGGAGAGCACCTCAAGTATGTTGTTCAGATGCACTTTCCCAAGGAACAAGCGACAAACAATACTGCGGAGTATGAAGGTTTGCTTGCCGGCCTCAGAATTGCGGCCGAACTTGGGATCAAGAAGTTGATTGTGCGGGGAGATTCACAGTTGGTGGTCCGACAAGTGAACAAGAGTTACCAGAGCCCTTTGATGGAAGCTTATGTTGATGAAGTGAGGAAGCTTGAAGAACACTTTGAAGGTCTGCAAATGGAGCACGTCCCAAGAGCTCAGAATGATATTACAGATGGCCTCTCAAAGTGTGCTGCAATGAAGTTACCTGTGGAACCAGGGACCTTCCTGCTCAAGTTAACTCAGCCATCCGTTACACCATCAGTTGGGCAAGGCAAGAAGAGGAAGTTGGTCTCCGGCGACTACTTGCCGGCGGATCTTCCCGAAGCCGCCGCCAAGGTCCCCAGGATCAACAGCCAAGATGCTGAGGAACAGTTTGCTCCTGCAGACCCAAGGGTCTGTACAGTTGAAGCAAGCGTTCCCGACAAGCCTTGCCCCGGCAGGCTTGCCGGGGGACCATCAGCTCCGGCAGAGCCACAGGTTCTTGCCGTAGAAGCTGAGGTTCCCGCAGCAGCCCTCATGCCTTTAGTCCTTGCTGTTGAGCCTCAGGCTCCAGCATGGGCACAGCAAATCGTCCGTTTTCTGCAAACTGGAGAACTTCCCGACGAGCCAGAAGAGATAGAGAAAATAACCAGGCAGTCAAGTATGTAGCAGTTCATTGGCAATGAACTGTACAGAAGGAGACTCAATGGTGTCAGGTTGAAGTGCATTTCCAAGGAAGATGGACAGAAGCTGTTGGCAGAGATACATGGAGGCATATGTGGACACCACATTGGCGCAAGGGCACTTGCCGGGAAGGCGTTCCGGCAAGGGTTCTTCTGGCCAGAAGCCCTCCAAGATGCAACTGCATAAGTAACCAAGTGTGAAGCGTGCCAGTTCCATGCCAAGCAAATTCACCAGCCAGCTCAAGCTCTCCAGACGATCCCTTTATCCTGGCCCTTCTCGGTCTGGGGGCTCGATATCCTCGGCCCCTTTCCCCGCGCTCCCGGGGGCTTTGAGTACTTGTACGTTGCGATCGACAAGTTCACAAAGTGGCCAGAAGTGGAACCAGTGAGAAAGGTGACAGCACAGTCAGCAGTCAGGTTCTTCAGGTCGATTGTTTGCCGTTTCGGAATCCCTAACAGGATCATCACCGACAACGGCACACAGTTTACAAGTTGCACCTTCATGCAGTACGTCCAAGACCTTGGCGCCAAGGTACCTTTGACAGGCTGCACAAGTGCGGAAGAAACTGGATAGAGGAGTTGCCGGCGGCTCTTTGGTCAATCAGGACGACACCAAATCGAGCCACCGGACAGACACCCTTTGCTCTTGTCTATGGAGCAGAGGCAGTTCTCCCCACGGAACTCGTATACGGATCTCCTCGAGTGCTCGCTTATGATGAGCAAGAGCAAGAGCAACTGCGACAAGATGATGCATTGCTCCTCGAGGAGGAACGTCTCCAGGCTGCTGTACGAGCTGCTCGATACCAGCAAGCCTTGCGTCGCTATCATAGCCGCAAGGTTAAGGCCAGGAGTCTCAAGGAAGGCGACATTGTTCTTCGGCGTGTTCAGTCCGCCAAGAATTCCAACAAGTTGACGCCGAAGTGGGAAGGCCCTTATCGGGTGAGACAAGTCACAAGGCCCGGAGCTGTCCGCCTTGAGACCGAAGAAGGCTTACCGGTGAGCAATTCCTGGAACATAGAGCATCTTCGCAAGTTTCACCCATAAGGCGCGGTTGCCGTGATCCGCTTCGGCAACCACCTTTTGTACGAGTCTTGCCGCTGTTGCATGTAAACCTTTGTACAAAGCCGGGCGCAGATCCCGTGCATCAGTAAAGCTTTTGTGCTTCGCACTATTTGTCATTTCCATGCTTTTCTTTGTTATTTGCATGCATCATTTGGCATCTTGTGCAACGCACATCCCCGGTAAGCACTAGCAAGCCGTGAGGCCCTATACTTGTTTTTCCTCCTCTTTTTCCCTCTTAAGGCAGAAGGAGTATTCCTCGCGCAAAAGTTTGCCGGGGGGGGGGGGAGGAGATGGAGGCATGAACCAAGTATTTGTTCAAGAAAGAAAAGCCTTATCGGGGAGCAAAACATCTATGAAAGCTAAGTTACCCAAGTTTGAGTAATTCAAATTTTCTAAATTATAGTTGTCTTCCTTGAACAACCACACTTTGTATGGAAAACCTGTGCGCGGAGGAACCTACCCGTGGCTAGCCGCACCCTTACTTTGTTTCGAGCACGCTCAACGGATTAAGTGAGCTGCGACAAGTGTCGCGCCCTTACTTCGTTTTCGAGTTCGCTCAGCAACCTAAGTGTGCTGCGACTAGCTGCAGCAAGGTTTCTTGCCGGCGAGGGTATTGCCAGCAGGCTGCTAGGAGTCCAGCACTCAGCGCTCGCGGCAAGGGCACCTTGCCGGCAAGTTCCCTAAAAGCGTAGGGTAAAAAGCATACAAAGCAAAGGACCAAGAGCAAGGGAGATAACAGTGCATTGATTACCTAAAATAAAAGTGTATATTACAAAGATAGCTTGCCGCTGTTCTAATCAACTACTGCCTATGGTTTAATTGGCAGCGGCAAAGGATGCAGAAAGAAAGGAATCTAATCTACGCGGTCGCCTTCACGCCTCGTGATCTTGCCCACCTTGGCGACGATGTGGGCAACCTGCGCCTTCAACGCCGCCTGATCAGCTTCGGGCGGCAAGGTGCGGAGGACGTTGACGAGGTTGATGTCGGGGTTGCGGTAGACGATCTTCGACAAGACCCGCTCCATGGTGCCCATGCAGAGCCGACGCGCCTCGTCGGCCAGCTGCACGGGGATCTTCTCCCACAGCCGCGCAAGCGCCGGCGCGATTCCCCTGAAGAATAGACTCAGCTTGGCGCTGTGGGGGAGATTCTCGTCCGGGGAGTACACAAGATGCTCCTCCCTCAGCGCCATCATCTCCGCGTCAATGTTGGCGGCGGAGGTGACCAGATCATCAGTCCACTGCTCCACTGCCCGGCTGAAGTTGTTCGCTGAGACGGCGGCGCTCTCCACCAAGCCTCGTTCCTTGTGGAGTTCATCCATCAGTTTCGTCTCGCGGTCCCGGGCGGCGTCGAGCGAATCAGTAAGAGTTGAGACCTTCAACTCTAAGTCAGCAATGGAGTCCTTGGCGGCAGTGAGTTCGTCGCCTTTCTTGGAGAGACGTACCTGCAGCTCAGAGTTGGTGTGGGCATCTTTTTCCCGCTCCACGTTGAGCGCAGTGACTTTGTCCTCACTCGCCTTCAGGAACAACTCCAGCTGCTTCACCTTGGCCTCCAGGTCTTTCTTGGCGGTCTCTGCGGCGGCTGCGGCGCTCCTCGCCTCCTTCAGGGCCCCGCCAATGGCTTGCTCCCGGGCGGTGAGGTCGTCCTCATGGGCATCGAGGTCGAATTTCCGCTGGTTGAGTGCTCCTTCTCGCCGGGACAGCTCCTCGGCGGCCAACCGCTGCTGCTCCTCGGCCTCAGCTTTCTCAAGGATGAAGGCTTGCTGCACCCCGGCAAGCTCTTCGCGCTCCTCCGCCAAGTTGCGGAGGGCCGCCTGGTTGTCGGCGCGGAGCTCCGCGGCGCGCTTCTCCAAGTCAGCTCCAGCCTTGGCGGCGAGAGCCTCCCGAGACTCCAACTTTGCCTGCCTGGCCCTGTACAGGGCCAGGAGCCGACGAAGGAGTCTCTCCTCTTCGGGCTCGTCGCTGCTGCCGGGTGCTTCAACAACCTTCAAACCAGCGGAGGCGAGGACCTCCCCGTCAAAGGTCTCTCCCTCCGCGGGTGCTCGAGACGAGGACGCCCACGGGACTTGTATAAAGACCCCGTTGGCGGCCTCCAAGTAGACGCACGACCGGTCCGCGGAAGCGGAGGGGTCGGCCGCCGGTGCAGCGTCCGGCGCTCCCGCGGCCTCCGGGCCAGCGGTACGGTCGCCGGTCCCTTCCCCAGCCGCGGCATCGGCGGTTGGGGTGGTCTCTTCAGCGGCAGGCTCGTCGGCTCCTGCCATTCCCTCGGTGGCAGTGGTGTTGCCGCCGGCGCCGGGCACCTCCTCCTCGGCGGTGGCTTCCGTCTCCATCCGCTCCGGTGCAGGAGGATCTAGCAGAAGAAAAAGAAAAGAAAGAGTCAAGCAAATATCCAAAAAGACAAATCTAAGAAGAAGGAGTTGCAAGGTTTACCTTCGCGGACTTCTTCGACGACGGGGTCCCTCGCCGGGGAGTTCTCCCTTGGCGGTGTAGTAGTGGCCCCTGCTGGCGGAGGGCCGCGTGCGCCCTCCCTTGGCGGGGTGCTCACCCTTGTCGGGCTGCTCACCCTTGGCGGGGTACTCGCCCTTGGCGGAGTACCCGTCCTTGGCGGAGCGTTCTCCCTCGCCGGGGAGTTCACCCTTGGCGGGGAGGGTGGAGCAAGTGGCTCGTCAAGGGCGACCTCCGGGTGCTCCTGTGGCTGCGGCTCCACTTCTGCACAAGACAACAAAATATCAGTACAAGCAACAACCTCAAGCACGCCCGTTAGGCAGAAAAATAAATACCAGACTTACACTGGGGGCTGCGCTGGGGGCTGCTCCTCGGAGCAGCAGGTTGATCCGGCAAGTTTGCCGCTGGCACGTCTCCGGTCGCTGCGGCGGGCGAGTCGTCTTCAATCTCGACCACAGGGATCTTGGCCCTCTTCGCCATCCGCTGGGTCAGGGTCCTGTGTGAAGCAAAACAAAAACAAGATCAGGATCAGCGAGGAAAATCAAGACAAAATCAAGGAAACTAAAAGAATTGCAAGAACTTACCCCTCTTCCTCTTCGTCGGAGCTGAGGGCGGAGAAGTCGAATTCCGCCTGCGGCGCTCCCGCGCGAGGAGCTGGAGGAGAAGGCTCCCTCGGGCGCTTGGCAGTCTCCGGGGCTATGGGCTGCGAAGACCCGGCCCCCGTCGTCGCCGAGGCCCGAGGAGCAGAAGGAGCACCCGTTCCGCTCCAGGAAGATCCCCCTCCGCTTGGCGCTCGGGCACGGGGCGCCTCCTTGACGACCTCGCTCGTCCTGGTGATGCGCGTCGCACGGCGCGCCGGCTGCTGTCGAGGCGCCTGCGGCCTCGCCGTCTCAGCTGCCTTGCGGAGGCGCTTCTTCGGTTGCTGCGTGGGACTTGCCGGAGGCGGGGAGTTCTCTGAGGATGAGGAGGCGTCGTCATCAAGGTTCAGAGATCCACCAGAGTCTTCATCAGCCCCGGCGTCCTCCTCCTCCTCGGCAGGCCCGCTGGACTCAGCGCCATGCCCGGCGGCCTCGCTCCCTCCGGCAACTTCGCTCGTCCCGGCAAACTTCACGGAGGGCTCCCCGGCAAACTCCTCGGGCGGGAGCTTCAGCAGCTTGAGGATTTCCGCCTCCTCTGCTTGGCTCACTGCGTCCACGGCCTGCGCCTCTTCCACAGTGTACCCAAAGTCGCCCGCAGCCGCAGCTGCGGCGGCCTCCTCCATCCTGGAGGCGATGTAAGCTAAATCCCGCTCCGTAGTAGCCCGGGTGAGGCCCTTGTTCTCCTCGGCGTTGCGGGGCTTCTCGACCAAGTTGTCGAAGAAGGTCAGCACAGTATCCGGCGGAGGCTCTATCCAAGTGGGGACGACGTCGTGGGAGTCGCACACGGGCATCATCGCTCGTAGGGAATCTCGGGCAGTACTGTTGCATAGCGGCACCACTCCCCGGGAAGGTCTAAACCACTCCGGGTGGTTGGGGTTGTGCTTGAAGAGCTCCCGAACCATCCCCTTCAACTCCAAGGCAGTGAAATTGAAGTTCAATCCATGGCGCAGCCTCATGATATCTGCCGCATTGCCGAATTTCCAGGCGGGCCTCTTCCTTTCTTGTAGAGGGGCGATGCGGCGGCGGAGGAAATCTACCCCAACCTCTCCGATAGTCAGATTGGCGACCCGGAGACGAATGATCCTAATGAGGGCGATACTGAGCTTGTTGTCCTCCGGGGCCAATTCACTCCAATCCCTGCCGCACACTATGGCAGTTGTGCGCGGCGCGGTAAAGGGCTCAGGGTTATCTTCCACCACCCAGCACCAATCGGCTCTCCACTCCTCCCACTTGTCGCGGAGTTCACCCCTCAGGTACGAGTCCTTCTTGTTCAGCCTGAAGATCCAGGAGATGCCGCCGGAGAGGGGGGCACCTGACTCTACTCTAGGCATAAAGAAGTGGCGGAAGAGGGCTACGCTTGGATGAACCCCAACATAGTTTTCGCATAGATGTACGAAAACGGCCATCGTAAGGATGGCGTTGGGGGTGAAATCTAGAAGGTGGAGGCCGTATGTATTCATTACATCGCAGAAGAACTCCGAGAACGGAGGACACAGACCACAATGGAAGAACGCGGCAAAAAAGAAATACCCGCCGGGGAACATGTATTTGGTGACGGCGGGGAAGACTCTGGTGCGGGGATGAGCTTGGGTCTCCCTCGACCAGAACAAATAGTATTTGTCCCGCAGCTCCCTCGCGCCAAGCCTCGGCGCGAAGACCACGCACTTCTTCTGCAGGGCGGCCAGCTTCGCCGCCTGCTCGGACTTCTCCTTCTTGGCCTTGTCAATCTTCGCCTTGTCGCTCTTCGGAGCCATGGCGAGGGCGGCGAGGAAAGAGGCGAGGAGCTCGACGGCGCCGCGGATGCGGAAGACGGTAGAGGAAGGGAGGAGGCAAGAAGCAGCGGGGGTTTCTGGAGATTCAAGACGCAATGAAGACGATGGAGGGGAACTGCCCCTGCTTCCTTTGCTTTTAAGGGGGAAGTGGGGGGCGTTCCGCATTTCCCATTAAAGAACGGGCCACGATCTCTCCCACGACGCCGCAATCGACGCGTGCCGTTAGGGAGGGATGCGGCGGATACGGAAGGAGATACGGCTTGCCGTGGGCCGCGCGTGCCCGTGCACTGTCTTGGGCCTGGCCCAACAGCGCTCGGCACCGTGTGTGGCCCAGGCCCGGGGGCTCCTGTCGGTGTACTAAGATATGGGTACCCTAGTACCCCAACTTGTGCACGGGCAGTAGCAGCTTCCCGTGGCAGGGCTTACCACGTGCTCGCCGGAAACCTTTCTGGTCCCTATGAAGCCATTCAAGAACAAAGTATACAAGACAAAAGATCAAGGCCCCGACAAGAGGAGCTTGCCGGGAAGGCCGCACCAGGCTCAAGGTTATCACTTTAACACAAGACCCTGGCAAGAGGAGCTTGCTAGGAAAGCCAAGGAACACGTATCCCAAGAGATACCTCGATGCATCTTGCGCCTCGGCAGGACCCAGAGAGCGACAAGCTTCCGGGCCCGGCAAGATCAAGACCCCGGCTAGATGCTTGCCGGGGAAGCCCGCGTTGTGTGCCCGTGCTCCAGCTCATCGGCCCACGCGTCGCCCTGGGGCCCTTCCAGGGACGCGTGGCAAATGGCTGTGCAGCCTGGGGGACACGGTGGCAAGCCACGGTGACGAGGCTACCGCCGTGGCGAACGGAGAAGCATGGACGGACACTTTTGGGGTCGACGGCGACGGGCATTTAATGCCCTTGTCCCCCACTGTCAAAGTTAGGTGAAGACCACTGTTCATCCACTGTTCGCACACTGTTACAACTACCACCAAAATTACACTTTTACCCTCCTCTACGTTCACACCTGTCGGTGACCCCTTCGGGCTATAAAAGGAGGCCCATGCACAACGTAGAGGGGGTTCGATCCCAGAATCTTGCTCATACTCTCGCTCGGTGTAGCTAGTACTGTAGCTCTTCAAGCTCCCGAGCTCAAGAACTCAATACAACCTAAGGCAGGAGTAGGGTTTTACGCGTCCGCGCGGCCCGAACCTGGGTAAAACTACCCGCGTGCGTTCCTCGATCTGCTCTCCGTGCTCCCTCCGCTCCCTTACCGCAACGTAGAAGGGGCTCCGGTCCCATAGGTGCTCGTGGGAGGACAGTTTCCCCTGACATCAAGCGAGCATAAAAGTTTTGTATAATCATCCATAAGTTCGAACCACGTGTAGGGCAATTTCGTATCATTAATTTCATTCTCTCCCAAGCTTGTACAACATGCCCATGATCTAGTTGCTTAAAATTTATAATATCGTTTCTAAGAGAGATGATCTTAGCAGGAGGAAAATACTTAGAGATAAAAGCATCTTTGCACTTATTCCATGAATCAATACTATTTCTAGGCAAAGAGGAAAACCAAGTTTTAGCACGATCTCTAAGTGAAAACGGAAATAACTTCAATTTAACAATATCATTATCTGTATCCCTCTTCTTTTGCATATCACACAAATCAACAAAGTTGTTTAGATGGGTAGCGGCATCTTCACTAGGAAGGCCGGAAAATTGATCTTTCATGACAAGATTCAACAGAGCAGCATTGATCTCACAAGATTCACCATATAATAGGAGCAATCGGAGTGCTAATAAAATCATTATTGTTGGTATTGGAGAAGTTACACAATTTCGTATTGTTTGAGCCATAGTGACAAGCAAGCAATCCAACACACAAGCAAACAAGGAGCAAGCGAACGGTAAACACACGGCAAAAAGAAGGGCAAATAAAACGGCAAGGGTGAAGTGGGGGAGAGGAAAACGAGAGGCAAATAAATGTAATGCGAAGGATAAGGGTTTGTGATAGGTAATTGGTATATGACTTTTGTGTAAGCCTCCCCGGCAACGGCGCCAGAAATTCTTCTTGCTACTTCTCGAGCTTGCGTTGTATTCCCTCGAAGAGGAAAGGGAGATGCAGCACAGTAGCATAAGTATTTCCCTCTGTTTTGAGAACCAAGGTATCAATCCAGTAGGAGACCAAGCGCGAGTCCCTCACACCTGCACAAACAAATAAGAACTTCGCAGCCAACGCGATAAGGCATTGTCAATCCCTTTACGGTCACTTACGAAAGTTAGATCTGATAGATATGATAGTTTGATATTTTTGGTATTTTTGGATATAAGAACAGAAAGAAAAAAACAACAAAGTAAAGTAGATTGTAGATTGATATGTTGAGAATAGACCCGGGGGGCATATGTTTCACTAGTGGCTTCTCTCATGATAGCAGATTTCTACGGTGGGTGAACGAATTAATGTCGAGCAATTGATAGAAAAGCGAATAATTATGAGAATATCTAGGCATGATCATTATATATAGGCATCACGTCCGTGGCAAGTAGACCGAAACGATTCTGCATCTACTACTATTACTCCACACATCGACTAGGCGTATCATCGGGCTATGGAGATGCCCATCAATAGATATCAATGTGAGTGAGTAGGGATTGCCATGCAATGGATGCACTAGAGCTAAATATGTATGAAAGCTCAACAAAAGAAACTAAGCGGGTGTGCATCCAACTTGCTTGCTCACGAAGACCTAGGGCATTTTGAGGAAGCCCATTGTTGGAATATACAAGCCAAGTTCTATAATGAAAATTCCCACTAGTATATGAAAGTGACAAAACAAGATACTCTCTATCATGAAGATCATGGTGCTACTTTTAAGCACAAGTGTGGAAAAAGATAGTAGCATTGTCCCTTTCCTTTTTTTTTCTTTTTTTTCTTTTTTCCCCTTTTTTGGGCCTTTCTTCTTTTTTTATTCTTTTTCCCTTTTTTGGGACAATGCTCTAATAATGATGATCATCACACTTTTATTTACTTACAACTCGATACTAGAACAAAGTATGACTATATATGAATGCCTCCGGCGGTGTACCGGGATGTGCAATGAATCAAGAGTGACATGTATGAAAAAATATGCATGGTGGCCTAGCCACAAATACGATGTCAACTACATGATCATGCATGGCAATATGAAAATGATGAAGCGTGTCATAACAAACGGAACAGTGCAAAGTTGCATGGCAGTATATCTCGGAATGGCTATGGAAAGGCCATAATAGGTAGGTATGGTGGCTGTTTTGAGGAAGGTATATGGTGGGTGTATGGTACCGGCGGAAGTTGTGCGGTACAAGAGAGGCTAGCAATGGTGGAAGGGTGAGAGTGTGTATAATCCATTGACTCAACATTAGTCATAAAGAACTCACATACTTATTGCAAAAATCTACAAGTCATCAAAACAAAGTACTACACGCATGCTCCTAGGGGAAGGGTTGGTAGGAGTTAACCATTGCACGATCCCGACCTCCACACAAAGGATGACAATCAATGAAATACCATGCTTCAAATTTGTCACACAACGGTTACCATACGTGCATGCTACGAGACTTGCAAACCTCAACACAAGTATCTCTCAAATTCACAACTACTCTACTAGCATGACTCTAATATCACCATCCTCATATCTCAAAACAATCATCAAGCATCAAACTTCTCATAGTATTCAATGCACTTTATATGAAAGTTTTTACTATACCCATCTTGGATGCCTATCATATTAGGACTAGTTTTATAACCAAAGCACATTACGATGCTGTTCTAAAAGACTCTCAAAATGATATAAGTGAAGCATGAGAGATCAATAATTTCTACAAACTAAAACCACCACCATACTCTAAAAGATATAAGTGAAGCACTAGAGCAAAACTATCTAGCTCAAAAGATATAAGTGAAGCACAATAAGTAGTTTAATAATTATGTAACCATGTGAAGACTCTCTAACATTTAAGAATTTTAGATCTTGGGATTTTATTCAAAGAGCAAGCAAAACAAAAGAAAATAAAATGACGCTCCAAGCAAAACACATATCATGTGGTGAATAAAAATATAGCCTCAAGTAAAGTTACCGATAGACGAAGACGGAAGAGGGGATGCCTTCCCGGGGCATCACCAAGCTTAGGCTTTTGGTTGTCCTTGAATTTTACCTTGGGGTGCCTTGAGAATCCCCAAGCTTAGGCTCTTGCCACTCCTTATTCCACAGTCCATCGAATCTTTACCCAAAACTTGAAAATTTCACAACACAAAACTCAACAAAAAACTCGTAAGCTCTGTTAGTATAAGAAAATAAAACCACCACTTAGGTACTGTTGTGAACTCATTCTAAATTCATATTGGTGTAATATATACTGTATTCCAACTTCTCTATGGTTCATACCCTCCGATACTACTCATAGATTCATCAAAATAAGCACACAAGACATAGAAAACAAAATCTATCAAAAACAGAATAGTCTGTAGCAATCTGTAACTTTTGAATACTTATGTAACTCTAAAAATTCTGAAATAAATTGTTGGACATGAGGAATTTGTCTATTAATCGTCTGCAAAAATATTCAACTAAAAAGCACTCTCCGGTAAAAAAAGGAAAGCCAATCTCGTGAGGGCTAAAGTTTCTGTTTTTTACAGCATGATTGCATAAATTTCACACAAGTCTTCCCAAAGGTTCTACTTGGCACAAACACTAATTAAAATACAAAACCACATCTAAACAGAATATAGATGCAAAATTTATTCCTAAATAGAAGCAAAAAGCAAAGAACAAAAATAAAGTTGGGTTGCCTCCCAACAAGCGCTATCGTTTAATGCCCCTAGCTAGGCATGATGATTTCAATGATGCTCGCGTAAAAGATAAGAATTGAAACATAAGGAGAGCATCATGAAGAATATGACTAGCACATTTAAGTCTAACCCACTTCCTACGCATAGGGTTTTTGTGAGCAAACAACTTATGGGAACAATAATCAACTAGCATAGGAAGGGAAAACGAGCATAACTTCAAGATTTTAAGCACATAGAGAGGAAACTTGATATTATTGCAATATGTAGAAGCATATGTTCCTCCCTCATAATAATTCTCAGTAGCATCATGAATGAATTCAACAATATAACCATCACATAAAGCATTCTTTTTATGATCCCCAAGCATATAAAGTTTATTACTCTCCACATAAGCAAATTTCTTCTCATGAATAATAGTGGGAGCAAACTCAACAAAATAATTATCAAGTGAGGCATAATCCAATTGAAAATTAAAATAATGATGACAAGTTTCATGGTTATCTTTATTTTTATAGCATACATGTCATCACAATAATCATCATAAATAGGGGGACTAAACAAATCATCATCAAACATAGCATCCCCAAGCTTGTGGCTTTGCATATCATTAGCATCATGGGTAATCAAAGAATTCATACTAACAACATTGCAACCATGCTCATCATTCACATATTTTATGAGGTAACCTTAATTCCATTTTTGTAGTTTTATTTTATAAACTAAACTAGTGATAAAACAAGAAACTAAAAGATTCGATTGCAAGATCTAAAGATATACCTTCAAGCACTAACCTCCCCGGCAATGGCGCCAGAAAAGAGCTTGATGTCTACTACGCAATCTTTTTCTTGTAGACGTTGTTGGGCCTCCAACTGCAGAGTTTTGTAGGACAGTAGGAAATTTCCCTCAAGTGGATGACCTAAGGTTTATCAATCCGTGGGAGGCGTAGGATGAAGATGGTCTCTCTCAAACAACCCTGCAACCAAATAACAAAGAGTCTCTTGTGTCCCCAACACACCCAATACAATAGTAAATTGTATAGGTGCACTAGTTCGGCGAAGAGATGGTGATACAAGTGCAATATGGATGGTAGATATAGGTTTTGTAAACTGAAATTATAAAAACAGCAAGGTAGCAAGTGGTAAAAGTGAGCATAAACGGTATTGCAATGCTTAGAAACAAGGCCTAGGGTTCATACTTTCACTAGTGCAAGTTCTCTCAACAATAATAACATAACTGGATCATATAACTATCCCTCAACATGCAACAAAGAGTCACTCCAAAGTCACTAATAGCGGAGAACAAACGAAGAGATTATTGTAGGGTACGAAACCACCTCAAAGTTATTCTTTCTGGTCGGTCTATTCAAGAGTCCGCAGGAAAATAACACGAAGCTATTCTTTCCGTTCAATCTATCATAGAGTTCATACTAGAATAACACCTTAAGATACAAATCAACCAAAACCCTAATGTCACCTAGATACTCCATTGTCACCTCAAGTATCTGTGGGCATGATTATACGATATGCATCACACAATCTTGGATTCATCTATTCGACCAACAAAAAGTACTTCAAAGAGTGCCCCAAAGTTTCACCGGAGAGTCAGGACGAAAACGTGTGCCGACCCCTGTGCATAGATTCCCAAGGTCACGGAACCCACAAGTTGATCACCAAAACATACATCAAGTGGATCACGTGATATCCCATTGTCACCACAGATAAGCACATGCAAGACATACATCAAGTGTTCTCAAATCCTTAAAGACTCAATCTGATAAGATAACTTCAAAGGGAAAACTCAATTCATCACAAGAGAGTAGATGCTACTTCTCGAGCTTGCGTTGTATTCCCTCGAAGAGGAAAGGGTGATGCAGCACAGTAGCGTAAGTATTTCCCTCAGTTTTTTAGAACCAATGTATTAATCCAGTAGGAGACCACGCACGAGTCACTCGCAGCTGCACAAACAAATAAGAACTTCGCAGCCAACACGATAAGGGGTTGTCAATCCCTTTACGGTCACTTACGAAAGTGAGATCTGATAGAGATGATAGTTCTATATTTTTGTTATTTTTCGATATAAGAACAGAAAGTAAAAGCAGAAAAGTAAAGTAGATTGTAGATTGATATGTTGAGAATAGACCCGGGGGCCATAGTGTTCTCTAGTGGCTTCTCGCATGATAGCGGTATTCTACGGCGGGTAAACAAATTACTGTCGAGCAACTGATAGAAAAGAAAATAATTATGAGACTATCTAGGCATGATCATTATATATAGGCATCATGTCCGAGACAAGTAGACCGAAATGATTCTGCATCTACTACTATTACTCCACACATCGACCGCTATCCAGCATGCATCTAGAGTATTAAGTTCATAAGAACGGAGTAACGCCTTAAGCAACATGACATGATGTAGAGGGATAAACTCAAACATAGTGATATAAACCCCATCTTTTTATCCTCGATGGCAACAATACAATACGTGCCTTGCTGCCCCTACTGTCACTGGGAAAGGACACCGCAAGATTGAACCCAAAGCCAAGCACTTCTCCCATTGCAAGAACTATTGATCTAGTAGGCCAAACCAAAACAATAATTCGAAGAGACTTGCAAGGATATTATAATCATACATAAAGAGTTCAGAAAAGAACCAAATATTTCTCATAGATAATCTTGATCATAAACCCACAATTCATCGGATCTCGAGAAGCACACCGCAAAAAGAGATTACATCGAATAGATCTCCATGAATACCGAGGAGAACTTGTTATTGAGATCCAAAGAGAGAGAAGAAGCCATCTAGATACTAGCTATGGACCCGAAGGTCTGTGGTAAACTACGCACAACTCATGGTGAGGCGATGATGATGATGTAGAAGCACTCCGTGGTAGATCCCCCCTCCGGCGAAGCTCCGGAACAGGCCCCAAGATGGGATCTCACGGGAACAGAAGGTTGCGGCGGTGGAACTAGGGTTTTCTCTATTGTTGTGATAGTTTCGGGGTACGTAGGTATATATAGGAGGAAGGAGGGCACCGGGGGGGGTGCCCACGAGGCAGGGGCATGGCCTATAGGGGGGGCGCCCCCACCCTCGTGGACGCCACGTCAGCCCTACTACGTGGTTCTCAAGTCTCCCGTGCGTATTTTGCTCCAAAAATATCTCTCCCGAAGGTTTCATTCCATTTGGACTCCGTTTGTGATAGCCTGGCTTATTAGGGATGACAGACTACTCATATCAACAAGGAATCCTTCTTTTCCGGAAGCCCATTCGGATAGAACTCCAAAGTTAAGTGTTCTCAGCTTGGAGTAGTTTTAGGATGGGTGACCGATCGGGAAGTTGCTCCCGGGTGCGCACGAGTGAGGACAACGTGCACAGAAAAGACTAGTATTGATATGTGGGGTGATACGTCCAAAACGTATCTATAATTTCTGCTTGCTCCATGCCTCTTTTGGGTGATATTGCTATGATATTTATACACTTCCATACACTTTTGATCATATTTGGACTAACCTATTAACTCAGTGCACCCCAGTGCCAGTTTCTATTTTCGGCTGTTTTTGTATTTCAGGTTTTCCCATTGCGAGAACTGCCAGAAAAATCCCAGAAAAATTATATAAAAAATCAGCGTTCCAGAAGCTACCAGGCACCTGAAGCACAGCCGGAGGGGGGCCACCAGGGCTCCAGGCGCCCTGGTGGCGCGCCCCCCCCCTGGGCCGCGCGGGGGGGGGGGGGGGGCGCCTGGGCCCCCCGAGCCTCGTCTAATGCCCCCCTTTGGCATATATTTATACCGTCTCCCGAAACCCTCGATACAGGAACTCTTTTTCGCGATCTCATCTCTGTTCCGCCGCCGCCGCCGCTTCCAAGATCGGGAGCACCAGGAGAACTCTTCCCGGCACCCTGCCGGAGGGGAGGGTCACCACCGGGAGCTTCTCCACCACCATGGACGCCTCCCGGATGAGTTGTGAGTAGTCTCCCTTGAACCATGGGTCCATGAACAGTAGCTATATGATGTTCTCCTCCCGTTCTTGTGCTTCACTAATTAGTCCTCGTGAGCTGCCCTACATGATCGAGGCACATATGTAATCCTTATGCTGTTGCTATGATGAGTTTGCTGGGATCCGATGGATTATGAGATTATGTTCAGATTGTGTTTGAGTAATATATTTGATTCACCTCTTTTATATTTATGTTCGTAAGTAATTCTTGCATGTTCTCCGTTGTTATTTATTGCTTTGTCCAAGTAGTAGGTAATGACTCCAAGAGGGAACGTTATGCTTGATTGTGGGTTCATGCCCCTCGATGACTAGCTTGAGTGACTGAAACATGAGTCTAGGGGATGTGCTGTTGCCACAAGGGGGAAAACAACGGTGCTTGTGCCCGTGGGTGCAAGGATTGTTTACTTTACGCAAAGTTCTTTTAATGCAGTTGTCTGTTGCTTTGAGTTTACACTATGGGTGGGACTCGCAACTTAATACCAGCGAGATGTTCTGGATAGATATCTCAAGGTGGATGATTAGTAGTAGATGCAGATGGATTTCGGTCTACTTGCCTTGGCGTACCACCCATGCTTTGAACCTCTACCTTTCTTGTAACATAGTTATTGGTTTGCGCACATAATTTTGTCAATTGCCCAGCTGTAATTCGTTTACCTCACATAGTTGTTTTATCGTCTTTTGGGAGAGAGACATCACTAGTGAACATCATGGGACCCCAGTCCATATTACCATCATTGATCATATCCGCTATTTACTTTCCGCTTTTATTTATTATTGCAATTATATCAATCACTACTATCACTTGCGTTTGTTCCTTTGTAAACTACAAGGCCGGAGGGATTGACAACCTCTCTGTACTCGTTGGGAGGAAAGTTATTTGTATCTGTGTGCAGGTCCACGTTGATTGCTAATATCTGGCGCCGTTAGCAGTTGACACCTTCTTGTTGAAACTGGGAGTCTCAGGGAAATCGATCCTTGGTATTGCCAAGGGAAAACTTCCGCTACACTGCATCTCAAACCTTCCACTTGGGGTAACCAACGAGGGGCGATAAGCCATCAAGCAAAGTTTTCTGGCGCCGTTGCCGGGGACTCCACTCTTCAGGATAGGGGAGTTGCACGCTATCTTTTATCTTTGCTTTTTAGTCTTGTTAGTTTACCTTTCAGTTTTCTTTATGTCTTTTCACTAGTTTTGGTTAATGGAAAACAACAAAAATATGAGAGAGCTTTATAAGCTCTACCTTTCTTTGGGACATGATGTGTTTGAAGAGAAAATTAAAAAACCTATGGAACTTTATTATTTGCATAACAATCATAATGGTGGTGATGTTATTAGTATGCTTTCTTTAAATATCAATATTGCTAATGACATGGAAAGCTCTAAGCTTGGGGATGACATGTTTGATGAACATGATATTTTTAGTCCCCCAACTTTTGAAGAGAAAATTTACTTTGACGATACTTTGCTTCCTATATATGATTACAATGATGAATATGATGTTTTCAGTCCACCTACTATTGAGGATAAAATTTATTATGATTATGATATGCCTCCTAAATACAATGATTACCATGATGGTTATGATTGCTTTACTCTCACTATTCCTAATAAGAAAGATTTTGCTTATATGAAGAGTAATGATACCTTTTTGCATGTGGATCATGGTAACAATGCCTGATGTGATAGTTATACTGTTGAGTTCATCCATGATGCCACTGAAATTTATAATGAGAGAGGGAGACATGGTTCTAAATATCTTAATAATAAGAAGTTTCCTCTCTTTATGGTGAATATTTGAAGCTGCACTTGTTCTGTCTTCCTATGCTTATTGCTTTATGCTTCAATGAATTATTCTATTGCAATATTCCTATGCATAGGAAGCATGTTAGGCTTAAATGTGTTTGGTATTTGCTTCTTGATGCTCTCTTTTGTTCTTCAACTCTTATTCATACGAGAGCATCATTAACGTCTTAAGCCTAGCTTAAAGGCATAAAAGAAAGCGCTTTTGGGAGGCAGCCCAAATGAATAAAAATTTTATTTTGCTTTTGTTGTGTCTTGATGTTTTTTACTACAGTAGCATCATCATTGTATCTTTGCTTTTCAACTTTGTGCCAAGTGTAGCCTCTGATTGCAAGAAAGTTCAAAAGTTGTGACGTGCTGTCCAGGAAACAGATTCTGTCCTTGGATAGAAAAAATCGTATAAAATCACCGGATCATCTTTTTGGTCTGAATTTTTTCGACAGCGTGCTCTATATAATTGTCTTCCGTGCGTCTGTTCTGAGTTTTTTCATTAGAGTTGCAGAAGTGCCCCGAAAAAATCATTTACTACCTGTTGTTCTGTTTTTCACAGATTCTGTCCTGTTTTGCCTTTCCTTCATTTTGCAAACCTAGAGCTTGCTTTTTCTTTGCAAAAACCTTTTGGCAATCTTGAGAAACATTAGACTTCAAGAATATCTTTATTTCCAGCAAGTAACAATTACTTTATTATGGGTACTAACCTCGCTAATCAGATTATGATGAGTTATGTATGAAGGGAGTTTTCAAGTGTGCGAGGGAAGATGATAAAAAGATCCAGTAGTGTCAAACGCTCAAGCTTGGGGATGCCCCATGCACCCCAAGAAATATTCAAGGAGACTCAAGCGTCTAAGCTTGGGGGTGCCCCCGTGCATCCCCTTCTCCATCAACATTATCAGTTCGTCTTTCGTTCCACTATATTTTTATCACTTCATGTGTTATGTGCTATGCTTGGAGCGTCTTGCTTTTAGTTTTCCTTAGCTTTTCATAACGAGTCGGAACTCAGCTTTCTTTATGTGGGAGAGAAACATGCTCCACTTCTACCTAGAACATAACATAGAATTTTCATGTCTATCCTTGTTGTGTGTGTTCTTTGTCTTTTAATAGCTACTATCATGCTTAGCTCTTAACTTTCATGCTTATCTTTTTAAAGAGCTTTCGTTTAGTTGGTTGCTTGAACTCTCTTTAGTTATCATGCTTATCTTATTAAGAGAGTTTGCTTCCGTTGCATTGGTTGGTATGTCTATGATAAAGATGCTACGTGCATAATGGTGCTTAGTAGTTCATGTTTTCTTATGGTTAGTCTCAAATAGCTGGGGGGTTCCCAATGTGTTATTGGAGTACCAACATGATTTGTTTGCCTATGATGTGGTATGGTTTAGTAATATCTTCCTTCAAAGAATTTATTTTGATTGACTTGGCGTATGCTCACGCATATTTAAGACTGTAAAGAAAGTCTGTCAAGCCTTGATGATCTTTTGTTTCTGAGTAGCGATATAACTCCCATGCCTGATTCCATGTTGCTATGTCGCTCTGCATGATTATGACCGTCATTGCTCTCTTAGTTGGTCGCTCCCAGTCTTTTGCTAACCTCCACCTGTACTAAGCGGACTGACTGCTTGTGCATCCACATTCTTTTAAACTAGTTATGCCATATGAGTCCACCATACCTTCATACATGGTATTTACCTGCCATTCCTAACGGAGACTTGCATGTACCATCTCGAAATCATTCAAAGAAAATGCATTCCTATTTTGTGCCTCTGTTGTAAGTCCATGAGGAAGTAGTAGTTAATTCATAATTTTTTTAAGTTGGACAAGCTTCACCCCGGGATTGCATGTATAATGTGCAAACCCATAATACGAGAAGGAACTGGCATTGAGTGCGCCCGGCTCAAAATTAATATAACAAACAAACCCTCCTTCACGCTTTGTTCATGAGAAATCAGAAAACTTTGGCAGTGATAAACAAAGGAGATTAAGAGGATGTGATCGTCCTCATTCGGGAGTCGTTCCTCGAAACTTGTCCATCTCAAGAAGTGATTGAGTTGTCTGCTAGCATTCGTTGACGAAACATGCATGATCTAAAAAAAATTATTACCTCTGTTTTAAAACCAAGAGCTCTGGTACATGTTTTGTCTTTGTTTCCGACTACGGGTTTTCAACCTTGCTAACAAAAGCCACGGTTCGAGAGCCTCCACCTTCTTTTAAAGAACCAACTACTGAGAGCATGATTGTCATTCTGAGTGTAATGTGCATTGTCCCAAAGTAGCATTGTCTTTTGCATGATTGTGATATCGTTTATTTTGAAATCATTGTATCTAGTCATCACTTAAAACTTGGAGGTGCCCCTGCATTTATGTTTTGCTTCACTAAAGGGGGCAAGAGAGATATCACTTTATCATATTTGCACACCATGTTCATTACAAATCTATTTGATGTTTCAGTATCATATTGTAAAACTTTCAGTTCTTTGTGATTTTCTCATGAGGCAACTTAATTACTACAGATTCATTGTCCCAGTAAGCTTTTGTCATGTGACTATGAAAAAGTCCTATATGGTTAATAGCATGTCACCACAGAAATTATTCTTGTTATCATTTACCTACTCGAGGACGAGCAGGAATTAAGCTTGGGGATGTTGATACGTCCAAAACGTATCTATAATTTCTGCATGCTCCATGCCTCTTTTGGGTGATATTGCTATGATATTTATACACTTCCATACACTTTTGATCATATTTGAACTAACCTATTAACTCAGTGCACCCCAGTGCCAGTTTCTGTTTTCGGCTGTTTTTGTATTTCAGGTTTTCCCATTACGAGAACTGCCAGAAAAATCCCGGAAAAATTATATAAAAAATCAGAGTTCCAGAATCTACCAGGCACCCGAAGCACAGCCGGAGGGGGCCACAAGGGCTCCATGCGCCCTGGTGGCGCGCCCCCCCTGGGCCGCGACGGGGGGCGCCTGGGCCCCCCGAGCCTCGTCTGTTGCCCCCGTTTGGCATATATTTATACCGTCTCCCGAAACCTTCGAGACGGGAACTCTTTTTCGCGATCTCATCTCTGTTCCGCCGCCGCCGCCGCTTCCAAGATCGGGAGCACCAGGAGAACTCTTCCCGGCACCCTGCCGGAGGGGAGGATCACCACCGGGAGCTTCTCCACCACCATGGACGCCTCCTGGATGAGTTTTGAGTAGTTTCCCTTGGACCATGGGTCCATGACCAGTAGCTATGTGATGTTCTCCTCCCGTTCTTGTGCTTCACTAATTAGTCCTCGTGAGCTGCCCTACATGATCGAGGCACATATGTAATCCTTATGCTGTTGCTATGATGAGTTTGCTGGGATCCGATGGATTATGAGATTATGTTCAGATTGTGTTTGAGTAATATATTTGATTCACCTCTTTTATATTTATGTTCGTAAGTAATTCTTGCATGTTCTCCGTTGTTATTTATTGCTTTGGCCAAGTAGTAGGTAGTGACTCCAAGAGGGAACGTTATGCTTGATTGTGGGTTCATGCCCCTCGATGACTAGCTTGAGTGACAGAAACATGAGTCTAGGGGATGTGTTGTTGCCACAAGGGGGAAAACAACGGTGCTTCTGCCCGCGGGTGCAAGGATTGTTTACTTTACGCAAAGTTCTTTTAATGCAGTTGTCTGTTGCTTTGAGTTTACACTATGGGTGGGACTCGCAACTTAATACCAGCGAGATGTTCTGGATAGATATCTCAAGGTGGATGATTAGTAGTAGATGCAGATGGATTTCGGTCTACTTGCCTTGGCATACCGCCCATGCTTTGAACCTCTACCTTTCTTGTAACATAGTTAGCATTGGTTTGCGCACATAATTCTGTCAATTGCCCAGCTGTAATTCGTTTACCTCACATAGCTGTTTTATCGTCTTTTGGGAGAGAGACATCACTAGTGAACATCATGGGACCCCGGTCCATATTACCATCATTGATCACATCCGCTATTTACTTTCCGCTTTTATTTACTATTGCAATTATATCTATCACTACTATCACGTGCGTTTGATCCTTTGTAAACTACAAGGCCGGAGGGATTGACAACCTCTCTGTACTCGTTGGGAGCAAAGTTATTTGTATCTGTGTGCAGGTCCACGTTGATTGCTAATATCTGGCGCCGTTAGCAGTTGACACCTTCTTGTTGAAACTGGGAGTCTCAGGGAAATCGATCCTTGGTATTGCCAAGGGAAAACTTCCGCTACACTGCATCTCAAACCTTCCACTTGGGGTAACCAACGAGGGGCGAGAAGCCATCATGGGGCTAGTCTAGATCCCGCCAGGAGTAACGACCATCGGCGGGTGTGTCCGGGGCGTTACAAGTTGGTATCAGAGTCGACCCTCGCGGTTACACGGATGTTTGCGGATAGGTGCTCGGTCATATTGTTCATGACGTTTGTGACCCATCGTGGCACACGGCATGGTACATGTATCAGACTAGATGCACAGACGTTTGTGCCAAGAGGGAACGTTCCTGTGGCCCGACGGGGACGTTGATTCCTATGAGTGGGGGTGTATGGGATAGCCTGGCTTATTAGGGATGATAGAATACTCATATCAATAAGGAATTCCTTCTTTTCCGGAAGCCCATTTGAATAGAACTCCAAAGTTAAGCGTGTTCAGCTTGGAGTAGTTTCAGGATGGGTGACCGACCGGGAAGTTGCTCCCGGGTGCGCACGAGTGAGGACAAAGTGCGCAGAAAAGACTAGTATTGATATGTGGGGCCAGTCTAGATCCCGCCAGGAGTAACGACCACCGGCGGGTGTGTCCGGGGCGTTACACCGTTTGATATTCCTTTTCTGTAAAACCCTAAAACGGGCAAAAAAACAGCAATCTGGATTGGGCCTTTGGTTTAGTAGGTTAGTCCCAAAAATAATATGAAAGTCTATAACAAAGCCCATTAAACATCCAAAACATCATAAATAATAACATGGAACAATCAAAATTATAGATACGTTGGAGACGTATCAAGCATCCCCAAGCTTAATTCTTGCTCGTCCTCGAGTAGGTAAATGATAAAAACAGAACTTTTTATGTGGAATGCTAACCAACCTAGTTTTTCAATATAATTCTCTTAATTGTGGCATGAATGTTCAGATCTGAAAGATTCAAGACAAAAGTCTATATTGAAATAAGAAATAATAATACTTCAAGCATACTAACAACGCAATCATGTCTTCTCAAAATACTATGGCTAAAGAAAGTTATCCCTACAAAATCATATAGTCTGGCTATGCTCCCTCTTCATCACACAAAATATTCATATCATGCACAACCCCGATTTCAGCCAAGCACTTGTTTTCATACTCTATTCTTTCAAACCTTTCAACTTTCACGCAATACATGAGCGTGAGCCATGGACATAGCACTATGTGGGATAGAGGGGTGGTTGTGGAGAAGACAAAAAGGAGGGAGATAGTCTCACATCAACTAGGTGTATCAACGGGCTATGGAGATGCCCATCAATAGATATCAATGTGAGTGAGTAGGGATTGCCATGCAACGGATGCACTAGAGCTAAATATGTATGAAAGATCAACGAAAGAAACTAGTGGGTGTGCATCCAACTTGCTTGCTCACGAAGACCTAGGGCATTTGAGGAAGCCCATTGTCGGGGAAACTGATCCACCCACGAACACCTATGGGGACGGAGCCCCTTTCGGTACGGCAGGGGGCGGAGGTCGCGCGAAGAGCAGATCGAGGCGAGGCACACGAGCAGTTTACCCAGGTTCGGGCCGCACGGATGCGTAAAACCCTACTCCTGCTTTGGTTTGTATTGAGTTCTTGGCTCGGGAGCACTGGAAGCTACAGTACACCTCAGCAGCTAACGAGACCGAGCCTGAGAGTGTTCGAATGTCCAACCTCCCCCTACGTTGCGCATGGGCCTCCTTTTATATGCTCAAGGGGTCACCGACAGGTGGCAACGCAGTTGAGGGCAAAAATGGAAAGATTTTGTAGTTGGTACACCTACTTGTACAGTGTTCTATACCTAAACCTGACGGTAGGGGACAAGGGCATTAAATGCCCATCGCTGTCGCCCAAACAGTGCAAAAAGGGGTCGTCAGGGGCGCCACCGTTCGCCACGATGGCAACCTTGTCAGCGCCACTTGCCACCGCGTACTCCTGGCCGTACAGCCTCCCGCCACGTACGCCTGGAAGGGTCCCAGAGCGACGCGTGGGTGGATGTGCTGGAGCGCGGGCACAGAGTGGTAGCTTGCCGCGGCAAGCGCCTTGCCGCGGTCGCTGTCTTGTCGCTTCCGAGAGCTTGCCGCTCACCGGGCCATGCCGGGACGCGTGGCGCGTCGCGGCAAGTTCCTTGATATGCCTTGGTTGGCCTTCCCGGCAAGCTCCTCTTGCCGGGGTCTTGTCTTCTTGGCTTGAATACTTTGTTCTTGAATGTCTCCAAAGGAACCACAGAGGACTTTGGCGGTCACCCGGCAAGCCTTGCTGCGGGGCGCTGCAACTGTCCGTGCACAAGTTCGGGATACTAGGGTACCCCTACTTTAGTACACCGACAGGAGCCCCGGGGCCTGGGTCATACACGGTGCCGAGCGCTGTTGGGCCAGGCCCAAAACTGTGCACGGGCACACGCGGCCTGGGTCACACCGTATCTTGCTCCGTATCCACCGCGCCCTCCCTTAATGACACGCGTTTAATGCGGCGTCGTGGGAGAGATCGTGGGTGGTTTCTTTATTCGGAAATGCAGAATGTCCGCCCCCTCCCCCTTCTTATAAGCAGGGGAAACAGGGGCAGTTCGTCCATTCGTCCGTTGCTACTCCTCGAAAACCTCCGCCGCTCCCCTTCTTCCCAAAGCCGAAAGAGAGCAGCGCTCCGCCCCCCATCGCCACCAGCACCACCAACGCCGTCGACCTCTCTCACCGCTTCCGCCATGGCTCCAAAAGGCGAGAAGGGGAAGGCTGCGAAGTCGGCCGAGGCGCTGCGGCTCGCGGCGCTGCGAAAGGCGCGGGCTGTCTCCCCCCCCCCCCAAGCTTGCCGCGAGGACGCTGAGGGAGAACTATTACCTCTTCTGGTCGGGGGAGACGCGGGCGCATCCGCGCACCAAGGTACTCCCAGCCATTGCTTGTAAAACGGCTCCGAACGGATATGCGTTCTTCACCTTGTTCTTCTACTGTGGGCTCTGCCCGCCTTTCTCTGAATTCTTCTGCGACATCATGAACACCTACGGTTTCCACCTCCTTGACTTCACCCCCAACGCCGTTCTGACCATGGCAGTTTTCGCACATCTCTGCGAAAACATTGGCGGAGTCCATCCCAATGTAGCCCTTTTCCGCCACTTCTTTACGCCTCGAGTTGAGAGAGGAGAGCCTTTGTCCGGCGGAATCTCCTGGATCTCAAGAGCCCACAAGAAGGAGGCTTATATGGAGGGAGAGCTCCGCAGCAAATGGGTGGAATGGAGAGCCAATTGGTGTTGGATTGTCGAGGAGAACCCGCAGCCATTTACCGCCCGACGCCAAGCCCCGGTAGTGAGCCGCAACGATTGGAGCGACCTTGCCCCGGAAGACGGTAGACTGAAGATTGCCACTGCCCGGTTCCAACGCCTCAGGCTTGCCGGGCTCACCGTAGGTGCAGTTGGCGTTGATTTCCTTCGCCGCCGCATCGCCCCCTTGCAGGAGAGGAAGAGGCTCGCCTGGGAGTTCGAGAATGTGGCGGATATCATGAGGCTGCGCCCGGGCCTCAACTTCAATTTCACTGTCCTGGAGCTCAACGCGATGCTCCAGGAGCTGTTCAAATATGACCCCGACCATCCCGAAGTGTTCAGGTTGCCGAGGGGGGTCGTCCCGCTGTGCAACAATTCCGCGCTCAGCCGCATCCGCGCAATGATGCCGCTGTGCGACTCTCATGGGATCGACCCAACTTGGCAAGAGCCTGCAGATGATGCCGTGCAGGCGTTCTTCGACGGCTTGGAAGAAGTGCCGATCCGCTCCGACGAGAAGAAAGGCCTCACCCGCGACACCACTGACAAGGAGATGGCGTACATCGCCACTAGGCTGGAAGAGGCAGCGGCAGCCGCAGCCGCGGGCGAGTTCGGTTTCACCCCGGAGGAGGCAGAGGCAGCAAAGGCGGCAAGCCTTGCCTAGCGAGGGGAGCTTGCCGGCGAGGAGGGGCCTGCCGGGCAAGACGCCGAGTCAAGCGGGCCCGCCGAGCAGGGTGTCGGGTCGAGTGAGCCCACCAAGCAGGGCGACGAGTCGAGCGAGCCCGCCGAGGATACGAGCGGCTCGTTGGAGATCGACTCCTCTTCCTCCTCGTCTTGAGGCAGCTCGCCACCAGCAGAGCCTCCAGCTCCACCAAGAAGGCGTCTCCGCAAGGCCGGGGATGTAACGGAGCGGCAGACGGGTCAACAGTCGCTGCGCCGCGCGACACGCTCCACCGCGGCAAGCAAGGTCGCCGTGGGAGCACCTCGCGCATTTGCCGCAACTGGAGCGGGGTCTTCCCAGACCACCACTTCTGCTCCTGCCGCTCCTCACGCTACGGCGGCAGCCGGAGCGGGGTCGTCTCAGACCACCGCCACTGCTCCCGCCAAACAGCCAAGGGAGCCTACTCCTCCGCCTCCTCGCGCCGGGCGTGAACCGGACTTCGACTTCTCCGCGCTCAGCTCCGACGAGGAAGAAGAAGAGTAAGATTTTGTTGTTCTTGTATTTCTTCGATTTTCTGCTGTTTTGTCTTGTATCTCTCATTTGCTTGACTCTAAACTTGTTCCTTCTTTCAGAACTCTGGCCCAGAGGGCGGCAAAGAGGGCCAAGGTCCCGGTGATTGTCATCGAGGACGACCCCACCGTGCCAGCAGGGGGTGCGCCTGAGACAAACTTGCCGGACCCGGCAACCGATCTTCAAAGCAGCCCCCAGCGCAGCCCCCAGCGTAAGTGTATGGTTTACTTTCCGCTGTTAGGCGTGCGTGGGCGTTCTATCTTTGCTGACGTCTTGTTTGTTGATTTGTGTAGGAGCAGAGCAGCCAGACCAGGGGCGTCCGGAGACCGCCCCCGACGCGCCATCTTCTTCGACTACGCCGCCAAGGGGGAGTTCTCCGGCAAGGGAGAGTCCTCCGCCAAGGGCGAATTCTCCGCCAAGGGAAAGTTCTCCGGCAAGGGCTAGCACCAGCGGCCCTCCATCGACGGGAACTACAACTACGCCGCCAAGGGAGAGATCTTCGGCAAGGGAGCTTGCCGAGGAGCCGGCTCGCGCAGGTAATCCCCTTGCTTCAAACTTCCCTTGGGCTTTTCTTCTTTTGATTCTTCTTTTTTGGATATTTGCTTGACTGTTTTTCTCCCCTTTCCGGCTGTTAGATCCATCTGCTGCTGAGCCGATGGAGACTGAAGTTGTTGCTGACGATGCCGCTGCCACCGAGGAAGCAACCGGCGGTGACGACCCCGCCGGCGCAGAGGCCGCCAAGGCTGCCGCCGCAGCAGCAGGCGAGGGGTCTGGCGATCGCACTGACGGCCCTGAGGCCGCAGGAGCGCCAGGCGCTACACCGACTGCCGAGCCCTCCGCCGCTGCCGCAGCCCCCGGCTCCGAAGAGCCCGAGCCAGGCGCCTACTTGAAGGCCGGCGATGGCGTCTTCATCAAATTCCCCTGGGCATCAAGTTCCACGGCGCCGGTCGAGGGAGAAGTCTTCGACGGGGAGGTACTTGCCTCCGCCGGGCTTATGCTCATGGACGCGCCGAGCAGAAGCAGCGGCGAGTCTAAGGAAGAGTGGCTGCTGCGGAAGCTGTTGTCGCTCTACCGCGCTCGGCAGGCCAAGCTGGAGTCCAGAGAGGCGCTTGCCGCGAGGGCGGGAGCTGACATTGAGAAGCGCGCAGAGGAGCTCCGGGGTCTTCACCAGGCAGCTTTCCGGTCCTTGGCAGAGGAGCGGGAGCAACTTGCCGAGGAGCGGACGGCCTTCTTCCTTGAGAAGGCCGAGGTCGAAGAGCAACATAGGCTTGCCGGCGAGAAGCTATCTGCGCAGGAAGGCGAGCTGGCGCAGCGGAAGGTCAACCTCGACAGCCACGAGGAGGACCTTGCCGCGCGCGAGCAATCACTTGGCGGGGCCCTCCAGGAGGCGAAGGACGTTGCCGCAGCTGCCGAGACCGCCAAGAAGGAACTGGAGGCGAAGGTGGCGCAGCTGGAGGCCGATCTCAAGGCGAGCGGTGAAGAGATCGCCGCGCTCAAGCTCGAGCGGGAGAAGGACGCCCACAGCCACTCGGAGCTGCAGGTTCGCCTCGCCGAGAAGGGCAAGGAGCTTGCCGCCGCCAAGGACTCCAACCCGGATCTTGAGTTGAAGCTGACCACTTTGACCAAGATGCTGGACGGCGCCAGGTAGCGGGAGGCGACCCTGAAGGAGGAGATCAGGGCCGAGAAGGTGTTGCTGGAGAGTGCTGTCGTCACCCAGAACATCTTCAGGGAGACCGTTGAGCACTGGACGGAGGGTCTTGTCAATGCTGCCGCAGATATCGACAAGGAGCTGGCGCAGCTAGGGGCGGAGTATCTCGGGTATTCCTCCGACGAGAACCTCCACCCCAGCGCCAAGCTCACGCTATTCTTCAAAGGCGTGGCGACGGCCCTCCAGCTACTCCGGGAGAGGATCCCAAAGAAGCTGGCCGACGAGTCGCGCAAGCTCCGCGCGGGAGCCCTGCAAAAGGTGTTGATGAAGGTGGCCTTCCGCAATCCAGGCCTCAACCTCACCAACATCCTCAAGACCCTGCCGCCGGACGCTGATCTGGAGGCGCTCAAGGCCCTTGTCGCACCCATTGTGGACAAGGTGAGCGGGATCAGGAGGGTCGAGGGCGATCGCGCAGATTAGGCCGCCCGTTTTCTTCTTTCCCTGTCGCTGTTGATTATGTTATGAACAATCCGTTAGAGCTGCGACAAGCTACTTTGTAATATAACTCTATTTTGGGTAGTGATTGCAACGTTATTTCCTTTACTTGACTCCTTCCTTTGTATGTTCATGCCCTACGCTTTTAGGGAACTTGCCGGCGCATGCACCTTAGCCGCGAGCGCTGAGTGCGGAACGTCAGCAGCCTGCTGGCGGTGCCGTTACCGACAAGAAACATTGTCGCAACTAGCTGCAGCACACTTAAGTTGTTGAGCGGGCTCGAAAACAAAGTAAGGGCGCGACACTAGTCGCAGCACACTTAAGTCGTTGAGCAGACTCGAAACAAAGTAAGGGCGCAACTAGCTACGAGTTGGTTCCTCCGCGCACAGGTTTTCCATACAAAGCACGGTCGTTCAAGGAAGATAACTTAAAATTTTAAAAATCTGATTGCTCAAACTTTGGCAACTTAGCTTTTCTGTTGTTTGCTTCCCGGCAAGGCGGAAGTTTCTTGAACGATGCCTGGTCCATACCACTATCTTCTCATTCCCCCCCCCCGGCAAACTTGTGGGCGAGGGAACCTTCCTTTCCTTGTGAAAAAGAAAGAAGAGAAAACAAAGATATGGAGCCTTAAGGCTCGTTATAGCTTACCGGGGGTAGGTGCTGCACAAAGTGTCAGATAATGCATGCAAAAAATAGAAAGCATGAAAATGACAAGGTGTGCGGAGCACATGAGCTTTACTGATGCACGGGGTCTGCGCCCGGCTTTGTACAAAGGGTTACATGCAACAGCGGCAAGACTTGTACAAAAGGTGGTTGCCGGAGCGGGTCACGGCAACCGCGCCTTACGGGTAAAACTTACGAAGATGCTCGATGTTCCAGGAGTTACTCACCGGAAAGCCATCTTCGGTCTTAAGGCGGACAGCGCTAGGCCTAGTGACTCGTTTCACCCGGTAAGGGCCTTCCCACTTTGGCGTCAACTTGTTGGAATTCTTGGCGGACTGAACACGCCGAAGAACAAGGTCGCCTTCCTCGAGACTTCTGGCGTTAACTTTGCGGCTATGGTAGCGGCGCAAAGCTTGCTGGTAGCGAGCAGCTCGTACAGCAGCATGAAGACGGTCTTCCTCAAGGAGCAGCGCGTCATCTTGTCGCAGCTGCTCTTGCTCGAGCTCATCATAAGCGAGCACTCGAGGTGACTCGTATACGAGTTCCGTGGGGAGAACTGCCTCTGCTCCATAGACTAGAGCAAAAGGTGTATGTCCAGTAGCTCGATTTGGCGTCGTCCTGATCGACCAAAGAACCACTGGCAGCTCCTCGATCCAGTTTCTTCTGCACTTGTGCAGCCTGTCGAAAGTTCTGGTCTTGAGGCCACGCAGCACTTCAGCATTTGCCCTCTCCGCTTGACCGTTGCTTCTCGGGTGAGCAACAGAAGCGAAGCAGACCTTGGCGCCAAGATCTTGGATGTACTGCATGAAGGTGCGGCTCGTGAATTGCGTACCGTTGTCGGTGATGATCCTGTTAGGGATCCCGAAGCGGCAAACAATCGACCTGAAGAACTTGACTGCTGACTGTGCTGTCACCTTCCTCACTGGTTCCACTTCCGGCCACTTTGTGAACTTGTCGATTGCAACGTACAAGTACTCAAAGCCCCCGGCTGCGCGGGGAAAGGGGCCGAGGATGTCGAGCCCCCAGACCGAAAATGGCCAGGATAAAGGGATCGTCTGGAGAGCTTGAGTTGGCTGGTGTATCTGCTTGGAATGGAATTGGCACGCTTAACACTTGGTTACTTGTGCAGTTGCATCCTGGAGGGCTGTCGGCCAAAAGAAACCTTGCCGGAATGCTTTGCCGACAAGTGCTCTTGCGCCAATGTGGTGACCACATATGCCTCCATGTATCTCTGCCAACAACTTCTGTCCATCTTCCCGGTGAATACACTTCAATTTCACACCGTTGAATCTTGTTATGTACAGTGTGTTGTCAACAAACTTGTACATACTTGACTGCCGGGCTACTCTTTCCGCTTCTTCTTGCTCTTCGGGGAGTTCTCCTGTCTGAAGGAAACGGACAATCTGCTGTGCCCATGCTGGAGCTTGTGGCTCGACAACAAGGACTAAAGGCACATCTGCTGCTGCAGGAACATCCGCTTCTACGGCGAGAACCTGCGGCTCAGCCGGAGCTTGATGTTCCCCGGCAAGCTTGCCGGAGCAAAACTTGTCGGGAGCATTTGCATCAACGGAACAAACCCTAGGGCTTGCCGGAGCAGACTGCTCCTCAGCACTCCTGGTGTTGATCTTGGAGACCTTCTTGGCGGCGGCTTCGGGAAGCTCTGCCGGAAAATAATCGCCAGAGATCAACTTCCTCTTCTTGCTCTGTCCAGTTGATGGTGTTACGAATGGTTGAGTCAGCTTCAGCACAAAGATCCCTGGTTCCACAGGTAACTTAAGTACGGCACACTTTGACAGGCCGTCGGCGATGTCGTTCTGAGCTCTTGGAACATGCTCCATCTATAGGCCATCAAAGTGCTCTTCAAGCTTTCTCACTTCATCGACATAAGCCTCCATCAACGGACTCTGATAATTCTTGTTCACTTGGCGGACGAGAAGCTGTGAGTCTCCCCTGACAATGAGCTTCTTGATCCCAAGGTCTGCCGCGATCCTGAGACCGGCAAGCAAACCCTCATACTCTGCGGTATTGTTTGTTGCTTGCTCCTTAGGAAAGTGCATCTGGACTACGTACTTGAGGTGCTCTCCAGTGGGCGCGACAAGCAGCACGCCGGCACCGGTGCCTTGTAGCGAGAAGGCACCATCAAAGTACATCAGCCACTCTTTGCTTGCTTCCTGACTTTCTGCTTGACGGGCCGCGCATTAGGACAGACGGCAAGGTGGTGCTCAATTACTTTCCTGGGAACGCCGGGGATGTCAGACGGTTGCCATGCAAACACGTCGACATTCGCCCACAGGAAAGCAATGAGCGCACTTTCCTATTTAGGGTCAAGTGAGGCGCTGATGGTGAAGGTACCACCAGTGCCGTCCTCCTTGGCGGACACCTTCTTAGTCGCTCGCGGAGCTGCCATCGTCTTCTTATACTTGCCGATGGAGCTCGATAGTGCGTCCTCGACGGTAGCGCAGCACTCCGAAGAGGTGCGCTTGCCGGAGTGGGCATTAGAGCTCTTGCCGGACTTGGTCTTCTTCTTCCCCCCGGGAGCTTCAGCGGCAAGTGTCTTACGATCTGTTGCGCCTGCTGCTTCCCGGTAGATCTTGTCGGCGCAGATAAGAGCATCTTTCTTGTCGCCAGGGACAGAGATGACACTTATCGGGCCTGGCATCTTCAGCATGTTGTATGCATAGTGAGAGGCTGCCATGAACTTGGCGAGTGCTGGACGGCCGAGTATCCCATTGTAAGGCAATGGAAAATCGGCAACGTCAAAGGTGACCCTCTCAGTCCTCAAGTTCAGCTCGCCGCCAAATGTCACTGGCAACGTGATCTTCCCCTTCGGCTTGCTCCTTCCCGGGTTGATTCCTTGGAATGTGCCGGTCTCTTCGAGCTCGCTGTCAGGGATCTGGAGTTTCTGGAGTACAGCGGAGGAGATCAGGTTCAAGCCGGCCCCGCCGTCAACTAGCATTTTAATGACCTTGAGGTTGTGGATACTTGGTGAGACCAACATCGGCAAGCACCCCACCGCAGTTGTGCGATCATGGTGGTCCTCAATATCAAAGATGATAGGCGTGCTGGACCATTTCACAAGCTTGCGGGATTCGACAGGTGGTTCTGCTGCATTAACTTCCCGCACCCACTGCTTGAGTTGGCGGTGTGAAGTATGCAGAGAAGCACCGCCGTCAACACACAAGACCTCTGTGGCTTTCTGGAACTCCTGCTCACTGGTCTCTACATCATCCATGTCTTCATCGTCGTCGTCGTCCTCGTCCTTGTCGCGGCCGCGGGGAGGTCTGTTTCCTTGCCGCTGCTTGGCCTTGCCGCGGCGTCCTCCTTGTCGCGCCGCTTGTATTCAGCCTTCTGCTGCTCAACAAGCTGCTCGACCCTCTTGCAGTTCTGGAGGTCATGGCCCTTGGTGCGGTGGATCTTGCAGTTTTTCTTGTCGGTGCCGTCCTGCTTGTCGGCGGCCGCCACAGCCTGGCAGTTGGTGCATGCGGCAGTCTCCTTGCCGGAGCTACCAACTTGGGCTTTCTTGGTGCCACCTTCATTGCCGGACTGCTCAACGACTAGCACCTCTTTGTTTTTCTTCTTCCTGTTGTTCCGCCGCTGGTTTTTCTTTGCCGGGGCAGCATCCTCACTGTTAGATCCTCCTGCTCCTGAATCCTCTCCGGGGAGTTTCCTGCCCTCCTCAGCACGTGCACACTTGTCGGCCAGGGCATATAGGTCACTGACGTCCCTAATCTTGCACATCGCCATCTCCTCCCTCATCCTGCGGTTACGCACGTTCTGATAGAACGCGCTGATAACAGCAGCAGGGTGGACATCTGGGATGATGTCCTGTACACGGCTGAATCTCTGGATATACTTGCGCAGGGGTTCTCCTTCCTTCTGGGCGAGCAGATGAAGGTCACTCTCCTGGCTATGAGGTTTGTGGCCGCCTGTAAAGGCGCCAACAAACTGATGGCACAGGTCAGCCCAGGAGGATATGGAGTTGTCCGGCAAGTGCATGAGCCAGGACCTGACGTTGGGCTTGAGTACCAGCGGGAAGTAGTTGGCAAGGATCTTGTCGTCCCGTCCCCCGGCAGCTTGCACGGTTGCACCGCGATGGTGTAGATGCTGAGGAACTCCGACGGGTGCGTCTTGCCGTCGTACTTCTCTGGTACGTCTGGCTTGAAATTCTTCATACTGGGCCACTAAACTTGCTGCAGCTCATGAGTAAACGCAGGACAACCTACCGCGTACGGCAAGTCGCCTGGTTCCCCTGGCGCATGCATGTCGACAGCGGGCCCAGCGTGCTGGTCTGATTGACGCCGCGCTTCTCTTCGGCGCTCGATGCGGGTACGAGCGTCTTCTTGCTGTCGTTCGTGAAGAACTTGGCGCTGATCGCGACGAGCTCGTGGATCTGACGACGCGGTGGAGTCGCTGTCGAGGTGGATCCGGCGAGTCGGCGATTTTGGCCTTCGGGCGGAGAGTGCACGGTGGTTGCACCCCCACCGGTCTTGTCGCCATCGGCCCGCGCCTGGCTGACTTGCCGCGGCTGCGAAGTGCTTGGCTGCCGCGGAGTGTCGCCGTTGGCGAAGGCGATGAGACTCTGGATGGTGGCCCTCCAGTCGTCGGCCTTGTCTGCCGCTGGAGGGAAGTCTAGGAGCATTTGAGCTCGTGCCAGAGCTTCTGCTGGACTGGCGGGTAGCGGTGGCGAACGGTGTGAGGAGCGGGATATGCTTGGACTTCTAACTACGTTAGAAGGAGCAGTATCCCGTCCAGACAATCGTGCCTTGCTCGTGCCGGCATGTTGGCGTGCATGCTGGTCTTGAGCATCCCGAGATCCACCAGCTCGATCTTGGTCCAGCAAGCATATGGTACCGTGAGTACCACGACGCTGTCGGTCCCGCGCCTCCTGAGATGGGCGCGGTGCATGCACGGACGCCGAGGTCTTGGAGTGCGCCCGGTCGTTGTGGGAGTCGACTACGCCGCCGATGGGCAGCGCAGCTTTGTCCTTGGACTTGGCGGCACCGTGAGCTCCCCCGTCGGCGCCCGTTCTTCCGCCGGCATCCAGTCCACCAGCCGTTGGCTCCGGTGGTGGTGGGTTCGACGCGGAGGGAACAGCTGCCTCCGAAGCCTTCTTCTTCGGCGGCATGTCGATGAAGATGATGATGGTCTAGCTCGTGTGGACGCCGGATCAGATTCACACAACCTCGACGCACCCCTACCTGGCGCGCCAAAGATGTCGGGGAAACTGATCCACCCACGAACACCTATGGGGACGGAGCCCCTTTTGGTACGGCAGGGGGTGGAGGTCGCGCGAAGAGCAGATCGAGGCAAGGCACACGAGCAGTTTACCCAGGTTCGGGCCGCACGGATGCGTAAAACCCTACTCCTGCTTTGGTTTGTATTGAGTTCTTGGCTCGGGAGCGCTGGAAGCTACATTATGCCTCAGCAGCTAACGAGACCGAGCCTGAGAGTGTTCGAATGTCCAACCTCCCCCTACGTTGCGCATGGGCCTCCTTTTATATGCTCAAGGGGTCACCGACAGGTGGCAACGCAGTTGAGGGAAAAAATGGAAAGATTTTGTAGTTGGTACACCTACTTGTACAGTGTTCCATACCTAACCCTGACGGCAGGGGACAAGGGCATTAAATGCCCATCGCCGTCGCCCAAACAGTGCAAAAAGGGGCCGTCAGGGGCGCCACCGTTCGCCATGATGGCAACCTTGTCAGCGCCGCTTGCCACCGCGTACCCCTAGCCGCACAGCCTCCCGCCACGTACGCCTGGAAGGGTCCCAGAGCGACACATGGGTGGATGTGCTGGAGCGCGGGCACAGAGTGGTAGCTTTCCGCGGCAAGCGCCTTGCCGCGGTCGCTGTCCTGTCGCTTCCGGGAGCTTGCCGCTCACCGGGCCTTGCCGGGACACGTGGCGCGTCGCGGCAAGTTCCTTGATATGCCTTGGTTGGCCTTCCCGGCAAGCTCCTCTTGCCGGGGTCTTGTCTTCTTGGCTTGAATACTTTGTTCTTGAATGGCTCCAAAGGAACCACAGAGGACTTTGGCGGTCACCCGGCAAGCCTTGCCGCGGGGCGCTGCAACTGTCCGTACACAAGTTCGGTATACTAGGGTACCCCTACTTTAGTACATCGACACCCATCATTGGAATATACAATCCAAGTACTATAATGAAAATTCCCACTAGTATATGAAAGTGACTAAACATGAGACTCTCTATCATGAAGAACATGGTGCTACTTTGAAGCACAAGTGTGGAAAAAGATAGTAGCAATTGTCCCTTCTCTCTTTTCTCTCATTTTTTTGGAGGGTCTCTCTCTCTCCTTTTTTTATTTAGCCCCTCTCTATTTATTTATATTTGGGCCATCTCTTTTTTTATTGGCCTTTCCTCACATGGGACAATGCTCTAATAATGATGATCATCACACTTATAGTGAATTACAACTCGATACTAGAACAAGTATGACTCTATATGAATGCCTCCGGCGGTGTACCGGGATGTGCAATGAATCAAGAGTGACATGTATGAAAAATTATGCATGGTGGCTTTGCCACAAATATGATGTCAACTATGTGATCATGCATGGCAATATGACAATATGAAGCGTGCCATATGAACGGAACGGTGGAAAGTTGCATGGAAATATATCTCGGAATGGCTATGGAAATGCCATGATAGGTAGGTATGGTGGCTGTTTTGAGGAAAATATATGGTGGTTGTTTTGAGGAAGGATATGTAGTGGGTGTATGGTACCGGCGAAAGTTGCGCGGTACAAGAGAGGCTAGCAATGGTGGTAGGGTGAGAGTGCGTAATATCCATGGACTCAACATTAGTCATAAGAACTCATATACTTATTGCAAAAATTTACGAGTCATCAAAAAAAGCAATCAACGCATGCTCCTAGGGGGGAGGTTGGTAGGAGTTAACCATCGCGTGCCCCCGACCTCCACACAAAGGTTGACACTTTACAAATACCTCATGCTCTAACTTCGTCACATAGCGGTTCACCATACGTGCATGCTACGGGAATCACTAACCTTAACACAAGCATTTCTCAATTTCATAATAACTCCACTAGCATGACTCTAATATCACTATCCTCATATCTCAAAACAATTATCAAGCATCCAACTTCTCATCATATTCAATGCACTTAGTGTGAAAGCTTTTACTACATTGATATTGGATGTCTATCATCTGAAGGCTAGTTTTATAGCCAAAGCACATTACCATGATGTTTTAATAGACTCTCTAAAGTATATAAGTGAAGCATGAGAGATCAACAATTTCTACAAAATATAATCACCACCGTGCTCTAAAAGATATAAGTGAAGCACTAGAGCAAAAACTATTCAACTCAAAAGATATAAGTGAAGCACATAGAGTGTTCTATCTATTTCTAGGCCATATTTAACTCTCTCAAATAGGTGTGTCCAGCAAGGATAATTGTGGAAAAGTAACAAGCAAAGACTCAAATTATACAAGACGCTCCAAGTAAAACACATATCATGTGTTTAATAAAAATATAGCTCCAAGTATAGTTACCGATCGATGAAGACGAAAGAGGGGATGCCTTCCCGGGGCATCCCCAAGCTTAGGCTTTTGGTTGTCCTTGAATTTTACCTTGTGGTTCCTTGGGCATCCCCAAGCTTAGTCTCTTGCCACTCTTTGTTCCATAGTCCATCAAAGCAATACTCAAAACTTGAAAACTTCACAACACAAAACCTAGACAAAAATCTCGTGAGCTCCGTTAGTATAAGAAAACAAACCACTACTCAAAGGTACTGCAATGAATTCATTCTTTCTTTATATTGGTGTTAAACCTAATGTATTCCAACTTTTCTATGATTCATACTTTCCAATACTACTCATAGATGCATTGAAATAAGCAAACAACACACGAAAAACAGAATCTGTCAAAAACAGAACAGTTCGTAGTAATCTGCAGTTTTCGCATACTTCTGTAACTCCAAAAAAATTGAAATAAATTGGTAAACATGAATAATTTGTCTATAAATAATCTGCAAAAAGAACCAACTAAATAGCACGCTCCAATAAAATCTGGTGACCATTCTAGCGAGCGCTAACGATTCTGTTATTCACAGCAAGATCATATAAACTTTACACAAGTCTTCCCAAAGGTTCTACTTGGCAAAACACTAATTAAAACACAAAACCACATCTAAATAGAATCTAGATGCAATATTTATTCCTAAACAGAAGGAAAAACAAAAAAAATAGGGTTGCCTCCCAACAAGCGCTATCGTTTTACGCCCCTAGCTAGGCACGATACATGGATAGATCTAGGTATTGCCATCTTTGGAAGGCAATCTATAAGTGGCTCTCATAATAGATTCATATGGTAATTTGATTTTCTTTCTAGGAAAGTGTTCCATGCCTTTCCTTAACGGAAATTGGAATCTAATATTTCCTTCCTTCATATCAATAATTGCACCAATCGTTCTAAGGAAAGGTCTACCAAGAATAATAGGACATGAAGGATTGCAATCTATATCAAGAACAATGAATTCTACGGGCACATAATTCCTATTAGCAACAATAAGAACATCATTAACCCTTCCCATAGGTTTCTTAATATTGGAATCCGCAAGATGCAAATTTAAAGAACAATCATCAAGCTCGGTGAATCCTAGCAAATCACACAAAGTCTTTGGGATAGTGGAGACACTTGCACCCAAATCACACAAAGCAAAGCATTCATGATCTTTAATTTTTATTTTAATAGTAGCTTCCCACTCATCATAAATCTTTCTAGGGATAGAAACTTCTAACTCAAGTTTTTCTTCATAAGATTGCATCAAAGCATCAACTATATGTTTAGTAAAAGCTTTATTTTGACTATAAGCATGCGGAGAGTTTAGTATGGATTGCAACAAGGAAATACAATCAATCAAAGAGCAATTATCATAATTGTATTCCTTGAAATCCAAAGTAGTTGGTTCATCACTATGCAAGGTTTCAATCTCTTCACTCCCACCTTTAACAATATTAGCATCAAGATCTAAAAACTCTGAATCATTGGGACACCTTAAATTAAAATCATCTCCAATCCTATCTTCATCAAGATTTATACTAGAAAACAAGGATCTAATAGTAGACACATCAATAACTTTCAGATCTTCATCTTTATTTTCATGATAGCTAGAAGAATACGCTTTTATATAATTATCTCTTTTAGCACGCATCCTAGCGGTTCTTTCTTTCCATTCATCAATGGAAATTCTCATGGCTTTGATAGACTCAATGATATCATGCTTAGGTGGGATAGATCTAAGTTTCAAAGAATCAACATCAAGAGTAATTATATCCACACTTCTAGCCAATTCATCAATCTTTAGCAATTTTTCTTCAAGCATAGTATTAAAATTCTTTTGCGAAATCATAAACTCCTTAACACTAGTTTCAAATTCAGAAGGCATCTTTCCATAAGAGTTGTTGTAGGAATTACCATAATTATTAGAGGAATTACTAGGAAAAGGCCTAGGATTAAAGTTGGCCACCGGAACAGGCCCCAAGATGGGATCACACGGGAACAGAAGGTTGCGGCGGTGGAACTAGGGTTTTCTCAATTGTTCTGATAGTTTCGGGGTACGAAAGTATATATAGGAGGAAGGAGGGCACCAGGGGCCAGACGGGGTGCCCACATGGCAGGGGGCGCGCCCTATAGGGGGGGCGCGCCCCCCACCCTCGTGGACGCCACGTCAGCCCTACTCCATGGTTCTCAAGTCTCCCGTGCGTATTTTGCTCCAAAAATATCTCTCCCGAAGGTTTCATTCCGATTGGACTCCGTTTGGTATTCCTTTTCTGTAAAACCCTAAAACCGGCAAAAACAGCAATCTGGACTGGGCCTTTGGGTTAGTAGGTTAGTCCCAAAAATAATATGAAAGTGTATAACTAAGCTCATTAAACATCCAAAACATCATAAATAATAGCATGGAACAATCAAAAATTATACATACGTTGGAGACGTATCAGTAGAGGGGGAGAAACATCATAAGATCCAACTATAATAGCAAAGATCGCGATACATCAAGATCGTGCCATCTCAAGAACACGAGAAAGAGAGAGAGATCAAACACATAGCTACTGGTACATACCCTCAGCCCCGAGGGTGAACTACTCACCCCTCGTCATGGATAGCCCAGGGATGATGAAGATGGCCACCGGAGAGGGATTCCCCCTCCAGCAGGGTGCCGAAACGGGTCTAGATTGGTTTTCAGTGGCAACAGAGGCTTTCGGCGGCGGAACTCCCGATCTCTGTTATTTTCCAGAGGTTTCAGTATATATAGGAGGTGTTGGAGTCGGGGACAAGTAAAGGGGACCTCCGGGCTGTCCACGAGGCAGGGGGGCGCGCCCAGGGGGCACGCGCCCCCTACCCTCTTGGGCAGCCCGGGAACCTTCTGGTCCCCCTCCGGCACTTCATGGGCTTCTTCTGGTCCAAAAATAACCTCCGTTGAGTTTCAGGTCAATTGGGCTCCGTTTGATACTCCTTTTCTGCGATACTCTAAAACAAGGGAAAAACAGAAACTGGCACTGGGCTCTGGGTTAATAGGTTAGTCCCAAAAATCATATAAAAGTGTATATAAAAGCCCATAAAACATCCTAGAAGGATAATATAATAGCATGGAACAATAAAAAATTATAGATACGTTGGAGACGTATCACTCGCTTGATGAATGGAGTACCCAGGCCTATGAAAATGCCAAACTTTTTAAAGAAAAAGTTAAAAGATGGCATGACAAAAGGATACAAAAGCGTGAGTTTAACGTAGGTGCTTATGTCTTGCTATACAACTCTCGTTTAAGATTTTTTGCAGGAAAACTTCTCTCGAAATGGGAAGGTCCTTATGTTATCGAGGAGGTCTATCGATCTGGTACCATAAAAATCAACAACTTCGAAGGCACAAACCCGAAGGTCGTGAACGGTCAAAGAATCAAACATTATATCTCAGGTAATCCTATAAATGTTGAAACCAATGTTATTGAAACCGTAATCCCGGAGGAATACATAAGGGACACTTTCCAGAACGAATCAGACTCCGAAAAGGAAGAGGTATGTGGTACGGTAAGTAAATCGACTCCAAAACAGTTCTAATGGCAATTTATCTCTGTTTTGGAATATTTAGAAAAATAGAAAAATAAGAAGCAGTCCGGAAAGGACACGAGGCGTCCACGAGGGTGGAGGGCGCTCCATATCCCCATGGGCGCGCCCCCCTACCTTGTGGGCATCTTGTGTGCCTCCCGGACTCCGTTTTCTTGCACGATACTTCTTTTGGTCGGTAAAAATTCATTATATAATCTCCCGAAGGTTTTGACCACCGTATCACGCCAAAATCCTCTGTTTTTGTTTTGAGTTGTTTTTGCCGCAGATTAGAGCAATATGTCGTCCCAGGATTCGGAGGGAGAAAGCTATGTGGCTGATTTCCTAACAGAACCTAAGGTCTACGGGGACTTGGAGCATTATGGTTGGACCACGGAGGAAGAAGAAGACCATGATCCGAGGGGAAAGGATGAGACGAGCTCCAATGAAGATGAAGTCACATTACCTCAACCTGGGGACATGCATGTGGAGTTCAAAAAGTCAAGCCTCCCTGATAGAGCAAAGAAACCTAAGATCGAATGTATCCCTTTTCGCCACTTGCAGGAGAACAAGCAGGAACTATGCAAAAAGATATTAAGCCTTGAGCAGGAGATCGACGAATATATGTTGCTGTTATAAGAATGATCATGATGCCCTCTAAACATGTGGACATATTTTTTGATATCGGCTTCCGCTTGAGGACAAGCAAGGTCTAAGCTTGGGGGAGTTGATACGTCCATTTTGCATCATGCTTTTATATTGATACTTATTGCATTATGGGCTATTATTACACATTATGTCACAATACTTATGCCTTTTTTCTCTTATTTTACAAGGTTACATGAAGAGGGAGAATGCCGGCAGCTGCAATTCTGGACTGGAAAAGGAGCAAACATTGGAGACCTATTCTACACAACTCAAAAAGCCCTGAAACTCCACGAAAGTCAGTTTTAGAAAATATAAAAAATATATGGCGAAAGAAGTACAGGAGGGGGGCACCCACCGTCCATGAGGGTGGGGGCGCGCCCCCTGCCTCATGGGCCACATGACAACCCCCCCCCCCCCCCCCCCCCCC
>LR738713.1:752839134-752888981 GCA_902687465.1 Secale cereale | reverse complement strand
CCCCCCCCCCCCGATGCCCATCTTCTGCTATATGAGGTGTTTTGACCTGGAAAAAATCATAAGGAGGTTTTCGGGACGAAGCGCCGCCGTCTCAAGGCGGAACCTTGGCAGAACCAATCTAGGGCTCCGATGGAGCTGTTCTGCCGGGGATACTTCCTTCCGAGAGGGGGAAATCGTCGCCATCGTCATCACCAACAACTCTCCCATCTTGGGGAGGGTTATCTTCATCAACATCTTCGCCGGCAACATCTCCTCTCAAACCCTAGTTCATCTCTTGTATCCAGTCTTTGTATCAAAACCTCAGATTGGTACATGTGGGTTGCTAGTAGTGTTGATTTATCCTTGTAGTTGATGCTAGTTGGTTTATTTGGTGGAAGATCATATGTTCAGATCCATTATGCATATTAATACCCTTCTGATTATGAACGTGAATATGATTTGTGAGTAGTTATGTTTGTTCCTGAGGACATGGGAGAAGTCTTGCTATATGTAGTCATGTGAATTCGTTCGATATTTTGATGAGATGTATGTTGTCTTTCCTCTAGTGGTGTCATGTGAGCGTCGACTACATGAAACTTCACCGTTGTTTGGTCCTAGAGGAAGGCATTGGGGAGTAATAAGTAGATGATGGGTTGCTAGAGTGACAGAATCTTAAACCCTAGTTTATGCGTTGCTTCGTAAGGGGTTGATTTGGATCCATATGTTTCATGCTATGGTTAGGTTTACCTTAATACTTCTTTTGTAGTTGTGGATGCTTGCAATAGAGGTTAATCATAAGTGGGATGTTTGTCCAAATAATGGAAGCACCCAAGCACCGGTCCACCCACATACCAAATTATCAAAGTAACAAACGCGAATCATATGAACGTGATGAAAACTAGCTTGACGATAATTCCCATGTGTCCTCGGGAGCGCTTTCCTTTATATAAGAGTTCGTCCAGGCTTGTCCTTTGCTACAAAAAGGATTGGGCCATCTTGCTGCACCTTATTTACTTTTACTATTTGTTACTTGTTACCAATTACCTTATCACAAAACTATCTGTTACCGATAATTTCAGTGCTTGCAGAGAATACCTTACTGAAAACTGCCTATCATTTACTTCTGCTCCTTGTTGATTTCGACATTCTTACTTATCGAAAGGACTACGATAGATCCCCTACACTTGTGGGTCATCACATCCGCAAGGGTGTGAACTTCTGGATACATCGTCGTCTCCGCGTAGCTCGGTTATCTCTTACCCGAGCCCTTTACTTATGCACTTTACCTTGTGATAGCCATATTGTTTCTAGCTATATATCTTGCTATCACTTAGTTGTTTATCTTGCTTAGCATAAGTCGTTGGTGCACATAGGTGAGCCTAGTTGTTTTAGGTTTTGTACTTGACAAATCAACCGCTAGGTTTATTCCATATTTGTTCAAGCCTAAATCGTAATTATTTTAAAGCGCCTATTCACCCCCCCCCCCTCGAGGCGACATCCACGATCTTTCAATTGGTATCAGAGCCTCGTCTCTCTTTATTAGGCCTAACCAACTGGAGAGTAAAGATGTCGACTAGGGGATTATGATTCTCTGACACTCTTAATTTTGATGGCACAAATTTTGATGTTTGGATAATTCACATGCTTAATCTCTTTAGGTTCATTGATGGAGTCCTGGATTAAGGGGTCCTCGGGTGGCCGGATTACTCGTTATGGGCCGGACTGGTGGGCCATGAAGATTATTGCTGAAGACTATCCCCCATATCCAGATAGGACTCCCATATGTGTAAAATAGCAAGTTTAGAGCTCGGGTGTAATATTTCCTTCCTCTGCAAGATGATCATGTACAACCCTAGGTCTCTCTGGTGCATATATAAACCGGAGAGTTTAGTCCGTAGTTACATAATCACAATTACATAGGCTAGACTCCTATGGTTTTAGCCATTACGATCTCGAGGTAGATCAACTCTTGTAACCCTATATTCATCAAGATCAATCAAGCACGAAGTAGGGTATTACCTTGACCGAGAGGGCCCGAACCTAGGTAAACATCGTGTCCCTAGTCTCTTGTTACCATCGATCCTCAGAGGCACAGTTCGAGACCCCCTACCCGAGATCCACCGGTTTTGACACCGACATTGGTGCTTTTATTGAGAGTTAAAGTGTGTCGTCGACAGAAGAATTAATGGCTCGCTTCGTCATCAACGACGGCGCCACCTCCGGGGGAATTTCTCTCCCTGGCCAGCTTTTTGTGTTCATGGGCTTCGTGCTTCGTGCCAACATGGATGGCCACCTTGAGCAGGTTGACAGCTATGCCCCTAGTCACCAGATCAGGTTTGGAAGCTTGAACTATGTTGCTGACATCCGAGGAGACATGATCTTCGACGGATTCACACCCTTAGTTGTTGCTCCCTGCCCACACGATGAAGACATCTTAGATCTGTCATCGGATCCCATCCAGGGGTCAACATCCACGACGTCCCTGGCCCTAGATCCAAAGCAGATCGCTTTGTCCGAGGATGGGAAGATCAACCCCGCCAAGGAAACCGCAAACTTAGCGGTGGTTGAGCCGCACACAGATCCAGAACTAAGCGGGATCCACCCCGCCGCTGGAACGCCGGACTTGTCTCAAATTACGAGCTCCGGACTCATGGGATCCGCACTCTCCGGGCTCAATGGAGCGGTTTTCACCGAGCCTGGCACCGCAGACTCCCAAACACCTATCCAGCTCTCACTCTTAAACGAGGCGCTGGACTTGGTGCAATCTCTCACCTTAACAGTGGATTCCTAGCTGAACTATGCCCAGTTTGAACTGGGGGCTGAGGACAGGGAAATTTTCTTCCCACCCACCACCCACTTGGTAGCCACGGTCGAAGACTTAACCAACCTACTAGACTATGATTTCGAAGATATTGGGATGGACCACGACGTCGAAGCCGATCTAGGTACAAACCCGCCCATGACCGGGCGATGGACGGTCACTTCTACCTACGATGTGTACATGGTGGACACGCCCAATGAGAAGGAAGACGACGGTGATAAAGATCAAGAGCAGGATAAACCCGTCGATGAACCCCCTAAACGCCGGTGTCAGAAACGCCGCTCACGATCGTGTCAAGGGAAGGAAAGTAACACTGGCACCGGAGACAATGAAGATCCGGACGAAGACGACGGCCCCGTAGAGCCAGCGGTGGAGCAGAATGAATGGGAAGATGGCGAACACAGTCCCGAACAACTCGCTGATCAGAACGATTCTGAAGACAACAACTATCTACCTATCTCCGAAGAGGACGTCAGCCTGGGAGATGAAGAATTCATAGTCCCAGAGGAACCCCTTGAGCAAAAACGCTTTTAGAAATAGCTCATTACTACAGCAAGGAGCTTGAAAAAACAGCAACAATGGCTTAAAGTCGACCAGGATATGCTCAACGACAGATGGAACGAAGTGCTAACTAAACGCTGAAGAAAGATACGGTCGTGAGCGCCAAAAAAAGAGCTATCCCAAACGCAAACTGCTGCCCCAATTAGACGATGAGGCTCTTACGCCAATTCCGCCGAAGTACGATCAGGCCGATCAACCGGACCGACCACCTCATGGGCTGGACAAAGCGGCCAGCAATGTTGTACAGCATCCCGCACATCCCCACTGTAAAGGAAAGGATACAACAGCTCAGGGCCATAAGTACGATTTACGTCAAGACCTGAATAAAAAAGCTGGTTAGGCCAGATCAATCTACGGATCTAGAGAACGTGCTCCAACACGGGACGGTGGCTATCAAGCCAAGCACGCCGGATTCAATCAAGTTCGGGGTCAGCACCGAACATAAATACCGTCCGAACTATGCCACGATGCTGCACGATACAGGGGCGCTGCAAACACTTTGTGCTTCACCAATGAGGTGATGGATTATTAATTTCCAGAAGGGTTTAAACCCGTGAACATCAAGGCATATGATGGAACGACGGACCCCGCTATATGGATAGAAGACTATATTCTTCACATCCACATGGCTCGTGAAGATGACCTCCACGCCATCAAATAATTACCTCTCAAGTTGAAAGGGCCAGCTTAGCACTGATTGAGCAGCCTCCTAGAACACTCCATTGGAAGCTGGGAAGATCTAGAGGATGCTCTCCGGGCCAACTTTCAGGGGACTTATGTCCATCCCTCGGATGCTGAGTCATCCCGCAAGCTTTGGAACCGGTTCTTAACTAAAAAGAACCAAATTGTTGACTGTCCAGACGCTGAGGCCTTAGCGGCATTCAAACACGGTGTCCGGGACGAGTGGCTGGCAAGACACCTCGGCCAAGAGAAGCCGGGGACAATGGCAGCCCTTACTACACTCATGACCCGCTTTTGCACGGTCAAAGACAACTGGCTATCTCGTAGCAGCAATAGCACCAGCGACCCCGGCACTTTTGAAGTCAAGCACGGCAATGGCAAGCCACGACGCAATAAGAACAAGCGTCAAAACAATACTAGAGACACAAATGACACGGCAGTAAACGCCGGATTCAGTGGCTCCAGGCCCGGTCAACAGAAGAAGCCATTCAAAGGCAACAGAGAAAATCCATCTAGCCTGGACAAAATACTAGAAAGGCCTTGCCAGATTCATGGCACCGCTGACAAACCTGCAAACCACACCAACACAAATTGTTGGGTCTTCAAGTAGGCCGGCAGGTTAAATGCCGAACACAAGGGGAAAGGACCACAAAGCGAGGACGAGGATGAACCTCACGAGCCGAACACTGGGGGGCAAAAGAAATTTCCACCGGAGGTAAAAGTCATGAATATGATCTACGCCACCCATATCCCCAAGAGGGAGCGCAAGTGCACACTCACGGATGTTTATGCCGTAGAGCCTGTCGCCCTGAAGTTCAACCCATGGTCGGCTTGTCCGATAACCTTTGATCGCAGGGATCACCCAACCAGTATCTGTCATGGAGGTTTGGCGGCCCTAGTGCTCGACCCTATAATCGATGGATATCATCTTACTCGAGTACTTATGGACGGTGGCAGCAGTCTAAATCTCATATACCAAGACACTGTCCGCAAGATGGGGATAGACCCGTCAAGGATTAAGCCCAGCAGCACTACCTTTAAAGGAGTGATACTTGGCGTAGAGGCCCGCTGCACGGGCTCATTAACACTGGAGGTCATATTCGACTCTCCTGATAACTTTCGAAGAGAAGAGTTAATCTTTGACATCGCTCCTTTCTGAAGTAGCTATCATGCACTACTCGGAAGAACGGCCTTCGCCCACTTTAATGCAGTCCCGCATTATGCTTACTTGAAGCTCAAAATGCCTGGACCATGCGGCGTCATCACGATCAACGGAAATATGGAGCACTCCCTCCATACAGAGGAAGACAATGCGGCCCTAGCAGTCAAGGTCCAAAGTGGCTTATTCAAGCCGCACAGTTCATCAGTCATCAAGACCATAGGCACTGCTAAACGTGTCCGGCTAGGACTACAATGCGGCAACTCGCAAGAAACCGAGCTCGATTAGCAGTTACGCCCCCACTGACTGCCTTACAAGGCGGCAGCATACATACCTCGCGTACACAATTACGCCCTTAAAATACCTTGGGTAGCGTCGGGGGCACACTGCATAAAAATAGTCCATAGTTCGGCTTGACCCTATTTGGACTCTAAAATATATTTTATTTCCAAGGTTCATTAATAGAACCCACCTTATCTCCGGCTATGCAGGACATCATTTTCCAGAGTTCTCTTTCCTTCTTCGCATGCAGCCATCACAACTCTCCTCTTCAAGGACACATTACAAAGGAGAAAATGGTGTAGACGTGCAGCAGGGCCCCCAGTCAAAAATTTCTTTTTCGTTAGATTCAGGCTCTATGTAAACCTTTTTCCCTTTTAAGTTTATTTTTTGGCATGTAAAATGCCCAGGACGTTATCGCCACTATCTGTAACCGCACGGTTCGCCGTATTAAATGGGATAACAGAAGCAGTTGGTTCCAATTCGCTTGGAGTTCATTTTATTACCACATGTGTTCTCTCCCTACATCAAATTGCCACATGTGTCCTTAATCTGGACTTAATACCAGGGGCTGTACTCGGCGTGGCACACTCCCAAGTCCAAACACCTATAGGGAACTATTCGGCATCCCGAATATTGCATTATATGCATCGGCTCCGAATCATGTCTTGGGTCTATAGTTGGGTTGCCCTGCTCCTGTGCTTACCACCTTACGTTCCGCATTGTTTGGCTAAGGTAGTAAAGGGAGAACTACTGCGATTATACTTCTGGCTCATCCGGTAAAGTACCTTAGTAGAGAAAGCCGAAAACTGACTGTCATGATAAGCGAGAGCTGGTCTGCGATTCGATGACCTAGTGTTATACTATGATTGATAGCGATCTACTCCATCTTATACGAGGAGCGGGTCTTCGCCCAGCTGCGTAAAGTGGGCACCATAGTTCGGAAGGACGCACACGCACTGGGGGCTAGTACTTAGCCCCACAAGTCAAGCTCCTATGGCTAAGTGAAAGCATTAAAGCCGATTGTCGGGTTCGCTCCATGGACACCTCCTTTATGGACCAAGACGTTGGATAACGAGTGTTCATGCGCACTACCGAACACCCCTGTAGTATCTACATGGGGGCTGAAGCCGACGACTGGAAACTTTCAGATATACACAAACGGCCGCACAGGAGTAGACATCGGTTCATAAGCTTACTCTTTACAATCTTAATACAATTACTCAAAGATTACATCCTTTGAGCACTGGCCCTCTACAATGTAGGCCCTTCTAGGACATCACCGAAGTACCTTTCTGGCCTCCGATGATCCTTGCCCTTCGGCGAGCCAGCAGTCGCTATTTCAGCGGCCTTCATCTTCACCCAGTGCATCTTGACGCGGACGAATGCCATTCGTGCACCTTCTATGCAGGTCGAATGCTTCACAGCGTCGAACCGCAGCCTCGCATCGACGAACCGCTTCACCAACCCAAAGTAGATACTTGGGATTGGATCAGCGGGCCATAGCCGGACTATCAAGTCCTTCATGGCCGTACCCGCCATGTTGTGCAGCTCGACCAGCTCCTTCAACTAGTCGTTCAGGGGTACTGGAAGTTCTGGCGCAAGGAATTGCGACCAGAATAGCTTCTCCGTGTTGTTCCCCTCCTGGGCTCGGAAGAATTGGGCGGCGTCGGCGATGCTCTTCGGGAGATCCGCAAACACGCCTGGAGAACTCCACAATCGCGTCAACGCAAGATACCTCTGACCTCCGAAGATACTCTGCAAAAGAAAGGCCTTACCAGCCGCTATTTTGCCGCTCTTGTTTGATCTCCGCACGAGCGTTGCACGATGCGCTCCGCTCCTCCTTGGCATCATTGACTGTCGTATTGAGTGTGGATGTTTGCTCCGAAGTCTTCTGCTCCAATGCCTCACACTTGCGAATGGCATCTCATAGTTCTTCTTCGACTTCGGTCACCCACGACTCGTGTTGTTGACTCACGGCATGTTCGGCCTTCAGGTCGGCAGCCGCTTTGTTAGCGGCTGCTTTGCTCACTTTGGCCTCTTCCTTAGCCCTTGTGAGCTCGCCCTTAAGGGCCTCGACCTCAGCTGTGACAATTGTTGCATAAATCATATCGCACAATGAGTTCACACTCACACAGATCAAACATATACTAGTATTTTCACATTTGAATTTTTTCGAAAATCCGCATACCTTGTGTTTCATCAAAATGCTTGTTGACGCGGTCGAGCTCCTCGTCGGCTAGTTGAAGCTTCCGATTGAGCTTGGAAACCTCTGCGGCCTGGGCAAATGCCGCTACTAGAGAAGCCTGTTCAAACATGGGACACAGTTTTGCTCTCTTAGATGCTATAACATGGATCCTTTGTCCGATTCTCTTCAGAATCAAACAAAGCATCAGGGGCTACTGTCTGTATACCAGGTTTTATAACCTATACATATATAAAATGAAAGAGTTCGTCGCATACCTCGAAGCATGTCAATAGGCTGTTGAAGGCTTCATTCAGTCCGCTTTTGGCGGACTGAATCTTCTCCATGACCGCACCCATCAGGGTGCGGTGTTCCACTACGATGGAAGCACCTCGCAGTTCTTCCTTGAGAGTGTTCGGCGCCTCCGGATTGACGGAGGGTGTAGTTGGAGTAGTTGCTCCTTCCCCCATCGTGGGGGCTGACTTCCCGATTCTGGAGCCGCACTGGACTCCGGAATGGTGTTCGGCAAGGGCCCGGATTGCTTGGGCCCCACATCGTCGGTCGCCATAGGAATTTTTCTTCCTTGGCTGGCGGTGGCTGAGGGATTGGCCACGGGCGCCTTCTCGTCCGTCCCGCTCCCACCTACTCTTGCAGGGGAAGTCCGTAGAGAGGACACCTCAGTTTCCCCTAAGATGGGCGACGAGCCCCGCGGGGGCGTGTCGCTCTCCACCATCTCCGCCGCTAAAGAATTATCCGATGATAACGAAGCATCAGGGAGCGTGTGGGGAGGGCTGGAAAATAAAAGAATAAAAGTCTCTTAGACAATGGCAGCTGATTAAACCGAACACGAACAACGAAAATTATGGATACTTACGATTCGGCCAGGGGCTTGATCCTGGGTTGTACTCGGAAACTGTGTTCGGATGTTGAATACGAACTGTTCGAGATGTCCAGTTTCTTCTGGGGCGCCACCTTGCCCGCATCTGTGGGGGCCGCCCTCTACCTCCCCTTTGCCTTGATGGGGGAGTCACTCTCTTCCTCTTCCTCTTCCTCCTCCTCCTCTTTTTCTTCGTCGGGGGAGGAATGGGCGTCGGTTTCCTCGGACACTGTGTCCACGGGACCCTTAGGGCGGGGGTTTCTCTTGACCTCCTTGCCCTTCTTCTTGGCCTTCTTCTCTGGTGCCTTGTACGGCGCCCGAATCAGCATCACCGTTAGCTGAGGCATGACTGGGTCTTCGGGCAGTAGAGTCGGACACTTGATCCGCTCTGCTTTCTTCGTCCAGGCCTGAATGGAACGTAAAAGTTCTAACTCCTATTATAATTGAAATATCGATAGGGTATGTATTCAGCAGAATTTGGATTACCTTTGAGGCCGAGAACACGCTGTTGAAGCCCTTGTCCTCGGTCTCCTCCAGCCACCCCCTTTGGGCCTTGAAGAGCTGCTTCTAGATATCTCCATGCGTAGTGCCGAAGAGATGCTTCAGGGTCCGGTGCTCTTCCGGATTGAACTCCCATAGGTGGGAGTCCCGGCGTTGGCAGGGGAGAATGCGGCGAAAGAGCATCAACTGAATTACGTTAGTGAGGAGGGTGCCCTTCGCCATCATGCTGGAGATGCGATTTAGGAGTGTCTGCACCTCCGTCTGAGACCCCCAATCAAGGCCCTTGGTGGTCCATGAGGTTAGCCTCTCTAGAGGTCCAGATCGGAATCCGGGCGTCGCCGCCCACTTGGTATCGCAGGGTTCGATGATATAGAACCACTCCTGCTGCCAAATCTTGTTCGTCTCCACAAAGGCCCCTTTTGGCCAAGTGGCGTTCGGCAGCTTACTCACCATGGCTCCCCCCGCAATCCGCATGTTGCCCGTCGACCACCTTCGGCTTCGGATCAAAGATCTTGAGCCATAAGCTGAAGTGTGGGGGGGACACGGAGGAATGCCTCACATACAACTATGAAAGCTGATATGTGGAGGATAGAGTTCAGGGCCAGATCGTGGAAATCCAGACCATAGAAGAATATAAGGCCCTGAACAAAGGGTGGAGCAGAAACCCCAGCCCCGAATGAAGTGAGGGATGAAAACCACCCTCTCACCCGGCTCAGGGACGGGGATCACCTGGTTCTTGTTAGGAACCAAGTGCGCTATGTCATCGGCGAGGTAGGCCGCACTCCGCATATTCTTCACGGTCTTCTCTGTGATCGTGGAGGCCTCCCACTTGCCCTTGGAACCGGTTCCAGCCATTGCTGGGGAGGAGGCGATGGTGGAGGAGTTGAGAGTTGTGGGCGTTGGAGTTGTGGGCACTGGGGCTGAAGAGATTGGGAAGCTCGGGATTGAGGAGAGCGTGAGGTGAAAGGGGTAGGATCTATATCCTTTTATGGATGATGAATGCCAAACGTCCCCCCACTCCAGCCGTAAACCTTGCTGGTTCCCAACGCAATCGTGCGTAAGGCACAGTTGTGTTACCCACGTCATGTTAATGGGAATCCCATGATAAGCGGGCACGATCTCTACTTTCACAAGACGTACCAATGGGGCTATGCCTCGAAACACGTAACTAGAGCCAAGAAAATGGTTCAAAATAGTAAAGGGTCAAACGTGACGCTTCCCTAAAAAGTTGTCAGTAAAGACACAATGTTCGTTTTTCGATACTTTGCCTTCGAGGCTAAGGGTTGTACTAATCATGCAGAGTCGGACATAGTTTCTTTGTGCAGGGAATAATGCATATGTTCGGAAGGAGGAACCCGCCTTGCAATGCCGAAGATAGTACGCGAGCCGGACTCATCATCATCGAAGACTGGTTCAGGGGCTACTGAGGGAGTCCTAGATTAAGGGGTCCTCGGGTGGCCGGATTACTCGTTATGGGCCGGACTGGTGGGCCGTGAAGATTATCATTGAAGACTATCCCCCGTATCCAGATAGGACTCTCATATGTGTAAAACAGCAAGTTTAGAGTCCGAGTGTAATATTTCCTTCCTCTGCAAGATGATCATGTACAACCCTAGGTCTCTCCGGTGCATATATAAACTGGAGAGTTTAGTCCATACCAACAAAATCACAATTACATAGGCTAGACTCCTAGGGTTTTAGCCATTACGATCTCGAGGTAGATCAACTCTTGTAACCCTACATTCAAGATCAATCAAGCAAGAAGTAGGGTATTACCTCGATCGAGAGGGACCGCACCTAGGTAAACATCGTGTCCCAAGTCTCCTGTTACCATCAATCCTTAAACGCACAGTTCGGGACCCCCTACCCGAGATCCGCCGTTTTGACACCGACAGTCATGGACCCAAATTTAGAGCTAACAATGTAGTTATATCCTCCGAAGTATATAACCTAGGATATGGGTTTTTATCCTCCGAAGTATCCCCAAAGATTATCTTTAGAGGATGAGAAAAACTCTTATTTCAATGCCCAAGCTTCTAATGTGCTTTTTGATGTTTTGAGCAATGTAGTTATATTTCAACTCATGCCGTTTCGGGACGCTCATGAGTTGTGGACAAAGCTTCAAGATAAATATGGCGTGTCCAAGTTTTGTGGGGATGATTGTCCTCCCTCCACCTCCGGTCGTATAGTATTCTCAACTTCTTCTACTTCACCTACATGTGGTTTTCCACAACGTAATGATATGGTGAGTAGTGGTGTTCATTCCAATAATTAGAGTGAGCTTATTATTGATGATCCTTCATCACTTTATTATTGCAATGCTTCATCTTTGGACTTTAACACTTCGAGTGCTCCAAATGTTTCACATGCTTGTGTTAATAGTTCTTGCATATCATGTAGAAATTTTTGGACTAAATATCATGATGATATACTTGCTATGTCTCGTTGCTAAGATTAAAATGCATATATTTCCTCGAATTATTGTGCTAACAATGTATAGGAAATCCAACACCCCATGGAATAAGATGTGGCCTTGAATGGTGCTTCAAAGGATCCAACATCATCATCTATTGCGTTTTGCCTTATGGCTAAGGCTTCAAAGGTATCTCCTACTTTGAATCCCAATATATCTCGTGATGGGGACAAAGAATGATGATGATGATGATAATGATGAAGAGAATGATAATGTTTTCTCCTTATTTAAAAATTAATGGGGAAATGATTTTTAAAGCTCTTCATAAGAATAAAATTGCTCGTTCCAACTTCATGGAAATCATGTCTATTGCCATTGAGGGCAGAAAATATATAGAGGAGTTGGAATCGCATCTAGAGGAGCGTGAGGTCACCATTGAGAAAATGGAAAGTCATGAGCGTGCTTACACTAATAAGATCACCGACCTCTCGCCAGCTCTTGAACTTGAACAAACCACCAAGGAATATCTTGAGGAGACCTTTGCCCTAGAATTATCTAGAATAAAGGAATCTCATGATAGAGCCCTCGAGGTGGCCAATGTTTTAAAAACTAAAAATGATAACCTTGAATTTGCACATCCCAAACTCCTTGAGGACTTTGAGCACCTCGAAAATAGCCCAAGGGTCATTAAGGGTAAGCTCATCAAACTCACCGAGTCTCATGCTCAGCTTAAAGCTTCATATTCAAAAGAGCTTGCCATGTTGTCTTCTCCTCTTGTTGTTAATGATGATGCTTGTGCTACTAACTCTACATCTTGTGAAGCATCCATTTTAAAGGAGAATGTTGACCTAAGGGCTCAACTTGAGTTGTGCTACATCTCGATCTTGTGTTGTATTCCCTGGAAGAGGAAAGGGTGATGCAGCACAGTAGCGTAAGTATTTCCCTCCGTTTTTGGGAACCAATGTATCAATCCAGTAGGAGACCACGTGCAAGTCCCTCGCACCTGCACAAACAAATAAGAACTTCGCAACCAACGCGATAAGGGGTTGTCAATCCCTTCACGGTCACTTACGAAAGTGAGATCTGATAGATAGGATAGTAATATATTTTTGGTATTTTTGGTATAAGAATAGAAAGTAAAGAAAGCAAAGTAAAGTAGATGGAAGATTAATATGTTGAGAATAGACCCGGGGGCCATAGATTTCACTAGTGGCTTCTCTCATGATAGCATAATTCTATGGTGGGTGAACAAATTACTGTCGAGCAATTGATAGAAAAGCGCATAGTTATGAGAATATCTAGGCATGATCATTATATATAGGCATCACGTTCGTAACAAGTAGACCGAAACAATTCTGCATCTACTACTATTACTCCGCACATTGTCGGGGGATTTGGATCGACACCTATGGGATCACAAGGATCCCTACTACGGTTGCGGGGCGCAGGGTTGAGAGAAGAGCGGATCTAACGGTCAGGACACGGTTCCTTTACCCAGGTTCGGGCCGCAAAGATGCGTAAAACCCTACTCCTGCTTTGGTGGATTATATGTTGGTGTTCTTCAGCTAACGAGGAGCTCCAAGAGAGTCGTGAGGAGTTCTAAAAAGCCGAATCCTCCTCCTGGTCGCCTCGTGCCTCCTTTTATAGGAAAAAGGGGCTGCCACAGTGGCACACAGGAGGTGGAAAGGGTACAGTGATGCGAGGTTATCCCTCGCATTACAGGACAAGGTGCATTTAATGTGCCCAGCTTAGGTGTCCTTGCTTTATCGGGGACGGGGGGAGACGTCCGTCTTGTCCGTCGCCGCTCCTCCTCGTGTTGACACGCGCCCTGGCCAGCGGCGCCTGAGGTGCCATGTAGGCAGACAGGCAGCTGAGGTGGCGCAACGGCGGGTCTCCACGAGGATCTGCGGGTTTCCACGCAGGAGCCTGTCTAGCTGGTTGGGTCGGCAGCTGCGTGGGTCGGTGGAAACCCAGTTGATGCGGGCCTGATGGTGGCCCCGTGGGTATCCTTGGCAAGGGCCTTGCCGGGGGCCCCGACAAGGGTCTTGCCGTGCCACCTGCTGTCATCCCCGGCAAGGTGCTTGTCGGGGGCTTTCTAGTCCTCCTTGGCTGGGATCCCGCCAAGGGTCGTCGTCTTCTTAACTTGCATCTGATCTTGAATGTCTTCACAAAGATCTACATGCCACCACGGGGGTATCTCCCGAATCCTCGCCCCACAGGGGTGGTGGACTCAAGGGTGATTCACTACGTAGGCGCGGGGCGAGCTGCCGCGGCAAGGGTCTTGCCGGGGCTGCCAGAGCCGGCCCCGGCAAGGATCTTGCCGGAGGAAGCCGTTTCGTTCCTTTGCTCTTTGTGGTCTTGTTCTTAGCGTCGCTCCAGTCTCCATCGAGCTTCAGTCTCGCCCCGGCTTTCCTCCCTTGCCATGCTTGGTGTGGTGGCGCCGTGGCTCGGACTGCCCGTGCACAGTCATCATGTACAAAAAGTGTACCCCTCTTTTTGTACACCGACAGGAGCCCTCGGGCCTAGGCCACACATAAGCACGGCACGTTGTTGGGCCAGGCCCGGAACGGTGCGCGGGCAGGCGGGGTGGTTTTCAGCGTGGTAAAATTTCCGCGCGCTGTGCCTCCCACGACCCGCACGCGCGGCGCGGGGTGGAGGGGCGTGCGTGACATGGGCGGCATGCATGGGGCGGTTTCCGCAGGCATGCGTCATGTCGCAGTAAATGCGAAAGGAGGCGGCCCGCGCCTTCCCTATAAACGGGGGGTGCAGGGGCGTGGCCCGCTGACTGGATGGGGCCGAGGCGCGGTCTGCTAGGCGTCCACTCCCCATGATCACGGGGTGGGGAGAGGTCGCCTCACCCGTCACTTCGGTCCTGCGGGTTCGCCACGTGCCTCCCATGCGTTCGAGGTGGCGAGCGGTGGAGGCGGGAAACCGAGCCGTCGCTGGTTGGGGCGGCGGGTCGGTCCCAGCCGCCCTTCGCCTTCTGCATCTTGATTGGTCGAGCGGGGCGGTCGAGCTCCAGCCCCGCCCCTTTATAAAGGGCGGAGGGAGGGGACGGCACCCCACACTCCTCCATCTTCTTTCTCCTTCAGCTTCTGCTCCTTTCTCCTGTTGGCCATGAAGAAGGAAAACCCCGGCTCCTCAACGGTGGCGGCGAGGATCGCTGCTCGACAGCACGTCCCCCCTTCTCCCGCACCCAAAGTGGCCGAACCAGCCACGAGGGGAAGAGGGAGGGGCGGGGCCGTGGGCGAGGCCGGGGTGCTCGGGGAAGAGGAGGACGGGGCGGCCCGCCGGCCTCGCCCCCGCCAGCAGCTCCTCCTCTAGTGGAAGGTCACGTTGGAGATGACCCCTGTGAGTTTTTCATTAGGATGCGGGGGTCACCGCGCCGTCGCCTTCGTCTCCCGACTCCGTTTGCGCGGGAAATGGAGGCGAATCCGCCGGAGTCGCTGCGGTTGCACATGAGGGGTTGTGGGATCAGTGGCACGCGGGCCCGCGTCGACTTCCCTACCCCTCATGTGATGTATCTTCGCCAAGGATGGAAGAGGTTCGCTCGCATCCACAGCCTGACGGATGGGCTCACCCTCCACTTCAAGTTGATGGGGGATGTCCACCTCTCCGTCAAGGTCTTCGGGCACCTCGGGACTCGCGCGAGGTGCTGCATGGAGAGCTCCTCTGATGACGAAGACTCCTCCTCGAACGAGGGTGACGAGGAGGACAGTGACAGCGACGACGAGGGCGGGGGACGGCAGGATGACGGGTCCGACTAGGTGTCGGGCGCCGCTCCTGGTGGCACCGGCTACCCCATCATCCACGTCGCCGGCTCCTTGAACTTCTCGGGGCCGTCTCCTTGGCGGCTGGAGTAGGGAGGCTACGGAAGATGAAGAGGAAGAAGGCGGGCGGCAAGGTCGTCATGTCGGAGTACGCGGGCACCGACGCCTTCTTCTCCTATTGACGTCCTGCTGCCTCATCTTCGAGCTCAGCCTCCGACGCCGTCATCACCGTCCAGCCCTGGGGAGGCTGCCGAGATGCCTTCTCGATGTCTTCTGCCACCCGTATCTCGCCTAGGCGCCCCTTTTGCCCTTCTCGCCTCCTTGACCTACCTCCTGAGTAGAGGGACAAGAAAGGCATTACGGGCATCTTATCTCTTTTTAGTCTGTAAGCCTTCGGGCATCTGTTAAGTTTAAAACTTGTAATCTCCTTATTCATGTTTTTCATTCCCTATGGACTATACCTGAACGGAATGTTTTTAATGAAAAAGGAATGTTTGCTGGGTCATTTGTTCGTAGGTAAAAACCCACAACAGGGAATAAATCCCGGATATCCTAAAGATAAACATTTTGTCGCCCGGCAACAGGCCCTGTCGTTTCCCTACTTCGCTCAACCTTTCTCACGCCCTTGGCGGAGGCAGGGATGAAGCGGGCTCAGGCTCCTCGTTTTATCCTTCTGCTGTCGCGACTACGACCAAACCTAGTCCCAGGAACGAGCCTTAGGGCCTAGAGTTATGGGAGCATGGTGGCTTAAGGAAAAGAATGAGGTTTCACATACCTCAGTCCATAATGGAATGCATGATAAGGGGTAAAGGACTTATCTGAAGCTGCAGCCCCCGGCAACCCTAGTCTGCCGTGGGCGAATTCTTGCCCTTGCAGCCCCCGGCAACACTGGCTTGTCGGGGCCTAGGCACTGGTCTGTTCTTCTTTCCTTCCTCCAAGTGGCTTCGGCAAGGATGCCTGCGCGTCCTGTGAACCAAGGAAGACAGAGCAAAGACAAAGACTCGACCTCTAAGCTAGGGGTTAGCCGCTGCTAAGCACTATCAACCCTAACTAAGGACGAGACTTGACTCAGCATGCATGCTATAACTTAGGGCGCCAGCGCTTCATTTATTTATGCTCAGGGTCTGCGCCTGGCTTTGTACAAACGGTTACATGCCTTGCCGGCAAGGCTCGTACAAAAGGGTGGCTTGCCGGGGGGCCCGGCAAGCCGCGCCTTATGGGTAAAACTTGCGAAGATGCTCGATGTTTCAGGAATTACTCACCGGAACGGCATCCTCGATCTCCAGGCGGACAGCACCAGGCCTGGTGACTCGTATTACCAGATAAGGGCCTTCCCACTTCGGCGTCAACTTGTTCGTATTCCTGGCCGATTGAACGTGCCGGAGAACAAGGTCGCCTTCCTCAAAGCTTCGGGCATGAACCTTGCGGCTATGGTAGCGGCACAAGGCTTGCTGGTAGCGTGCTGCTCTCACAGCCGCCCGAAGACGATCTTCCTCAAGGAGCATTGCGTCGTCTTGTCGCAATTGCTCTTGCTCAAGCTCATCATAAGCGAGCACTCGAGGCGACCCGTATATGAGTTCCATGGGGAGAACTGCTTCTGCCCCGTATATCAGGGCAAAGGGCGTCTGGCCGGTGGCTCGATTTGGCGTCGTCCTGATCGACCAAAGAACCACCGGCAATTCATCAATCCAGTGCCTCCCGCTCTTGTGCAGCCTGTCAAAGGTCTTTGTCCTTAATCCTCGCAGCACTTCAGCATTTGCCCTCTCTGCTTGACCATTGCTTCGGGGGTGAGCAACGGAAGCGAAACAGACCTTGCTGCCGAGGTCTTGGGTATATTGCATGAAGGTGCGGCTCGTAAATTGCGTGCCGTTGTCGGTGATGATGCTATTGGGTACACCAAAACGGCACACTAGTCCCTTGAAGAACTTGACGGCTGACTGAGCTGTGACCTTCCTTACTGCCTCCACCTCTGGCCACTTTGTGAACTTGTCGATTGCGACGTACAAGTAATCAAAGCCCCCGACGACGCGGGGGAAAGGGCCCAGTATGTCGAGCCCCCAGACCGAGAAGGGCCAGGAGAGAGGAATGGTTTGAAGGGCTTGAGCTGGTTGATGAAGTTTCTTCGAATGGAATTGGCACGCTTCACACCTGGTGACCAGCGCCGCCGCATCCTGGAGGACGGTGGGCCAGAAGAAGCCTTGCCGGAATGCCTTGCCGGCAAGGGCTCTCGACCCTATGTGGGATCCATATATGCCTCCATGTATCTCTGCCAACAGCTCCAGTCCTTCCTCTCAAGGGATGCACTTCAATTTCACACCGTTCGGTCTCCTTCTGTACAGGACGTCATCGACGAACTGGTACATGGCAGACCGACGGGCTACTTTCTCCGCTTCTTCCTGCTCCTCAGGAAGTTCCCCAATCTGAACGAATCGGACGGTATGCTGCGCCCACGCTGGAGCCTGGCGCTCGACGGCGAGGACTAAAGGCATTTCCTCCGCCAAGGGAGTGGCTATCTCGACGGCAAAAGCTTGACGCTCCGCCGGAGTTAGCCCTCCGGTGGCGGGCTCAGCGTCCCTGGCAACATCCTTGCCGGCGGCTCCAGGGAGCTCGGCGGGAAAGTACTTGCCGGGCCCTGACTTCCTCCTCTTGTTCTGCTCTATTGATGGATCAGCGGATGGCTGAGAAAGCTGAAGCACAAAGGTACCTGGTTCCACAGGTAGCTTGAGGGCAGCGCGCTCTGACAGGTAATCGGCGATGTCGTTCTCCGCTCGGGGAACGTGCTCCGCCTGTATACTGTCAAAGCGTTCTTCCAACTTTCTCACTTCATCGATGTAGGCCTTCATCAACGGGCTCTGGTAATCTTTGTTGACTTGTTTGACGACAAGCTGTGAGTCGCCCCTGACAATGAGCTTCCTGATTCCGAGGTCCGCCGTGATCCTAAGACCAGCAAGCAGCCCCTCGTACTCGGCAGTGTTTTTCTTTGTTACCTCCCTAGGGAAGTGCATCTGGACCACGTACTTGAGGTGCTCTCCGGTGGGCGCGACCAGCAGTACGCCAGCCCCGGCACCCTGTAAGGAGAAAGCCCCATCAAAGTACATGATCCAGTCGCAACTCGCCTCTTTGCCGGGGAGAGCAGTTTCCTGGACCTCTTGATCAGGCGTTGCGGTCCATTCTGCAACGGACTCTGCCAGGACCCGGCTCTGGATTGTTGAGGTGCTTTCAAACTTGAGGCCAAAGCTGGACAGCTCTAGTGCCCACTCTACAATCCTTCCCGTCGCGTCTGGATTGTGCAATATCCGTTGCAGAGGGAGGCGAGTGATGACGGTGATCTCGTGCGCCTGGAAGTAATGACACAGCTTCCTCGAGGCCATAAGAAGGCCGAAGAGCAATTTCTGCACACCGGAGTACCTTGATCTAGCCGCCTGCAAGAGCGAGCTAACAAAGTAGACCGGGTGCTACGTCATTTTCTTCTTCGGCAGCACTCCGACCGGCTGTGTCGCTTCTGCACCAGTGGCACCAGGCTCTGTTGCTGCTATCACCTCATCATCAATTTCTCTCTGCGCCACTAGCGCGGCGCTGACCACCTGGTTTGTTGCCGCTAAGTATAGCAGCGGTGGAATTAGGGTTTTCTCTCTGTTCATAGAGGTTCTGGGGTACGTAGACTTATATAGGAAGAAGGGGGGCACCGGGGGACGCTAAGAGGGGCGACGAGGCAGGGGGCGCGCCCTGGGAAGGGGGGCGCGCCCCCCACCCTCATGGGCCACCTCTTGATCCCCCTCACGTGGTTCTCAAGCTCCGTGTGCGTGAGTATCTCCAAAAATATCTCCCGCGAAGGTTTCATTCCATTTGGACTCCGTTTGATATTCTTTTTCTGCAAAACCCTGAAACAGGCAAAAAACAGCAATCTGGATTGGGCCTTTGGGTTAGTAGGTTAGTCCCAAAAATGATATAAAATGATAAAGCCCATTAAACATCCAAGACTTCATAAATAATAGCATGGAACAATAAAAAATTATAGATACGTTGGAGACGTATCAAGCATCCCCAAGCTTAATTCCTGCTCGTCCTCGAGTAGCTAAATGATAAAGAAAGAATTTTTGATGTGGAATGCTAACCAATATAGTTTTTCAATGTAATTCTCTTAATTGTGGCATGAATGTTCATATCTGAAAGATTCAAGATAAAAGTCTATATTGACATAAGAAACAATAATACTTCAAGCATACTAACAAAGAAATCATGTCTTCTCAAAATACTATGGCTAAAGAAAGTTATCCCTACAAAATCATATAGATTTGGCTATGCTCCCTCATTATCACACAAAATATTCATATCATACACAACCCCGATTTCAGCCAAGCACTTGTTTTCATACTCTATCGTTTCAAACCTTTCAACTTTCACGCAATACATGAGAGTGAGCCATGGACATAGCACTATGGGTGGAATAGAGGTGGTTGTGGAGAAGACAAAAAGGAGGGAGATAGTCTCACATCGACTAGGCGTATCAATGGGCTATGGAGATGCCCATCAATAGGTATCAATGTGAGTGAGTATGGATTGCCATGCAACGGATGCACTAGAGCTAAGTATGAATGAAAGCTCAACAAAAAAACTAGTGGGTGTGCATCCAACTTGCTTGCTCACGAAGACCTAGGGAATTTGAGGAAGCCCATCGTTGGAATATACAAGCCAAGTTCTATAACGAAAATTCCCACTAGTATATGAAAGTGACTAAACATGAGACTCTCTACAATGAAGAACATGGTGCTACTTTGAAGCACAAGTGTGGAAAAAGAGATAGTAGCAATTGTCCATTTTCTTTGTTTTTCTTTTTTTTTTGAGCCTTTCTTTTTTTTCTTTGGCCTTTTTCCTTTTTTTTCTTTTCTTTTCTTTCTTTTTTGCGGAGGGGCTTTATAGATTTAGCCTTTCCTCCCATGGGACAATGCTCTAATAATGATGATTATCACACTTTCATTACAACTCGATATTACAACTCGATACTACAACAACAACGTATGACTCTATATGAATGCCTCCGGCGGTGTACCGGTATGTGCAATGAAATAAGAGTGGCATGTATATAAATTATGCATCGTGGCCTTGTCACAAATACGATGTCAACTACATGATCATGCAATGGCAATATGACAATATGATGCGTGTCATATGAACGGAACGGTAGAAAGTTGCATGGCAATATATCTCGGAATGGCTACGGAAATGCCATGATAGGTAGGTATGGTGGCTGTTTTGAGGAATAATATGGTGGCTGTTTTGAGGAAGGATATATAGTGGGTTTATGGTACCGGCGAAGGTTGTGCGGTACAAGAGAGGCTAGCAATGGTGGAAGGGTGAGAGTGCGTATAATCCATGGACTCAACATTAGACAAAAGAACTCATATACTTATTGCAAAAATCTACGAGTCATCAAAACAAAGCAATCAACGCATGCTCCTAGGGGGGAGGTTGATAGAATTTAACCATCGCGCGCCCCCGACCTCCACACAAAGGTTGGAACTCTACAAATACATCATGCTCTAACTCCGTCACATAGCGGTTCACCATACGTGCATGCGACGGGAATCACTAACCTTAACACAAGTATTTCCCAATTTCATAATAACTCCACTAGCATGACTATAATATCACTATCCTCATATCTCAAAACAATTATCAAGCATCGAACATCTCATCATATTCAATGCACTTAGTGTGAAAAAATTTACTACATTGACATTGGATGTCTATCATGTGAAGACTAGTTTTTTTAGCCTAAACACATTACCATGCTGTTTTAATAGACTCTCAAATAGATATAAGTGAAGCATGAGAGTTCAATCATTTCTACAAAATATTACCACCACCGTGCTCTAAAAGATGTAAGTGAAGCACTAGAGCAAAAACTATTCAACTCAAAAGATATAAGTGAAGCACATAGAGTGTTCTAACAATTTCAAGGCCATAATTAACTCTCTCAAGTAGGTGTCTCCAGAAAGGATAATTGTGACAAACTAACAAGCAAAGACTCAAATTATACAAGACGCTCCAAGCAAAACACATAACATGTTGCAAATAAAAATATAGCTCCAAGTATAGTTACCGATGGATGAAGACGAAAGAGGGGATGCCTTCCCTGGGCATCCCCAAGCTTAGGCTTTTGATTATCTTGAATTTACTTGGGGTGCCATGGTCATCCCCAAGCTTAGGCCTTTGCTACTTCTTGTTCCATAGTCCATCAAAGCAATACTCAAAACTTGAAAACTTCACAACACAAAACTTAGACAAAAATTCTCGTGAGCTCCGTTAGTATAAGAAAGCAAACCACTACTCAAAGGTGCAGCAATGAATTCATTCTTTGTTTATATTGGTGTTGAACCTACTGTATTCAAACTTCTTTATGGTTCATATCCTCCAATACTACTCATAGATGCATTGAAATAAGCAAACAACACACGAAAAACAGAATCTGTCAAAAACAGAACATTCTGCAGTAATCTGCAGGTTTCGCCTACTTATGGAACTCCAAAAAATTCAAACTAAATTGGTAAATTTGCGTAATTTATCTACCGATCAGCTTCAAAAAGAATCAACTAAAAATCACGCTCCAGTAAAATCAGAAGACCACTTTAGCGAGCGCTAACGATTCTGTTTTTCGCAGCAAGATCACATAAACTTCACACAAGTCTTCCCAAAGGTTCTACTTGGCACAAACACTAACAAAACATGAAACCACATCTAATCAGAGGCTAGATGCAATATTTATTCCCTAACAGCAACAAAAACAAAAAATATAAAATTGGGTTGCCTCCCAACAAGCGCTATCGTTTTACGCCCCTAGCTAGGCATGGTAGTTGGATGATGCTCACATGAAAGATAAGAATTGAAGGACAAAGAGAGCATCAAAAAGTATGTGATAAACACATCTAAGTCTAACATGCTTCCTATGCATAGGCATTTTATAAGCAAACAATTTATCATAGCAAGCAAGATCTAGCGTATGCAAGGAAGAAGAAAGAAACAAGATCAATCTCAACATGAAGAGAGGTGATTTAGTAACATGAAGATTTCTATGACCATATTTTCCTCTCTCATAATAATTGCATGTAGGATCATAAGAAAATTCAACAATATAGCTATCACATAACATATTCTCAACACGATCCACATGCATGCAAAGTTGACACTCTTCCAAAATAGTGGGATCAACATTAACTAAAGTCATGACCTCTCCAAACCCACTTTCAATAGTATTGCAAACATTACTATCAATCTCATATATATCATGGGGATTAAATAAATTTTCAAGATCGTAAGAAGAATCACCCCAATCATGATCATTGCAACAAGTAGTGGACATAGAAATACTAGCATCCCCAAGCTTAGGGTTTTGCATATCATTAACACAATTGACATCAATAGAATTTATAATAACATCATTGCAATCATGTTTTTTTATTTAAGGAGCTATCGTGAATCACCTTTTCTTTTAACAAATCCTCACAACTTTCAGATTCATAAATTTCAAGCAAAACCCCATAAAGATAATCTAGTGCACGCAACTCACTAGCAATAGGTTCAACATAATTGGATCTCTTAAAGAGATTAGCAAGTGGATGAGGATTCATACTTTAGCAAGCGAAGATGCAAGCTAATTGAGGGCACATAGCAACACAAGCAAACAAGAGGCACGCGAACGGTAAACACACGGCAGAAGAAAACGAGAGGCAAACGAGAGGCAAAAATGTAATGCGAAGGATAAGGGTTTGTGACAGGTACTTGGTATATGACTTTTGCGTAAGCCTCCCGGACAATGGCGCCAGAAATTCTTCTTGCTACTTCTCGAGCTTGCTGTCGGTGTACTAGAGTAGGGGTACCCTAGTATCCCGAACTTGTGCACGGGCAGTCGCAGCATCCCGCGGCAAGGCTTGTCGGGTGACCGCCAAGGTCCTCCGTGGTTCCTTTGGAGCCATTCAAGAACAAAGCATTCAAGCCAAGGAAACAAGGCCCCGGCAAGAGGAGCTTGCCGGGAAGGCCACTCAAGGCACAAGACCCCGGCAAGAGGGGCCTTGCCGGGAAGGCCAACCAAGGCATCTCAAGGAACTTGCCGCGAAGGGCCACGCGTCCCGGCAAGGCCCGGTGAGCGACGAGCTCCCGGACGCGACAAGACAACGACCGCGGCAAGGCGCTTGCCGCGGCAAGCTACCACTCTGTACCCGTGCTCCAGCACATCCACCAACGTGTCGCTCTAGGACCCTTCCAGGCGTACGTGGCGGGAGGCTGTGCAGCCAGCGGTGCGCGGTGGCAAGCGGTGCTGACAAGATTGCCATCGTGGCGAGCGGTGGCGTCCCTGACGGTCCCTTTCGCACTATTTGGGCGACGCAGATGGGCATTCAATGCCCTTGTCCCCTGCCATCAGAGTTAGGTATGATACACTGTAACAGGTAGTTGTACCAACCGTAACACCTTTCCATTTTTACCCTTGTCTACGTTGCCACCTGTCGGTGACCCATTGAGCATATAAAAGGAGGCCCATGCGCAACGTAGAGGGGGGAGGGGGGACACTCACGCTCGGTCTCGTTAGCTGCTGGTGTGTACTGTAGCACTCAGCGCTCCCGAGCAAGAACTCAATACAAACCACAAAGCAGGAGTAGGGTTTTACGCATCCGTGCGGCCCGAACCTGGGTAAACTGCTCGTGTGTTTCGCCTCGATCTGCTCTTCGTGCGATCTTCGCCCCCGCCGAACCGAAAGGGGCTCGGTCCGCCGGTCCCATAGGTGCTCGTGGATTCATTCCCCGACACTTGCGTTGTATTCCCTCGAAGAGGAAAGGGAGATGCAGCATAGTAGCGTAAGTATTTCCCTCAGTTTTTGAGAACCAAGGTATCAATCCAGTAGGAGACCACGCGTGAGTCCCTCGCACCTGCACAAACAAATAAGAACTTCGCAGCCAATGCGATAAGGGGTTGTCAATCCCTTTACGGTCACTTACGAAAGTGAGATCTGATAGAGATGATAGTTTATATTTTTGGTATTTTTGGTTTAGAAGAACAGAAAATAAAAGTGATAAAAGTAAAGTAGATGTAGATTGATATGTTGAGAATAGACCCGGGGGCGGCCATAGTGTTCTCTAGTGGCTTCTCTCATGATAGCGATATTCTACGGCGGGTAAACAAATTACTGTCGAGCAATTGATAGGGAAAGCGAATAATTATGAGACTATCTAGGCATGATCATTGTACATAGGCATCACGTCCGAGACAAGTAGACCGACTCCTGCCTGCATCTACTACTATTACTCCAGACATCGACCGCTATCCAGCATGCATCTAGTGTATTGAGTGCATAAGAACAGAGTAACGCCTTAAGTAAGATGACATGATGTAGAGGGATAAACTCAAGCAATATGATATAAACCCCATCTTTTTATCCTCGATGGCAACAATACAATACGTGCCTTGTTGCCCCTACTGTCACTGAGAAAGGACACCGCAAGATTGAACCCAAAGCCAAGAACTTCTCCCATTGCAAGAACTATAGATCTAGTAGGCCAAACCAAACCAATAATTCGAAGAGACTTGCAAGGATATTAAGAGCACACATAAATAGTTCAGAGAAGAATCAAATATCTTTCATAGATAACCTTGATCATAAACTCACAATTCATCGGATCTCGACAAACACATCGCAAAAAGAGATTACATCAAATAGATCTCCTCGAAGACCGAGGAGAACTTTGTATTGAGATCCAGGGAGAGAGAAGAAGCCATCTAGATACTATCTATGGACCCGAAGGTCTGTGGTTAACTACTCACAACGCATGGTGAGGGTGATGATGATGATGATGAAGAACTCCGTGATGGATCCCCCTCCGGTGGAGCTCCGGAACAGCCTCCGAGATGGGATCTCACGGGAACAGAAGGTACGGCAGTGGAATTAGGGTTTTCCCTCTGTTCACGGAGGTTCTGGGGTACATAGACTTATATAGGAAGAAGGAGGGCACCGGGGGACGCTCGGAGGGGTGACGAGGTAGGGGACGCGCCCTGGGAAGGGGGGCGCGCCCCCCACCCTCATGGGCCACCTCTTGATCCCCTGACGTGGTTCTCAAGCTCCGTGTGCATGAGTTTCTCCAAAAATATCTCTCGCGAAGGTTTCATTCCGTTTGGACTCCGTTTGATATTCTTTTTCTGCAAAACCCTGAAACAGGCAAAAAACAGCAATCTGGACTCGGCCTTTGGGTTAGTAGGTTAGTCCCAAAAATGATATAAAAGTGAATGATAAAGCCCATTAAACATCCAAGACTTCATAAATAATAGCATGGAACAATCAAAAATTATAGATACGTTGGAGACGTATCACGGTGTAATTAGGGTTTTCTCTATTGCCTCGATGTTTTCAGGGTACGTAGATATATATAGGAGGAAGGATGGCATCGGGGGAGCCAGAGGTGGCCCACGAGGGTGGGGGCGCGCCTGCCCCCCCCCCTGGGCGCGCCCTCGAACCTCGTGGCCGCCTCTCTCGTTCCCTCGCGTGTACTCCACGTCTTGTGTGAAGATACGGTTCCAAAGATTACTCTCCCAAAGGTTTCATTCCGTTTGGGCACCGCTTGATATCCCTTTTCTGCGAAACACTGAAATAGGCAAAAATACAACAATTTGCACTGGGCCTTGGGTTAGTAGGTTAGTCCCAAAAATAATATAAAAGTATATAATAAAGCCCATTAAACATCCAAAACAGAATATATAATACCATGGAACAATCAAAAATTATAGATACGTTGGAGACATATCAAGAATCAACGTATTCGCGATCCAACCGATCCAAGCACCGAGCGTACAGCACCTCCACATTCAGCTTGATGACGTCTCACAAGCTCTTGATCCAGTTGAGCTTCACGGAAGAGTTTCGTCAACACGGCGGCATGGTGACGGAGATGATGAAGCTACCGACACAGGGCTTCGCCTAAGCACTGCAACGATATGACCGAGGTGTGTTTCTGTGGAGGGAGGCACCGCACACGGCTAAAACAATGTTTCTTGTGTGTCCTTAGGTGCCCCCATGCCCTCGTATATAAAGGAACAAGGGGGGAGGGCCGGTCAGCCCTACAGGGCGTGCCAGGAGTAAGATTCCTACTCCTAGTATGAGTAGGAATCCCCTTTCCTATTCCTACTAGGAGTAGGAAAGGAAGAAGAAGGGGGAGAAGGAAGGAGAGAGGGGCCTCCCCCCACTCCTAGTCCAACTAGGATTCCCTAGGGGGTGCGGCTAGCCCTAGTGGGCTGCCTCTCTCTTTTCCCTCATGGCCCACTATGGCCCATACTCCCCCGGGGGGTCCCGGTAACCCCTCCGGCACTCCGGTTTTATCCGATAACACCCAGAACACTTACTGTGTCCGAATATAGTCGTCCAACATATCAATATTTATGTCTCGGACATTCTGAGACTCCTCGTCATGTCTGTGATCTCATCTAGGACTCCGAACTACCTTCGGTACATCAAAACTCATAAACTCATAATACCGATCGTCATTGAACATTAAGCGTGTGGACCCTACGGGTTCGAGAACTATGTAGACATGACCGAGACTCATCTCCGGTCAATAACCAATAGCAGAACTTAGATGCTCATACTGGTTCCTACATATTCTATAAAGATCTTTATCGGTCAAACCGCATAACAACATACGTTGTTCCCTTTGTCATCGGTGTGTTACTTACCCGAGATTCGATCGTCGGTATCGCTATACCTAGTTAATATCGTTACCAGCAAGTCTCTTTACTCGTTCTATAATACATCATCTCGTGACTAACTCATTAGTCATTTGCTTGCAAGGCTTATTATGATGTGTATTACCGAGAGGGCCCAGAGATACCTCTCAGACACTCGGAGTGACAAATCATATTCTTTGATATATGCCAACACCACAAACTCCTTCAGAGACACCTATAGAGCATCTTTATAATCACCCAGTTACGTTGTGACATTTGATAGCACACAAGGTGTTCCTCCGGTAATTGGGAGTTGCATAATCTCATAGTCATAGGAACATGTATAAGTCATGAAGAAAGCAATAGCAGTAAAAACTAAACGATCAAGTTGCTAAGCTAACTAATGGGTCGTGTCCATCACATCATTGTCCTAATGATGTGATCCCGTTCATCAAATGACAACACATGTCTATGGTTAGGAAACATAACCATCTTTGATCAACGAGCTAGTCAAGTAGAGGCATACTAGGGACACTCAATTTTGTCTATGTATTCACACATGTACTAAGTTTCTGATTAATACAATTCTAGCATGAATAATAAACATTTATCATGATATAAGGAAATATAAATAACAACTTTATTATTGCCTCTAGGGTATATTTCCTTCAGTCTCCCAGTTGCACTAGAGTCAATAACCTAGTTCACATTGCCATGTGATTTATAACCGATAGTTCACATTGTTATGTGAATAACACCCATAGTTCACATCGCCATGTGACCAACACCCAAAGGGTTTACTAGAGTCAATAATCTAGTTCACATCGCCATGTGATTAACATCCAAAGAGTACAAAGGTGTGATTATGTTTTGCTTCATGAGAGAAGTTTAGTCAGCGGGTCTGTTACATTCAGATATGTATGTATTTCTCAAATTTCTATGTCTACATTGCTCTGCATGGAGCTACTCTAGCTAATTGCTCCCACTTTCAATACGCTTCCCTATTGATACTTAGAGTCATCTGGATTAGTGTCAAAGCTTGCATCGGCGTAACTCTTTACGACGAACTCTTTATCACCTCCATAATTGAGAACATTTCCTTACTCATCTAGTAACTAAAGATAATTTTGACCGTTGTCCAGTGATCTACTCCTGGATCACTATTGTACCTCCTTGCCAAACTCATGGCAAGGTACACAACAGGTTTGGTACACAGCATGGCATACTTTATGGAACCTATGGCTGAGGCATAGGGAATGACTTTCATTCTTTCTCTATCTTCTGCCGTGGTCGGATTTTGAGTCTTACTCAACTTCATACCTTACAATTCAGGCAAGAACTCCTTCTTTGACTGATCCATTTTGAACCTTTTCAAAATCTTATTAAGGTATGTACTCATTGAAAATCTTATCAAGCATCATGATCTATCTCTATAGATCTAGGTGCCTAATATGCAAGCAGCTTCACTGAGGTCTTTTATTGAAAACGCCTTTAAAATCTTTTATGCTTTCTAGAAAGTTCTACATCATTTCCGATCAACAATATGTCATTCACATATACTTATCAAAATTGTTGTAGTGCTCCCACTCACTTTCTTGTAAATACAGACTTCACGGCAAGTCTGTATAAAACTATATGCTTTGATCAACTTATCAAAGCGTATATTCCAACTACGAGAAGCTTGCACGAGTCCATAGATGGATCGCTCGAGCTTGCACATTTTGTTAGCACCTTTAGGATTGACAAAACCTTCTGGTTGCATCATATACAACTCTTCTTTAGTAAATTCATTAAAGAACGCAGTTTTGTTATCCATTTGCTAGATTGCTAACATGAATCGGACAGACTTAAGCATCGCTACGAGTGAGAAAATATCATCGTAGTCAACACCTTGAACTTGTCAAAAACCTTTCGCAACAAGTCGAGCTTTGTAGACAGTAACTTGATCTTAAAAATCATCGGCGTCAACACCTTGAACTTGTCAGACTTCCTCTTAAAACTCCATTTATTTTCAATGGCTTGGCGATCATCGGGCAAGTCAACCAAAGTCCACACTTTGCTCTCATACATGGATCCCATCTCAGATTTCATGGCCTCAAGCCATATTTCGGAATCTGGGCTCATCATCGCTTCCTCATAGTTCGTAGGTTCATCATGGTCTACTAACATGACTTCTAGAACTGGGTTGCCGTACCACTCTGGTGCAGAACGTACTTTGGTTGACCTACGAGGTTCAACAGTAACTTGATCTGAAGTTTCATGATCATCATCATTAGCTTCCTCGCTCATCGGTGTAGGAATCACTGGAACTAGTTTCTGTGATGTACTACTTTCCAATTTGGGAGAAGGTACAATTATTTCATCAAGTTCCACTTTCCTCCCACTCACTTCTTTCGAGAGAAACTTCTTCTCTCGAAAGGATCCATTCTTAGCAACGAATGCCTTGCCTTTGGATCTGTGATAGAAGGTGTACCCAACAGTTTCCTTTGGGTATCCTATGAAGACACATTTCTCCGACTTGGGTTCGAGCTTATCAGGTTGAAGCTTTTTCACATAAGCATCGCAGCCCCAAACTTTAAGAAACAACAACTTTGGTTTCTTTCTAAACCATAGTTCATACGGTGTCGTCTCAACGGATTTAGATGGTGCCCTTATTTTAACGTGAATACAACTGTCTCTAATGCATAACCCAAAACGATAGTGGTAAATTGGTAAGAGACATCATAGATCGCACCATATCTAATAAAGTACGGTTACAATGTTCGGACACACCATTACGCTGTGCTATTCCGGGTGGCGTGAGTTGTGAAACTATTCCACATTGTTTTAAATGAAGACCAAACTCATAACTCAAATATTCGCCTCCACGATCAGATCATAGAAACTTAATTTTCTTGTTACGATGATTCTCTACTTTACTCTGAAATTCTTCGAACTTTTCAAATGTTTCAGACTTGTGCTTCATCAAGTAGATATACCCATATCTACTCAAATCATCAGTGAAGGTCAGAAAATAATGATACCCGCCGCGAGCCTCAACACTCATCGGTCCACATACATTAGTATGTATGATTTCCAACAAATCAGTTGCCCGCTCCATTATTCCAGAGAACAGAGTTTTAGTCATCTTGCCCATGAGGCATGGTTCGCAAGCACCAAGTGATTCATAAACAAGTGATTCCAAAAGCCCATCAGCATGGAGTTTCTTCATGCGCTTTACACCAATATGACCTAAACGGCAGTGCCACAAATAAGTTGCACTATCATTATCAACTTTGGATCTTTTGGCTTCAATATTATGAATATGTGTATTACTACGATCGAGATCCAACAAAATATTTTCATTGGGTGTATGAACATCGAAGGTTTTATTCATGTAAACAGAATAACAATTATTCTATGACTTTAAATGAATAACCATATTGCAACAAACATGATCAGATCATATTCATGCTCAACGCAAATGCCAAATAACATTTATTTAGGTTCTACACTAATCTTGAAAGTATAGGGAGTGTGCGATGATGATCATATCAATCTTGGAACCACTTCCAACACACATTGTCACTTCACCTTTAACTAGTCTATGTTCATTCTGCAACTCTCGTTTTGAGTTACTAATTTTTAGCAACTGAACCGGTATTAAATACCCAGGGGTTGCTATGAACACTAGTAAAGTACACATCAATAATCTGTATATCAAATATACCTTGTTCACTTTGCCATCCTTCTTATCCGCCAAGTATCTAGGGCAGTTCCACTTCCAGTGACCATTTCCTTTGAAGTAGAAGCACTTAGTTTAAGGCTTGAGTTTTGCTTTGGGTTTCTTCATGGGACTGACAACTTGCTTGTCATTCTTCTTGAAGTTCCTCTTCTATCCCTTTGCCCTTTACTTGAAACAAGTGGTCTTGTCAACCATCAACACTTGATGCTCTTTCTTGATTTCTACCTTCGCTGATTTCAGCATCGCGTAGAGCTCGGGAATTACTTTCATCATCCCTTGCATATTATAGTTCATCAGGAAGTTCTACTAACTTGGTGATAGTGACTAGAGAACTTTGTCAATTACTATCTTATCTGGAAGATTGACTCCCACTTGATTCAAGAAATTGTAGTACCCAGACAATCTAAGCACATGCTCACTGGTTGAGCTATTCTCCTCCATCTTGTAGGCAAAGTACTGTCAGAGGTCTCATACCTCTTGACACGGGCATGAGTATGAAATACTAATTTTAACTCTTGGAACATATCATATGCTCTGTGGCGATCAAAATGTATTTGAAGTCCCGATTATAAGCCATAAAGCATGACGCACTAAACTATCAAGCAGTCATCATATTGAGCTTCGCCAAATTGTCAGGACCAGGATTTCGGGATGTAAATTTCCAAAAAGCGGACCTTGTGCTTACCAGCCCCAGGATTACTGTTAGCTGATGAGGCACCTCTTGATACAGAAAATTCCAAGCAAATGTACAAATATGTAGTACAAGACCATTCTGGTCTATAAGTACAACACGGGGTTTTCTAGCGGATGATGGCGGAAGCGGTTGCGACGCGTCGGCGTCTGTGGGACTCCATTTCCCACGGGAACAGCTGACCGGGATAACTCCTATCTTCGCGGGGCTGCTATCCCAATAGTAGGCTCTGGGGTAGCGTCACGTCGTTCCTTCCCTTGCAAGGAATCTGGCCAAGACAATAGCCAGGGACAAGCCAGTGAGTACTTTGAATGTACTCGCAAACATTAAGAACATGGGTGAAACATAAACATGATCAAAGATGATTTATGATCACTATGATAATCATGATGCGATAGGATATAACTTTAAGCAGGACGTTCGAGAAAAGGGGTATATGCAATCTGAAAGTAGAAATGAAATGAATAACGGGCATGCCACAGTCGGGCGTCTGGGTGACACCACAGAAAGGGCTCATAAGAAAAGGAAAATAAAGGACAAGAATGCCACAGTCGGACGTCTGTGCGACATCACATAAAGGGCTTATAAATAAAAAGAATGCCACAGTCACACGTCTGAACGACGTCACCTAAAGGGCTTATAAATAAAAAGAATGCCAAAGTCGGACGTCTAAGCGACATCACCTAAAGGGCTTATAAATAAAAAGAATGCCACAGTCGGACATCTGAGCGACATCACCTAAAGGGCTTATAAATAAAAAGAATTCCACAGTCGGACGTCTGAGCGACATCACCTAAAGGGCTTATAAATAAAAAGAATGCCACAGTCGGACGTCTGAGCGACATCACCTAAAGGGCTTATAAATAGAAAGAATGCCACAGTCGGACGTCTGAGCGACATCACAGAAAGGGCTTATAAATAAAAAGAAATAACAGGGAATATCCGGGAGGTAGAACCGTCCTGTGGATACTCGTTGTTTCAAGTAATATGAACGGTTGGTCCATAATAAAGATAACTCACAATCATTATCTGACACATGTCATACATAAAGTTCTGGCTTAAATGTTCTCCTCCGAAGATCGAAACTAAGACCGGTACTCGAACCATCCCAGACTGTAGTCTTTAACCATGGACACGGCTATTCGAATAGGTTCTATATCTCTGCAGAGGGTGTACTCTTTACCCACGGATAACGGATTTTCTATAGTCCTTCTGGACTAATTCCGTCTACGGTCTTTTAATTTGAAGACACGCCTGACTGCACACACCAGCCTAACTTACCCGTGTCTGGAATCACCCACGACACTAGTTAAGCCAAACTTTAAGTGGGGAGGCTACAACCTCGACTAGCATGGGATCACTACAATTTATAACGCGCGCGAGAAACTGGGGATGCTATCCCCTTAGGCTACAACCGAAACACCCATGCCCCCGGACCAGGTGGCCTGCCTACCGGATGCAGCCGATATCTTCCACCGTGGCCTCTCTGTACGGTGTGATAGAACAGGGGTCAACAAATTTACTAAACCGTACCCTACCTAAAGCAGGGACACGCGGTAGTACGAAACAAGTATGGGGGTTACCGGAGCAAGACTCGATCTGTGGTCGACTTAGGAGGTTATAAATATACTTTGCACGGTTAGGGCCTTAATGATCTCACAGTTCCCTGACATGGGCACTCTCCTCATGCTACCAGCTGCCTTACTGCACATCCTCGTCACAACGATATATCAGTCACGTGGTTGGTTCAACGAAACACAACCTTCCTTCGGACTCCATCCGAAGCCTCACCAGGTAGATGTGGCATGAGGAGTAGTGGCTGTCACCAGTATCACATACTGAACTGAAAGGAAACCTTCACCTCATGATGATATGCAAGAGTATGCTTTCCACATGAAATAATGATGTTCAAATATTGTCATATCAATGGAGCTCATGAGACTAAGGCAAACAACACACAAATGGTATCATCACAAGGTTCAAGATGCTTGCCTTCAAGTAGATGGGAGGAGAAAAGCCTTCCAAGAATTTTGGAAGCTTTCTCCCTCTTCGAAAATCCTAAAAGAATGAAAAGGAAATCAATACATAGACTTGGCACATCCCCAAAAAGTTGTCTGGAATATTTTCAATAAATATGAAAATAAACTAGACAATATTTTGGAAACAACAGAAAAAGAATCAACTTAATTGGATTTATAAATTAAAAGATATTGCCAGTCAAAGTTCAGTCAACTCTGATTTTAATAAAAACCAGAAAAAGGAAAACGAATCGGCTCAGAAGGAGTTTTCAAGGAAGAGAAGACGTGCTTGGGAAAGTGCGCCTCCACTTAAACAGACGGGCTGGGGACGTGAGGGGCTGACAGTGGGACCCACGGGCCCACCTGTCATGTTTGACTGGTCTAACTGCCTCCTTCCTCCTTCGCCCAACGGAGACGAAGCTCCGGTGATCGTCGTCGGCGAATGGCGGCTTCTCGAGGGCGTTCGAGTGCAGGGATGGCTCCGCGGGGTTGGTGCGGTCCTCCCGGTAGTCGAGGAGGTGACGGAAGTGGAGGAACTCGCCGGCGACGAGCTTCGTGGCGGACGGCGGCCTCGGGTGGAATTGGGGTTCTGACCTGCGGTGGCTCTCGAACTCGTTTGAGACGTCGGGCAGCTTCGCAAGGTTGAATGGAGTCGAGTGGTGGTGCTGGTTGGACGGGAGGGGCTCGGGCTGAGGCGGATTGAGCTGGACTGCGGCGGCGGCTGTACTTCGTCAGAGTTGGGGAAGAAGCCTCCTCGAGGCGATTTGCTATCATGGGAGTGCTCTATGGGATGGCTGGGGTTGCCTGAGACTGCGGAGGAGCTCGGGGCCTCCTTAAATAGGCGGATGAAGGCGGTTCCGCGGCGGTTGTGGATAAGGACGCCGGCGACCGGCGTTCTGTTGCTCAGGGCGACGTGGCGGCGACGCACGCACGGGGAGAAGCGTACTGACATACCGGGGCTGTACCAAGGGGTAGGTGGCGGGCGCTGGTGGCTTGGGCGGCTCTGCCCGCAGCAGGGGCTGCCGGAGCTGTCCGCTAGCCGCCGCAGCCGACCTGAAGGCGGTCCTGTGGAGCGCCAGGGTTGTCTCTGTGGTGCAGGGATAAGGCGGCGAGCTGTCGGTGCGTGGGGAGTGGCTAAAACGTGCGCGAGGCGTCGGCCGAGGGACGCGGCGGCTCGGTGCGCGCGCGTGCAAAACGTGTGCTCTGGACGCGTCCAGAGCACGCACACGAGTCGCTCGACGAAATGCCTCTGCTAGCTAGAGAGCTTGGATGGAGCTAGGATTTAGCAGGTGTGGTCTTGGGTCTGAGGGGAGGTTAGTGGACATGACATTAGGCACTGAGGGCCAAGATCATAGTGCAAGGCAAAACTCATGTCAAAATTGGGCATGCATACCAAGTGCTCGACAGAATGCTATCAGCATGTGGGCACTTCTTCTGGTGGCCAAAATCTCCAGATCAGGGTCTCTTTGGGTGAAGGGGGTGATGGCAAAGTTAGTTGAGCAGAACCAGAAACTTGCCAGTGCAAGTTTTGCAAAACTACAGTTCTGGACAGGAAATGGAAGGCACTGTTTCATGAACTAAAAATGTCCCAAAGGGTCCATTCTTCTGGACTTAAGGGTTTTGCAAGATGGGTTACAAGCAGGAGGAAACTCAAGAGCACTGGAGCAATATAAACTAGGGTTGCAGTGCAAAATGTCAAACTGGACCAGAACAAAAAAGAGGTTGATTCACTCAATTTTTCCAAAGGACCCAAAGGGGTTTTTGCATAAAGTTGAATAACATACTCCTATGAACATCCCATAATTTTGGTGGAAGCACTAGCGAAATAATTAATGGGGTTGTAGTGTAATCTGGTCTACTGGACCGGATTGGGAATCATGTTGTGGAGCTCAAAATATCAAATTAAAAAACTATATTCTTGCATAAAAGTGATCTAATAACCTCACATGACATCACCAAATTTTAGTTGAAATTTTTAGATAAACCTGTCAAAGGGTTGTAGTTCAAATGGGGCCTTATCTTAAGGGAAAACCATTTTTTAGAGTGAAAGGGATTTAGGGAGAGATTTATATAATTAATTTTTATAGACAACAGAAAAGTTTCATTAGGAGGGCAAGGGAGTTTATCAGAAAATGGGAAGCTATCGCTTGAGGTAAAAACTCCAGCATAACAGGAAAAGGAGGTCCTGAAATCAAAAGAAGAAACTAGCAAGTGAAATTTTTAATTTCCTGGCAAAATTTTAATTAATAAAACATTGTTAAAATTTTGGGGTGTTACAACACTACCCCCCTTAAGAAAAATCTCGTCCTCGAGATTTGTTAAGGGTAGCTATAAGGTCTGCTGCTGCCTCAAAAGATACTATCAAAATTTATACTGCTCTAATAATGCAATTAACCGCTACTACAGTGCAGGAGGAAACAGTGATGCAACTGGTGTGGCCCGGGGGGGGGGATCTACTGTCGTGGAAAACTATATATTTCCACTCTGGGACATAGTAAATTTAGAAATATTATTTTTCTAAATTTACAAATACGCAGGTTACACCCGAAAGCACAGTGCTCTTACTGGCTGACAGGTGGGGCCTGGGCCCCTTGTCAGCCTCTTCTTCCTCCTCTGGCTCTCTCTTCTCCTTCCTCCCGCGCGTCTTTCCCGCACTTTATCCACCGGCGACGGCTAGTCCGTAGGGCATCTAGGCCGTACTGCCGTAGTGCGCGGCGTGCTAGCTGCCGGTGCAGCATGCACTCACCTCGCGGGCCAGCGTGCTGTCGGCACTGCTCACGGGTTCGCCTCCGAACACCGGCGGTTGAGCGACGAGCGGTGCTGGTGGACTCCGCCCACCGTACACCGATCTCGAGCTATAAAAACGGCCGAGGTGCTGTTTCTTCTTCCTCTCACCTGGCCTCTCCTTCTTCTCCTTTCTTCCTTCTCCTCCGTTTGTGTTCTGCAGGAGCTCAGGTCGAGGCTCTAATGGCGGAGGCGATGCCGGACATGTGCATGGTTCTCATGAGCGTGGGGTTGGCGGCATTGCTGGGGGTGTCGGTGCTCTTGTGTGCGATGATCCTCGACGATCGTCGTGATGCGGCGGCTCGAGTGCTAGCTCTCCGCGGCGGCGGCGATTACGAGGATTAGATGAGGGTTGCAGGGCTAACGGGGGTTAGCGGGCGGTAGGTACTTAGTGCTCAAATAAATCCCCTCGAGTTTCTTTTCAAGAAACTGTGGTGTGCAAGGAGGTGTTTTGATGGAGCGGTTGTAGGCGGATTAGCAACTTGGTGTACTGTGTGGAGTGGCCGGAGTTGTATTAACGTCGCTGTGATGCTGTGTGGTGAACGAAAATTTTTCTATATTATGCAGATGGACCAGATGCAATCACACAGGAAAGTATTTAATAAACACACGCTGCGTTACACAGATTACATAAAAAATGGTACGGGTACACTCACGTGGCATTTATGTCTAAAATATAAACGGTAATTGAATAGGGTCCTGGGAAAAGGTTTCTGGTGCTGGGGGACACGCTTCTTCTATCGGTGGTAGTGGGTTGACCAGTCCGTGAATGTGCTTCTCCTGCGCGGGCCTCAATGGTCTGTCGATGGCAATCCGAGGATTTAAATCGGCGAGGCTCTGGAGATAACCCATTATCCGCTGGTTCAGACGCTCTTGCGCGATCACATACTGCGTAAGGTTGTCTAGCACCGGGTCTCTCTCAATACGCCCACCAGGAAAAGGTGTTGCTTCTCCGGGTGCTGTGCGGCTTGGAAAGTAGTAATATCCTCTCTCGCTTGCATAGGGCACCGCGAATCGCAGGCGAGCAATCTCTTCGCAGGCGGCCGCCTCTATGGCCATCTGGGGAGTTGGCATGGATTTCCCCATGAAGGAAACCTCTATGGGATCTTGGTTTGGGTTGGAGGGTGGGATGTGTACCACTGCCCAATATTTTGAGGTGGATGGTGTGATCCTTGCTTTGAGCAGCTCATACTGGGGTGGACAGGTAGCACTCATGGTACTGCAGGTAAAATCGCACAATATCTTCACGAAACTACCCGGGGATGCCTCAGGGGTTCTCAGATAAATCCTAGAGATCGGCATGGTGAAGGCAATGGCTGTGAGAGGATAGCACCGGGCGAGGGATGCTTGGCAAGTTCACGGTGTGGCCTATATATAGCGGCCTGGCTCGTTTATCGGATTATGGTGAGGGCACCTATATTGTTGGTTGTGCTCTACTGGGTTGGGGTCAAGGCTACAGGTACTCACGTCGCGTAAAAACGCATGTTTGCTGTAGGGGTTGTCGGCAAGATGCTTTGGAAGTCACACCTGAGAAAAGGGGAAAAGGCATACGCACACTGTCACAGCGGCGCACGAGTGCTAAGAGGGTGCACAATAAGCTGTACATACATATAGGCATACAGGTTACATGACCACGGGCAAAATAAAGCTTGGTACTACTCGGGTGATTTAATCAACCTCGTTTATATCCAAGCGGCCTTGCCTCGTGGGTGCTGAAGCTTCTCTGGGAGCTTCATCATTGGGGTTGGCTGGCAGTGGCTGAGGAGGTGCAGGGTCGGGGCAGGGATGATGACCCTCGCGAGGATTGTTGGCCACAATCCCATTGGAGCGTACGCCAAACAAGCGACGCATCACTTCTGGGGTCACCTAGGCGTTCTGGTCAATGACCGCGGCAGGCCTTGGGGACTCGATTGGTTGTCCGAACAGCATGACTGGGTTGTCGGTGCCGGACTCGCCTCGTCCTCTAGCTGGGGCTCGGCGAAGTAGTTCTCCACGGGCTGCGATCAGATTCAGGGTGATTTGATCGAATAGCTCCTCGAGTACACTAACATAGCGTACCAGATGCAATAATGCAGGATCCGTCTTGTGGTCTCTGCTCGCAACTCGGGGAGGCCTACCATACCCGTTACGACTGGGGTAGTAGTAGAATGAGCGACAATTAACTCTGGGCGACAGGTGCCTGAGTTGAACTATAGCCTCCTGAGCGGCTAGTTGGATGGCTTGCGGCTCAAAGGAAGTTGTCCTTCCGGTGAACCTGTAGGGGCGTTCTGGCATCAGACCCCTACCGTAGATGTGCATAGTGGCCCAGAATTGACGACTTTCACCGCCCATGGTGTCCTGGTACACCACGTATTCTGGGGGTTCTTCCATCGCAAAAGCACGACGAGTGAGGTTTGCGAGCACGGTCACAAAAGCTCCAAGGTTGATTGACGTGGTTTCATTGTGGACGATGGGTGCTGGCATTCGGCTCGGTATGGGGTGGAGATTGTGTGGTGTTGGGGTTTGGGGGCTAGCGTTCCCTATTTATAGGAAAGGACGGAGTCTTCCTTCGCATGCTTGCGGAGTCTTCCTTCGCACGCTTGCGGAGTCTTCCTTCGCACGCTTGCGGAGGGGAACTGTTTAGGTGTCGGTTACTGGCGCGCGATTGATAAGCTAGGCTGGTGATAACCCTCAACCGTAAGGGATCGAGATAGTCTTCACGGGTAAGAATAACCCAATTTATAGATTCGACACACGGGGAGCCAAAGAGTATTTATAAGCTTTGACAGTTGAGTTGTCAATTCAACCGCACCTGAAATATACTTACTTGCAAAAAAAGATAAGTGGTAACGGTGATATGATAGTGATGGTGGTGACAGCAAAAGTGAACAGCAAAAGTAACAACTAATAACCAGCAGGATTGAAACACTGTAGACTAGGGAGATGGATGGTTGGGCGCTGCATGGATGAGATACATCATGAATCTAACTTGGGGCAAGGCACACAGAAAAGTAATGATCATCTAGGCAAATATCAAACATTAGGCATGTATCCCACAGGTAGTTGTACGTGCTTGCAATAAGAACTTGCACACCATCTTTTGTCCTACCATCCCGCTACGAACGGGGCCAAAAGGAACTTATGGAGATTAAGGTACTCATGTCAAAGAGCACCGGAACAAAGCAATAAACTCAATGGATACATGGAATCCTCAAATTATGGACCATCCCCTTTGGTGTCCCAAGTTGTCACCTTTGGGATCACCGGTTCCGGACCATAATAGGTGCAAACAACTCATAGATAGGATCAAGAACACAAATATATTAATGCAAACACATCGGGTTCAGATCTGAAAACATGGCACTCGGGCCCAAAGTGACAAGCATTAAGAGCAACAAGTTGAAGCAAAGATGATAAACACCAAAGTAGATGATAGGCAACATGGCCCCAACAATCTGATAAACTATTACATGATCTAACTCATCCAATCCCTACCATCCCCTTTGCCTATAGCAGGGAATTACTCACACATGGAAGGAGAAGTCATGGAGGGAGGATGGAGTGGTGATGATGATGACGATGGCGACGATCTCCCCTCTCCGGAGGCCAAATCAGCCTCCAGATTAGCCCTCTCGAAGAAGAACAGAGGGTGGCTGCGGCTCCGCGATGGAAACTGGAAAAACGACTTCTGTTCTGGGGTTTCCTCGCCACGGGAATAAATAGGAGCCAAGGTAGGGCACCAGAGGGGGGAGGACCCTCCCAGGTGGCCTCCTGGCGCGGCTAGGGGTGGGGCTGCGCCAGCAGGGCGCCTGGGGCCCCCCTGGCTGCCCTCTGGCCCCACTTCTGGCACAATGGCCCTTCGGGTGCGTGGATTTTCTGTGATTTTTCTTGGAATTTTCTGAGACACCTAAAAATCCATTTTCCTGCACACAATAAAACCATACAGGCAGCTCTGCTGAAAACAGCATCAGTCCGGGTTAGTTTAGTTCAAATCATGCAAGAATGAGGGCAAAACAATAGCAAAAGTGTTTGGAAAAGTAGATACGTTTGAGACGTATCAACTCCCCCAAGCTTAGCATATTGCTTGTCCTCAAGCAATTCAGTTCAACGAACTGGACGCGACAAAGAAAACTTTGACAAACTCTTTTGCTTCATTAGATGTATATAAGCATGTACTACGAAAAGAGTCTAGCAAGTATTGAAACAATGCTATGAGGACAATGCACGAAGCAATCCTTCTTTCAAGCGACCAATCACAAATAACTAAAAGTAAATAATATGCTACTGAAAATCAAGACAAGATTACATTGCACATATCTTGAACATACTAGAGTGGTATCTCGCTAGCCTCCATGAGTGAAGCAAAACATAAATGCAGAAACTCCTCCAGAGTTTTAAAGGAGACTAGAACTAAGAATTTCAGAATAAATAATACCACAAGCATGCAGAAGACAATGTAATACTTTGGGACAATGCACATTACACTCAGAATGACAATTATGCTCTCCTAGTTGGTGCTTTGAAGAAAGAAGGTGGAGACTCTCGAACCGTGGAATTTGATGGCGAGGTTAAAAACCCGTGGTTGGAAGCAAAGACTAAACATGTACCAGAGCTCTTGGTTTTGAAAACAGAGGTAAAAATGATTTTGGGAGGTGCATATTTCGTCAACGAATGCTAGTAGACAACCCAATCACTTCTTATGCTAGACATGTTTCAAGGAATGGCTCCCAAGATGGGGACGATCACATCCCCTTAATCTCCTTTGTTTATCACTACCAAAGTTTTCTGATTTCTCATAAACAAAGCGTGAAGGAGGGTTTGTTGGTTGTGATTATCTTTTGTGAGTTGGGCGCACTCATGCCAGTCCCTCCTCGTATTAGGGGTTTGCAGATTAGACATGCAATCCCGGGATAAAACATGTCCAACATAAGAAGATCATGAATTACCTACTACTTCCTCATGAGCTAAAATAGATGCACAAAACAGGAGTAAATTTGAATAATTTCTAGATGGTACAAGAAAGTCTTCGTTAGGATGGCCGGTAAATACCACATAGGAAGGTATGGTGGACTCATATGGAATAATTGGTTTGAAAGGATTTGGATGCACAAGCAAAATTCCGCTTAGTGCGACCAAAGGCTAGCAAGAGACTAGGAAGCGACCAACTAGAGAGCAATAACGGTCATAATCATGCAAAGCGACAAAGCAACATTGAATTGGGCATGAAAGTGATATAACTATTCTGAAACTCAAAGATCATCAAGGCAAAGCAGACTTTTTAGTCTTAAACAGGTGTAAACATGTGCCAAGTCAATCCAAGAATTCTCCAAAGGGAAATACCACCTTAGTATACCAAACTATGAACAATGCAATGCATGTAAATCATTTCAACAACACATTATATACTCTAGCTATTTGAGATTAGCCACAAGGAAAGCATGAACCACTGGGAAAGCATTGTAAACATAGCACTATGTCGCTACAAGCTGGTCTCTAGATCATAAGTACAGGCATATGTACAAAAGTAGAAACAAGAAGAGTTCATACATGTTTTCCTTGTTGCTTCCCTTCCGTTGATCTTCGTCATTACTGCCTTGTCACTTGCACGATCGAACGTAGGAAATATAATTAAATGCCATCATGGACTCGAGCTGAACTCTGAAAACAAAGCAAACTAAAGAGAGAAAGGAAATCTTTTTGGGTTTTTTCAAAGGTTGAACGAAAGCAAAAGAAAGAGAAAATCTTTTTGTTGCTTTTGCAAAGAAAGAACAAAGAAGAACAGGCAAAAACTTCGAAAAGATCAAAGCGAACAAAAATAAAACGGATAATACAATGGAAAAGTGAGAAGGGCACGTACTCCCCCAAGCTTAGGCTTTTGGCCTAAGTTGGTAGTAGCTACTGCCCCCAGGAGCCTCCTGCTCCGGGGTGGTACTGGTGAGTCCAAGGGTCGTATAAGGATTCCGGCACGTACACCGAAGTCCTCGGATCCTCCCATGAAGAAGGGTCCGCACTCCAAGCAGAGGAAGACCCTTCACAAAACTGGGTGACGGTCTCCCCCTGAAAAGGTGGTAACTCACCGTGCTCCTCCTCGTCGGGCACAACCCCCTCCATGGGGTTAGGAAACTGATGCTGGACCATGAACTCATCGAACTAGATAACATCAAAGGACCATCCGTTCCTGCGAGAAAAATCAAACAAAAGAGGTGCAGGTAGACGGATCTTGCTTTCCGCGGTAGTTCCGAAACACAAGATATAAACAAGGTTACCAAACTTAGAAGTCATGGTAACAAACTTATGCCCTTTCATAGCAGCAAGATCAAAACTTAAATAAGTAAAAGGCTTATCATCAGGGTGTGGGGTGCCTTTAAGATACTCTAAGATAAGTGTGGCATAAACGCCACCAAATAAATCTCCCTTGTTACCGTTCATAGCAAGGCGTCGAGCAATTAAGGCACCCACATTATAATCAAACCTCCCTGAGAGGGCGGTTGCCAGGATAGCAATATTCGGCGCAGAAATGCTGCTCGTGTTGTCACGAGCTAACACCCCTCTAGCAACATAATACGCAAAATACCTGAGGTGAGGGAATAAGATGCTGGAGATTTTTGACCGATGAATATCCCTCGTATCCATGTTGCAGAGAGAGTTAAAGACGGTTCTCAGCTCGGAGGGCTGAGAGGTCATCTTCGCCGTCCGCCCATCGTTTGGCACACCTATTATTTCACAAAACTTTTCCAAGGGCATCGTCAAAAGATTATTGTAAATTTTAAACTCAATAGAACTAGTATCAAGGTTATATCTAAAACTGTTAATGAAACCGGAGGTGAGTTTTTGATACTGAGCAACACGGCACGTGACGAGCCGTGTCAGACCTGCATTAGCACAAAGGTTATAAAACTCATCCTTAATTCCTGCAGCTTCAAGGAATTCATCACATGGGAACATCATCGCACGTGCTCGATTTGTGTCTTCCAACAACTCTAGGGGCACATGATCTTCATTGTAGCTCACCCTAGCAGTCGAGGGTGAAGCTGCGGCTCTAGTAACTCGATCGGAGCGCGCGGGCTTCTTCTTCTCAAGCCACCCCTTTGCCCTTCCTAACAAACTCATTTCTGAAATTTTTGGCAAATTACAAAAATAAGGATTTAAACAAAGTGGGTTAAGGCAAACTACTCAACTCACTTACCTAAGGCATAAACTTGCATCAAAACTTGGAAAATAAATTTCTACACATGCATGCAAGCTCATCTACACAGCACCAAGAACTACTAAATACTCACAAATGAAGCCACCAACCAAAAATCTAATTGGAGGGGTGGAGGAGTTACATACCAGGGAGTATTTGTTCAAAACTCAGCTCGAATGACAGGCTGTAGAGAGAGATCGAAAATTGCCTCCAAGAACAGCAAGAACGCAAGAACAGGTGCAGAACTCGTGTTTTCGGAGAGAAAGAGGGAGAGAGAGGAAGAAGACTCACCTGGAGGCGGGACCTGTGGGCCCCAGGCGCCCTATGGGCGCGGCCAGGGGGCAGGCCGCGCCAGCTGGCCGCCTGGGCCACTGGTGGCCCCCTGGTCATCCCCAGGTGCCTCTGGGTCACTCCCGGCATGGAAATTTTTATTTTTATTTTTCTGGAATTTTTCTGAAAACTTCACTGTTGAAATTTTTTCGAAGTTCAAAAAGCTGCAAAACTTTCTGAAAACTTAAAGCAGTGATTAGTATTGTGAAGCTTCAAAAACACAAACACTTGGTACAGCTAGGAGAACAAAATCTAAAACAAATGAAAACATAACAAGCTCAACTTTTTACCTATATAAAACATGCTCACTAGTAAGGTTGATCAAGTCTTACCAACAAACCGGCGATATATAGAGCAAAAAGTCCCACCTCTTACAAAGTGATCATTGCACCTTTACTTTAATGGACGTTGTCCCCACCATAATAGTTTTGTATTTGTGGTGCACATGTAGTGGACAGTCCCATTCTCCAATCTTCACGGTCTCGATATTTTCTATAGAGTTGAGGCCATGCCTCTTGTCGGTCTTCTTTGGAAAATACACCGTGTGTTCTTTATCATTCACATTAAAGGTAACCTTTCCTTTATTGCAATCAATAATAGCACCTACGGTGTTAAGAAAAGGTCTACCAAGAATAATGGACATGCTCCCATCCTCGGGCATGTCAAGCACGACAAAATCAGTAAGGATCAAACAATTAGCAACTTCTACGGGAACATCCTCACAAATACCTATCGGGGCGGCTGTTGACTTGTCAGCCATCTGAAGAGAGATATCTGTAGGAATTAGTTTCTCTAAACAAAGCCTCTTGTAAAGAGAGAAAGGCATAACACTCACTCCTGCTCCAAGATCACATAAAGCAGTTTTGACATAATTATTCTTTATGGAGCAAGGAATGGTGGGTATACCTGGATCACCAAGCTTCTCAGGAATCTTGCCACTGAAAGAGTAGTTAGCAAGCATAGTAGATATTGCTTCATTAGGAACTTTTCTTTTATTAGTAACAATATCTTTCATATATTTTGAATAGGGAGGTAACTTAATAGCATCAGTCAAAGGGGTTTGAAGAAAAAGAGGTTTCATCCACTCACAAAACTTATTGTAATGCTCTTCTTCTTTAGATTTGAGAGACTTACCTCGAAAGGGCATGGGTTTCTGTATCCATGGTTCTCTTTCCTTCCCATGTCTTCTTGCGACGAAGTCTTCTCTAGTGTACTTCTTGCGTTTGTCAGGTGCTTCTTCTTCTCGAACTTCAGGCGGATCATTCTTCTCCTTATCCTTATCTTCAGTCTTAGCATCGGAGGTAGATATACTGTTGGGATCAACAGCTGGCTCTTCACTTGTAATAGGATCATTGGAATTGTCAGCCTCGTTGTGTTTCTTCTTCTTCTTCTTTGGAGAGCCAACAATTTCTTCTTCCTGCATTTGAGAATCTTGCTCGATTCTCCTCGGATGCCCCTCTAGATAGAGAGGATCTTGAGTGCTAGTTCCTCCTTGGGTATTAATCCTGAAGGCCTGTAAATCATCTTGTTTGGTATTGTTAGCAAGCAAATCTTTTTGCACATTAGAAATTTGTTCAAGGTGAGTTTGAACCATATGAAAATGCTTCACAAGACATTTAACATCATTAACTGTTCTACCTAGAACATCAAGCAAACTTATGATAGCAAGGGAATTATCATGCAATTGACTTTGTATCCTCTCATTAAAATGACTTTGCTTCATAATAAAATTATCAAGCTCATCTAAACATTGATCGGGAGGCTTACCATGAGGGGTGTCACTTGCGTTGAAATCTAAAAGAGAGTGTACCTCTACCATAGGAGGGTGAGTGGTAGGCTCACACAACTTCTCAATAGGGGGTAGATTCTTCACGTCTTCAGTTTTAATACCCTTCTCTTTAATAGACTTCTTTGCTTCTTGCATATCTTCGAGGCTTAGAATAAGCATGCCCCTCTTCTTTGGTGGTGGAGGTGGTTCAGGGACGGACCAATCTTCATGGTTTTTGGCAATCCTGCGCATCAATTCTTCTGCATCGTCCGGTGTTCTTTTCCTGAAAACACAACCAGCACAACTATCCAAATAGGACCTGGATTCATCAGTTAGACCAGCATAAAATATATCGATTAATTCATTCTTAGGGACTCCATTTCCTGGTCTAGCCTAGATCATACTACAGTACCTCCCCCAAGCTTTAGGGAGGTGCTCATCCTGCAACTGTTTAAAGTTATAAATTCTTTGTAAAGCAGCATGTTGCATATGAGCAGGAAAGTCCTTATCAACAAAAGAGTGAGCTAAGTCTTGAGGACTCTTAATGGAACCACATGGTAGTGCATCATACCATGTTTTAGCACCTTCCTTCAAAGAGAAAGGAAGAAGCTTAGTCACATAAAAGTTTCGTATCTTTTCATTCGTGGTAAACAAGCCACCCAACTCAGTGAGTTTGGTCAGGTGTGCAATAGCATCATCATTTTCTCTGCCATAAAAGGGGTCAGCTTCAACCATAGATATAAGTGAAAGATAAATAGAGAAATCATAATCAGGATCATTGATGCATATAGGAGATGTAGCAAATTCAGGATCAGGAACAGTCTTGTTCTTCAAGGAGTGTTTTTCAAGCAGCTTCTTAATAGCTTCAGGGTCAGAGTCGGCAAACTCTGTCAGTTCCCTGCATAAATCATCATCAAGCATAATGTAATCATCGTCAAGGAGTCTCTCCTTGAGTTTACTCAAATCAGGATAATCATAAGTTCCACCAATAGGGTAGCGAGTAACCGGAATTTCAATTCCAGATTTTTTGCAGCAGCAGCGATCTGTTTCTCAAGAGCATAACCAAGTGAACCAATATCATCAAGAGTAGTAGAAGCATCATCAAAAGTATCGGACATAGTAACAGATTCAGTAGAAGCATCATGTGGTGGTGGTGAGGCAAACTTACTCATAACAGAAGGTGAATCAAGTGTAGCACTAGTGTTCAGAACAGTACCTCTTCTTGTAGTGGATAGTAAGATCGGAACCTTGGGGTCTCCTTTCTTACCCATAGCGGATGAAGTGCAGCAGGTAGGATACTTCAAGTAGACTTGTAAATATTGTATGCTCCCCGGCAACGGCGCCAGAGGTACTTGATAACCCTCAACCGTAAGGGATCGAGATAGTCTTCGTGGGTAAGAATAACCCAATTTATAGATTCGACACACGGGGAGCCAAAGAGTATTTATAAGCTTTGACAGTTGAGTTGTCAATTCAACCGCACCTGAAATATACTTACTTGCAACAAAAGATAAGTGGTAACGGTGATATGATAGTGATGGTGGTGACAGCAAAAGTGAACAGCAAAAGTAACAACTAATAACCAGCAGGATTGAAACACTGTAGGCTAGGGAGATGGATGGTTGGGCGGAGCATGGATGAGATACATCATGAATCTAACTTGGGGCAAGGCACACAGAAAAGTAATGATCATCTAGGCAAATATCAAACATTAGGCATGTATCCCACAGGTAGTTGTACGTGCTTACAATCAGTGGCGGAGCTAGAATTTAAGAACAGGGTGGTCCGCCATAAAGAAAAAAAAATGATAAGAATTTTTTTGCGAGGAATTGATAAGAAATGTGATATAGGAGTATGAATGATCTAAACAATTATCAATATCACATAAAAATATATCAATATGGTCTTACAAGAACACTAAAATCTCAATAAAGCTATTAGCCGCAGAAATGATGCGCAAAACTATGTTGTTGGTCGGTTCATCTACTCGATAGCTAGCATAACACAACAACAAAAAACCTAAAATCTGAAATTGGGGGAAAATTGGTATTTGAGACCTTAAATCAGGCTCACTTGCTGAGTTGCTGTCGCCAGACTGGGGTATTAGGCAGCCGCTGCCGGCTTTGCAGGGGCGTTAGGAGGCCGGGGGCACGGGTGCAGCCGCGCAGGGTAGGGGCACACGCAGCTCACAGGGGGAGAGGAGAGGCGGCAGGAGGGAACGTCCTCGGCGGCTGGGTGTCGGCCGGTGACCGGCAAGCGCGCCACTGGCGAGGCAGGAGAGGCTCTGCGACTGGGAGGGCATCGGGACTAGGGACGAGGCGGCTCCGCGGCTGGTTCTGCGACTCGATGCAGTCCGTTGCTCAATGTAGACGAGGGCGTCGCTGTGGGCTGTGGCTACATTCGCGTCAACATGTAAGTGTTTTGGACCATTATTTTTTATCTAGCCCATTCGGTGATCAATAGGTATATGGGTTGACCGAAAATCCCAAGGTGGGCCGCGGCCCACCCTGGCCACCTTATAGCTCCGCCCCTGCTTGCAATAAGAACTTGCACAACATCTTTTGTCCTACCAACCCGCTACGAACGGGGCCAAAAGGAACTTATGGAGATTAAGGTATCCTGTCAAAGAGCACCGGAACAAAGCAATAAACTCAATGGATACATGGAATCCTCAAATTATGGACCATCCCCTTTGGTGTCCCAAGCTGTCACCTTTGGGATCGCCGGTTCCAGACCATAATAGGTGCAAACAACTCATAGATAGGATCAAGAACACAAATATATTCATGCAAACACATAGGGCTCAGATCTGAAAACATGGCACTTGGGCCCAAAGTGACAAGCATTAAGAGCAACAAGTTGAAGCAAAGATGATAAACACCAAAGTAGATGATAGGCAACATGCCCCCAACAATCTGATAAACTATTACATGATCTAACTCATCCAATCCCTACCATCCCCTTTGCCTACAGCAGGGAATTACTCACACATGGAAGGAGAAGACATGGAGGGAGGATGGAGTGGTGATGATGATGACGATGGCGACGATCTCCCCTCTCCGGAGGCCAAATCAGTCTCCAGATTAGCCCTCTCGAAGAAGAATAGAGGGTGGCGGCGGCTCCGCGACAGAAACTGGAAAAACGACTTCTGTTCTGGGGTTTCCTCACCACGAGAATAAATAGGAGCCAAGGTAGGGCACCAGAGGGGGGAGGACCCTCCGAGGTGGCCTCCTGGCGCGGCCAGGGGTGGGGCCGCGCCAGCAGGGCGCCTGGGGGCCCCCCTGGCTGCCCTCTGGCCCCACTTCTGGCACAATGGCCCTTCGGGTGCGTGGATTTTCTGTGATTTTTCTTGGAATTTTCTGAGACACCTAAAAATCCATTTTCCTGCACACAATAAAACCATACATGCAGCTCTGCTGAAAACAGCGTCAGTCCGGATTAGTTTAGTTCAAATCATGCAAGAATGAGGGCAAAACAATAGCAAAAGTGTTTGGAAAAGTAGATACGTTTGAGACGTATCAGCTGGTAGGTTGGGCACCGACTGCCCAAGGCGTCGGTCCACTGTATGGGTATCTTACTTCAGAAGCTAGGCTGGGGTTGGAAAATATGGCCTGGTGGGGATGGTAAATCTAGGTTGTTGGACCTGGCTAAGATAGGATTAGCCTACGGTCAGCCTGGCTCTGATACCAAGGTTGTCAGGACCGGGATTTCGGGATGTAAATTTCCCAAAAGCGGACATTGTGCTTACCAGCCCCAGGATTACTGTTAGCTGATGAGGCACCTCTTGGTACAGAAAATTCCAAGCAAAGGTACAAATATGTAGTACAAGACCATTCTGGTCTATAGTACAACACGGGGTTTTCTAGCGGATGATGGCGGAAGCGGTTGCGACGCGTCGGCGTCTGTGGGACTCCATTTCCCACGGGAACAGCTGGCCGGGATAACTCCTATCTTCGCGGGGCTGCTATCCCAATAGTAGGCTCTGGGGTAGCGTCACGTCATTCCTTCCCTTGCAAGGAATCTGGCCAAGACAATAGTCAGGGACAAGCCAGTGAGTACTTTGAATGTACTCACAAACATTAAGAACATGGGTGAAACATAAACATGCTCAAAGATGATTTATGATCACTATGATAATCATGATGCGATAGGATATAACTTTAAGCAGGACGTTCGAGAAAAGGGGTATATGCAATCTGAAAGTAGAAATGAAATGAATAACTGGCATGCCACAGTCGGGCGTCTGGGCGACACCACAGAAAGGGCTCATAAGAAAAGGAAAATAAAGGACAAGAATGCCACAGTCGGACGTCTGGGCGACATCACATAAAGGGCTTATAAATAAAAAGAATGCCACAGTCGGACGTCTGAACGACGTCACCTAAAGGGCTTATAAATAAAAAGAATGCCATAGTCGGACGTCTGAGCGACATCACCT
>LR738713.1:752812245-752839027 GCA_902687465.1 Secale cereale | reverse complement strand
TAAAAAGAATGCCACAGTCGGACGTCTGAGCGACATCACCTAAAGGGCTTATAAATAAAAAGAATGACACAGTCGGACGTCTAAGCGACATCACCTAAAGGGCTTATAGATAGAAAGAATGCCACAGTCGGACGTCTGAGCGACATCACAGAAAGGGCTTATAAATAAAAAGAAATAACAGGGAATATCCAGGAGGTAGAACCGTCCTGCGGATACTCGTTGTTTCAAGTAATATGAATGGTTGGTCCACAATAAGGATAACTCACAATCATTATCTGACACAGGTCATAAATAAAGTTCTGGCTTAAATGTTCTCCTCCGAAGATCGACACTAAGACCGGTACTCGACCCATCCCAGACTGTAGTCTTTAACCATGGACACGGCTATTCGAATAGGTTCTATATCTCTGCAGAGGGTGTACTCTTTACCCACGGATAACGGATTTTCTATAGTCCTTCTGGACTAATTCCGTCTACGGTCTTTTAATTTGAAGACACGCCTGACTGCACACACCAGCCTAACTTACCCGTGTCTGGAATCACCCACGACACTAGTTAAGCCAAACATTAAGTGGGGAGGCTACAACCTCGACTAGCATGGGATCACTACAATTTATAACGCGCGCGAGAAACTGGGGACGCTATCCCCTTCGGCTACAACCGAAACACCCATGGCCCCGGACCAGGTGGCCTGCCTACCGGATGCAGCCGGTATCTTCCACCGTGGCCTCTCTGTACGGTGTGATAGAACAGGGGTCAACAAATTTACTAAACCGTACCCTACCTGAAGCAGGGACACGCGGTAGTACGAAACAAGTATGGGGGTTACCGGAGCAAGACTCGATCTGTGGTCGACTTAGGAGGTTATAAATATACTTTGCACAGTTAGGGCCTTAATGATCTCACAGTTCCCTGACAGGGGCACTCTCCTCATGCTACCAGCTGCCTTACTGCACATCCTCGTCACAACGAGATATCAGTCACGTGGTTGGTTCAGCGAAACACAACCTTCCTTCGGACTCCATCCGAAGTCTCACCAGGTAGATGTGGCATGAGGAGTAGTGGCTGTCACCAGTATCACATACTAAACTGAAAGGAAACCTTCACCTCATGATGATATGCAAGAGTATGCTTTCCACATGAAATAATGATGTTCAAATATTGGCATATCAATGGAGCTCATGAGACTAAGGCAAACAACACACAAATGGTATCATCACAAGGTTCAAGATGCTTGCCTTCAAGTAGATGGGAGGAGAAAAGCATTCCAAGAATTTTGGAAGCTTTCTCCCTCTTCGAAAATCCTAAAAGAATGAAAAGGAAATCAATACATAGACTTCGCACATCCCCAAAAAGTTGTCTGGAAAATTTTCACATAAATATGAAAATAAACTAGACAATATTTGGGAAACAACATAAAAAGAATCAACTTAATTGGATTTATAAATTAAAAGATATTGCCAGTCAAAGTTCAGTCAACTCTGATTTTAATAAAAACCAGAAAAAGGAAAACGAATCGGCTCAGAAGGCGTTTTCAAGGAAGAGAAGACGTACTTGGGAAAGTGCGCCTCCACTTAAACAGACGGGCTGGGGACGTGAGGGGCTGACAGTGGGACCCACGGGCCCACCTATCATGTTTGACTGCTCTAACTGCCTCCTTCCTCCTTCGCCCGACGGAGACGAAGCTCCGGTGATCGTCGGCAGCGAATGGCGACTTCTCAAGGGCGTTCGAGTGCAGGAATGGATCCGCGGGGTTGGTGCGGTCCTCCCGGTAGTCGAGGAGGTGACGGAAGTGGAGGAACGCGCCGGCGACGAGCTTCGCGGCGGACGGCAGCCTCGGGTGGAATTGGGGTTCTGACCTGCGGTGGCTCTCGAACTTGTTTGAGACCTCGGGCAACTTCGCAAGGTTGAATGGAGTCGAGTGGTGGTGCTGGTTGGACGGGAGGGGCTCGGGCTGAGGCGGATTGAGCTGGACTGCGGCGGCGGCTGTACTTCGCCGGAGTTGGGGAAGAAGCCTCCTCGAGGCGATTTCCTGTCATGGGAGTGCTCTATGGGATGGCTGGGGTTGCCTGAGACTGCGGAGGAGCTCGGGGCCTCCTTAAATAGGTGGATGAAGGCGGTTCCGCGACGGTTGTCGATAAGGACGCCGGCGACCGGCGTTCTGTTGCTCAGGGCGATGTGGCGGCGACGCACGCACGGGGACAAGCTTACTGACGTAACGGGGCTGTACCAGGGGGCAGGTGGCGGGCGCTGGTGGCTTGGGTGGCTCTGCCCGCAGCAGGGGCTGCCGGAGCTGTCCGCTAGCCGCCGCGGCCGACCTGACGGCGGTCTTGTGGAGCGCCAGGGCTGTCTCTGCGGCGCAGGGATAAGGCGGCGAGATGTTGGTGCGTGGGGAGTGGCTAAAACGTGCGCGAGGCGTCGGCCGAGGGACGCGGCGGCTCGGTGCGCGCGCGTGCAAAACGTGCGCTCTGGACGCGTCCAGAGCACGCACACGAGTCGCTCGACGAAATGCCTCTGCTAGCTAGAGAGCTTGGATGGAGCTAGGATTTAGCAGGTGTGGTCTTGGGTGTGAGGGGAGGTTAGTGGACATGACATTAGGCACTGAGGGCCAAGATCACAGTGCAAGGCAAAACTCATGTCAAAAATGGCCATGCATACCAAGTGCTCGAGAAAATGCTATGAGCATGTGGGCACTTCTTCTGGTGGCCAAAATCTCCAGATCAGGGTCTCTTTGGGTGAAGGGGGTGATGGCAAAGTTAGTTGAGCAGAACCAGAAACTTGCCAGTGCAAGTTTTGCAAAACTACAGTTCTGGACAGGAAATGGAAGGCATTGTTTCATGAACTAAAAATGTCCCAAAGGCTCCATTCTTCTGGACTTAAGGGTTTTGCAAGATGGGTTACAAGCAGGAGGAAACTCAAGAGCACTGGAGCAATATAAGCTAGGGTTGCAGTGCAAAATGTCAAACTGGACTAGAACAAAAAAGGGGTTGATTCACTCAATTTTTCCATAGGACCCAAAGGGGTTTTTGCATAAAGTTGAATAACATACTCCTATGAACATCCCATAATTTTGGTGGAAGCACTAGGGAAATAATTAATGGGGTTGTAGTGTAATCTGGTCTACTGGACCAGATTGGGAATCATGTTGTGGAGCTCAAAATATCAAATGAAAAAACTATATTCTTGCATAAAAGTGATCTAATAACCTCACATGACATCTCCAAATTTTAGTTGGAATTTTTAGATAAACCTGTCAAAGGGTTGTAGTTCAAATGGGGCCTTATCTTAAGGGAAAACCATTTTTTAGAGTGAAAGGGATTTAGGGAGAGATTTATATAATTAATTTTTATAGACAACAGAAAAGTTTCATTAGGAGGGCAAGGGAGTTTATCAGAAAATGGGAAGCTATCGCTTGAGGTAAAAACTCCAGCATAACAGGAAAAGGAGGTCCTGAAATCAAAAGAAGAAACTAGCAAGTGAAATTTTTAATTTCCTGGCAAAACTTTAATTAATAAAACATTGTTAAAATTTTGGGGTGTTACACAAATGCTCATAACGTTTGCATCTGCTCCTGCAATAGATCTGTCACCTAGCGGTGCATCAAGGACATAATACTTCTGTGCAGCAATGAGGATAATCCTCAGATCACGGACCTAGTATGCATCATTGCTACTAACATCTTTCAACTTATATTTCTCTAGGAACATATAAAAATAAACCGGGAGCTATATCGCGAGCTATTGATCTACAACATAGATATGCTAATACTACCACGACTAAGTTCATGATAAATTAAAGTTCAATTAATCATATTACTAAAGAACTCCCACTTAGATAGACATCCCTCTAGTCATCTAAATGATCACGTGATCCAAATCAACTAAACCATGTACGATCATCACGTGAGATGGAGTAGTTTTCAATGGTGAACATCTTATGTTGATCATATCTACTATATGATTGACGCTCGACCTTTTGGTCTCTAGTGTTCCGAGGCCATGTCTGTACATGCTAGGCTCATCATGTTTAACCCGAGTATTCTGCATGTGCAAAACTGTCTTACACCCGTTGTATTTGAACGTAGAGCTTATCACACCCGATCATCACGTGGTGTCTCGGCACGATGAACTATCGCAATGATGCATACTCAGGGAGAACACTTGTACCTTGAAATTTTGTAAGGGATCATCTTATAATGCTACCGTCGTTCTAAGCAAAATAAGAAGCATAATAAGATAAACATCACATGCAATCAAAATATGTGACATGGTATGGCCATCATCATCTTGTGATTTTGATCTCCATCTCCAAAGCATCGTCATGATCTCCATCGTCACCGGCTTGACACCATGATCTTCATCGTAGCGTCGTGGTCGTCTCGCCAACTATTGCTACTACTACTATCACTAACTCATAGTGATAAAGTAAAGCAATTACATGGCCTTAGCAATTCATACAATAAAGAGACAACCATAAGGCTCCTGCCAGTTGCCGATAACTTTACAAAACATGATCATCTCATACAATAACGTATAAATCATCACGTCTTGATCATATCACATCACAACATGCCCTGCAAAAACAAGTTAGACGTCCTCTACTTTGTTGTTGCAAGTTTTACGTGGCTGCTACGGGTTTAGCAAGAACCGTTCTTACCTACGCATACAAAACCACAATGGTTTTTCGTCAAGTATGTGATGTTTTAACCTTCACAAGGACCGGGCGTAGCTACACTCGATTCAACTAAAGTGAGAGAGACAGACACCCGCCGGTCACCTTTAAGCAATGAGTGCTCGTAACGGTGAAACCAGTCTCGCATAAGCATACACGTAATGTCGGTCCGGGCCGCTTCATCTCACAATACAGCCGACTCAAAGTATGACATGCTGGTAAGAAGTATGACTATTATTTCCCACAAGTCACTGTGTTCTACTCAGCATATCATCTACGCATAGACCTGGCTCATGATGCCACTATTGGGGAACGTAGTATTTCAAAAAAAAATCCTACAATCATGCAAGATCTATCTACTAGATGCATAGCAACGAGAGGGGAGAGTGTGTCTACGTTCCCTCGTAGACAGAAAGCGAAAGCGTCTAGTGACGCGGTTGGTGTAGTCGAACGTCTTCACGATCAAACCGATCCAAGCACCGAACGTACGGCACCTCCGCGTTCAGCACACGTTCAGCTCGATGACGTCCCACAAGCTATTGATCCAGTTGAGCTTCACGGGATAGTTTCGTCAGCACGACGGTGTGGTGACAGAGATGATGAAGCTACCGACGCAGGGGTTCGCCTAAGCACTCCAACGATATGATCGAGGTGTGTTTCTGTGGAGGGGGGCACCGCACACGGCTAAAACAATGTTTATTGTGTGTCCTTAGGTGCCCCCCTATCCCGTATATAAAGGAGCAAGGGGGGAGGGCCGACCGTCCCTACAAGGCACGCCAGGAGTAGGATTCCTACTCCTAGTAGGAGTAGGAATCCCCTTTCCTATTCCTACTAGGAGTAGGAAAGGAAGAAGAAGGAGGGAAGGAAGGGGAGAGGCACCTCCCCCCACTCCTAGTCCAACTAGGATTCCCAAGGGGGGCGGCCAGCACTAGTGGGCTGCCTCTCTCTTTTCCCTCATGGCCCACTATGGCCCATACTCCCCCGGGGGGGTTCTGGTAACCCCTCCAGCACTCCGGTTTTATTCGATAACACCCGGAACACTTCCGGTGTCCGAATATAGTCGTCCAATATATCAATCTTTATGTCTCAGACATTCCGAGACTCCTCGTCATGTCCGTGATCTCATCCGGGACTCTGAACTACATTTGGTACATCAAAACTCATAAACTCATAATACCAATCGTCATCGACCGTTAAGCGTGCGGACCCTACGGGTTCGAGAACTATGTAGACATGAGCGAGACTCATCTCCGGGCAATAACCAATAGCGGAACCTGGATGCTCATATTGGTTCCTACATATTCTACGAAGATCTTTATCGGTAAAGCCGCATAATAACATACATTGTTCCCTTTGTCATCGGTATGTTACTTGCCCGAGATTTGATCGTCGGTATCACTATACCTAGTTGATCTCGTTACCGGCAAGTCTTTTTACTCGTTCCGTAATACGTCACCTCGTGACTAACTCATTAGTCATTTGCTTGCAAGGCTTATTATGATGTGTATTACCGAGAGGGCCCAGAGATACCTCTCCGACACTCGGAGTGACAAATCCTATTCTTGATCTATGCCAACACCACAAACACCTTCGGAGACACCTATAGAGCATCTTTATAATCACCCAGATACGTTGTGACGTTTGATAGCGCACAAGGTGTTCCTCCGGTATTTGGGAGTTGCATAATCTCATAGTCATAGGAACATGTATAAGTCGTGAGAAAGCAATAGCAGTAAAAACTAAGTGATCAAGTTGCTAAGCTAACTGGTGGGTCTTGTCCATCACATCATTCTCCTAATGATGTGATCTCGTTCATCAAATGACCATACCTATCTATGGTTAGGAAACATAACCATCTTTGATCAACGAGCTAGTCAAGTAGAGGCATAATAGGGACACTCTATTTTGTCTATGTATTCACACATGTACTAAGTTTCCGGTTAATACAATTCTAGCATGAATAATAAACATTTATCATGTTATAAGGAAATATAAATAAAAACTTTATTATTGCCTCTAGGGCATATTTCCTTCAGAGAAATCAAGTGAGAAGAAAGTGAAGAATAGACGTTGCTACTTATGTCGTGAGAAAGGTCATGTCGCTTCTTCATGCACTAGTGGTAACTTATCCAACCCAATTTTTATTGATGATATCTATTCACTTGGGAAGATAAGGTTGGCAATGTGTTTGCCAAGTTTGTTGGTACTCAAAGTGGTGTCAAGAAAAGAACCATTTGGGTATCCAATCCTATTGTGACTAACCTCTTAGGACCCAACTTGGTTGGGGACCAACAAGCTCAAACTTGATCAATAGGTGTTTTGGAGGGCATTGGAGACTTGGCTACATTATGAAGAATTAAGGGGTCTTCATCATTCATATTGTCTCAAGCCAAGTCATTCGGGTTATCAAGTGTCTATCTTATATACAATGTGCCTCCTTGCGGTAACTTGTACTGAAATTGTTTACGTTGAAAGTTACTTGCCCCTTAGCATGTTATGGTTTTGTACCTTGCATGTGTTTGTATATGTTGTGCTTCCAATGTGCTTATCTTGAGTAATCAAGTATGTGTATGTTGGTTTGCACACCATGTACGTGTGAGTCTTGTTGAGCCTTTTTGTTTCTTGGGTGTATCTTAGTTGGCTCTTGTTAGATAGTAATGGATCATCCCATTTTGGGGGAGTGATGTGCTTTGTGCACTTCACGATCCTACAAATGTATGTACATGAGGAATACCACCTAGTGTTGATATTTCAAGGTTATCTAGTCTCTATGTGGTATGTATTCTCATGAGAAATTCAAATTCTAAATGGTCCATTAATTATCTCTTATTGGATCATCGTATTGCCTCTTGTTAAGTTTTCATTGGCATCACATTATGGGGGAGTAATATGCTATGTGTAGATTACAAACCTAGAAAATGTCTACATTTGAGATATTGTCACCTAGAGTTGATATTGTAAATTATCTTGTTCCTAGATGGCATGTTAGCTCTACAAGTTGCCATTTGCTTGTGTTTGCTATGAAGATGATGATGGATATCTTTACAAACTACCACCTGGAATTATTTCCGACTACTTCTTGTCTCTTCACAATTGGTACTCATTTATGTGGTACAAATTGATAATCATCCTTACATTGGTTTTTCTTTTCTTTTGCCTTTTTCTTGCCAAGGATTGTGTCAACTCCCATTGTCGTCCGTGCCACTTGTGGATCTTGTTGTTCTGTTGATCTCGTCTAGTGTTTTCTAGATATAGTGAAAGTGGTGATCCCACCTTATGCATTTTGTATTCAAATGCAAATTCTCTATAATGCACAACTCTCAGGGGAGCTATCATATTCTCTATGGAACACTCTTCGTGTGATCCTTATCAAGTGTGTAGCGGAAGGCAAGCCGTTTCTTTTTGGTACTTTGTGCCATCATGAAACTTTGTAGAGGGCTTGGTTTGTTTGTAACCATCCTCTCTTTTGGGAGTTCGATATCTATCTTTTTGCGTGTATCAATGGATATCTCATTCCTTGATGTATCTTTTAATGATATCTTCCAATTGATGATTTCTCTATTTGGTATCCTATTTTCTCTTGGTATTTATTTTTCATTTGGTATCGTATCTTGAAAGTCTTGAGCATGCATAATTACTTCATGTATTTTCTTTGACATGTTTTCTTTCTTAGACCCAATATATAGGGGAAACTCCACCTAGTCTCAATTTGGATGAGATGTTCATGAAATTCATTTTCATACACACACACACACACACACACACACACACACACACACACATATATATATATATATATATATATATATATATATATATATATATATATATATATATATATATATATATATACATATATATATATATAGAGAGAGAGAGAGAGAGAGAGTGGCACTATTCTGATCCCAAGATTGGAATAGTTATTTGGATCACGATGCCCCTATAAAGGCGCGACATGAAATTCCCGAGAAAAAAAACGAGGGAAAAAATCCACACCTCCTGCCCCACACACCTCCCCAACCCGATCCCCACCACCCGCCCCCGATCGATCCGCCGCCCGCACCCCGCTCCAACCGGCACCGCCGGCCCCGCGCCACCCGCACCCCATCCCAACAGGCGCCGCCGGCCCCGCGCCACCTGCACCCTACCCCAAGTGGCACCGTTGGCCTCGCGCCGCCCGTACCTCCCCCAGTCAGTGCCGCTCGACCCCCGCCCCAACCAAGCCCGTCGCTGATAGCTGCCTCGCACCCTCGACGTTGAAGAACACCACGCGCCTCCGTCGGCCCAGCCACTACCTCCTCCTCCTCCGGGTGATACTCCTCCATCGCCAGTGCGCTTGGATCCGGTGATGCCACCGACCACCAGAGCTAGCTGACGCCCTCGCTCACATCTGGTCACCTCTGCCGCCGGTACCCCACGCGCATGAGTCTAGCCACCTCCCCCTATTGTCGCGGATGACCCTTCCATGTGTCCTCGCGCACGCCTGCTGCATCCCGATCAAGGTTGAGGGAGAGAAGTTCGGCCTGGCCAGCAAATTCAGTTTGATGTTTCCCTTTTTTTGAAACAACTTCAGTTAGATGTATACATGCTTCAGTTTGATGTGTGCATTCGGACGTATGGTTAATAAATTAGCTCGAAAATACGAATTTGGTGGAACTTGTAACGTTTTCAAAATTCCTTTTAAACCGTTCAAAGTTAGAAAAAACTTTCAACATGAAAAAGTAGCGCAATTTCATAAGCTTTCCAACGCCATATCATTTGCCTCAATTGGATTAGCCATTTAGAAATGGCATCGAAAATACGAACTCGGCTGTTCGTTTTGCGAAATTTTACATTTTTCCAAATTACTCTTTAACCATAGAGAATTAGAGAAAACTTTCAACACGTGGAAGGAGCGGTTTTGCAGCAGCTTTCCAACGCCGTATTATTTGCCTCATACCGATAAATGGTTTAGAAATGCGATCGAAAATACGATTCACGTTTTTTGTGTGAAGAAAAAACGGTTTTCAAAACTGCTCTTAAACCGCTTACATTTACCAAAAAATTAAATTGGGTCATGATATGGGTGTCCATACCTTTCCAACGGTATATCACAAGCCCCATTTGGGAAATGTCGGCGGAACTTCAACCTAGTTCAGAGGGAAGTTCAACATACTACTAGCAGGCATGTCAGGTTGTGATCAGAATATTATTCTCATCCCGTGATCAGAATAGTATATATATATAATATATATATATATACCTAATAATAAAGCACGGATTGAATCCGTCGGGTTCACCGTCACAATACGCTTTCACCCAGTCGTAATACGCTTTTACGATTCGTATATACAAAATTGTAATATAAACGAGGTGGTACTAATTTGGGGATGTCCAACGACCCTTCCTCTCGATCCCATCTAGACCTCCAGCCTACCTCCACCTCCTGGCATGCTCCGCCCAGTCTCACTGCGCCACAAGGGCGATCGGATCTGTGGGAATCCATCACCTGTTCTGGGAGTGAGTGGACGGGGGACGCGAGGCGGCGGCGACGCTGGTGCTCCTCCAGCGAGGCGCCGGACTATGGTGAGGCAAGAAACAAGAGGAGACGGCGGATATCGGACCCGTGGGAATCCACCTCCTGTTCCGGGAGTGAGTAGATGGGTGATGTCGGGCGGCGGTGGTGCTGGTTCGAGGAGGTGCCGGTGCAACGTTTGCATGGTCAAGTGCACTTGGCTTCAGGCCCTAGGAGGCGCTATCAAATCCACGGCCGCGCTGCTGTGTTGACCAGGAGTCCAGGACGACCTGCTCGTGCAGTGCGCTGCGGCCGGCTACTAAAGCGGAGAGACGCGGGCCGAGGGTAAAGCTGGCAGGGTGCTTTAGATGGGATGCACTTGGATGGGGTGGAGAGGTGAAGGAGGACGTGGTACAGATCCCCGTACAGATCAGGAGCAGTTGTGGTGCCTACATATGTGTACCTCGTTGTTTTCTCCAAGCCCATAAAATATGTAGCAATTCATATTAGGTCTTCTTTATTCAGGTAAGATAGCCGAATATACCTTGGTTAATTTTATATTGTTCACATGCATTTACTTTATTCAACTGATGATCGGGTCTTCTTTTACTTTTGTTCCCCAACCGTAGACTCGTAGTCTCGGTTGAGGCCATGCATGGAGAAGGTGAGCTTGCATTTCTGAACATACGTTATAAACTGAATCATCAAAAAAGTATGGTGATAGCCAGCATTACGGTGCTCTAAAAGTATGCAATGATGATCCCAAAAGAACAATTGCTATGCAACACAGTGGTGGACATTGACATTTTGGGTTTTTGTTGTGAGTTCTGTTGAACATTTCTCTAATTGATCTTCCATCAAAAAATGTAATTAAGCTTTCCTTATCAACGTTGTCAGAGGACGATTTGATTATTGGAAATTTGATTGAAGATCTCAATGATGGCAATTTTATGTACAGTTGTTCAAATGATGGCTATTCCATGCATTATTGTTCAGCTCCTGCTTTCTGACCGGTAGCAAATTTTTACTTACTAAGAGCATCTACAACCGGTCCATTCAAATCCTATCCAAACGTCTGGACGAATAACCTGGTCATCGTCTGGATAGGAGAGAGAAGATAAAAAAGGTAACCTAACCAGACACCCAATAGGAAAATGAATGAAAAAAGGGGGAGCATGGTTGTGTGTGTGCAAAATAAGGGCTCAAAGCACATACACCCGTACACTGGTTGGACGTGTCCATAGACATTTGAGAAGCCAAATTTTCCCATTGTGATTGTAGATGCCCTAAGCAAATGTATTATTTGGGATTTTGGTCCTTCTATAACTGTGTTTTACTTCCTACAATTGTTAATGCATTTTTTGGCCCACCCAATGTTGGTGGTTTCTTTAACCCGTTACAATGCATGGGCTCTTTTGCTAGTATATATATATGGTGGGTCTATTATGATAACACCCCTTAAGACCCTTATTGTAATAACACTCGGCTTATTCTAATAACACTTCCGCACTGCGAAACCAGCGAACCGACCATGTACGCACCTCCGATATGGACTGCAGGAATCAAGGAAAAAAACTCCAACAATCCAACCACCCATCGCACTTTTTCTCACCCCGAGCGGGCGCACGACCCCCACCTTTTCCTACCTTCTTCCCCGCACGCGCATCCCCACTGCCAGCGTGCCCCATCCCACGCCCTTCTTCATCGCCAGTGCGTCCCATCCCACCGCCTTCTTTGCTGCCGGTGCACCCTATCCTGCCGCCTTCTTCGCCACTGCGTGCCCCTTCCCACGGTCTTCCCCACCACCTCCCGCCCCTCTCCACCCTCCCTCGGCCCACCACCTCCTTGCCCCGATCCACACCTTCCAGACCCCGACACCTCCACCAACGGTCGCGCGGGCCTCCCTCCCACTACCGCCTCCCTCCTCTCAAGTGGTCGGCTTCCCAAGTGCCGACGCGCATCCCATCTCCCCAATCCCCAGATCCGCTAGGAGGATCCCGCGCTCACCGCGCTACCACCGGCGAATTCGCTGGATTCGGCCTCCCTGATGGTCATGGAGTATGAAGACCACCGGATCCCCCCTCCCTCGCGACGATAGGCTCTCCTCCAGATTGCCTACCACGACCATGACGGGGGGAGGCACCCCCCCACTGCCTCTCTTCAGCGACAGGGGTCACCGGCCACTCTCCCCTCCCTGTTCCGCCACCTCCCTCCCAACTGTGGCACGACTGGTGGCGCTGTGCAGCCGGCTCCTCCGGGCGAGCTTGCAGATAATGTGACGAAGAGAGCCGACAGTCTTCGGCCTGCGGGTGGCGGCTGCCTCTGTCCTCCTCTCCTCCTACGCCCCAGCAGCAACAGGAAGATGGCGCTGAGGTGCAGTGCTCCTCTGTTTGCAGTTCCGTTGGTGCAAACATGCGTTTTTTGGCGCGGATCATTTCCTTTCCTGCCTTCGTGACCCATGTGCCATTCGCAAGGTGAAGCCGCCTCCCATTTTGCAGGGGTGTGTGCGTGTAGTAAGGCAGCCGCAATGGTGCAGTCCGGCAGGGTAGCGTGTGCAGTGCTCACCCGATGCAATTCAGTTTTTTCTTGTGTGTTTAGTTTTACAGTGTGGTGCAGCTCACTCTTGTTGTTTTGTAGCTCACTCTTTTTTTCTTTGCAGCTCACTCTTTTTTCCTTCTGAAATCATTTGAAGTGCACTCACTAAGAAAGAGAAGAGAACATCGATGTTCATTTGAAGTTTGATTAGTTGTTTATGGGAAACACATAGAGAAAAGGGGAGTAAGAATGGATGGTCATTTTGTATAAGCAAGTCTTCCCCTGGTGCAGTTCTTTTGGGTACTACATCGTTGATTCTGCTGTGTACTAGATGGTTGTGTGGCTGTGTAAAAAATAATGAATGGATATGTATGTTTTTAGGCTCACTTTGTTCTCTCATGCAGTGCACTGTAAAACTCCTTTGTGGTTCACTTGGTAATCCAAAACAAAAACACGTCGGAAAGCAGCTCACTTCTCATTACATGTGGTTCACTTGCTCAGTCCCTGCGGCCCACTTGCCTGGTCTACGCACGGAAAAAAATTGAGTTTGGAAAAAACTCATGCGGTTCACTTTCGGTAGTGTCGCGGCTCGTTTACGGTAGTCTCGAGGTTCACTTTACATAGTATCGCAGTTCACCAACGCTCGACATGGAGTGCACTCCACCTCGTTTGGGAAAATTTACTTCCCACAAAAAAGAAATCATGCAGTGCACTTGTCGGTCTCACGAAGTGCGGTTTTTAGTCTGAAAGCAGTGCGGTTTTTTGTCTGATGCAGTACATACGACGATTTTGGTCTCGCGAAAAACAGAGTCTCCGCATTTTGTTAAAATCAACATTGCTCTTAAACCGTAAGGAATTAGAGAGAGTATTCTACATGAAAGGGTTGCGTCTCGTCGATATCTTTCCATCGGCGTATGATTTGAATCATTTCGACCAGTGGCTTGTTAAAATTTCGCGAAAAACAGCCGCTGCCACTCGTCGTCCGCTGCATGATTTTCAAAATTAACTAAAAATCGTAAGGAATCTCAAAAACATTTCAAGATATGAAAGTTGCGCCTTGTCCATAGCTTTTCAACGGTATATTACACGCCTCGTTCCGACAAAACGTTCAAAAACTGGAGCAAAAATAGTACCGAAAATTTGAAAAAAAAATGAAAAACAGAGTTCCGTGATTTAGTAAATTTGAAACTGCTCTTAAACTGTAACGAATTAGATAAAATAATATATATGAAAAACATGCCTCTCGATGATACCTTTCCGACGGTGTATCATTTGCTTCATTTCGGCAAGAGGTTTAGAAAACAACGCGAAAAACGCTCGCTACGACTCGTGGTGCGCCGCACCGTTTTCAAAACTGCTCTTAAACCGTGATGAATCTCGGAAAGTGTTCAACATGTCAAAGTTGGGCCTAATCCATAGCTTCTCAACAGTATATTACACGCGCCGTTCCGATAAACGATTAAAACACTAGAGCGAAAACAGTACCAAAAAAACACAGCGTGCGGTTTTTTCGACACGAAGTTCACTTGCATGAGTACTGCAGCACACTTAGTTCTAACAATGACGTGCACTTGCATTAAGTTTGCAATGCGGAAGTGTTATCAGAATAGTTATTCTGCTAATATTAGCATAATAGACCGGCTGTATATATGTGGAGTTTGTCCTATGTATTGGTGTTTCTAACTCTTTGGTCCCAATGAGTTTGGGTACCATTTTGTTTGTGTTGTTATTCTAGGAACAATTGGAGATGCATTGGATGCTCGGCTCACTCACAAGGAAGGTGTTGTCACCATGTGCTTATTGGAGTCAAGCTAGGATGATCAATGAACTACTTTCTACCTTCAATTGGTATCTACTACATCATTCCAATGATATCTCGGTAACAAGTATTATCATCTACTTCATGCACACATTTCTTGCATCAACCTTGTGTAGGTTGTATCATGGCATGTTATTATTTATTTCTTGTTGATACTCGTTTCCTTTCTCAAAGTACCAACAATGATCTCTTGTTGCTAGTTGTGATTGAAAGAACATGCGGTGTCCCCATGTTTGGTTTTGGTAATTGATGACAATCTTTATGGACTAATGTTGCCTTGAGTTGTATTTGAAGGGTTTGTCCATAGGCTTTTCTTGGAGTCCATTTGTTGGTTTTAAGGAGAGTTTGTAATGACCAAGGTGCTATTAAGGAATTATCCAAAGATTGGTCTTGTGAGTGTTGAGCTTATTGCAAGCACGTCTTGAAGAAGAAGAGTGTGTGATCATTCATGTTTACCTTCAAGACATCATCCAAATAAAGAGAGTTGGAAAAGATTCAAGGTTGATCAATACTAAGTCAAAGTGTGAATCAAGTTGATCTACACATAAAGCGTGGAAGATGTACCGAGAGTGATCAAGTGATCCCATGGTAAGGTAAGCCTTGTCCTTCACGCTTTGTGTACTGACCCATGGTCTACGTGAGAGTTCTATGTGGGGTTAGGTATGTTTCCATGGGCTTGCGTCAAGAGGAAGATATTATACAACCCATGGAGGATGACATGAAGTGGTGATCATCATCAAGTTTGCGGTGCGCAAGTTCAAGTGGAGCATTACGAAGAGATCAAGTGCTTGAAGCTTGCCGTCCATTGTGGTGACAATGGACTTGTGAATATGTGCCGAAGAGTGGCTCATCCATAGTGGAGTATGGGGGAGAAATCTACTAGTCTTCACTGAGCCAACGCAATCAAGAAAGATGGTCCAACTTGAGGGAGTCAAGATCATCATCATCCAGCTCAAGTGGACTATGTGCAAGGCAAAGGTTTGCCCTTGATAGGTTTTCTATTTTACCGTTCTCATGGTAGTAGTTGGGAGACCAGATTATAGGATCGATTGCCGTACTATCAAGGGTGGCTCTCGATGAGCAGCTTGATCGTATCGCTCGTAGAGAGCTCAAACCATTGCATCCTTGCATCATCTTTATTGGTTCTTGTTTGGTTTTTCTCCTTGTGAGATTTGGAGCTTTTGGTCATCTTGATGACAAGCTCGAGTTCATCGAAAATGGAGTTCACTCTTGCATCCTCTATGATGTTTTCGATGTTGGAGGTTATGTCGGTTCTTCTCTGATGGAGGGTTCACTCCTCTATATCGTAGGCATACCTCCCTGTCTCTTCTTACTATAACCAGTCGTTGTTTTGATGCTACTCGTCTTCCTCTATCCATCAAGCTTGAGTTTGCTCAATTCGGAGCTCATTTGCGGAAGTTATGGCAGTTCAGGGCATTCTTGTTGCTCCTGCGGTAGTACCGCTGGACCAAAGCGATAGTACCGCTTATAGCCACAAGAGGTAGTACCGCTGGTCCACAGCGGTAGTACCGCCCATGGCTATAAGCGGTAGTACGGCTCCGGTTCTGCACTAGTGTCGCCTTGATTCGAGACATTCGCTTCTCGTGTCGGGTTGGGCGGCAGTAGGAGCGGCAGTAGGCGCAGTAGTACTGCTTATAAGCGGTAGTACCGCCCTACCACCGCTGCTAGTCCCGCTCGGGGGCTTTCTCTCTCTTTTTTTCTCTCTGTGGCGCTCTGTGAGGTCCCAGCGGTAGTACCGCTAGGCCGAGCGGCAGTACCGCTGCAGCCAGCGGTAGTACCGCTCGCTGGGGGCTGGTTGGTGGGGATAACGGTTGGATTCCCCCCCCCCCTAAAAGGGGGTCTTATTCCCCATTGAGCCTCATCCTTTGAGCTCGTGTTCTTCCCCCATTGTTGACCTTCTTTGAGCTTGCTATCTCTCAATCCCTCCATGGATTCTTGCTAGTTTTGGGGGGAAAGAGAGAGGAGATCTAGATCCACCTTTCCACCAATCACTTTCTCCTCTATGTGAGGGGAACCCCTTGGATCTAAATCTTGGAGTTCTTGGTGTTCTCCTTCTTGTTCTTCCTCTCTTTTCCCTCCCTAGCATTAGTTGCTTTGGTGGGATTTGAGAGAGGACTTGGGCACTGTGTGTGCCCTTGCCATTGCATTTGGTGCATCGGTTTGAGTTCTCCACGGTGATACGTGGAAGTGAAGTTGAGAAGCTTATTACTCTTGGGTGCTTGGTACCCGTGAACTTGGTCCTCTTGCGTGCTTGGGCACCCTAGACGGTTGAGGTCACCGCAGAGCCATATTCCATTGTGGTGAAGCTTCGTGGTGTCGCTGGGAACCTCCAATTAAGTTGTGGAGGTAGCCCCAACCTTGGTGGTGTTTGGAGCTCAATCATTGTGGTGTAAAGCTCTGGGCAAGTGTCGGGGTCTCCAATTAGGTTGTGGAGATCGCCCCGAGCAATTTGTATGGGTTCGGTGACCGCCCCCAAGGGTTTCCATTTGTACGGGTTCGGTGACTGCCCTCAAGGGTCCCTTAGTGGAATCACGGCATCTTGCATTGTGCGAGGGCGTGAGGAGATTACGGTGGCCCTAGTGGCTTCTTGGGGAGCATTGTGCCTCCACACAGCTCCAAACAGAGATTAGCATCCGCAAGGGTGTGAACTTCGGGATACATCATCTTCTCTGTCGTGGATTTAGCACGGCAGATGTCCTAGCAAAAGGACTTAGTCGTGAGGCCATCGCTACGGGTTAGCTTAAAGGGGTTAAAGCGGATGAAGGACACGGGGATTTTACACTAGTTCGGCTCCTTCGATGAAGGTAAAAGCCTACTTCTCGTTTGGGATGGTATTGCTTGGGCTTCGATGACCAGGGAGCGAATCCGCTTTGCCTGTGTCTCGAGCTGTTGTTTTCTGTCTTGAACCGTCGCCGGGTCGTCCCTTTATATAAGAGGTGACGCCCGGTCCGGTTTACAAAGTCCCGAGGCCGGCTCATAAACGTGTCCGCCTCGGTCTCTGCTCTTTCTATCTTGCATCCCAAGTTACACAGCATGATGGTTTACAAATCACGGGCCCTATCATATGGGCTCTAAGCCTCTTGGGCTTATAACCTCCTACTCCATACGAAGCTGGGCTTTTGATAATACAATCTTGATAACTTAAACCGGACCCTCATGTTGGTTTATACCTGGTAGTAACATCCCTGACATTAGGCCCCAGATTGATTTGAACCTGTTCATGTCAATCTCCAATGTCTTGTACAACTTTTCATTTCCGCAGCTTCAGAATGTTTTGTAAACTGGCGTGACGTCATCCCTTTGTGTCACCTTAAACCGTTGTGACATCATCTGCGCATTCAATGCCTTCACCTGTTTTTTACCTTTACTTATTAAAGCTCCGAAGATCGAGGCGACGGCTCAATCCATATCCGATTTTTTGTCTCCTCGATTCCTGCGCCTGCCGTTTTATCTCCTCGGCTTATAAATAGGGTCGAGGGCCATCTCTTTATCCCCTCTGCTTCGTCTTCCTCTGGCCTCCAGCGCTCAAGCTCCGCTGCCGTCCTTCGAGCTCGTCGTCTTCACCAAACCCGGCTGCTGCATCAACCTGAGCGCGTCCAGAGCTTCGTCGCTGTCCTTCCGCTTCCTCAGGTGCATTACTTCTTCTTCCCCATAGATCTTAGTTCTAGGGTTTCTTGGTAGCTCGCCCACGAACCCTTGTTCTTCGAAGTTCATCACCGTAGGTAGTCCTCAGCTGTAGATATAAAACCTTTTAGGTCAACTCTCGTGCTCATGACTCCGCTCCATCTTTATGATCTTAGTTTCCTAATACTGCTTGTAAAAACTGGATTTGTAAAAATCGTCACTGTCTTCAACGAATATGACTTGAATTATCTTGATTTTCTCCTATGTTGTAGATCCATATTTTACCACTACTCATGTGAAAGTTGTTTCTCACACTTTAGATCTGCAACTATCTGCTTATATCACCGGTTCAATTGTAACATGCGCCTTATATGCATGTGCTGACGGTTTAGATTTAGACATGTATCCCGTAATTGGCGATTTAACCTTTCACTTCTAAGCTTCATAACAGGTAGCTGTCTCGTTCATACTTGCTCTGGATCAGTATGTACCATTAGTCCCTTGCTTAAACCGTCAATTAGGTCAATACCTTCATAAACATGTCGGTTTATGTCTAGTGGATCGTAAACTGGATCTTGTATTGCATTTTTCAGCATTCCCTCTTTGAAAAAGATGACTTCAACAGCGAAACAGTTTGTTGCCTGCAACTGGGTTCCGTCCCGGATCACCGAGGACGATTTAGAAAAGGCAGCCTCAATTGGTGTTCTGGGTCCGAAGGAAGTTCTGCACTGGCAGGCCCCTGGGAAGGAGTGTCCTCCTAAGCCTAAGGAGGGAGTGACCATCATCTTTTTTTATCATCTGGCCCGGGGCTTTAGCCCTCCTGGTTCAAAGTTCTTCCGCGATGTTTTAGCCGATTTTCAACTCCATACACAAGATATAGGTCCCAATTCCATATCAAACATCTGCAACTTCCAAGTCTTCTCAGAAGCATATCTGCAAGAGGAGCCATCCGTAGAGTTATTCCGGGACTTCTTCCATCTAAATCGCCGGACTGAATTCTTCGACGGGCCCCATACTGAACTTGGCGGTATGAGCATCCAGAAGAGGAAAGATGTCAGCTTTCCCCACGCCACTCTTCACAGCCACCCTAAGGAGTGGTATCAGACATGGTTCTACTGCAAGGACACTTCACCAGAGGGAGAAAACCCACTGCCGGGTTATCGCCCTTATCGCCTGACAGCGGATCACCCTTTCCCGCAGCGTCTGAGTGCCCAAGATCGGGCTCGATATGCCCCCTAGCTTTCCAAACTCAAGGCCTTTGTGGCCAACGGGTTAGCTGGTGTTGATTTTGTTCGCTGCTGGCTCTCCTGGAGCATCCTCCCATTAAGTCGGCGCTCCGGTTTAATGTGCGAGTATCCAAAGGACCCTCAGCGTCACACAGACATAGTGCTTCCAGACAATGAAGTCACTGAGTCTGCTAAGAAGATGTTGAATATCCCCCTGGAGGAGTGCAGCCGGACCGGTTTAGCACCTTTCTGTGTGAACAACAAACCGCCGTCGGTAAGATTATTCTATCCCTTTCCTTTTGCTTTAATCCGTCCACATTGCTTGTCTTCAATATGTTTTTACTCCTTTACACAGGCCAATGACCCCTTCTGGAAGAGGAAGGCTCAAGACAAACCGGCGAAGGCAACTCGCAAGAAGAGCCAGGCCGTAAAGAAACACAAGAAGAATCCTGTCGCCGCTTCCAGTTCAAACCCCGAAGAAGATGATCCGGCTTTTGAGGTACTGCTTGGTTCTTACACCTTTTAACTTTCCTTTGTCTATATTTATATTAACAATATCCAATCCCAGGATCCGGCAGAAGGGAGTAAAGCGGATGAAGTCAAGGTAATCTCTCTTTCCTCTGATTCAGAACTGTTGCCGCCCAAAATTCGTCGTGTAGCCCGGAAGTATCCATTTTATCATCCTTATGCTCAATTGGACCCCAATTTTCTTTTGAAGAAGCAGCAGCATGAGGCTCGCTGGACCACACGCCATAGTGGTCACGTGGTTGAATCATCCGGACTACCCCACACACCGCCTCGAAGACGCCGCTCAGAGGTTTTGCTTACTCCAACCACTCTTCATCCAAAAGCAGGTCTTATTCGCAAACCTCTTAAACCATCTGATCCAAACTATCAGGAAACTCCTCTATCTTCTTCCGGCGAGTCAACTGCTACCGAAGTCCCGGTGCTTAAGACCGTCCCTGGGTAAGTCATCTTTCAGTATGTCCGGCTTATCTTTCCTTTTTGACTTGTGATTTTCATTATTCCTTTAATCTTTTCAGTATGCCCAAGCCTAGCAAGAAGGCGAAATTGAATAAACCGGCAGCTGGAAATGCTTCTAAACCGGCATAGGATCTTGAAGCTACCAATCCTCTGGAAGAGAACGCTGAAGTTCCACTCGATGATCCTTCCCCAATGGACTACGAAGATCTTGTTGCTCCAGAGGGCGATGCTATAGAGACCGCTGCTGAACTGGCTAGCCCTGCCCGGGTTAGTCTGGCTCCTGTTAGTCCGGTACACACCGATCTTGCTGTCGCTGATGATCCCCCCCAGGCCAACTGCTACCTCGACGGAAGATGTCGAGATTACTGGGATAGGTTTTTCTGCTCCCGCGGAGCCTGTTATCTTGGCCAGACACACTGCCAAGGAGGAAGTTCTCCAGAAAGACAAGGGCAAGTGGAGCACTGACTTGTCTAGTTATGCCCATCTCAGTGCCCAGGAGCTCCACTCTGGGTATCTAAACCGGATCTTCACCAGCCGCGACCACGAGGCCGGTTTGGTAAACATGATGAAAGAAAAATATGAGGTAACTTCTTTCCCTTTGCCTTTAATTGATGCTTGTATCTTATAATTGTACCATTAGGCCATTGTAGCCCCCAAGTGTCGGTTTAGCCTTTAGGATGAACCGGGACTTTGATAGATTATCTGGAATAGCTTGATTTACATGTGTAGCCCCCAAGGGCTGGTTTACTCCATTGCGGGTGAATCGGGACTTCTTCTTTATTTGAGAATGACCTTACATTAGCCCCCAAGTGCCAAGGACATAACTTGTTATGTGCTTAGGGACTTGTTTGAAAAAGTTGCTTTCTTTCACTTCAATTGTACATTAGCCCCCAAGTGTCGAGGGCATAACTTGTTATGTGCTTCAGACTTTTGATTGAACTGTTCTTCTAACATTTTCTGCGTTCTGCAGGCTGACTGGAACCAGAGGGCTTCGGAGACAGCTGAGCTCCGGAATAACCTGGCCTTTCAAGAGACTGCTTCGACTAAAGCCAAGGAGGAGCTTTCCCTTGCTTTAGCGAGTATGGAGAATCTCAAAAAAGATTTTGAAGCGGAGCGGTCCACTTGGGAGGTACAGAGGGCTGCTTTAGAGAAAAGAGCCAAGGATGCGGAGGCTGCTCTTAACCCAGTGACGGAGGAGTTATCCAAGTTAAAGCAGCATATAGACGATATGACATCTGCCATCTTCGGTGAGTACTTGTTTTCATATGCTTTATCCTTGCAATCTTATAGTGCTCCGGCTTAACTCATCACTTGTATACAGGGGGCGCGTGACTCATCTTGGGGATGATGTACAGAGGAAATTGAAGGCTGCTTATGCCTTGTGAAAGGATCGAGATGGACCTAGAGGGGGGGTGAATAGGTACAATTATAAATTTTAATTGTTACTTAGCAATTTTTAGGCAATGGTACTAAATATGAAAGTGAGCCTAACAATTGCACGTAAGATACTTAACAAGTTAAGCAAGCAACACGGGTAGGTAGGTAATGTAACACAATGAGATATAAGTAATAACTTAAAGAACAAGTAACCACAAGTAGAAAGTTTAGGTTAGGAATAACCGAAACTTCAAGAGACGAGGATGTATGCCGATGTTCACTTCCTTGGAGGGAAGCTACGTCACCGTTTAGAGAGGTGGGTGCTACCACGAAGGCACACCAATGCCACGAAGGCTCACCCTATTCTCTCTTTGTGATATCACCACGAAGGCGATTCCCAACCACTAGTGGTAAGCCTTTAGGTGGCCTCCAAACCCTTACAAACTTTTCCGGGGGTAATCACAGAGTTTGATTCCTCTCCAAAAGACTCCTACCGCCTAGGAGTCTCCAACCTCCAAGAGTAACAAGAACAATGAAGAAAAGATCAATACTTGCTCAAATCACAAATTCCTTTGGTGCAAAGACGAGGAGGGAGTGGATCTATCACTTGATTGGACAACTTCTCACAAATGTCTTCAAATCCTTTTGGGATCTAAGATTTGGTGTATCAAGGTGAGAGAGAATGTGAATGTGTTCTTGAGGAAGCTCAAAGTGAATGGTCAACCTCTCTTGTGGAAGAAGAGGACTATATATAGTCATAGAGGAGAGAGGTGACCGTTGTATAGAAAAACGTACAGCAAGTGTCGGACATCCGGTCATTACCGGACGTCCGGTGGCACAGGTAGCACCGAACGTCCAACGAAGGCCGGACGTCCGGAGCCTGACAGTTCACCAGACGGGGCCACGTATCATGCTGTGTGTACAGGTGACCGGACGTCCGAAAGATTCCGAACATCCGCTATTTTCTTTCTGTGAAGAAGTGCCGGACGTCCGGAGTGTGCCGGACGTCCGTTAGGCACTGAAGGACCGGTCATCCGGAGGAGACCGGAAAACCGCTGTATAGTTTCTGTTGAGGAATACCGGACATCCGGAAGAGGTCGGACGTCCGTTAGGCGCTGAGTGACCGGACGTCCGGAAGATACCGGTCGTCCGGTAGGCTGTGAAGGTCCGGACGTCCGTAGAGTGCCGGACATCCGGTGATAACTGGACACATAGGTTTAGTTACTCATACTTCTAGGTGCACAGAATATTATAATTGGTATGGATAGAGTAGAGACAATGTGGCAGGATACTTTGTATGTTTTGAGCAAGTCTTTCACAATATCCATTGATCCCCTCTTAATAGTGCGGGATCCCTATACTCAGAATCAACCTGAAAATCAAGCTAGAAGATATCATCTTTTATATCCGTTCTTGAGCGATGTAGATTCGTCTGTATTCATGATCCACATACGCATTGAGACATAATCCTGAGATATACTTGATAAACATGATTAGTCCCATATATGCCTGTTGTCATCATTTATCAAAATATAATTAAAGGCAAGATTGCACTTTCAATCTCCCCCTTTTTGGTAGTTGATGACAACATGCATGCATTTCTCAAAGAACTGTATTAAAGATTTTCAAATATCGAAATGATGTTATGGAGCTCCCCCTAAATAGGTGCATGAACAATAATAAACAAGAAGAGAGGAGCTCCCCCTCAATATGATATCATGACAATCTCTTTCACCAGATTTCATAGGAAACTTATACACAAGATATCATACACAAATCTCATACCCATGATATAACACAATAGTTCCATAGATATATAGGTGCATCACATAATAGATAAGGTTTCAACACATAGTTCATCATAACAGGTTCACATCATAGGTCGATACAAATCTCACATCATTACATAAATAGATAAGTTATTAGTGAAGTGCCTACTCCCCCTTTGGCAGCTACTACCCAAAATGTGTCAGACCATCAGAAAGCATCATCATCATCATCGTGAGTACCACTGCCACCAGCCTCGTCAAGGAATTCAGACCACTCAGGACCCGAGGGGAAGCCAAAGTCAGAAGGCGGAACATCCGGAAGACGTTCATCATCACTCACATCGAATACTCCGGAGTCTCTCAGACGAGCCTTCAGAGCATTCTTGGAAGTAACCATGCGAGTGACTACATCGTGGTTCTGGGAACACTGAAATGTGATGGCCTTCATCATGGCAGAGTGAGCTTTCCCAAGAAAGCGAGCAATGCGTCCAAGAGATGAAGAACCGGAATGAGTAGTGGGAGGAAAATGAGCAGCAGTTTGACGAGGATGAGTGGAGGAAGAGGGCCTCACCCAGTCATCCGCCATGTGGGATGGAATGACCCACTGCTCATGTAAATGAGTGCGGACAATGGGAAAGGGGGCCACACTCTCAATAAAGGCCTGAAGATAGGGGGCATGAGGAAAGGCTCGCTTGAATTGAAAAGAAGCGAGACGGATCTCATGCCACAGAAAATGAGGAACATTTATCTTTCCTTTAGGTGCCGTGTAGAGACGATGCATTAGGTCAATGCAATAGTTATTGCACGAACCTTTGTCTCCCATTTTAGGATAGACGGTGCGAATGACACACTGAAAAATGATGTAAAAGGGGGAGCGCCAGATTGACACTTGGTTTAGATCTTTTTCTTTCTCCTCCTTAGTCATTTCAGCGATGGGTTTGAGGAGATCCATGCACACATTTATGCCTTTGGGCTTATGACGGGGATCATCTTTGTGTATTTTGAACCCACTATCAGGAAAGCCCAGAGCAGCCACAAATTGAGAGTATGAGGCTGTAAGCACTGTGTCGGAGGTCATCCAAGTGACAGTGTTGTTGGGGTGAAAATGACATGTGGCATAAAATTGATGGATGGCAGCATTATTAAAATCATGCTGAAAGGAAAAAGGAGCAGCAAGACCCGAAGTCTCAATGAGTTCAATGGCTCCCGGATACTTCGCCGGATGAGAACAAATGTGCTCAAGATCAATGCACAAATGTAAAGACAGACCTTTAGGTAAAATGACAGTGGTGAAAATGTCTGCCTGGACATTGCTGCGAAAACGATCATCCGTGGAGTCGCTCGGAACCGTAAATTGGTCTACATCACGGCGAAGAGCAAGATATGATGCGATGGGAATGGTATTGAACCGCTTAACCTTTAGACCGTGAGAGAGAGGAGGCTCAAGGGAGATGTGACGAGCATCACCTTGAGGCTGAACTGGTGGAGGAGGTGGCTTAAACGTGGGTCGCCGAGTCCCGGGCTTGGGTGCAGCAGTGTGGGAAGAGCCAAATTCCTCCCTCTCCATAGCTGCGAGTTCATCCTCAAAATCTGATTCCTCCGATGAGGAGTCGCTTGTGGGGCTGCGAGGCGGAGCGACGCGCTTCTTAGCGCGAGCATGTTCTTGGGAGTCATCGGAGCCTCCACGGCGAGATGGGCGAGCAATCCCACCGGTGGCCTCCTTGCGTGCGGAGTGTTTAACCTTCGGCATTCCGACCTAGAATAAGAAGAAGGACCCACAATCACCACACTACTCTCATAGATCGAGGGCAAACCCGAGGGATGAGAGGAGGGGAAGAAGAAGAGGGGGCAACCTTGGAGTGAAGAAACGAGACGGAGAGAGGCCGGCGAGGGAACCAGGCGAGCAGCCCGGCTTATGGACAGACGAGGGTGATGGGCCTCGAACCCCTCATTGGTTACCCCAAGTGGAAGGTTTAAGATGCAGTAAGTAGAAGTGTTTTCCCCTAGCAAAGATGCCAAGGATCGAATCCCCAGAGACTCCTAGGTTCAACAAGTAGGTGTCAATTGCTAATGGCGCAATTAGCAATCAACGTGGACCTGCACACAGATACAAATAACTTTGCTCCCAACGAGTACAGAGAGGTTGTCAATCTCTCCGGCCTTGTAGTTCACAAAGGGTTAAAAGCAATATGATAGTAGTGATAGATAGTGTTTTGCAATAGTAAGTAAATAGCGAAAAGTAAATAGTGGATGTGATCAATGATGGTAATATGGACCGGAGTCTCATGATGTTCACTAGTGATGTCTCTCTCCCAAAAGACGATAAAACAGCTATGTGAGGTAAACAAATTACAGCTGGGCAATTGACAGGACCACGAACGCAAACCAATGCTGATTACATTGCAAGAAAGGTTGAGGTTCAAAGCATGGGCGGTACGCCAAAGTAAGTAGACCGAAATCCATCAATATCTACTACTAATCATCCACCTTGAGATATCTATCCAGAACATCTCGCTGGTATTAAGTTGCGAGTCCCACCCATAGTGTAAACTCAATGCAACAGACAACTGCATTAAAAGAACTTTGCGTAAAGTAAACAATCCTTGCACCCGCGGGCACAAGCACCGTTGTTTTCCCCCTTGTGGCAACAGCACATCCCCTAGACTCATGTTTCTGTCACTCAAGCTAGTCATCGAGGGGCATGAACCCACAATCGAGCATAATGTTCCCTCTTGGAGTCACTACCTATTACTCGGCCAAAGCAATAAATAACAACGGATAACATGCAATAATTACTTATGAACTAAAATATAAAAGAGGTGAATCAAATATATAACTCAAGATCAATCTGAACATAATCTCATAATCCATCGGATCCCAGCAAACTCAACATAGCAACAGCATAAGGATTACATAGGTGCCTCGATCATGTAGGGCAGCTCACGAGGACTAATTAGTGAAGCACAAGAATGGGAGGAGAACATCACATAGCTACTGGTCATGGACTCATGGTCCAACGGAGACTACTCACGAGTCATCCGGGAGGCGTCCATGGTGGTGGAGAAGCTCCCGGTGGTGATCGTCCCCTCCGGCAGGGTGCCGGGAAGAGTTCTCCTGGTGCTCCCGATCTTGGAAGCGGCGGCGCGGCGGAACAGAGATGGGATCGCGAAAAGAAGTCATGTTCTGAGGGTTACGGAGGACCCTTTAAATATATGCCAAAGTAGGGCACCGGGGGAGCCTCGGGGGGCCCAGGCGCCCCCCC
>LR738713.1:752753765-752812172 GCA_902687465.1 Secale cereale | reverse complement strand
CCGGCGCGGCCCAGGGGGGGCGCGCCCACAGGGCGCTTGGAGCCCCTGTGCCCCACCCCCCCAGGCTGCCCTTCGGACGCAGTGTTGTTTCCGGTTCGCTGATTTTTTTATATAATTTTTCTGGATTTTTCTGGGCAGTTCTCGAAACGTGAAAAACTGAAATACAAAAACAGCCGAAAACAGAAATTGGCACTGGGGTGCACTGGATTAGTAAGCTAGTCCAAATATGATCAAAAGTGTATGGAAGTGTATGAATATCATAGCAATATCACCCAAAAGTGGCATGGAGCAAGTAGAAATTATAGATACGTTTTGGACGTATCAACATCCCGAAGCTTAATTCCTGCTCGTCCTCGAGTAGGTAAATGATAACAAGAATAATTTCTGTGGTGACATGCTATTAACCATATAGGACTTTCTCATAGTCATATGACAAAAGCTTACTGAGACAATGATTCTATAGTAATTAAGTTGTCTCAAGAGAAAATCACAAATGACTGAAAGTTTTACAACATGAAACTGAAACATCAAAAAGATTTGCAATGAACATGATGTGCAAATATGATAAAGTGATATCTAGCTTGCCCCCTTTAGTGATGCAAAACATAAATGCAAGGGAACCTTCAAGGTTTAAGTGATGACTAGATACAATCATTTCAGAATAAACGATATCACAATCATGCAAAAGACAATGCTACTTTGGGACAATGCACATTACACTCAGAATGACAATCATGCTCTCAGTAGTTGGTGCTTTAACATAAAGGTAAAAGAAAGGTTAAGTGCTAAAGCTTTTTATTTTGAAAAAATGGAAGCAATTGTGTCAACGGTAGTAGTACTTCATATGTGCCATGCATAAAACATCTTATAAGTTGCAAGCCTCATGCATCGAATACTAATAGTGATCGCTCCTTGTCCTAATTAGCTCGGATCCCCATGGGTTATCATTGCATTGCATATGTTTTAACCAAGTGTCACAAAGGGGTACCTCTATGCCACCTGTACAAAGGTCCAAGGAGATAGATCGCATTTGATTTCTCGTTTTTGATAAATCACAACTTGAGGACATCCATACCGGGACAACATAGAAAATAGATGATGGACTCCTCTTTAATGCATAAGCATATTCTCGTGAGAGATTGAGGATTAAGGTCCAAGCTAAAACTTCCACCATGATGCATGGCTTTGGTTGGCGGCCCAATGTTCTTCTCTAACAATATGCATATTAATTCAACCCATGGTAAATCACCCTTACTTCAGACAAGACGAACATGCATAGCAACTCACATGATATTCAACAAAAGTGTGACAGTTGATGGCGTCCCCAGAAACATGGTTACCGCTCAGCAAGCAACTCATAAGAAATAAGATACATAGGCAACATATTCTTTACCACAATAGTTTTTAGGCTACTTTCCCATGAGCTATGTATTGCATGGTTAGTTTGCTTAGTGCAGGTGGAGGTTAGCAAAAGACTGGGAGCGACCAACTAAGAGAGCAATGACGGTCATAATCATGCAGAGCGACAAAGCAATATTGAATCAGGCATGGTAGTTATATCGCTACTTAGAAACAAAAGATCATCAAGGCTTGACAGACTTTCTTTACAGTCTTGAATATGCGTGAGCATACGCCAAGTCAATCAAAATAAATTCTCGAAGGAAGATATTACTAAACCATACCACATCATAGGCAAACAAACCAAGTTGGTATTCCAATAACACATTGGGAACCCCCCAGCTAATTGAGATTAACCATAAGAAAACCTGAACTACTAAGCACCATCATGAAAGTAGCATCTTTATCATAGACACATTAACCCATGCAACGGAAGCAAAATCTCTTAATAAGGTGAGCATGGTAATTAAAGAGAGTTCAAGCAACCAACTAAATAAAAGCTCTTGAAAAGATAAGCATGAATACTAAGAGCAGAGCATGATAGTAGCTATTAAAAGACAAAGAACACACACAGCATAGATAGACATGAAAATTCTATGTAATGTTCTAGGTAGAGGTGGAGCGTGTTTCTCTCCCACATAAAGGAATGCTGGGTTCTAACTCGTTATGAAAAACTAAAAAGAAAACTAAAAGCAAGACGCTCCAAGCATAGCACATAACATATGAAGTGATAAAAATATAGCGAAACGAAAGACGAACTGATAATGTTGATGGAGAAGGGGATGCACGGGGGCATCCCCAAGCTTAGACTCTTGAGTCTCCTTGAATATTTCTTGGGGGTGCACGGGGGCATCCCCAAGCTTGAGCGCTTGACACTCCTGAATCTTTTTATCATCTTCCCTCGCACACTTGAAAACTCCCTTCATACACAACTCATAATAATCTGATTAGCGAGGTTAGTACCCTTAATAAAATAATTATACCTTGCTGGAAATAAGGATATTCTTGAAGTTCTACTGTTTCTCAAGATTTCCAAAAGGTTTTTGCAAAGAAAAAGCAAGTTCTTAATTTGCAAAGTGAAGGTAAGGCAAAACAGGACAGAATCTGTGAAAAACAGAACAGCAGGCAGTAATTGACCTGTTCGGGATACTTATGCAACTCAAATCAAAAAACTCAGAACTGATGCACGAAATACAATTATATACAGAACGCTGTCGAAAAAATTCAGACCAAAAAGATGATCTGGTGATTTTATACCAATTTTTCTATCCAAGGACAGAATCTGTTTCCTGGACAGCACCTCACAACTTTTGAACTTTCTAGCAATCAGAGGCTATACTTGGCACAAATATGAAAAGCAAAGATACGATGATGATGCTACAGCAGTAAACAACATCAAGACACAACAAAATCAAAAAAATTATTCATGTGGGCTGCCTCCCAAAAGCGCTTTCTTTTATGCCTTTAAGCTAGGCATAATGCATAGATCAAGTTTTATCAAGAGTAAAAGAATAACTAGCCCGTACAATGGACTCAAAAGGTAACTTGACCTTCTTACGAGGGAAGTGTTCCATCCCTTTCTTGAGAGGAAACTGAAATTTTATATTACCCTCTTTCATGTCAATGACAGCACCAACGGTGCGCAAAAAGGGACGTCCCAAAATAATTGGACATGAAGGATCACATTCAATATCCATAATAGTGAAATCAACGGGCACATAATTATCATTGACAACAATAAGAACATCGTCGATCCTCCCCAAAGGTTTCTTTATGGAAGAATCAATGAGACGAACACCAAAAGAACAAGAATCATAAGGTTTCAATTTAAGCATATCATATATTCTTTTGGGCATAACAGAGGTACTAGCACCAACATCACATAATGCATAACAAGAGAAGTCATTCAAATAATTTTTTATCATAGGATCCCAACCATCTTCTAGCTTTCTAGGTATGGAGGCTTCTACTCTAAGTTTCTCCTCCCTAGCTTTGATGAGAGCATTAGTGATATGCTCCGTGAAGGCAAGGTTAAGCGTGCTAGTGCGGGGATCTCTAGACATCTTGTGAAGGAAATCAATAACTTCTGTAAGAGTGCAATTATCAAAATCAAGGTCACGAGCATCAAGTAAAGTGGTAGTGGTGTCCTTAAGGTTCACCTGTTTGGTAGTTTCTATAGCATCACCATTAATAGGTCCATTGGGACCAGGAGTACATTGGGTGCTAAGAGTGTGAACATCCTCAATAACTTGGATAGTAGCAACAGTGTGGTGGGTAGGAAGGCTCTTAATTCTCTCTTCTTCCTCCCTTTCTCTAGCCCATCTTTCTTTTAGCTTAGCCATCATCCTAATATTTTCATTAATTTGTACTTGAGTAGCATTAATAGGGATGACTTCCCTCTCCTTAAGAGGAGAAGTTTCAATTTTTAGCAATTTTACCTCATTGGCTAAGTGATCTACCTTAAAAGAAAGATCATCTAGTTTATGTAGTTTCTCTTCTACATTCTTATTAAAGGCTTTTTGGGTAGTGATGAAATCTCTAAGCATGGTCTCTAGTTCAGTATTGGAGTTCTTGGTACTAGGATAAGCATTGTTGTTCCCATAAGAGTTAGAGGGGAACGGTCTAGGATTGTTACCAAAGTTACTCCTATAAGCATTGTTGTTAAAATTGTTTCTAGAGATAAAGTTCACATCTACTTTTTCTTGAGCAATCAAAGAATTTAAAGGAACATCACAAGGATCAATAGTAGATTGCTTCGAAAGTAGAGACATGATCAAGTCAACTTTTTCATTAAGGGAGGAAATCTCCTCGACAGAGTTTACCTTCCTACCTGTTGGAGCGCGTTTGGTGTGCCATTGGGAATAGTTGGTCATCATCTCATCGAGAAGCTTTGTGGCAGCACCAAGTGTAGTTGACATAAAAGTTCCTCCCGCGGCCGAATCTAACAAGTTCCGCGAGCTAAAGTTCAAGCCTGCATAAAAAGTTTGGATAACCATCCAAGTAGTCAAACCGTGAGTAGGGCAGTTCTTGATAAGAGATTTCATACGTTCCCAAGCTTGGGCAACGTCTTCATTATCCAATTGTTTAAAATTCATGATGTTACTTCTAAGTTGGATAATTTTAGCAGGTGGATAGTATTTTCCGATAAAAGCATCTTTGCACTTGTCCCATGAATCTATGCTATTTCTAGGCAAAGACTGAAACCAAATTTTTGCTCCTCCTCTCAAGGAGAAAGGAAAAAGCTTAAGCTTAATAATATTACCATCTATTTCTTGGTACTTTTGCATATCACAAAGTTCTACAAAGTTGTTCAAGTGTAAAGCAGCATCATCTCCGGCACCGGAGAATTGTTCTTTCATAACTAAGTTCAGTAAAGCAGGTTTAATTTCTTATGAAGGTGCTGAAGTGGCAGGTGTAGTGATAGGTGTGCTGATAAAGTCATCGTTGTTGTGACTAGTGAAGTCACACAACTTGGTGTTCTCGGTGGAACCCATAGTAGCAAGCAAGCAAGATAACTATTTTTGTGATTTTCGATAAAAGGAACTAAAGCAAAAACGAAAGGTAAACTAACAAGACTAAAAAGCAAAGGTAAAAGATAGCATGCAACTCCCCTATCCTGAAGAGTGGAGTCTCCGGCAACGGCACCAGAAAATACTCCTTGATGGGCCTCGAACCCCTCGTTGGTTACCCCAAGTGGAAGGTGTAAGATGCAGTAGGTAGAAGTGTTTTCCCCTAGCAAAGATGCCAAGGATCGAATCCCCAGATACTCCTAGGTTCAACAAGTAGGTGTCAATTGCTAACGGCGCAATTAGCAATCAACGTGGACCTGCACACAGATACAAATAACTTACTCCCAACGAGTACAGAGAGGTTGTCAATCTCTCCGGCCTTGTAGTTCACAAAGGGTTAAAAGAAATATGATAGTAGTGATAGATAGTGTTTTGCAATAGTAAGTAAATAGCGAAAAGTAAATAGTGGATGTGATCAATGATGGTAATATGGACCGGAGTCTCATGATGTTCACTAGTGATGTCTCTCTCCCAAAAGACGATAAAACAGATATGTGAGGTAAACAAATTACAGCTGGGCAATTGACAGGACGACGAACGCAAACCAATGCTGATTACATTGCAAGAAAGGTTGAGGTTCAAAGCATGGGCGGTACGCCAAAGTAAGTAGACCGAAATCCATCAATATCTACTACTAATCATCCACCTTGAGATATCTATCCAGAACATCTCGCTGGTACTAAGTTGCGAGTCCCACCCATAGTGTAAACTCAATGCAACAGACAACTACATTAAAAGAACTTTGCGTAAAGTAAACAATCCTTGCACCCGCGGGCACAAGCACCGTTGTTTTCCCCCTTGTGGCAACAGCACATCCCCTAGACTCATGTTTCTGTCACTCAAGCTAGTCATCGAGGGGCATGAACCCACAATCGAGCATAATGTTCCCTCTTGGAGTCACTACCTATTACTCGGCCAAAGCAATAAATAACAACGGAGAACATGCAAGAATTACTTATGAACTAAAATATAAAAGAAGTGAATCAAATATATAACTCAAGATCAATCTGAACATAATCTCATAATCCATCGGATCCCAGCAAACTCAACATAGCAACAGCATAAGGATTACATAGGTGCCTCGATCATGTAGGGCAGCTCACGAGGACTAATTAGTGAAGCACAAGAACGGGAGGAGAACATCACATAGCTACTGGTCATGGACTCATGGTCCAACGGAGACTACTCACGAGTCATCCGGGAGGCGTCCATGGTGGTGGAGAAGCTCCCGGTGGTGATCCTCCCCTCCGGCAGGGTGCCGGGAAGAGTTCTCCTGGTGCTCCCGATCTTGGAAGTGGCGGCGGCGGCGGAACAGAGATGGGATCGCGAAAAGAAGTCCTGTTCTGAGGGTTACGGAGGACCCTTTAAATATATGCCAAAGTAGGGCACCGGGGGAGCCTCGGGGGGCCCAGGCGCCCCCCCGGCGCGGCCCAGGGGGGGCGCGCCCACAGGGCGCCTGGAGCCCCTGTGCCCCCCCCCCCCCAGGCTGCCCTTCGAACGCAGTGTTGTTTCCGGTTCGCTGATTTTTTATATAATTTTTCTGGATTTTTCTGGGCAGTTCTCGAAACGTGAAAACCTGAAATACATAAACAGCCGAAAACAGAAACTGGCACTGGGGTGCACTGGATTAGTAAGTTAGTCCAAATATGATCAAAAGTGTATGGAAGTGTATGAATATCATAGCAATATCACCCAAAAGTGGCATGGAGCAAGCAGAAATTTTAGATACGTTTTGGACGTATCAGAGGGCCCCCTCCCGGCGGCGGCCAGAAAGTGGGTTCCAGCGGCGACGGCGGCCAGACGATGGGTTCCAGCGGCGGCGGCCAGGAGATAGGGACGGGGGATGAAGATTTTTAGGGTAAAACTGCCCCTCCCCACGCGGCCCGCCTTATATATGGGCCAGGGATATACCGGACGACCGGCGGTTTCCGGACGTCCGGAGGATCAGAGAATTTTTGGCTTGGGGCATTTTGTAGGGAGATGATGGATGACGCTTGCATGAATCTCTGAGTCAATAAAATAACATGCTTGGTTACTATGGTTACTCTACGAGCGGTGGTTGATGTCACCATGTTTGAGCATATGTGATATGAGACCTCAAGAATGTTGACGTGGGTGCATAGTCACTACTCCATCATATTAAAGCACCACATGACATGGTAAGCTTTGAGAGTGTTTGTTCTTTTTATGCATTGTATATGAAGTAGAGTACTCATGAGTTGAGTGTCTCCCCCTAAATATATGCCTACATCAAGACGAGATATTAAGTTTATGCATGAATGGGTACTAGATTTCACACAATATTGTCAAGCTCCAAGATACCAAGTTCACGCCTAAGTCGACAAAACCTAGCTTCATCCAATGGCTTCGTGAAGATGTCTGCAAGTTGCATCTCTGTACCAATGTGGGCAACATCAATGTCACCCTTTTCCACATGATCTCTCAAGAAATGATACCTAATGTCGATGTGCTTGGTGCGAAGATGATCTTTGGGATTTTCAGCAATGTTGATGGCACTTTCATTATCACATAGAAGAGGCACATGTCGATAGGTGATCCCGTAATCCTTCAAAGTCTGCCTCATCCATAGTAATTGAGTTCCACAACTGGCAGCTGCAATGTATTCTGCTTCACAGCTGGAGAGGGCGATACAATTTTGTTTCTTGGAGGACCAACTTATCAATGAGCGTCCAAGAAATTGACATGCACCGGAGGTAGACTTGTGGTCCACTTTGTCACCAGCCCAATCAGCATCCGTGTACCCAATGAGATCAAACTTAGCAACCTTGGGGTACCATAGACCCAACTTTGGGGTGTGAACAAGGTATCTAAGAATATGCTTAACCGCTTTATGATGGCTTTCCCTAGGGGGAGCTTGAAATCTAGCACACATGCATACGCTAAACATGATGTCTGGTCTAGATGCACAAAGATAAAGCAATGAACCAATCATAGAGCGATAAATAGATGGGTCAAAAGGAATACCATTTGTGTCTTCAGTGAGGGCAATTGTGGTTGGCATGGGTGTCTTACATGGACTAGCATCAGACATGCCAAACTTTGCTAGGATGTCCTTGAGGTATTTTGCTTGAGACAAGAAGATTCCTTCTTGCAATTGTTGAATTTGAAATTCGAGGAAGAATTTCAAATCCGCATTGAGCGACATTTCAAAATTCTTGGTCATTTAAGCCGCAAACTTCTTGCATAAATGAATGTTAGGAGAACCAATGATTATATCGTCTAGATAGATTTGGCATAATATCAAATCACCCTTGTGTCTCTTAGTAAAAAGAGTGGGATCGATCACCCCTCTCACAAAACCATCATCGAGTAGAAACTTCTTAAGATGATCATACCAAGCACGAGGTGCTTGTTTGAGGCCATACAAGGCCTTATGAAGTTTGTACACATAGTTTTTGTGATCGGGGTCAACGAACCCAGGTGGTTGTGATACATATACTTCTTCTTGTAGAGGACCGTTAAGGAAAGCACTCTTCACATCCATTTGATGTAATGTAAATCCATTGAAAGCAGCATAAGCAAGTAAGATGCGAATAGATTCGAGACGGGCAACGGGAGCAAAGGTCTCACCAAAGTCCAAACCTTCAACTTGTGAGTACCCTTGTGCCACTAACCTTGCCTTGTTTCGAATGATGACACCATTCTCATCTTGCTTGTTCTTGAAAATCCATTTTGTTCCAATGACATTGTGTTCTGTAGTTGGTCTCTCCACCAGAGACCATACTTGGTTGCGTTCAAAACTGTTCAACTCTTCTTGCATTGCCACGAGACAATCGTTGTCCATTAATGCGTCTTGTACCTTGACTGGCTCAATACTAGACACAAACAGAAGTGAGCACAAAAGTTTGTCAATTGTTTACGAGTGACCCTACCTTCGGATATGCCAGTGAGAATCTTGTCAACATCAACACGACCGGCCACACGAGGCATCATGGAGGTGAGAGTTTCACGAGGTTCAACTTCATGTCCATCATCCACGTCCTCAACATATGGATCATTGATGTGAGGTGGAAGATCTTCTTCTTCATGTTGCATTTGTTGAGGTTCATCATCCCTGATTGCACTTTCTTGCTCTTGGTCTTGTTGAGGATGATCATGGTGAAGTACTTGATCATCATCAGGTGCTTGAGTTGTGGGCATTGGTCGAGGATTTTGATCTTGTGGTGGTGTGGGTGTTGTAATGGTTGGGTATATAGGAAGTCGTGCATCGTTTTCCATATCATCATGACGTTCTTGTTCCATTGGAAGAAGAGCACCAACACCCATGTTCAAGATATCTTGAGAGGAATCTTCATCACCTGCATCACTTAGATCAACTTGCTCTCCATGAGAGCCATTAAATTCATCAAACACCACGTCACAAGTTTCTACAACACATCCATTGGATTTGTTGTAGACCCTATAGGCGTGGGAGTTTGATCCATAACCAACAAATATACCCTCAATAGTTTTGGATTGAAATTTTCCTAACCGTTCTTTCTTGTTGAGTAAGAAGCACTTACATCCGAACACACGGAAGTACTTGACATTTGGTTTGTTTCCGGTTAGGAGCTCATATGGGGTCTTTTCCAAGATTGTGCGGAGGAAAAGACGGTTTGAGGCATGACATGCAGTGTTGACGGCCTCAGCCCAAAAGCTATGTGGTGACTTGTACTCATCCAACATAGACCTTGCCATCTCCACAAGGGTACGGTTCTTTCTTTCAGCCACACCATTTTGTTGAGGAGTGTAGGGGGCGGAGTATTGATGCTCAATCCCCTCGTCACTGAGAAACTCTTCCAAGGTGTAATTCTTGAACTCGGAGCCATTGTCACTTCTTATTGCCAAGATTTCTTTGTCAAATTTGCGTTGAGCTTGTTTGGAAAAATCAATGAAGGTGAACTTCGTCTCGTCTTTGGATTTGAGGAAGAACACCCATGTGTATCTTGAGTAATCATCAACAATGACAAGACCATACTTTTTCCCACCAAGACTATCCCATGAAGGAGGCCCAAAGAGATCCACATGAAGGAGCTCCAAAGGCCTTGATGTAGATACAATATTCTTGGGTGGGTGTTTTGATTGGTGTTGCTTCCCGGCTATGCATGCACTACACACACGATCTTTCTCAAAAGAAATATTAGTTAATCCAAGGATGTGATTCCCCTTTAAGAGGTCTTGAAGATTTATCATGCCGACATGGGCTAGCCGGCGATGACATAGCCATCCCTTGTCGGCTTTGGCCATTAGACAAGTTGCATGGAAGGTACTCTATTTCGACAAATCAACCGTGTAAAGGTTGCCATCCAACTTTCCAACAAAGGCCACTTCAAGAGTATCTCTCTTAAAGACTTTCACATCCGTTAGTCCAAACAGTGTATCATAACCAACAGAAGCCAATTGACGAACGGAAAGTAAATGATATTTTAGAGATTGGACAAGCATGACATTTGCAAGTGACATGTCATTTGTGATAGCCACCTTACCCAATCCAAGTACCTGTCCTTTTGTTCCTTCATCGAACACGATGCTCATAAATGGTTGAATGGCTTCCATAAAATCGTAGAGCAATTTTCCATCTCCGGTCATATGGTTGGTGCATCCACTATCGATCACCCATTTGACTCCACCGGAGAAGGCAACCTACACACAATTCATTACTTGGTTAGAGGCACCCATTTTGCAATGGGACCTCTCACATTAGTCACAAGGGTCTTAGGAACCCAAATAGCATAGAAACGAAATGCATTATGATGGCCAACAAATTTTGCATAAACCTCTCCATCCTTTGTTTTACGAAGCACATAGGATGGAGGCATGAAACCCTTAGGTTTGATGGGAGTGGGTTGGTCCCTAGTGGCTTTTCCACTCATAACCTTGTTGACTTGACTCTCCCCTTTCTTCCTCTGCCCTTCACGTACAAACGTCTCTTTGAGAGGAGTGGTGCACTTTTGAGTGGAGGTTTTTGTCTTGCTTGTGCTTGGGTCGTACCCAAGTCCTTCCTTTGCGAAAAATTCATTGTGACGGCTCAATACTTCATTAAGGTTCTTTTGTCCTTGAGCACAAGTCATGAGTCCTTTCTCGAGCTGTGCTTTTAGAAATCGATTTTCCTCACAAATAGATGCTAGATCATAACTTGCGTTAGTAGTACAGGCATCAAAATTTATAACAGGAGAGGAGTAAGCCTTGGCTAGAGTTTCAAGATAAGTAGCTTTGAGTGTCTCAAAGCTCTTTGTAAGAAGGGTGAGCTCTTCTTCGTTAGACTTAAGAGACACAGATAGAAGCTCACACTCCTTAGAGAGAGTATCATGAGACCTCACAAGTTTGCTCTTATCATTCGTCAACTCCTTGAAAGAGCTTTCAACCTTTTCTAAGGAAACAAGTTTCTTGACATGTTCATCATGGTTTGTACCAATTTTTATGCACAGTTCATCATTTTTTGCTTCGTCATATAGGACTTTCCGCTCAAGGATTTCGTATTTTTCCTTTTCCTCGGTGACGAGGGTTTCGAGTTCCTTAATGGTGACGGTGTGCTTACCCACCATCTCCATAAGCATACGAAACATAGTGAGTTTCTTTCCTTTGAGGGAACACATGAATTTTTCTAGTTTAGCATACATAGGATCATTCTCATCATTATCCTCATGATTATCCTCCGCATCATTAAGAGTAGGTGGAGAGAAAAGAGGAGGTTCCGAACGAGAGGTTACCTTCACTTTGTCTGAAGATGTTTGTTGCTCATGGTCCTCAACAATGGCGTTGGCCATCAAACACTTGTGTGCGTTGCCCTTGTAGTCTTTCATGTAGTTGTAGGTGACAACCTCACCACTTTTGTTGACTAGTCTCAAGGTGTTTTGAGAATCTTGAGCAACACCGGCAACACCTCCAACATCATCGGGATCGGACTCTTCTTGGGCAATCATGGCCCTTCCATCTCTCTTCTTAAGCTTGGAGTTCACAGGGTTTGGCAATTTCTTCTTTACAAAGTTCTTGCAGAATCTGGGCTTATCTTCTCTCTTCTCATATGGGCACTCATTGGAGAAGTGATCCGTCTCGTCACAGTTGTAGCAACTTCGGGCCTTCTTCTTTTGAAATCTCCCTTTGAATTTTCCTGCGCTGAACTTCTTCACAAAGAGAGCAATGTCTTCATATGAGGGTCCCTCTTCAGAGTCATCACTTTCTTCATCATCTTCATCCTCACTTTCTTCTTCTTCACACACTTGTTTAGCCTTCAAGGCTAAGTTGGTCACGGAAGATGAATTTCCATGCATGGCAAGATGTCTTGTAGCATTTGCCTTGGATTCTTCAAATAGTTGAAAGGTGGATATGATGTCATCTGGAGTCATTTCTTTGAATCCATGGTGTTGCTTTATGTCCCACACCATTTGATGGTGATAAGGGGCAAGAGCATGTAGCAACTTGTCCACAAGAAACCGCTTTGTCAAGTTGAATCCATCTTGTGTCTTGTCACAGTCACATGACTCTATGTCAGAGGTAAGCGTCATCAAACGCTCGTTGAGCTGGTTGGGGGTTTCACCTTTCTCCATACAGAAGTTTTGCAATTGACCTTTGGCAATATCATATTGTGCAAGCCTGAGGGAGGAGGTTCCGGTTTTTGATCTCACAATGCAATCCCACAAATCCTTGGCACTGGTGATGTGTATGAAAGGTCTCCTTTGCTTTTCACTCATCCCTTTCCTTAACAACATGATTGCAGTGTCGTTGAGATGTCTGTCATATATTTCTCTTGGAGTGAGGTTCTTTGGATCAACAGGGTTGTACCCATCCTCCAAGATGTCCAACATCTCATCGTTTGCGTACCTAAGATGATCCTGCATAGCAACTCTCCACATAGAAAAGTCAGCCTTTTATCAAGCACGGGAGGTTCACCCCCATGCCTATAATTTGGTTTTTCATCTTTAGGTTTTGCATATAGCCATGGAACATTAGAGTGACCACTATTAGGAGGTTGTTGATCAAGAGAAGGAATAGGCGCATTTTGCCTCGAACCCACACCACCCGGACTAGGGGGTATCGTGGAATCTGTGTGTCGGGGGAAACTGTCCTCCCACGAGCACCTATGGGACCGGAGCCCCTTCTATGTTGCGGTAAGGGAGCGGAGGGAGCACGGAGAGCAGATCGAGGAGCACATGCGGGCAGTTTACCCAGGTTCGGGCCGCGTGGACGCGTAAAACCCTACTCCTGCCTTGGTTGTATTAAGCTCTTGGGCTCGGGAGCTTGAAGATCTACAGTGCTAGCTACACCGAGCGAGAGAGCTGTCTTGGTTTCGAACCGAACCTCCTCTACGTTGTGCATGGGCCTCCTTTTATAGCTCAAAGGGGTCATCGACAGGTGTCAACGTAGAGGAGGGTAAAAGTGTAAATTTGGTGGTAGTTGTAACAGTGCGTGAACAGTGGATGAACAGTGGTCTTCACCTAACTTTGACAGTAGGGGACAAGGGCATTAAATGCCCGTCGCCGTCGACCCCAAAAGCGTCCGTACATGCTTCTCCGTTCGCCACGACGGTAACCTCGTCACCGTGGCTTGCCACCGTGTGCCCCAGGTTGCACAGCCATCTGCCACGTGCCCCTGGAAGGGCCCCAGGGCGACGCGTGGGCCGATGAGCTGGAGCGCGGGCACACAGCGTAGGTTTCCCTGGCAAGCACCTTGCCGGGGGAGTGATCTTGTCGGGCCCGGAAGCTTGTCGCTCTCCGGGTCCTGCCGGGGCGCAAGGTGCGCCGAGGCATCTCTTGAGGTATGTGTTCCTTGGCCTCCCTGGCAAGCCCCTCTTGCCAGGGTCTTGTGCTAAAGTGATAACCTTGAGCCTGGTGCGGCCTTCCCGGCAAGCTCCTCTTGCCGGGGCCTTGATCTTCTGTCTTGTATACTTTGTTCTTGAATGGCTTCATAGGGACCAGAAAGGTTCCCGGCGAGCACGTGCTAAGCCCTGCCATGGGAAGCTGCTACTGCCCGTGCACAAGTTGGGGTACTAAGGTACCCCTATCTTAGTACACTGACACTATGGTTAGTGCGCTAACCTTAATTTGACCAAGGCCTCAAGAGAAGCATCATGCTCCTCCTTTTGCCTAGCAAGGGCCCGTTCTAGATCCTCAGAGGTGAAGGTCTTGACTCCCGAAGAAGTCAAGACCTTGTCTTTTGGATCTACAACAAGGGGAGTCCCATCGAGGTTCATCTCGCTCTAGGGCGGTTAAGCCACAAGAATAAAGCACGAGGCTCTGATACCAAATGAAAGGATCGAGATGGACCTAGAGGGGGGTGAATAGGTACAATTATAAATTTTAATTGTTACTTAGCAATTTTTAGGCAATGGTACTAAATATGAAAGTGAGCCTAACAATTGCACGTAAGATACTTAACAAGTTAAGCAAGCAACACGGGTAGGTAGGTAACGTAACACAATGAGATATAAGTAATAACTTAAAGAACAAGTAACCACAAGTAGAAAGTTTAGGTTAGGAATAACCGAAACTTCGAGAGATGAGGATGTATGCCGATGGTCACTTCCTTGGAGGGAAGCTACGTCACCGTTTAGAGAGGTGGGTGCTACCACGAAGGCACACCAACGCCACGAAGGCTCACCCTATTCTCTCTTTGAGATATCACCACGAAGGCGATTCCCAACCACTAGTGGTAAGCCTTTAGGTGGCCTCCAAACCCTTACAAACTTTTCCGGGGGTAATAACAGAGTTTGATTCCTCTCCGAAAGACTCCTACCGCCTAGGAGTCTCCAACCTCCAAGAGTAACAAGAACAATGAAGAAAAGCTCAAGACTTGCTCAAATCACAAATTCCTTTGGTGCAAAGACGAGGAGGGAGTGGATCTATCACTTGATTGGACAACTTCTCACAAATGTCTTCAAATCCTTTTGGGATCTAAGATTTGGTGTATCAAGGTGAGAGAGAGTGTGAATGTGTTCTTGAGTAAGCTCAAAGTGAATGGTCAACCTCTCTTGTGGAAGAATAGGACTATATATAGTCATAGAGGAGAGAGGTGACCGTTGTACAAAAAAACGTACAGCAAGTGTCGGACATCCGGTCATTACCGGACGTCCGGTGGCACAGGTAGCACCGGACGTCCGACGGAGGCCGGACGTCCGGAGCCTGACAGTTCACCAGACGGGGCCACATATCATGATGTGTGTACAGGTGACCGGACGTCCGGAAGATTCCGGACATCCACTATTTTCTTTCTGTGAAGAAGTGCCGGACGTCCGTTAGGCGCTGAAGGACCGGTCGTCCGGAGGAGACCGGAAAACCGCTGTATAGTTTCTGTTGAGGAATACCGGACATCCGGAAGAGGTCGGACGTTCGTTAGGCGCTGAGTGACCGGACTTCCGGAAGATACCGGTCGTCCGGTAGGCTGTGAAGGTCCGGACGTCCGTAGAGTGTCGGACGTCCGGTGATAACTGGACACATAGGTTTAGTTACTCATACTTCTAGGTGCACAGAATATTATAATTGGTATGGATAGAGTAGAGACAATGTGGGAGCATACTTTGTATGTTTTGAGCAAGTCTTTCACAATATCCATTGATCCCCTCTTAATAGTGCGGGATCCCTATACTCAGAATCAACCTGAAAATCAAGCTAGAAGCTATCATCTTTTATATCCGTTCTTGAGCGATGTAGATTTGTCTGTATTCATGATCCACATACGCATTGAGACATAATCCTGAGATATACTTGATAAACATGATTAGTCCCATATATGCATGTTGTCATCATTTATCAAAATATAATTAAAGGCAAGATTGCACTTTCACCTTGGTGGAACAACTCTACTCCGGTGCTCAGAGGGCTATCAGTGCTATGTCGCACAATAAACCAGCGCCGACCACCATCCAAGGTACTCTGGAGAAATTATCCATCTTGCCTACCCAACTTGTTGAAGTGAAGAAATCTTCTGCAAGAGCTGGCTCTCCCATGGTGTTAACCCGGACCAAGGCATGGGTTCCCGATTTTGATCCGGCGGAAGCCATGAATGGCTATCCCAGTATGAAGGAGGATGGGTCATCCTTCTCTGCTGAAGATCTTCGTGCTTTAACCAAAGACATGCGCCCTCTTGCCAGTAAGCTTGCTGATGAAGCGGACTTAACGAGGTATCATCCGGGCTATGATCTAGAGAATGTGCGGGTGGAGTGGCCGATTTATGACACCGAAAATCTGATTCCACCCGTTCGTAAGCATACCTTCGCTCCTGACATTGACCCGTCAGAACTCATAAATGATGAAGTATATTTCCGTGCCCTTGCCAAGATTGACTGGAGCACTCCTGATTTCCAGCAGCTGCCAGAAGCCGACGAAGATCCGGAACAAGCTGACCCTCAGTCTTCACAGCGAGCCGAAGCAGAGCCTTAAGCCCGTCCGGTTTATCTTCATATGGTGAACACATGGTGCAAAAACTGATAATTCTGTTAGGCCTGTCAGTGCCTTGTAATAGGATAGTTGAAATACTGTCTTTGCCCCGCACTTTTATGTCCTGGCGTTTATACTGTTTGGCAACTCCTGAATTATCTCCTGTTTGCAATGTTGGGATAGTGTATATCACCTGTGTCTGCAGAAATCATACTTAAAGTATCATGGCGGTTTATCGCCAGACGGGTCATACTTGCCAAATACGTGATCTAAGTTAATAACTTGAACCGTATATGAAATAGAAACATGTACCATACCTGTGATTAAGTGTATCTGTAAACTTTAATCCGGTCAGACCAATCCAAGGCATGAGTGTTGATGACTTACTTGGCTCTTGCTGGTTTATCATGAAGGCCAATCTGGGTTACGATGAACGCCGGTTTAACTTGTAAACTAGTACTGGTGTTCATGACCCAGACTATATCTCTGTAAATACAGATGTAGTGACAACTTTGTAGTTGCCCGGTCTTGTATCAATGGACTTGGTTGAAAAACCAATGACCTTGAAGATAAAGATTTGTGAAAACATAAAAAATGGAAAAAAAAGTTTTTTGGGCAAATAAGACCATGTAGTCGAGGCTTTTTACGAGCTGCCAGGCTCCAAATTTGAGGCTTTTTATGAGCTGCCAGGCTACTGTCATTAACCATTTTAGCAAAGCATGTTAAGATGATCCGCAATCTTTAACCAAATCATCAATGTCAACAGCTACCCAATGTTCAAAATCTCATAAAGATTTTGGCTTGGGTAATCACCTGATGATCGTCAATTTAACGTGACCAAGTTCAGGGTCCCGAAGGAGTGACTTGTGATACGTTCGACAGGTCATACCAGGTTTACCTGGACGGCGCGATTTACTTTATGCAGGCAGGTTAATCCTGGGTTTTAGGTGTATACACTGGGCTTCCAAGCCATGTTCACTACAAGGGTTTTCAACTCGCTGAGAGTCCCAAGGTAGCATGTGAGCATTGCTCGTCGGGGCATATGTTTGAGTTGTGCTAGGCATCAAAACCCTCTTTTGCCCCTCATCATCATGTGGAAATTGCCGAAGCAACCAGAGCAGTGCCCTTATGATGGGCTTCATATTGCCGCCGGTTCAAGAGGCCATGGGAAACTTCCTTGCCCGCGGAAGCCCCCATGTGATTCTTGTTTGTATAGAAAGGACAGCTGATTCCTTGACTTTGTCAAGGGCGCCGGTTTAAGAGGCCATGGAAAGCTTTCTTGCCCGGAAGCCCCCATGTGATACTCTTTTGTGCAGAGAAGACGGCTGATTCCTTGATTTTATCAAGGGCGCCGGTTTAAGAGGCCATGGAAAGCTTCCTTGCACGGAAGCCCCCATGTGATACTCTTAGGAAGAAGATGGCTGATTCCCCGGTTTACCGGGGGCGCTGGTTTATTTTATTAATCATAATATATACATTGTACATAAAGCGGAGCCTGATGGCTCAAGTATAGTAAGGTCGAAGAAGAGTGATGTTCCACGGCCGCTTGGTCTCCTCCTCCGCTGTGCGTGAGTCCTTATGTTCTCGAACGTCGACGAGGTAGTATGATCCGTTGTGCAGGTTCTTGCTGACCACAAAGGTTCCTTCCCAAGGTGGGGATAACTTGTGCATATCTGTCTGGTCTTGGATGAGCCGGAGCACCAGATCTCCTTCCTGAAACGTCCTGGTTTTAACCCGGCGGCTATGGTAGCGGCGTAGGTCTTGTTGATAAATCGCTGACCGCACTGTTGTCGTGTCCCGTTCCTCGTCCAGCCGGTCCAAACCGTCTTGTCTTTCTTTTTCATTATCCGCTTCAACATAAGCTGCCACCCGCGGCGAGTCGTGTCGGATATCACTAGGGAGGACCGCTTCTGCTCCATATACCATGAAGAAAGGCGTGTACCATGTGGATCTGTTAGGTGTAGTATTGATGCTCCATAAGACAAAAGGCAATTCCTCCACCCAACAACCCGGTGTTCTCTGTAAAGGAACCATAAGCCGGGGTTTGATGCCTCTCAAGATCTCTTGATTGGCTCTTTCAGCTTGGCCATTGGACTGAGGGTGAGCTACTGATGATACATCGAGGCGAATATGCTCTCTTTGACAAAACTCCTCCATAGCCCCCTTGGATAGGTTGGTGCCATTATTAGTTATAATGCTGTGTGGAAAGCCGAACCGGAAAATCACCTTTTTGATGAACTGAACCGTTGTTGCTGCATCACACTTACTGACAGGCTCCGCTTCAACCCACTTTGTAAATTTGTCCACTGCTACCAATAGGTGGGTTTTCTTATCTTGGGATCTCTTGAAGGGTCCAACCATATCAAGCCCCCAAGTCGCAAACGGCCAAGTAATTGGGATCATCCTTAGCTCCTGCACTGGTACATGAGCACGCCGTGAGAATTTCTGGCAAGCATCACATTTTCTGACCAAATCCTCTACGTCGGCGTGAGCCGTCAACCAGTAGAACCCATGACGAAAAGCTTTAGCTACCAAAGATTTTGAACCGGCGTGATGACCGCAATCGCCTTCATGAATCTCTGTGAGAATCTCACAGCCTTCTTCTGATGACACACACCGCTGAAATGCTCCAGAAACGCTGCGATGATGAAATTCCCCATTGACAATAGTCATGGATTTATACCGCCGGATTATCTGTCGGGCCTCGGCTTCGTCTTCTGGTAACTCACCTCGGTTCATATATCCCAAGTAAGGGAGCGTCCAATCCGGAATAATATGAAGCGTTGCAACCAATTGTGCTTCCGGATCAGGAACAGCCAAGTCCTCCTCTGAAGGTATCTGCACCGACGGATTATGCAATTCATCCAAGAAAGTATTAGGTGGAACTGGTTTACGCTGAGAACCCAGCCGGCTTAACACGTCGGCTGCTTCATTCTTTCGCCGGTCTATATGATCCACCTGATATCCATTGAAGTATCCAGCGACTGCGTCCACCTCTCGTCGATATGCTGCCATGAGCAGATCCTTGGAGTCCCACTTGCCAGATACTTGTTGTGCCACCAGATCTGAATCACCAAAGCACTTAACCCGGCTCAAGTTCATCTCCTTGGCCATCCGCAGACCGTGGAGGAGAGCTTCATACTCAGCAGCATTGTTAGTACAAGGGAACATTAAACGGAGGACATAGCAGAACTTATCACCTCATGGGGAAGTTAACACGACTCCAGCCCCCGAGCCCTCCAACTGCCTTGAACCGTCAAAGTGAATGGTCCAGTATGTATGATCCGGCTTTTCCTCAGGTGCCTGCAACTCTGTCCAATCGTTGATAAAATCCACCAATGCTTGGGACTTTATAGCAGTACAGGGTACGTACTTTAATCCGTGCGGGCTAAGCTCAATGGCCCACTTCGCAACCCTACCAGTGGCTTCTCTGTTCTGGATTATATCCCTAATGGAGCTGAACTAACCATAGTGATTGGGTGGCCCAGAAAATAGAGCTTCAGCTTCCGGTTTGCCATGAACACTCCATACACCAGTTTCTGCCAATGTGGATATCTCTGTTTTGACTCAATGAGCACCTCACTGATGTAGTAAACCGGCCGTTGAACCGGATATTCTTTGCCTGCCTCCTTGCGCTCTACCACGATGGCCACGCTTACTGCACGGGCATTGGTAGCCATGTATAACAGCAGCGGCTCATTGTCAACCGGGGCAGCAAGGACTGGTGGCTCTACCAATTGCTTCTTCAAATCCTCGAACGCAGCATCAGCGGCGTCGCTCCACACGAACCTGTCTTTCTTCTTCATCATCTGATAAAGCGGGATTGCCTTCTCCCCCAAACGGCTAATAAACCGGTTGAGTGCTGCAATACGGCCCGCCACGCGTTGGACATCATTGATGCACGCCGGTTTAGCCAAGGACATGATCGCCTTGATCTTCTCTGGATTAGCTTCAATCCCTCTGTTTGACACTAAGAACCCGAGGAGCTTGCCCGTCGGAACACCGAAAACGCACTTCTCCGGATTAAGCATCATTTTGTAAACTCGAAGGTTGTCAAAGGTTTCCTTCATATCCTCTATCAGTGTCTCCTCCTTCCTGGATTTCACCACAATGTCATCAACATACGCATGGACGTTTCGCCCAATCTGCCCTTGTAGGCAGTTCTGCACACAATGCTGGTAGGTTGCCTGGGCACTCTTGAGCCCAAATGGCATGGATACATAGCAGAAGGCTCCAAAGGGAGTTATGAAGGTTGTCTTCTCCTAGTCCTTAACTGCCATCTTGATCTGATGATAACCTGAATATGCATCCAAAAAACTTAGCCGCTCACATCCTGCCGTAGCATCGATAATTTGATCAATATGGGGGAGAGCAAAAGGATCAGTTGGGAAAGCCTTGTTCAAGTATGTGTAATCAACACACATCCTCCAAGTTCCGTTTTTCTTCAGCACTAGCACCGGATTAGCCAACCACTCCGGATGAAACACCTTGACTATAAAGCATGCGGCCAAAAGCCTAGCCACTTCTTCTCCTATAGCCTTGCGCCTCTCCTCATTGAAGCGGCGCAGACACTGCTTGACCGGTTTAAACTTAGGATCAATATTAAGACTGTGCTCAGCGAGTTCCCTCAGTATACCTGGCATGTCAAAAGGCTTCCATGCGAAGATATCCCGGTTCTCACGGATGAACTCGATGAGCGCGCTTTCCTATTTCGGATCTAGGTTAGCACTGATAATGAACTGCTTGGATGAATCGCCAGGAACAAAGTCCACCTGCTTAGTCTCCTCGGCCGATTTGAATTTCAACGTCGGATCATGCTCTGTGGTTGGCTTCTTCAGCGAGGACATATCTGCCGGATCAACATTGTCCTTATAGAACTTTAGCTCCTCCGTAGCACAAACCGCCTCAGCATAAGCCGCATCTCCTTCCTCGCACTCCAATGCAATTTTGCGGCTCCCATGAACCGTAATAGTTCCTTTGTGGCCTGGCATCTTGAGTTGTAGATAAACATAACACGGTCTAGCCATAAACTTGGCATAAACCGGCCGCCCAAATAAGGCGTGGTATGGGCTTCTGATCTTGACTACATCAAAGGTCACAGTCTCCGACCTAGAATCGTGCTCATCTTCAAAGGTAGCTTCCAGATCAATTTTGCCAACTGGATAGGCCGATTTACCGGGTACCACCCCATGGAACACTGTGTTGGACTGTCGGAGCTTCTTATCTGTCAACCCCATAGGTCGAAAAGTCTCATAATATAGGATGTTGATGCTGCTGCCTCCATCCATAAGCACTTTGGTGAACTTATAACCACCCACCTGTGGTGCCACCACCAAGGCTAACTGATCCGGATTATCAACCCGGGGTGGGTGATCTTCTCTGCTCCACACAATGGGTTGCTCAGACCAACGCAAAAAACATGGCATCGCCGGTTCAACAGAGTGCACTGCCCTTTTCAGAACCTTTTGATCCCTTTTGCATAAACTCGTGGTGAAGACGTGATACTACCCACTGCTCAGCTCCTTCGGATTATTCTGATATCCGGATTGCTGCTGCTGCTGACGCTGTTGGTTCCCTTGGTTGTTGTATCCGCCCTGACCATGCTGCTGGTTATGCTGATGCTGATTGTTGCCACTGTGGTTGTCGTTTCCGCCGTGATATCCTGAACCGGATCCGCCACCTTGATAACCCGGACCTTGAAAACCGGGGCCTGACCCGCCTGAGGGCCCGTGATCATACCTAATCTGCTTCATAAATTCTTGCATAATGAAACAGTCTTTCCAAAGATGCGTAGCCGGGTTTTCTGTGGTTCCGTGCTTTGGGCAAGGTACGTTCAACTGGAGCTCTAGATTAACAGGCGGCCTCCCGTTGCGCGGGGGCGGTCTACCCTTGCGGCGCTGCCCATTATCCTGAGCGTTGGTATTGGCCACAAAGTCTGAGCTGCCTTCCGCTTTACGTTTGCCATTGTATCCTTGACCCGCCGGATTAACCTGCGGCGGTTTACCATTCTTTCTTGCCTTTCCTGACTTGTCTCCTTCTGTATCTGGATATTTGGTGTTATCAGAATCTCCGTATTTCACCAAAGCGCCCATGAGTGTTCCCGTGTCGTTGCAATCACGTTTAAGCCGTCCCAACTTCTGCCTCAAAGGTTCAAACCGGCAATTGCCTTCCAAGGTTACTATTGATGTACTTGGGTTGATGCTATTGGAGGAGTGCAAGATTTCAGACACCCGACGCACCCAACTGCTTGTGGAATCTTGCTCTCCTTGAACACATGCAGCTAAATAAACAACAGACGTCGGCTGCTTGCACATGTCCTTGAAATTATTGATAAACCGGCGCCGCAGTTCGCCCCATGATCCGATGGAATTAGGTGGCAAACCCTTTAGCCATGTCCGGGCCGTGCCCTCGAGCATCATTGTGAAGTATTCAGCACACGCCGCTTCATCCACGTCGAGCATCTCCATTGCCATCTCATAATTCTCAACCCATGCTTCCGGAGCAAGATCCGCCGTGTAATTGGGCACCTTGCGCGGACCTTTGAAATCCTTGGGTAGTTTTACGTTTCGTAATGCGGGGATGAGACATTGTACACTCAGGGAACTGGACATGATCCCTGGTTCGACTATGGCGGTGGGATGAACCGGCGTCGCCTGACGGGCGTCGTATTGGGCAGTATGTCTGGCCTGATCCACTACTTCTTGCGCATGTGCTTCCTCTCCTCTCGGATTATCATGCCTCTGTCGATGGCATCTCCTCGCACTGCTAGATACGGTCGGTTCATCCAGGCACCTCGTATAACTCCGGCTCATGCGGAGGGTTGAATGAATCCTCTCCCGACTATAGGAATAAGCTTGCTGCTGGGTTAGTGCCGTGTCCAGCAACTCCTTGGCCCGTCGTGCCTCCACTGCTATGGGGGACGTCGCCTCGATGGGAAGGGCGGCTAGTCGTGAAGCGACAGCGACTATGTTATCCAATGGATTAGAATAATGACCGAGAGGGGTGGGCACATGTTAGGTTGGCACAACTTGGCGATTCGGCTCTGTGGCTGGTGGCTGAACCGACGCGCCTGTCCCTGGTGCTCCTCCCCTGTTTACCTCTGGATGGTTACTGGTCCTGCGCCTGGCATGCTAAAGAGATTCCTCGCCTCATAAACCGACGGCAAACGAGATCGTTGTCTTCTCCACATTACCTCCTGTGAGGCGTTCTCATCTAACCTGAGCCGAAAAGCTTCGGAATCCAGCTCTGCCTGCCTTGTAGCCATCCTAGCTTTCTCCGCAGCCAGATCCAACTAGGCTTGCTCAATCCGGCTCTTCACCTGAGCGATCTCTACATCATGCTGTCCTTGTCGTCCTAGGCTACTTCTACTGTTGCAAGCGCTGTCAAAGTGTCGACTAAGGTGGATAGAGCATCAGAGGGCGACGGGGGAAGGTCTCCAGCTCTAGCCCCCATTGCCTCTAAGGTTAACGCCCCTGTCGTTGAGGGCTGCTGCATGGATTGTGATCCGGCCATGAAAACAGCAACCCTGTTTGGCGGATCGAGGGAGTCCGGAATACTATCACCGTCGGAACAACCCTCAGACCAGCCGTCCTGCAACAGATACAAAGATTCGGTCTCTCCGAACGAAGATTCATCGCCGGAATAAACAACCGTCTCGCCGCCAGAGTCCGATCCGTCCTTGGCTTGTACTCCATGCACTGCTCCAACGAAGACGTGCTTCACGGCGGGCTGAATCTGGGCTGGTCTCGCACGCTGAGCCGACTCGACGATGTTGGGGAAGGTGTCCGGCTCAGGGCCCGGTTCGCCGATCTTGCCGATGAAGATGTGGATGCCGCCGAAGGGGACCCGATACCCATATTCAATTGAATCGGCCTCGGGGCCCCAGCCTGCATCGTCGATGTAGATCCGGCCACGACGACTCTTAGTCACCCGGCCCACTGCATAGCCCTTGAGTCCTTCAAAGCTGCCCTTCAAGAACTCGAAACCATCGTGCGATAGCCCCACGGTGGGCGCCAACTGTCGTGGATTTAGCACGGCAGATGTCCTAGCAAAATGACTTAATCGTGAGGCCATCGCTACGGGTTAGCTTAAAGGGGTTAAAGCGGATGAAGGACACGGGGATTTTATACTAGTTCGGCCCCTTCGATGAAGGTAAAAGCCTACGTCTAGTTTGGGATGGTATTGCTTGGGCTTCGATGACCAGGGAGCGAATCCGCTTTGCCTGTGTCTTGAGCTGTTATTTTCTGTCCTGAACCGTCGTCGGGTCGTCCCTTTATATAAGAGGTGACGCCCAGTCCGGTTTACAGAGTCCAGAGGCCGGCTCATAAACATGTCCGCCTCGGTCTCTGCTCTTTCTATCTTACATCCCAAGTTACACAGCATGACGGTTTACAAATCACGGGCCCTATCATATGGGCTCTAAGCCTCTTGGGCTTATAACCTGCTACTCCATACGAAGCTGGGCTTATGATAATATAATCTTGATAACTTAAACCGGACCCTCATGCCGGTTTATACCTGGTAGTAATATCCCTGACATTCTCCGCCTGCCTCAGTTATCTCTTACCCGAGCCCTTTACTCATGCACTTTACTTTGTGATAGCCATATTGTTTCTTGTCATATATCTTGCTATCACCTAGTTGTCTATCTTGCTTAGCATAAGTTTGTTGGATTATGGGCTCCGCAAACCCAAGAAGTTTGAACACAGGGGCGTGAACGAAGATCTCTCCCACTCACATCTACCTAGCGTCTCGCCCTCGTCCAGTGAAGAGATTCAAGTGAACAACAAGTAAAGCACACAAGAGTTTACCCAGGTTCAGGCCACCTTGTGGTGTAAAACCCTACTTCCTGCTTTGGTGGATTGGCCTCGGGAGGGCTTGAATATGGACTAGTACAGTGATTCCTGAGCTCAGGAGGAGAGCTCAAGAGGGTCAGGAGGCAAGAGTTCTTGCTCCTTTGCGTGAGGGCAGAGTTTCTGGATCTGATCCTATCTCCTCTTCATAGTGGGGATCCTAGCTACTTATATAGGCGGCCAGGGTCCTCTTCTCCCGAAATGTTTAGGCGGGAAGGGATCCCACAACGGCCATTTTGAGCGGGAACACAAGGACGTTCCTATCCTGACAAAAGCAGTCTTCGCCTGCAAAAGGATCAGGCAGTGACGCAGTGGTGGGCTCGGCGGTGACATCCTCCTGGTCGTCCTTGCGGTCTTCGGTCTTGTTGCACCAATGGAGAAACCTTTATCCTGCTCCTCAGGAACCTGCGCCTGCGCTGTCCCCCTTGCACCAAAACGGCAACTGCGCCGCTGGCACGCACTGGCACCCGCTGGCGCAGTGCGTCATTAGTTGCGTCACTGCCTCCTCCTGAGGCAGGCTTAGCCTTGGATTCTCCGTCCCTCCTGGGCAACCTAACCGAGGCCGCTCCCGAGGGGGACTTGACGTCGTTCTCCTCGCGAGGTCTAGCCCCCTCGCGAGGGTCTTGAGCAGCTGGTCGATCAGCTTGGCCGTACCAGGCCATGGCAGGAGCGCGCTGCGGCCCGCAGACAAGCAAGTCTGGGTACCTTGGTTCCCAGGACGCCGATAGTAGCCCCGGGCCCAAGGCGCGCGCGGAGTTGGCTTCGAGGCGAAGCCTTAGTCGAGGACGAAGCGGTGCGGCCCCCAAAAGGCTACGGGCCAGGCTGGCGGGTGACTGTTGGATGGGACATGGCGACTCCGCTCCCCACGCAGTCTTGGTAACCGTGTGACTTGACAACTCCCCGACGCAGACAACGGGGCCGTTATGGCTGCGACGCCAGCGACTGGCGGTTGGGCTCCTCCGCCCTATAAATGGGACTAGGAGGGAGCCCCCAAGCCATCTTCAAGCCAGCGTCGTCTGCCTCCTTTCTTGCCGTCCTCTCTCCCACTTCCTGCGAGATCTCCATGGCGCCACCTAAGAAGCTGTCTGCCGCGGAGAAGGGGAAGGCCCCAAAGGATTTGGCCTCACCGCCATTGAAGAGGGGCCATGGGTGTCCCGTAAGCATGCCGCCGCGCCCGCAGCGACTCCTCGACGGAGCGGGTGCGGACTTCCAGGTCTCGCCACGGTCGCCAGTGAGAGGCGTGGTGCCTCTTCCCGCGGTGAAGGTGGTCGCGGACGTGGTGGGAAAGGAGGCGCGAGGCAGCGTTTTCCGGTCGTGCGTCTTCCGCGCCCGCAGCTCCACTCCTTCGATGTGTTGTCGGAGTTCGTGATGTGGGCGGAGAAGCCTGGTGGCTCGTGGCTCCGGCTTCCCCGCTCGTTCGGTAACGTGCTAGCAGCTGGAGGCCCCGGCGGCGTCTGGCTGCAGACCGACGGTTGCTGCAGCGGTGCATCCTGGGTGGAGGTTGATGTGGCTCCCTCGGGCGACGTGTTCCTGGAGCGCAGCTGGCAATCGTTTGCTCGCGCACGCCGGCTGCAGGGGAGATGTACGCTCCACTTCAGGTACGATGGCGCCTCCACGTTGTTCGTCAGGGTCTTCTAGGAGGAAGGGAGGCGCCTTGGGTGCTGTCCTGAAGCTGATGACGAAGAGGACGGCGAGGACGGCGTCCGGAGGAGCAGCTCCTCCTCCGGAGATGATCTTGGTCCTGGGGGGCGCCGCAGGTCCCCCCTCTGTGGCAGCAGCAGCTCCTCCAGCAATGGCGGCTACAACGAGCCACCACGCCGCCGAGCTCGGCTCGGCGAGGGGAGGGGGTCGCTGCGTCGCTGTGGCTCGATGAAGCCGGAGGAACTAGGAGACTCCGACTGAGTGGGGGCGGCCTTTGCTTCTTCTTCTTCCCCTTTTTTTCTTCATGTCCTTCGTGTGTCAAAACTTTAAGTTGCCTCGAGAAGGCGTGTAATGGGCTGCGACATAGTTATGAAGCGAGAACTTGCTATCATGTTTTTGGTCTTGGTGAGATTACTTAGCTTATGCGTTGCGACGTCTTGAGGCGAAGTGCTCCTGACTCATTGGCGTCATGAGCCCCCATCGGGTCATGAGGACAGTTGAATCCGGAGGGCTCACGCAGCCCCCGAGCATGGGTGAGCCGCTGAGAGTTGCTGAGAGCACCGAGCGTGGATTAAGGCACCAAAGCCTGAGCCGGCTCGGTAGGATAGATTGCGCGGACTGAGAAGCCCAATGCCAGAGCCTAAGTAGGCTTGGCCATGCGAGGTCACGGGGCCGTGGCAGACGAAAGCCGGTGATCGACCGTGCCCCAGCCCCCACACGCGAGGCGCGTGAAGGAGAGCGAGTGGCGCAGCCCCTGCTTAACAAGTTAAACTTAAAAACGGCGAGAAAGATCCCAAGCAAGACTTCCAACCAAATGCAAGAAACACGAGAACTTCATAGCACGGGGTAGAGGAAGGGCTGATAGCCAAGGAAGTAGAAAAGGCTGACAGCCAAACACCAAGCCAAAAAGGAAAAAGGTCGCGTTCGACCCCTACACTACATCTTCTTCCCAGCGCGGAGCTAAGGACTGCCACTGCGACGTGGGTGGGAGCCCCGTCTGAGGGCCCGTAGGCAACACACAGGAGACTCCGAGGCGTGTACAGCCCCAACTCATTATTACGTGAGAGTGTCACGAGCGGAGGCCTACATGGGCACGGAGCCTTGATTACGGATAGAACCTCTTGTGTACCGCCTCTGCCCCATAGACGAGACAGAAAGGAGTTTCTCCCATGGGTTTGGTGGCAGTGGTTCGGATTGACAACAGCACGGGCTGGAGCTCGTCGATCCAGCCCCTGCCGCAAGCCTCAAGCTTCTTCTTAAAGTTGTGCGTCTTGAGGCCATGCAAGACTTCCGCGTTGGCGCGTTCGGCCTGACCGTTGCTCCTAGGGTGGGCCACTGAGGCGTAGCAGATCTGTGTTCCAAGGTTAGCACAATATGACCTGAAGAGATTGCTTGTGAACTGTGAACCGTTATCCGTGATGATGCGGCTGGGGACCCTGAATCGCCTCACGAGACCCTGGAGGGACTTGACGGCCGACCTGGCTGGGATTGCACGGACAGGCTCCACCTCTGCCCACTTGGTGAATTTGTCGATGGCGACATAGAGGAAGCGGTAGTCCCCCCACTGCCTGGGGAAATGGACCCACGATGTCCAATCCCCAGACCGCAAAGGGCCAGGAGAGCGGGATCGTCTGGAGGCCCTGCGCTGGCTTGTGGATCTGCTTGGCGTGAAACTGGCATGCCTCGCAAGCCCGCACAAGCTCCGTGGCGTCGTTGAGCATTGTGGGCCAGTAGAAGCCGCTGCGGAAGGCCTTGCCCACAAGGGTGCGGGACGACGAGTGATAACCGCAGTCCCTACCGTGGATGTCGGCCAGCAGCTCATGCCCTTGTTTCCTTGAGATGCATTTTAGTGAGACATCGTTGGGGCGCCTCCTATAGAGTCCGCCGTCTTGGATGCAGTAAGGCGAGGCCTGTCGGACCACGTGTTCTACGTCTTCCTCCTTGTCTGGCAGGGTGTCATGTTGCAGATACATCTTGAGCTCTTGGGTCCAGCAACCCTCCTCGGGCTCCGCGGCGAGTAGCAGGCGGGCTCCAGAGGCCGGTCCGCAGGCTCCGCAGGTAGCCCCTGTTGAGGGGACGCCGGCTCAGGAATGGGCGGCATTGCCGATGGTTTGAGCAGGCGCTCCTCGAAGACGCCCGGCCTCTGAGGCTCCCACCTGGAGGCTCGTTTGGCGATGTCATCCGCTTCCTTGTTGGTGCCTCTTGGTACGTGTTGCACCTCCAGTCCTCGGAATCGCTTCTCCATCTTGCGCACCTCCTCCAGATATGCCTCCATGTGCTCGTCCTTGGGCTTGTATTTCTTGTTGGAGAAGTTGACGAGGAGTTGTGAATCACCTCTGATGGTGAGACGCTTGACCCCTAGTGCAGTGGCGGCCTTGAGCCCAGCAATTAGGCCCTCGTACTCTGCGATGTTGCTGGAGACCTTCTCGTCTTGCTGGAAGCAAAGCTGCACAGCGTAGTACAACTTGTCCTGAGTGGGAGATACTAACACGGCGCCAGCCTCCGCGCCAAGGCGCGAGAAGGCGTCGTCGAAGTATACCACCCATCCGTCCGGGGCTTCATCACCGGGGGCCAACGAGTGATCCTCGCCAGCCCCCCGCTCTGACGCGCCGCCAAAAGTCTGCCAGAGCCGCTCCCTTGATCACTCGCGTGGTGCTAAACTCCAACTAGAACGCCTGAAGCTCGATGTTCCACTCGGCGACCCTCCCGACGACATTCGGGCCCCGGAGTACCTTCTCGAGAGGGTATGACGAGACAACCTTGATAGGGTGGCCCTGGAAGTAATGGCGCAGCTTCCTGGAGGCAACGAGGAGCGCCAGGAGTAGCTTCTGAGGCATCGGGTAGCGCGAGCGCGCGTCACGCAGTACAGTGCTGAGGAAGTACACCGGGTGCTCCACGAGAGTCGGCGCAGCGGGATCCTCGGGCACTTCAGAAATCTTGGGTGCCTCTTGCTGAATGGTGGGGCCGCTAGTGACCGCGGTTGAATCTACATCTGGAACTACGTCAGGGGGCAACGGGGGCCCTGAAGATGCTGAATTGTCCGATGGCCTCATGCGTCAGGGCATCTCCTCGCGCTCCACCACTAGCTCGGCACTGACGGAGTGAGGCGTCTTGGCGAGGTAGAGAGTCATGGGTTCCAGGGGTCGCGGCGCTACCATAACCGACGAGCTGCTGAGGTATTCTTTGAGATCCCGAAAGGCGGCATCGGCCTCCAGAGTCCACTCAAAGGGCCCCTTCTTCATGAGCTTGAAGAACGGGAGGGCGCGTTCACCAAGCTTAGAGATGAAGCGTCCTAAGGATGTAACGCATCCCGCAAGTTTCTGCATCTCCTTCAGGTTTGTGGGCGGCTTCATTCTTTCGATGGCCTTGATCTTCTCCGGATTAGCTTCAATTCCCCGGTGCGAAACCAGGAACCCTAGCAGCTTGTCGGAGGGTACACCGAACACGCACTTCTCCGGTTGAGGCACAGCTTCACCTTGCGTAGGTTGGCGAACGTTTCTTCTAGGTCCTGGATGAGAGTCCTGGCCTCTCTGATCTTGACCATGATGTCATCGACATAAGCCTCTGCGTTCCTCCCGAGATGAGGGCCGAGGGTGATCTGCATTAGGCGCTGGAAGGTGGCGCCCGCGTTCCTCAGCCCGAAAGGCATGCAGGTGTAGCAGTAGACCCCGCATGGGGTCAGGAACGCCGTCTTCTCCACATCCTCCACCGCCATCTTGATTTGGTGGTAGCCCGAGAAGGCGTCGAGGAAGCAGAGCAGGTCGCACTCAACCATCGAATCCACGATTTGGTCGATGCGCGGGAGAGGGAATGGGTCCTGAGGGCAGAACTTGTTGAGGCTCGTGAAGTCGACACACATGCGCTCCTTGCCTCTTTTCTTCGGGACTATGACGGGGTTGGCTAGCCACTCCGGGTGCCGTACTTCCCGTACGACGCATGCTTCCTCTAGCTTCCAAACCTCCTGAACGATAAAGGCATGCTTCTTCGGGGCTTGTCTGCGTGCTTTTTTCTTGATAGGGCGCGCGTTGGGTCACACCGTGAGGTGATGCTCGATGATGTGCCTAGGCACCCCGACCAAGTCAGCGGCTTTCCAGGCGAACACATCTTTGTTGGCCCTGAGGAAGCTGACCAGCGCTGCCTCTTGCTCAGGGTCCATGCCCGTGCCGATGGTGAAGGTGGCTCCTGAGCCCTTCTCTTCAGTGGGCACCTGCTTCGTCTCGGCGGGGTCCTGAGAGAAGAGCTGCTTCTTCTTGGCAGGCGCGGCTTCCGGTGTCTCCGGAGCCCCCTTTGCTCCTGGATGAGCTACGGCAGCAGCCCTGTAAGCGCGCCCGAGGACCTAAAGAGCGGCCTTGGGGTCCCCTTTGATGGTGATGATGTTGTTGCTCCCGGGCATCTTGACGGTGTTGTAGCCCGGGTGAGTCGCAGCCATGAATTTCGCCAAGGCCGGGAAGCCGAGGACGGCATTGTAGGGCAGGTGGATGGGCACAATGTCGAAGTCGATGAGCTCAGTCTGGTAGTTAGCGGGTGTGCCGAAGGTGACCGGAAGGCGGATCTGGCCGAGCGAGACGGCCGAGCCCGCGACCCGTGAGAAGGGCTTGGTGGGGAGGAGTTGCATGTAGGACACGAGTAGATGACCGAAGGCCTCGGGGGAGAGAATGTTGAGCCCGGCACCGTCGTCGATGAGGGTCCTCGTGACGGCCACCCCGCAGATGGTGGGCGTGCATACCGTGGGGAGAATGCTCGCGCCAGCTGCTTCCGTGGCGAGGTCGCTAGGGCCGAAGGTGATGATGTGCCCCTGCGTGTTCTGCGCCCGTGAGGCCTCCTGTGGTTAGGCGGCGGCCCCGACCTGCCGAAAGTGCGACTTGACGTGTCGGGCCGATGTCGGCGCTTGGGATCCTCCGAGGATGCACGTGACCCCACGGCAGCGCAGCGCCCCGCTGGCAATACTCCGTAGCCTGGCACCGCGGGCCGCTCGAGCGCCAAGCTCTCCCATGGGTGGCTGGTGCCGGGGCAGCCATCGTGCCACCAAGAGCTTCGCCGGCGTGGTCACAGGGAGCGGGAGTGGCGGAGCAGGCCGCTCTCCGGTGGCCCGGCCGGCGAGAACGTCGTCGAGGAAGGAGGCGGAGTGCCCATGGGTGGCACGGTCCGCTGATGCCGCTTGGACGACGGGGAGAGTGTCGGCCTCCATGCGGATGCGGCGGGCCGCGGTCATCATGGCGGCGTAGAGCAGGAGAGGGGAGGCGAGGTCGTCGGAGAGGCGAGATTTCCACACGCCCCCTACCTGGCGCGCCAAATGTCGGATTACGGGCTCTGCAAACCCAAGAAGTTCGAACACAGGGGCGTGAACGAAGATCTCTCCCACTCACATCTACCTAGCGTCACGCCCTCATCCAGTGAAGAGATTCAAACCAACAACAAGTAAAGCACACAAGAGTTTACCCAGGTTCATGCCACCTTGTGGTGTAAAACCCTACTTCTTGCTTTGGTGGATTGGCCTCGGGAGGGCTTGAATATGGACTAGTACAGTGGTTCCTGAGCTCAGGAGGGTCAGGAGGCAAGAGTTCTTGCTCCTCTGCGTGAGGGCAGAGTTTCTGGATCTGATCCTCACTCGTCTTCATAGTGGGGATCCTAGCTACTTATATAGGCGGCCAGGGTCCTCTTCCCCCAAAATGTTTAGGCGGGAAGGGATCCCACAACGGCCATTTTGAGCGGGAACACAAGGACGTTCCTATCCTAACAAAAGCAGTCTTTGCCTACAAAAGGATCAGGCGGTGACGCGGTGGTGGGCTCGGCGGTGACATCCTCCTGGTCATCCTTGAGGTCTTCGGTCTTGTTGCACCAATGGAGAAACCTTTGTCCTGTTCCTCGGGACCTGCGCCTGCGCTGCCCCCCTTGCACCAAAACAGCAATTGTGCCGCTGGCACGCGCTAGCACCCGCTGGCGTGGTGCGTCATTGCTTGCATCACTGCCTCCTCCTGAGGCAGGCTTGGCCTTGATTCTCCGCCCCTCCTGAGAAACCTAACCGAGGTCGCTCCCGAGGGGGTCTTGACGTCGTTCTCCTCGCGAGGTCTAGCCCCCTCGCGAGGGTCTTGAGCAGCTGGTCGATCAGCTGGGCCGTACCAGGCCGTGGCAGGAACACGCTGCGGCCCACAGACAGGCAAGTCTGGGTACCCTGGTTCCCAGGACGCCGACAAAGTTGTTGGTGCACATAGGTGAGCCTAGTTGTTGTAGGTTTTGTGCTTGACAAATTAACCGCTAGGTTTATTCCGCATTTGTTCAAGCCTAAACCTTAATTCTTTTAAAGCGCCTATTCACTCCCCCTCTAGGCGACATCCACGATCTTTCAGTGATGTCTTTGATGTTCGTGTCATTGGAATTCATTTGTATACAATAAGACCATATCTAGCCATGTGTTATGCTTTCAAGCAAATATCTTATTGGTATATTTTGTGACTTCCTTGTGGATATCTTATTCTTTCCTTTTTGTAACTATTTAGTCTGTACATCCTTCTTTGTGGAGTGATATCATCATGATTTTCATCTAACTAGAATCTTATACACTTGAGAGAAATTACATAGCTAGAAGATATCGTTTTCTTTCACGCCCACCTTGTCTTTCTTGTATTATTTCCTTGGTGGCTCCGTGAAAGCTTTTGCCTTGAGCGTGGGTCTTATCTTCTTGCATCTTGATGCACTCTTGTGGTGAAGATTGTTTTCCTCTTGCTTGTCATGATGAGGCTTTTGCCGGTTCAATTGGTATCCCTCCTCTTAATGAAGCTTCCTTTTATATCTTCACCACGGGTTGGCACAAGCATAGGTTCTTTATATTATTATTAGTGAGCTTGTGAACCCATTTGCTTGTTGTGTATGGGAATGACAAGCCTTACACCGTGTATCTCATTCATTCCAGACTATATTGATGCTTAATGCTCATTCGTACCTTAGTCTTCTCAAGTGCATTGCCTTGACTCACACACATCGGTTTTGGTTGAGCCTATTCCTAAGATGCCTCTTTTACATGTTGGTCAACCATGTGTTTGTTACAAGTGCTAGGCTTAGTTTCCTATATGCTCACTTGCTCTTGTTGTGAGTTACTATTGATTTTGGGGGAGTGATGATCCTATTTTTTGCCCGTTGTATCCAAATACAAATATTTTTATTTGTGCACAAATCATGGGGAACTTCTATGGTTTCTTTAGAAGACTCCTTTGCTCATATTAATATCTTATTCATGTGGCTCGTAGGAGCATTGGTCTAGTTAGTTCAATTGGTATCTTTTGATAGCTTGGTTCAATTGGTATCTTTTGATTGCGTGATTGCTTGTTTCTCTCTTTTGTTATGTCTTTGTGGCATATCATCCTTTTGCAATCTTCAGATCCTCAATATATTTTGTCTTCCTCCAAGTATTTATTTTTGGATATGTGTATTGCATTCCACTCGTTTTGAGAAATGCACAATTTATGGAGGAACACATTTTATATTGATCTTCTTGCTTTTCACCAATTTTGGCAATCGATGTCAATGGGGGAGAAGTTCCCGAGAGTTTTGTGGAAAAGTTTTGAGAGTCATCTCCTCTTGATTTGGTTTTGTTCCTAAGCATTTGCATCTCATATGCATGCATTATTGGTTGTTGCATTGCATGATGATGCATAATTCCTTGTATAAACTCTCTTGAAAGTGATTGTCATCAATTAGCAAAATGGGGGAGAATGAAAGAACATGCGGTGCCCCCATGTTTGGTTTTGGTAATTGATGAAAAATCTCTATGGACTAATGGTTGCCTTGAGTTATATTTGAAGGATTTGTCCATGGGCTTTTCTTGGAGTCCATGTGTTGGTTTCAAGGAGAGTTTGTATCGACCAAGGTGCTATTCAAGGAATTATCTAAAGATTGGTCATGTGTGAGGTTGATCAAGACTAAGTCAAAGAGTGAATCAAAGTGATCAACACACAATGCATAGAAGATGTACCGAGAGGGATCAAGTGATCCCATGGTATGGTAAGCATTGTTAATTATGCTTTGTGTACTAACCCATGTTATTTGTGAGAGTTCTATGTGGGGTTAGGTTATCTTCCATGGGCTTGCGTCAAGAGGAGGATCACATACAACCCATGAAGGATGACATCAAACAAGGTTGTGGTGTGTAAGTTCAAGTTATGCATCATGAAGAGATCAAGTGCTTGAAGCTTGCCGCCCATTGTGTTGACAATGGACTTGTGAAGATGTGCCGAAGAGTGGCTCACCCATAGTGGAGTATGGGGGAGCAATCTACCAGTCTTCACCGAGCCAATGCAATCAAGAAAGGTGGTCCAACTTGACGATGTCAATATCGTCTACATCTAGCTCAAGTGGACTTTGTGCAAGGCAAAGGTTTACCCTTGATAGGTTCTCTATTTTACCGGTCTCATGGTGGTAGTTTGGAGACCGGGTTATAGGATCGATTACCGTACTATCAAGGGGGGCTCTCAAGTGAGTAGCTTGATCGTATCGTTTGTAGAGTGCTCAAACCATTGCATGCTTGCATCATCTTTCTTGGTTCTTGTTTGGTTTTCTCCTTGTGAGATTTGGAGCTTATGGTCATCTTCTTGACAAGCTTGAGTTCATCGAAAACGGAGTTCACATGCTTCTTCTATTGTGTTTTCGGTGTTGCATGTTTTACCGGTCTCTTTCGAGGAAGGGTTCTCACCATTTTCTTATGGGCCTTTTATAATTTGCTTCTTATTGTTATTTCTGTCAAGATTGTGTTAGCCCATGTCATCAGCTTTCCAACAAACTTGGTTTCGTTGAATTCAGAGTCCGTTTGCAGAAGTTCTGTCAGTTTTGGTGTCCTCAAAAAGGTTTCAGCGAGTACTACCGCTCATGGTAGCGGTACTACCGCTTGGAGGGGATGTGATTTTTACTACCGCGGTTAATTCCGTGGCTACGTCCGCTCTGTACCAAAAACTCGTCATAAGTCCAGCGGTGGTAGGCACGGATGTATTTTTTAGTACCGCTCGCAAGTTGTTGTACCGCTACCCCTAGCGGTAGTATCGCTCTGATGGCTCTTCTGGCCTTTTGCCTCCTCGTTGTTTTTTTTCAAGGGCTTCCTCCACCCTAGCGGTAGTACCGCTTTCATGAGCTGTAGTACCGCTCTATGTGGGTTGTGAGCATAACGGTTGGATTTTTCCCCACCTATAAAAGGGGGTCTTCTTCCCCAATGAACCTTATCCTTTGAGCTCGTGTTCTTCCCCCATTGTTGACCTTCTTCGAGCTTGCTATCTCTCAATCCCTCCATGGATTCTTTCTAGTTTTTGAGGGAAAAGAGAGAGGAGGTCTAGATCCACGTTTCCAGTAATCACTTTCTCCTCTATGTGAGGGGAGCCCATTGGATCTAGATCTTGGAGTTCTTCGTGTTCTCTTCTTCGTTCTTCCTCTCATTTCCTCCCTAGCATTAGTGGCTTCAGTGGGATTTGGGAGAGAAGGACTTGGGCACTTCGTGTGCCCTTTCCATTGCATTTGGTGCATCGGTTTGAGTTCTCCACGGTGATAGGTGGAAGTGAAGTTGAGAGGCTTATTACTCTTGGGCGCTTGGTACCCTTGAGCTTGTTCCTCTTGGGTGCCTTGGTGCCCTAGACGGTTTGTGGTGTTCGAAGCTCAATCGTTGTGGTGTAAAGCTCCGGGCAAGCGTCGGGGTCTCCAATTAGGTTGTGGAGATCGCCCCGAGCAATTTGACGGGTTTTGGTGACCGCCCCAAGAGTTGCCAAAGTGTACGGGTTCGATGAACACCCCCAAGGGTTGCCATTTGTACGGGTTCGGTGATTGCCCTCAAGGGTCCCTTAGCGGAATCATGACATCTTGCATTGTGCGAGGGCGTGAGGAGATTACAGTGGCCCTAGTGGCTTCTCGGGGAGCATTGTGCCTCCACACCGCTGCAAATGGAGATTAGCATCTGCAAGGGTGTGAACTTCGGGATACATCATCATCTCCGCGTACCCCGATTATCTCTTACCCGAGCCCATACTTATGCACTTTTACCTTGTGATAGCCATATTGTTTCTTGTTATATATCTTGCTATCACTTAGTTGTTTAACTTGCTTAGCATAAGTCGTTGGTGCACATAGGTGAGCCTAGTTGTTTTAGGTTTTGTACTTGACAAATTAACCGCTAGGTTTATTCCGCGTTTGTTCAAGCCTAAACCATAATTATTTTAAAGCACCTATTCACCCCACCCTCTAGGCGATATCCACGATCTTTCAGCAATGATGAATATGCCCTTTACACCATAGCAATGGGTGGACTATCACTCAAACTCCTCAGACAGCTTATGTATTTCAGATTGAAGTCGGACTAGCTGTTGAGGGGATATCGAAATCATATTTTTTTTCCTTAGCTCCTTCTCTTTTTGAAGTTGTTGTTCCTTCACAAGCTTTGCTTGATCAATCTTGTGCTTCTCATTCATGATGAAAGTGGTGAGTACATGGCTTGGACTAGGAGGCAAGTCGAGATCATCAATAGGTGTGTCTGGTTTCTTCACCCATATATCAATGAAATCAAGGATCTTCTTTGGATCCAGAAGTAGTGGGACTGAAGAATTTTTTGCAATAGCAGCTTGCTCTCGTTTTCTTCTATGGAATTTAGCAAGCTCATCCTCATCAGCCATGCCATGTTCATTAGCAGGTGGCACAGTTGGTTTGCTATTGGGACTTGGCCTTATTCCACGGTCATCAGTGACCTTAGTCCTCAGCTTGGGCGTAGATGAAGAAATATGCCCACTAGTTGAGGCACTTGATGCAGCAATTATGGATGGATGATAGCCATCAGTGCGCTGGCAAGATGCAAGCACAATCAGTGTTGAAACTCTTGTTGCGGCCATAGGTGAGTGCTACTTCTTGAGCTTGTGTTGATTTTTCCTTTAAGAGGAAAGGGTGATGCAGCAAAGTAGAGATAAGTATTTCCCTGAGTTTGAAAACCAAGGTATCAATCCAGTAGGAGGTACAAGCAAGTCCCCAATATATGCACCTGCACAAACTAACAAACGCTTGCACACAACGCGGAAAAGGGGTTGTCAATCCCTCCAACGTCATGAACAAGAGTGATATCTGATACAGATAGATTTAAAACTAAAGTAAAAAGCAAAATAAAGTAAACACAAAATAATTACAACAAGGTATTTTTGGGGTTTTGGTTTGAGGTAATAGGCAGGTCCTAGAACTTGTCTTGCATGTGATACATTGGTCCTAAAACTTGCAAAAGTGGATTATTTCATCCTACAACTTGTCCTGAAGGTGCAAATTTCGTCCTGGGTGAATCAGCTGCAGCCATGTGGAGCCAGCTCGGCCAAGCCGGCCAGCGCCGTGCATTTCGCATTTAGCCCCTGCCTTCTGTCGATTTCAACCCGCAATATACCTTGTGGCTGTCAAAGGATATCACCTGAAAGTGTCAGGTCAGGCTCCTCGTCGACTTGCAGCACGATGCTGCCGCTGCTACCAGGCCCCAGGTTGTGGACGGAGTGGAGGAGAGGGGGCACGTCGGCGCCCGACGGTGGTGGCCTAAAGCTGCTGAGGCACCCGAAGCTGACCTCCTCATTGCCGCCCACGAGGAACGGCATCGGGCCCAGCAACGCCCACGCGCGCGCTGGTGCAACGAGGGCGCGGCTTCCTGCTGCTGCCGCTTCGCCTGTGCAGTGCACCGGCGCGTGCGCCTTGATGCCGATGGGGTATAGCCCGGGCGAGCCATAGAGCGGGAGGGAGGCAACGTCGGCATAGTCGTAGGGGTATAGGCCTCGAGCTGGTGCACCGCACGCCGGACCAACGTACGCTCCCGCCGGTGCGCGTTCTGGTGCCAGCCCAGCGCATGCGAGTCGGCTTGCACGTGGCCTACGCGCCGCTGGTGCTGTCGGTGGTGCTCGACTCGGCGGTCGTGGTGTCGGCGGCGGTAACGGTGAGCGACAGGTCGAGGGCGATCTTGGGCGGGAGGAGGTGTTGGATGCCTCGTTGTTAGACGCCGCCTGACTGCTGATGTCGGACAGCTGATCCTCGCACAACTTCTTGGACGCTGCTGCTCTTCGTCTCTGAACAATTTGTGTGTGTGTGTGTGTGTGTGCGTGTGTGTGTGTTTCTTCAAATCATGTTGAACAAACTCAGCATGAACAATCACAGCAGGCATTGCAATGCAATGGAATGGAATGGCTGTACCGAGCTGCACATTAATCAGCAGCTCATGGCAACAATCAAGTCATCAGTGTAAGTGGAAAAGAAAAACAGAGTACACATCGGCGAACTTCAGAGAAGCAGCACGGCCAAGGATTTCAGCCGACAGGACATGGCGTCGGCAACCACGGTCACGTTCTCCCGGGCGATGCGGCTCCAGCTCTCCTCGCTACCCGAGACCCGGCAAGCCGTCGTGAAGTCGAGGACCTTGCCGAAGATTCTGAACATCTCCACAGAGTATATCCTGTCCTGGCCGGCTGCGAACACCGTGTTGGAATCCATGGGTGCGTCCGGGTGCACGGATGCCTCGGTCCACTGGAGCAGTGGTGTCGAGACAAGCTTGATCTCGAACACCTTCCGCACCACCCTGTCCCTTCGATTCGCCGGGTCACACCACGAGACACCGAGCATGCACAGCCTGGACGCGTAGCAGACCGGTGTCGGCCTGTAGTCTTGGAGCCGTGGCGGCGGCCGGGACGTCTGGACGACGAAGCATGAGCCGGCGTCGAGATGGTAGGCGACGAGCATGTTAGACTCGCGGTAGACATAGAACAAGTCACCGCAGACGGCGACGGAGCATGCCAGGCTGACGTCGGCGGGGAATCCGACGATCTCGATCCATTTGTCGGTCATCGGATTGCATATATCGTCGACTCACCGGACACGAGGGTCTCGTCCCATGGCCCCCGGCCACCCAGGCACCCACAACGATGAGAGCTTGCCTTGCCTGAGCTAGCTTTTCTCTTGCTTGGCAACCTTGCCGTGACCGTGAGCTGGGCCAGTGGAATCGGTGGCCTAGTTCAGTACATTCCTGAGACGGAGCCATCGGAGTGAGAGCCCGTGCGGGTCCCCGTACACGGGGGAGGTGCCTACAACGTAGAGCTCGTCCCCGACGCTTGCGACGGAGAACAAGAACCTACCTTTCAGCGGGGCCGCCCTGACCCGGCGCCACCGGTACGCGGCCACGTCCAGCGCGTGCACGGCTGTAGCGGCGGTGGACACGCGCCTCAGCCGCTGTCTGCCTCGATCCCCAAACAGGAACAGCGAGCAAGGGCGTTGTGGCCACGTGCGGCCCCTCTTGGCGCGGGCAAGGAGCGAGGCCAGCGGTTTATTTGATAAAACATCAAGGAGGTATCTGCAAAATGGCTGACGACGACCGGACCGGTCCGGCTGGCTCCACTTGGCTGCTCCTGATTGGCCCAGGACTAAACATGCACATCTGAGACAAGTTTTATGACTAGATAGTTGGCTTTTGCAAGTTTTAGGACCAAAATATCACATGCAAGACAAGTTCTAGGACATGCGGTGCTATTACCTTTTTTTAGTTTTAGAGATCTGAAAATAATAGATGTAAAATAGACACGGGGGCCATAGGTTTCACTAGAGGCTTCTCTCTTGAATAAATCATACGATGGGTAAACAAATTATTATCGAGCAATTGATAGAAAAGCGCAAAGTTATGACGATATCTAAGGCAATGATCATGAATATAGGCATCACGTCCGTGACAAGTAGACCGTAACGATTCTGCATCTACTACTAGCACTCGAAATGGAGTCTCGAAATGACTTGACTTGGATTACAATGAGATCACGGGCATGACTTGTTGTCTCAAAATGGTCGAGAGGTAAAGATTGATATATAGGACAATGGTATTCGGACACCAGAAGTGTTCCGGAGGGTATCAGGTACTTATCGGGTCACCCGAAGGTGTTTTGGGTACCCCCAGCAAAAGTCATGGGCCAAGAGAGGGAACGCACTAGCCACAAGGCGTTGGTCCGCCCCCATATAAGACCAGCCTAGGAGGCAAAGGAAAGAGGGAAGAGAAGGAAAGTATGGATTAGGATTCCCACTTCCTTCCCTCTCACCCCTCTTTCCCTCCCCCTCAGTTATTGTCACACCCCATATGTAATACTTCCTTTTGGCAATATATACTTTTACTATTTGGTCCTTATCCTTTCCTTGGGGGTTCTTTTCCATTTATGCCTTGTCATCTTATTGCATTGTCATTTTATTTTATTTTCTTATGCATCCATGCATTGCTCATCATCATCATTGCATCATGACCATCATAGCTTCTTTGACTTGTCATTGTGTTATTCATCCTTAGCTTGTGATGTGAGGTCACCTTGAGTTTGTTGTGTGATGGTGGTGGCAAGCCATGCCCATGCTAAACCCTAACCCCCTCCTTCTTTTACACCACTTCTTCTTCCTCCTTTTCTTTCTTTTCCATTCTTTAATCAATTTTGCAAATGACTTAGCCTCTTCTTTTAATGTTCATCTCCTCCCCACTTCTTTGTTGCCTTGTCATGAGTCACCTTGCAAAGCTACTCCTCTGTTGGAATTGTTTTGGTTAGGTTTTAAAATGGCTCAAGTTTGAATTATTTTCAAACTTGAATTATTTTACTTCCTATAAAAATGCCCAGAACAATTTTATAAAATAGTGTGTAATTCCAGCAGCTTGACAATATTTTTATATCTATCAAACTCATCTCCTAGCCCCCTGTACTTTTTCTTTTATGTAGCTATTTTTTTATTTAAACAGAAATGTAAAAGAAAAAGAAAACGAAAGGAACAACAGTAGCCCAGCAGCCACAGCCTTTGGGCCTCCTTCCTTCTGAGCCGAAGCTGCTCGCCTGGGCCTCACCAAGGAGGCCGGCCCAGCCAACCACCTGTGCAGCCCCCTTGCTCTCTCGCGTGGTGATTCCACGCGGGACACCGCCTGGGCCCGCCTGGCAGCCTCTCCTTTTCTCCCTTTCTTCCTCCTCTTGCCTTTTTCCTCCTCGCGGTGAAACTCCAGCGCGAGGAGCACATGGCCACCTGGACACCACAGCCTCGCGTCTCCTCCCTATAAAAACCAAGCCGCGGATCCCTAGGGTACCTCCTCCTCCCTCCTTTTCCCTTCTGCGTCGCCGCCACACGTAAAGGGCACCCACGCTCCTGCTTCCCCGCCTCCAGGAGCATGGCCGGCTTGGGCTGAGCCTCGTCGCCGACGTTGCGTCGCCCCGCCTCCCTCCGCGTCGTCCTCAAGCCGTGCCGCTTTGTCCTGGTTCCATCCTGACGCCGATCTGAGCCCCAGGTCACCAAGCCCGACAACCTCTTCGTCATCCTCTTCATCCCCTGTTCGCGGACAGCTTCCTCGCTAGGGTTCAGAGCTCGACAGCGTCCTCTCTGGCGCCCCTCCGACGACCTCTCCATGTCCTAGGGTAAGGAGGTACTCCCTACTCCACCCTGTGGTTTTCCTTGCCACTCATGGACCCCTGTATAAGACGCCAGAGTCGTGCCATCGTCGCGCTCCCCGTGCTCCGGCGTTGTCTGAACTTCGTTGCGCCGTTGCCGCGACACCCCCCTGCACCCTGCTTCGGAGCACCTCGCGGCCCTGCTCGCAAGCACACCCCTCGCACCCCTTCTGTCACTTGTGCGCTCGTGCACGCCCGCTGCCAGTCGCTCGCCGGACTGTGCCGCTCCCGAGTCGAGCGCGAGCTCAAGCTCGTTCCAATGCACGCGCACACCACGCAGCAGCTTCCTCCTCTCGATCCTGCACGCCTGCAGCTAGTCGCCGCGCTACCTTGCCCCGACATGCTCCCGTCGGCATCACCGCAGTCGTCGTCGTCTCTGTACACGCAGAGGAGTTAGATCATCTCCGGGTCAGCTCATAAGGAGCCGAGCCCCTCTACTATCAGCCACCTGTAGCCTAGCGTAGTGGTTCAACCTCTTCCCCCATAACCTATAGACCCAGGTTCGAATTCCACCCAGGGCAAGTGGATATTAGCCCCCTTTTTATGTTTTTTCCTGTGACCCTCACACCCTGGGCCCATGTGTCATCCTCACTGAGTACTCACCCACTCCGCACCCACTCTGCCACGTCAGTTCCCCTAGACCCACAGGTCAGCGACTAGGGCTAGTCCAGGCTGAGTCAGTTTAGCCCCTTTTCTTTTCTGTTTTTGTTTTAATTCAGTTTTTGCATTTCTTTTGCATAATTCATATCTTTTTAAATATGCCTCTGATGAAAATAAGTTATATATGAAAACTGCTTAGTTTTTCATCTAGAATATTAATATGTTGTTTGTTGCCATGTTTAAAACATTTAAAATGTTTTTTGAATTAATTTGTGTTTAAAATATGCTCAAACTTGTAAAAATCATAACTAAATATCTACAACTCCAAATTTAACAAACTTTATATGCATTTGGGGTGGAAAATGTGTAGATTAATGTGGTGTTGTTACTTTGCATGTTTAACAACTTTAACATATGACTATCTCAGTTTTGTCCCAAATGTATTTATATGAATATGGGAGTTTCCGGAAATTGTTGTTTGTTCTTTCCGGCCCATTTAAAATGCTAGCATGTTGTTGTTGATCCTAGCTGCACCCCTTGCCATGTTAAACAACTTTTAAAAAGTTTTTGGGTGCTTGTTTAAAACATCTACATAACCACTTGTGGCCATGATAGACTTGTTTCCTTTTGCTTGGTTCCTACATGTGTGTGATCTTGTTTATTGCCATGTTTCTTGTGCACTCTTCTTGTCCCTAAGAGTTGCATCATATTCTACCCATGTTCATATGCATCATATCATGCATCATGTGTTTGAGCATTGCATGAGGATTGATTGTTGTTCCGGTGTTTGCATTGTTGTGTTGGTTAGAGCCCGGTGACGATTCGGAGTTCGAGGTTCCTTTCGAGACTGAGTTTGAGGAGCAAGGTTACGATCCCTCCGTGGACTCAATAGGCAAGATGACCATTCCTAGATATCACTTCTATCTTTGCCTATGCTAGATGTATCGCTCTTTAGATATTGCCTCGATGCCTATTCCTGTTTGTCAGCCCTCCTATTGTTGCCATGAAACACTCTAACCACCTTCCTAGCAAACCGTTGTTTGGCTAAGTACGCATCGCTCAGCCCCTCTTATAGCGTTGTTAGTTGCATGTGAAGTTTCGAAGATTGCTCCACGATGAAGATGTTATTGGGATATCACAATATATTACCTGTTAAAAACTAATGCACCTATATATTGGTAATGGGTGGAAGACTAAACCTTTCTGCTTGGTGTTTTGTTCCACTCATGCCACCCTAGGAACCGATAAACCGGTGTTATGTTCCTTGATTTTGTGTTCCTAACACGGTTGGGGTTTATGGGCCCCCCTTGATAATTCGCTCTGTTTAAAGCTTTTCCAGCAAGGCCCAACATTGGTTTTACATTTGCCTAATAACTAAAACTTGCATATGGCGTTGCAAACCCGAGTTCTTAATTAACAACCCGGGCCAGTACTCCTCGTGAGTGTTGGTCCAACTGGGGGTCCTGCAGGGCCACCTTGGGTGAACCCGAGGTCTGGTATATACCTGTAGCATCACCCATCTGGTCGTGGCCTGAGACGAGATACGCGCGGCTACTATCAGGGTGTCGGCACGCCGGGAGGTCTTGCTGGATTAGTTTTACCTTTCTCGAAATATCTTGAGCATGGGATTCTGAGAATACTCGGGTCTTCCCACTTTGGAGTTGTGACTCCGCGGATCATGAGCTTGTGATGGGCTAAGTTGGGACACCCCTGCAGGGTTTGATCTTTCTAAAGTCGTGCCCGCGGTTATGTGGCAGATGGGAATTTGTTAATATCCGGTTGTAGATGACTTGACACCTTATTCATGAATACACTACCTGCATGAGTAACCATGATGGTCTCTTTCTGAAGGGCTTCGGGAAGTGAACACGGTGGGGTTATGTTTGATCGTGAGTAGTTAGGAACACTTCTTGATCAACTTGGCGATCGTTGGCACTTGTTCTCTTCTCGCTCTAAACTCGTAAGCTAGTGCTTAGTGCTTGCTGCAACCCTTGTTTATAGCCTTTCCACACCTAAGGTTTTGGTAGTTTTGATACCCGAGAACGGGATTGCTGAGTCCTCTGTGGCTCACAAATTCAACACACACCAGATGCAGGTACCGTTGAGAACTATGCAGGAGATGGTTCAGAACTTCACTGGGAGTTCGATGAAGAGCGTGGATGTTACTTTGTTTCTTATCCCGACGATCAGTAGTGGTTCTTACTAGGAGGATCGGGGCTTGTGTTTTGGTATCTTTCTCATTTGGATTTTCATCCGTAGTCAGACCCTGATGTTCTTTGGATGATGTATGTTATTGTATTCATTGTGTGGCGTGGCGAGTGTAAGCCAACTATCATTTTACAATTTCATCCCTGAATTTTACATGAGATGTGCAAAGATACCATACTTGAGATCATTCTAGTATGCGTTTATGTCCTTAAGTCGTGCCTCGACACATGGGGGACATAGCCGCATACTGGGCATTACAAGTTCGTATTCAAAGCCTTCTCCGACCAAGGAGCCCCCTGATTGATCGAATCGCTGACGGTTGAGTCTAGGCACACACACAAAATGTTTTGAGTCCTATTTATATATCAGAGAGTGGGATTTCTTTTGCTCCTCATCCCCTTCATCGCTCTGGTGAGGACTCCTGACGATGTTCTATATCCTCTATTCTCAAAATTTTCACTAATTTTTTTTAGGATCACGCGGGTATTGTTTGGATTGTTCCAATATCTTTGTGACTAGAACATTGTTCTCGATGCCTCCTGTCATTTAGGGGTTGTGGCAGTGTCCCGGGGAGTTGAGCTCCGAGGTGTTGTCATCTCAAATGTATCGTAGCGGTTCTAGAATACCAGAGTCGGCCGACATCGAAAACTCTTCTATGCGGTTAGTGGTGAGATAACCCCGACGTCACCTAGTACTTGTGGGATAGTTCGGGAGTATTACCACAGCTAGTATAGCGGATGCGTTTCGAAGGTCCGAGGTAAACAGTTCCTGAGGATGATGAAAGGACCAATATGGTTGACTAGAGGGGGGTGAATAGGCAACTAACAATTTTTAGCTTTTCTTGACCAAATTAAACTTAGGACCAAAATAAGTTGTCTAGATGTGAAACTAGGTGAGCAACCTATATGATGCAACAAGTGAAAGTAAGCAAGCAAGCACAAGATACTAAAACACTAAAGCTTGCACAAGTAAAGGATAGAGATAACCAAAAGTGGAGCCGGTGAAGACGAGGATGTGTTACCAAAGTTCCTTCCCTTTGAGGGGAAGTACGTCTCCGTTGGAGCGATGTGGAGGCACAATGCTCCCCAAGAAGCCACTAGGGCCACCGTATTCTCCTCACGCCCTCAGACAATGCGAGATGCCGTGATTCCACTATTGGTGCCCTTGAAGGCGGCGACCGAACCTTTACAAACAAGGTTGGGGCTCACTCCACAACTGAATTGGAGGCTCCCAACGAAACCGTGGAGCTTCACCACAATGGATATGGCTCCGAGGTGACCTCAACCATCTAGGGTGCTCAAACACCCAAGAGTAACAATATCCGCAAGGGATTAGTGGGGGGAATCAAATTTCTCTTGGTGGAAGTTTAGATCTGGGCCTTCTCAACCAATCCCTAGAAAATCAACAAGTTTGATTGGCTAGGGAGAGAGATCGGGCGAAAATAAGCTTTTGGAGCAACAATGGAGCTTGGGGGAGAAGAGGTGAGTGTTCAAGAGGAGGAAGAACACTTTATATAGTGGAGGGGAAGAGTGAACTGTTACACTTTTCTCAGCCCGCACAGAGCGGTACTACCGCTGGGCCGAGCGGTACTACCGCTGGTACCAACGGTACTACCGTGCCCCCTAGCGGTACTACCGCCCGGTGTTAGGGACGAGGTTTGGAGGAAGAGAGCTGTGGTAGCTGTGGTGGTGGCAACGGTACTACCGCCTATAAGTGGTACTACCGCTGCTACTACCGTTGCTACCACCGTAGAACCCGACACAAAAAAAGTTCGTCCCGAATCTACACGGAGGTGGAGAGTAGCCGCGGTGGTACTTCCGCATATATGCACGAGTGGTACTACCACGCCCCTAGAGCGGTACTACTGCTTAGAGCGCATATGTGGTACTACCGCGCAGGCTACGGTACTACCGCGCCCACAGCAAAAGGAGAAGATGCTTAAGAAAAGGAAGAGGATGAGGGTGCAAAAATGAGTGTATGTGATGATTCCACCCTGGACTTTCCATTGCGGACCCCCCCCCCCCTTGATAGTACGGTGTCTCCTACGACTCAAGTCCACCAAAACAAAAGCCTAGCATGATAACACGTCTTGAGCTGATAACTCGGAGGCTAGATAATCGTCTCGTGCCTCTGGATGTATATCTGAAATACTTGGCACACACGATTAGTCCGCAAACGCATTGTTATCAATCACCAAAACCACAAAGGAAGGGACATGCCCTTACAATCTCCCCCTTTTTGGTGGATTGATGACAACACAGGATTTGCACAATAAGTAAGAACAAGTGAGGAGTAAGCAAACCCCACGGACTACAAACGATAGACAAGCTCCATCTAGATGTGTGCTCAAAATGGAGTTGCTTATGGAATGCAAAGCACACACTCTAGGATCAATGCTCCCCCTATCTTTTATAATCCGATAACATCTAATCAATGAGGAGACATAAGTAAGTAACACAGTAGGTGCAACATGATAGAACATGAATTAAGCAGCACATACTAGAGTACTCGAAATAAAAGATAGCATAGGTCTCACACAATGAACGGTAGCTGAGTCTCACGAACACACCAAACCAGAACGAAAAGCAAAACACTAAAACACACGAGACACGACAACGCAAATCACCGCAAAACGCAAATCACTTCTCCCCCTTTGGCATCGAGACATCGAAAAGGGTAGAGAAAGACACAACGTCATCACACCGTTGCAGGGTCATCTGCACCTCCGTCAACGACTGGGGGCTGCTCGGGGTCAGAATCAGTCCAGTGACAGTGTTGACGAACCCAGTCGTCCTCATCAGTGATCCTGCCCTCAGATCCGCTAGTGACTGTGGCACAAAGCTGATGCATAAGCTCCTTGTGACGAGTCTGAGACTTCTTCTCAGCGACATGGGCCATGTACTAACCGTGGGACTCCATGTAGAACAGCTTCTTCATCATCTTCTTCAGCTTCTTGGCCCAAGATGGCTCAGCTCCAGATGGCATATAGTCATCATCGTCATCATCCTGGTCAGCCTCTGCCTCAAGATCATCAGCATCAGCCGGGATGTTAGGCTGAGTAATCGGAGTGTTCCAGAGATCCTTCCTCCTGAGCCTCTTGACCTCATGAGAGACCAACTCGTCAGTCTGTAGAGCGTATCCCACGTAGGTGTGCTCCCATGCCTTCTCAATGAGCATGATGTATGGAGCATAGATGAGACACTTACGCTCTGAGATGGCAGACAAAAGTTCAGACCACATGACATGAGAGATATCCAAAGTTTCTCCAGTGTTCTGTACCTTCTGGCGCTGGCAAAAAAGAAGCATATCCACAAGGTAAGAGTGGACCATATCGTGGTTCCTAGTGCGAGGGAAAAGAGTCTCCCTGAAGATGCGGTGAAGGATGTCCAGAAACACAGGCAGCACATATGTCACCTTCAGAGTCTCTGGGTTGACCTTCTTAGTGCAGTATGGCCACAGATTCTGCTTGTGCGTGGAGGTAGCATTATGATGAGGTCGAAAACCGACTGAGCTCTCCAGACTAAGATCTTCAACACAAAGAAGTTCCATGAACGCTTTCCACTTAACTACCAGATGCCTTCCATTGGTCATCCATGTCAAGGTCCTTTCTGCATCAGTGCCAAGGTGAACAGTGGCATAGAACTGAGCCACCAGATCAGCATCAAAGTCCTTGTTGAATGTTATGATGTTGACAATGTTCAGCTGGTTGCACATCTCCAAAGCTTCGCCGAAATACTCTATGTCCTTCTCCAAATAAGCAACATCAATTGAGCGCACATCAACATAGAGATTCTTCTTGGCCTTGATCACATCAAAGTAAGTCGCATACTGAAACCGATTCCAAAACGGCCGGTTGACAAGGGTGGGCTCTTGTTCAACTCATAGGGATTGCGCCGACGGCTCTCCCAAAACTCCTTGTTTTACATCTCCGTGATAGTCTTGGCCTTCTTAGTTGGCTTCTTGGCAGTGCTCTTGGATGGTTGTGGTGACTGAGAGGGAGGAGCACTGGACGACGGAGCCCCTATAGAGCCACTGGCAGACCCGTCTGCTGCCTCAGAGGTGCGATAGCGCTTTGAACTGGCGCGCCTGGGGTTGATGCGACGAGCAAGGTGTTCCGTTGGGTAATCTCCTGAAGACAAACACACACACATGATGGGCCTCGAACCCCTCGTTGGTTACCCCAAGTGGAAGGTGTAAGATGCAGTAAGTAGAAGTGTTTTCCCCTAGCAAAGATGCCAAGGATCGAATCCCCAAAGACTCCTAGGTTCAACAAGTAGGTGTCAATTGCTAACGGCGCAATTAGCAATCAACGTGGACCTGCACACAGATACAAATAACTTTGCTCCCAACGAGTACAGAGAGGTTGTCAATCTCTCCGGCCTTGTAGTTCACAAAGGGTTAAAAGCAATATGATAGTAGTGATAGATAGTGTTTTGCAATAGTAAGTAAATAGCGAAAAGTAAATAGTGAATGGGATCAATGATGGTAATATGGACCGGAGTCTCATGATGTTCACTAGTGATGTCTCTCTCCCAAAAGACGATAAAACAACTATGTGAGGTAAACAAATTACAGCTGGGCAATTGACAGGACCACGAACGCAAACCAATGCTGACTACATTGCAAGAAAGGTTGAGGTTCAAAGCATGGGCGGTACGCCAAAGTAAGTAGACCGAAATCCATCAATATCTACTACTAATCATCCACCTTGAGATATCTATCCAGAACATCTCGCTGGTATTAAGTTGCGAGTCCCACCCATAGTGTAAACTCAATGCAACAGACAACTGCATTAAAAGAACTTTGCGTAAAGTAAACAATCCTTGCACCCGCGGGCACAAGCACCGTTGTTTTCCCCCTTGTGGCAACAGCACATCCCCTAGACTCATGTTTCTGTCACTCAAGCTAGTCATCGAGGGGCATGAACCCACAATCGAGCATAACGTTCCCTCTTGGAGTCACTACCTATTACTTGGCCAAAGCAATAAATAACAACGAAGAACATGCAAGAATTACTTATGAACAAAAATATAAAAGAGGTAGATCAAATATATTACTTGTTGGGGAACGTAGCATGGGAAACAAAAATTTTCCTACGCTCACCAAGATCAATCTAGGAGATGCACATCTACGAGAGGAGAGTTGGATCCACATACCCTTGTAGATCGCTAAGCGGAAGCGTTACTAGAACGCGGTTGATGGAGTCGTACTCGCCGCGATTCAGATCGCCGAAGATCCTAGCACCGAACGGACGGTGCCTCCGCGTTCTTCACACGTACAGCCCGGTGACGTCTCCCACGCCTTGATCCAGCAAGGAGAGAGGGAGAGGTTGGGAAACCTCCAACCAACAGCAGCACGACGGCATGGTGGTGGTGGAGGAGCGCGGGACTCCAGCAGGGCTTCGCCAAGCGCTGCGGGAGACGAGGAGGAAGAGGGGTAGGGCTGCACCAAGAGGGAGATGTTCTCGTGTCTCTAGCAGCCCCAAAACCCCTCATATATATAGGGGGAAGGGAGGGCTGCGCCCCCCTTTAGGGTTTCCCTCCCCTAGGGTGCGGCCAGCCCTAGATCCATCTAGGGGGGGCGGCCAAAGGGGGAGAGAGGGGGAGGCGCACCACTATTGGGCCTTAGGGCCCAACTGCATTAGGGTTTGCCCCCTTTCCCTTCTTGGGGCGCCCTGGGACTTGGTGGGGGGGCGCACCAGCCCCCTTGGGGCTGGTCCCCTCCCACACTTACCCCACGCAGCCACCTGGGGCTGGTGGCCCCACCTGGTGGACCCCCGGGACCCTCCCGGTGGTCCCGGTACATTACCGATATCGCCCGAAACTTTTCCGGTGACCAAAACAGGACTTCCCATATATGAATCTTTACCTCCGGACCATTCCGGAACTCCTCGTGACGTCCGGGATCTCATCCGGGACTCCGAACAACATTCGGTAACCGCGTACATACTTTCCCTATAACCCTAGCGTCATCGAACCTTAAGTGTGTAGACCCTACGGGCTCGGGAACCATGTAGACATGACCGAGACAACTCTCCGGCCAATAACCAACAGCGGGATCTGGATACCCATGTTGGCTCCCACATGTTCCACGATGATCTCATCGGATGAACCACGATGTCAAGGATTCAATCAATCCCGTATACGATTCCCTTTGTCTATCGGTATAGCACTTGCCCGAGATTTGATCGTCGGTATGCCGATACCTCGCTCAATCTCGTTACCGGCAAGTCTCTTTACTCGTTCCGTAACACATCATCCCGTGATCAACTCCTTGATCACATATTGTGCACATTATGATGATGTCCTACCGAGTGGGCCCAGAGATACCTCTCCGTCACACGGAGTGACAAATCCCAGTCTCGATTCGTGCCAACCCGACAGACACTTTCGGAGATACCTGTAGTGCACCTTTATAGCCACCCAGTTACGTTGTGACGTTTGGTACACCCAAAGCATTCCTACGGTATCCGGGAGTTGCACAATCTCATGGTCTAAGGAAAAGATACTTGACATATAGAAAAGCTTTAGCATACGAACTACACGATCTGTGCTAGGCTTAGGATTGGGTCTTGTCCATCACATCATTCTCCTAATGATGTGATCCCGTTATCAATGACATCCAATGTCCATGGTCAGGAAACTGTGACCATCTATTGATCAACGAGCTAGTCAACTAGAGGCTTACTAGGGACATGGTGTTTGTCTATGTATCCACACATGTATCTGAGTTTCCTATCAACACAATTCTAGCATGGATAATAAACAATTATCATGAACAAGGAAATATAATAATAACCAATTTATTATTGCCTCTAGGGCATATTTCCAACAGTTGTGACTAGTGAAGTCACACAACTTGGTGTTCTCGGTGGAACCCATAGTAGCAAGCAAGCAAGATAACTATTTTTTGTGATTTTTGATAAGAGGAACTAAAGCAAAAATGAAAAGTAAACTAACAAGACTAAAAAGCAAAGGTAAAAGATAGCATGCAACTCCCCTATCCTGAAGAGTGGAGTCCCCGGCAACGGCGCCAGAAAATACTCCTTGATGGGCCTCGAACCCCTCGTTGGTTACCCCAAGTGGAAGGTGTAAGATGCAGTAAGTAGAAGTGTTTTCCCCTAGCAAAGATGCCAAGGATCGAATCCCCAGAGACTCCTAGGTTCAACAAGTAGGTGTCAACTGCTACGGCGCCAGATTAGTAGCAACCAACGTGGACCTGCACACAGATACAAATAACTTTGCTCCCAACGAGTACAGAGAGGTTGTCAATCTCTCCGGCCTTGTAGTTCACAAAGGATTAAAAGCAATGATAGTAGTGATAGATAGTTTTTGCAATAGTAGGTAAATAACGGAAAGTAAATAGTGGATGTGATCAATGATGGTAATATGGACCGGAGTCTCATGATGTTCACTAGTGATGTCTCTCTCCCAAAAGACGATAAAACAGCTATGTGAGGTAAACAAATTACAGCTGGGCAATTGACAGGACCACGAACGCAAACCAATGCTGACTACATTGCAAGAAAGGTTGAGGTTCAAAGCATGGGCGGTACGCCAAAGTAAGTAGACCGAAATCCATCAATATCTACTACTAATCATCCACCTTGAGATATCTATCCAGAACATCTCGCTGGAATTAAGTTGCGAGTCCCACCCATAGTGTAAACTCAATGCAACAGACAACTGCATTAAAAGAACTTTGCGTAAAGTAAACAATCCTTGCACCCGCGGGCACAAGCACCGTTGTTTTCCCCCTTGTGGCAACAGCACATCCCCTAGACTCATGTTTCTGTCACTCAAGCTAGTCATCGAGGGGCATGAACCCACAATCGAGCATAACGTTCCCTCTTGGAGTCACTACTTATTACTCGGCCAAAGCAATAAATAACAACGGAGAACATGCAAGAATTACTTATGAACTAAAATATAAAAGAGGTGAATCAAATATATTACTCAAGATCAATCTGAACATAATCTCATAATCCATCGGATCCCAGCAAACTCAACATAGCAACAGCATAAGGATTACATAGGTGCCTCGATCATGTAGGGCAGCTCACGAGGACTAATTAGTGAAGCACAAGAACGGGAGGAGAACATCACATAGCTACTGGTCATGGACTCATGGTCCAAGGGAGACTACTCACGAGTCATCCGGGAGGCGTCCATGGTGGTGGAGAAGCTCCCGGTGGTGATCCTACCCTCCGGCAGGGTGCCGGGAAGAGTTCTCCTGGTGCTCCCGATCTTGGAAGCGGCGGCGGCGGCGGAACAGAGATGGGATCGCGAAAAGAAGTCATGTTCTGAGGGTTACGGAGGACCCTTTAAATATATGCCAAAGTAGGGCACCGGGGGAGCCTCGGGGGGCCCAGGGGTGCACTGGATTAGTAAGTTAGTCCAAATATGATCAAAAGTGTATGGAGGTGTATGAATATCATAGCAATATCACCCAAAAGTGGCATGGAGCAAGCAGAAATTATAGATACGTTTTGGACGTATCAACATCCCCAAGCTTAATTCCTGCTCGTCCTCGAGTAGGTAAATGATAACAAGAATAATTTCTGTGGTGACATGCTATTAACCATATAGGACTTTCTCATAGTCATATGACAAAAGCTTACTGAGACAATGATTCTATAGTAATTAAGTTGTCTCAAGAGAAAATCACAAATGACTGAAAGTTTTACAACATGAAACTGAAACATCAAAAAGATTTGCAATGAACATGATGTGCAAATATGATAAAGTGATATCTAGCTTGCCCCCTTTAGTGATGCAAAACATAAATGCAGGGGCACCTTCAAGGTTTAAGTGATGACTAGATACAATCATTTCAGAATAAACGATATCACGATCATGCAAAAGACAATGCTACTTTGGGACAATGCACATTACACTCAGAATGACAATCATGCTCTCAGTAGTTGGTGCTTCAACATAAAGGTAAAAGAAAGGTTAAGTGCTAAAGCTTTTTATTTTGAAAACATGGAAGCAATTGTGTCAACGGTAGTAGTACTTCATATGTGTCATGCATAAAACATCCTATAAGTTGCAAGCCTCATGCATCGAATACTAATAGTGCTCGCTCCTTGTCCTAATTAGCTCGGATCCCCATGGGTTATCATTGCATTACATATGTTTTAACCAAGTGTCACAAAGGGGTACCTCTATGCCACCTGTACAAAGGTCCAAGGAGATAGATCACATTTGATTTCTCGTTTTTGATAGATCTCAACTTGAGGACATCCATACCGGGACAACATAGAAAATAGATGATGGACTCCTCTTTAATGCATAGGCATATTCTCATGAGAGATTGAGGATTAAGGTCCAAGCTAAAACTTCCACCATGATGCATGGCTTTGGTTGGCGGCCCAATGTTCTTCTCTAACAATATGCATAGTTATTCAACCCACGGTAAATCACCCTTACTTCAGACAAGACGAACATGCATAGCAACTCACATGATATTCAACAAAAGTGTGACAGTTGATGGCGTCCCCAGAAACATGGTTACCGCTCAACAAGCAACTTATAAGAAATAAGATACATAAGCAACATATTCTTTACCACAATAGTTTTTAGGCTACTTTCCCATGAGCTATGTATTGCATGGTTAGTTTGCTTAGTGCAGGTGGAGGTTAGCAAAAGACTGGGAGCGACCAACTAAGAGAGCAATGACGGTCATAATCATGCAGAGCGACAAAGCAATATTGAATCAGGCATGGTAGTTATATCGCTACTTAGAAACAAAAGATCATCAAGGCTTGACAGACTTTCTTTACAGTCTTGAATATGCGTGAGCATACGCCAAGTCAATCAAAATAAATTCTCGAATGAAGATATTACTAAACCATACCACATCATAGGCAAACAAACCAAGTTGGTATTCCAATAACACATTGGGAACCCCCCAGCTATTTGAGATTAACCAAAAGAAAACCTGAACTACTAAGCACCATCATGAAAGTAGCATCTTTATCATAGACACATTAACCCATGCAACGGAAGCAAACTCTCTTAATAAGGTGAGCATGGTAATTAAAGAGAGTTCAAGCAACCAACTAAATAAAAGCTCTTGAAAAGATAAGCATGAATACTAAGAGCAGAGTATGATAGTAGCTATTAAAAGACAAAGAACACACACAGCATAGATAGACATGAAAATTCTATTTTATGTTCTAGGTAGAGGTGGAGCGTGTTTCTCTCCCACATAAAGGAATGCTGAGTTCCGACTCGTTATGAAAAACTAAAAAGAAAATTAAAAGCAAGACGCTCCAAGCATAGCACATAACACATGAAGTGATAAAAATATAGCGAAACGAAAGACGAACTGATAATGTTGATGGAGAAGGGGATGCACGGGGGCATCCCCAAGCTTAGACGCTTGAGTCTCCTTGAATATTTATTGGGGGTGCACGGGGGCATCCCCAAGCTTGAGCGCTTGACACTCCTGAATCTTTTTATCATCTTCCCTCGCACACTTGAAAACTCCCTTCATACATAACTCATCATAATCTGATTAGCGAGGTTAGTACCCTTAATAAATTAATTATACCTTGCTGTACATAAGGATATTCTTGAAGTTCTACTGTTTCTCAAGATTGCCAAAAGGTTTTTGCAAAGAAAAAGCAAGTTCTTAATTTGCAAAGTGAAGGTAAGGCAAAACAGGACAGAATCTGTGAAAAACAGAACAGCAGGCAGTAATTGACCTGTTCGGGATACTTCTGCAACTCAAATCAAAAAACTCAGAACTGACGCACGAAAGACAATTATATAGAGAACGCTGTCCAAAAAATTCAGACCAAAAATATGATCTGGTGATTTTATACGAATTTTTCTATCCAAGGACAGAATCTGTTTCCTGGACAGCACCTCACAACTTTTGAACTTTCTAGCAATCAGAGGCTATACTTGGCACAAATATGAAAAGCAAAGATACAATGATGATGCTACAGCAGTAAAAAACATCAAGACACAACAAAAGCAAAAAATTTATTCATGTGGGCTGCCTCCCAAAAGCGCTTTCTTTTATGCCTTTAAGCTAGGCATAATGCATAGAGGAATCAATAATCATCATAATAATCGGAGTTATAAATGGGTTCAAATGATTCCTCAACAAGTTCATTCTTGTTCCTTCTAGGAAAGGGGTACACACCTTTTGCCTTCCCGCGTAAGAGGATTTGTCCCTTACCTATATCGATGAAGCCTTTAACTGCTCGGAGGAAGTCCCTTCCAAGCACTATATTTCCTTGGTTTGGCTCCACGATGAAGAAATCAATCATTGCAATCCCTTTAAGGAATTTAACTGGCACGTCTTTTATTTTTCCCTGGATTTCAGAAATATCTCCATTAGTATGTTCATGATAAGATGGTAGTATATCCATATTAAATTTTAAAGAATCATGAACAGTTTTGGCATAGTAGAAACCATAGATCCAATATCACAATAAGCAAGGAAGTCTTGATTAGAGATGCTAATCCTAACAAGAGGCTCCCAGTCATTATCTATTTCCAAAATATCTCTCTTATTGGGTTTGGGTTTATCTACCTTTATTAAGTCTAGAGCATCCATTCTCTTTTCAATAGTAGCAAGTCTATCTATGATAGTATCAAAATTATGATCATAAACAAAGTAACTAGATAGACCATGTATAATTTCAAGAGCTCTAGCTTCATCGCACTCTAAGAAATCTCCCTCAGCTATAATGTCAAGGGAGTGTTTACACCATTTAAAAAGACCATGATAAAAATTTCTAAGCACAATTTTTATAGGTATCCAAGGCATAATTCTCCTATGTGCATCAGAAATTCTGTCCCATGCCTTCTTCATATTTTCTCCATCCCTTTGATGGAAATCTAGAACTTCTGATTCCCTCAAAGCACCAAATCCTAACATGTTTGGCTAAACAGAAAGGACTACTAATAAAAAGGCAAAATAAATTTTTTTGTGATTTTTGATTAAAAGGAACTACAGCAAAAATTAAAGGTAAACTAACAAGACTAAAAAGCAAAGGTAAAAGATAGCATGCAACTCCCCTATCCTGAAGAGTGGAGTCCCCGGCAACGGCGCCAGAAAATACTCCTTGATGGGCCTCGAACCCCTCGTTGGTTACCCCAAGTGGAAGGTGTAAGATGCAGTAAGTAGAAGTGTTTTCCCCTAGCAAAGATGCCAAGGATCGAATCCCCAGAGACTCCTAGGTTCAACAAGTAGGTGTCAATTGCTAACGGCGCAATTAGCAATCAACGTGGACCTGCACACAGATACAAATAACTTTGCTCCCAACGAGTACAGAGAGGTTGTCAGTCTCTCCGGCCTTGTAGTTCACAAAGGGTTAAAAGCAATATGATAGTAGTGATAGATAGTGTTTTGCAATAGTAAGTAAATAGTGAAAAGTAAATAGTGAATGTGATCAATGATGGTAATATGGACCGGAGTCTCATGATGTTCACTAGTGATGTCTCTCTCCCAAAAGACAATAAAACAGCTATGTGAGGTAAACAAATTACAGCTGGGCAATTGACAGGACCACGAACGCAAACCAATGCTGACTACATTGCAAGAAAGGTTGAGGTTCAAAGCATGGGCGGTACGCCAAAGTAAGTAGACCGAAATCCATCAATATCTACTACTAATCATCCACCTTGAGATATCTATCCAGAACATCTCGCTGGTATTAAGTTGCGAGTCCCACCCATAGTGTAAACTCAATGCAACAGACAACTGCATTAAAAGAACTTTGCGTAAAGTAAACAATCCTTGCACCCGCGGGCACAAGCACCGTTGTTTTCCCCCTTGTGGCAACAGCACATCCCCTAGACTCATGTTTCTGTCACTCAAGCTAGTCATCGAGGGGCATGAACCCACAATCAAGCATAATGTTCCCTCTTGGAGTCATTACCTATTACTCGGCCAAAGCAATAAATAACAACGGAGAACATGCAAGAATTACTTATGAACTAAAATATAAAAGAGGTGAATCAAATATATTACTCAAGATCAATCTGAACATAATCTCATAATCCATCGGATCCCAGCAAACTCAACATAGCAACAGCATAAGGATTACATAGGTGCCTCGATCATGTAGGGCAGCTCACGAGGACTAATTAGTGAAGCACAAGAACGGGAGGAGAACATCACATAGCTACTGGTCATGGACTCATGGTCCAAGGGAGACTACTCACGAGTCATCCGGGAGGCGTCCATGGTGGTGGAGAAGCTCCCGGTGGTGATCCTCCCCTCCGGCAGGGTGCCGGGAAGAGTTCTCCTGGTGCTCCCGATCTTGGAAGCGGCGGCGGCGGCAGAACAGAGATGGGATCGCGAAAAGAAGTCATGT
>LR738713.1:752652156-752753575 GCA_902687465.1 Secale cereale | reverse complement strand
TGCCCTTCGGACGCAGTGTTGTTTCCGGTTCGCTGATTTTTTATATAATTTTTCTGGATTTTTCTGGGCAGTTCTCGAAACGTGAAAACCTGAAATACAAAAACAGCCGAAAACAGAAACTGGCACTAGGGTGCACTGGATTAGTAAGTTAGTCCAAATATGATCAAAAGTGTATGGAAGTGTATGAATATCATAGCAATATCACCCAAAAGTGGCATGGAGCAAGCAGAAATTATAGATACGTTTTGGACGTATCAACACACACACACACACACAAGAGACATAGAGAACGAACAAGCATAAGACAAGAGACAAAGAGCAAAACAGAATCAAACTTTGGTAGGGATATGTTGGAGGATGGCCTCTCCGCGCTACTACCGCATAAGGGAAGCTGTAGTACCGTGAGCAGCGGTACTACCGCATATGGGAAGCGGTATTACCGCATATGAGAGGCAGTAGTACCGCTCTGAGCATAGGAACACCAGTTCCCCCGCACGGTGGCAGATCCGGTACTACTGGAGAGGCAAAGAACAAAAATAGCCCTATCAAAGTTCAATCCTAGCAGTATAAAGGAGTTCACCATCCTACTCAAGCCTTGATTTGGCCAAAAATCAAGTAATGCATGCCCATTGCTCCTAAGAACCTAGATCTGAAAAATAGAGGCAACGAGAGAGAAACGAGGGGCAATACCGGCATCCATGGCTTGAGGAAGGGGTGGGGATTGATCCCACCGAAGGAAAAGGTGAAACACCGCCCGGAGAAATCATCCCACCGGCGACCTTGTCGCTGGTGCTTCGTTGGAGAGGAAGAGGAGAGACGGGGGAGAATGGGTGTGGGAAGAAGAAAACTTCCCGAGCCCCCCCACTTAACCCCCAGACTCGCGCTCCAGCGGTAGTACCGCTTCAATCGGGCGGTAGTACCGCTTAAGTGAGTAGGCAGTAGTACCGGGCTATCGAGCGGCAGTACCGCCCAACTTGGGAAAAATGTCTCTGGAACTGATATTTTGCTCCCAAGAGCCTCCTAGCGAGGAAAAACACCACAACGAGAAGAGAAACACAGGAGAACGAAGGAACCAGCAAACACACAACAACTCACAAGAAGATAAACACACAAGATAAGAAGCACACATCTCTTGAGAGAGATGGCGGTGGCTGAGGCCACCTATGTTCGAGTGAAGTGGTATGGCACTGCGAAGATTTTAACCTTGAGACCATGATCACTACTCATATTTGAAGCACATTAGTACCAACAACAATGTTGAATGTGAAAGATATGATCAATTTGTGCATAATGGGGGGAGAGAGAGCTCATTGAGAGAACAATGCTCCCCCTATTTCTATGCCTACATCTAAACAAGATACCATGGTGTGAGTGGAGGGTGTGCACAACTTCAATCCACATTGCTCAAATCTATGATATTTAGCTCATGCCTTAACTCACAAAATATTGCTTCATCCAATGGCTTCGTGAAGATATCGACAAGGTTATCATGAGTGTTTACATAATGAAGATCAATTTCTCCTCGCCGAATATGGTCCCGGATGAAGTGATACCGAATCTCAATATGCTTCGTCTTGAAGTGTTGCACCGGGTTGAGAGAAATCTTGATGGCACTTTCATTGTCACACCAAAGAGGCACTTTGTCACAAGTGACACCGTAATCCTTTAAGGTTTGCCTCATCCATAAAAGTTGTGCACAACAACTGCCGGCCGCCACATACTCCGCTTCAGTGGAAGAGAGAGACACACAACTTTGCTTCTTGGAAGACCAACTCACCAAAGAGCAACCAAGGAATTCGCACCCTCCGGAAGTGGACTTCCTATCCACTTTGTCTCATGCCCAAACTGAATCTGAAAAACCTACCAGGTTGAAGTTTGCTCCTCTTGGGTACCATAAGCCAAAGTTTGGGGTATGAGCCAAATATCGAAAGATTCGTTTGACTACCACAAAGTGACTTTCCTTAGGTGAGGCTTGCAACCGTGCACATATTCCCACATTCAACATGATATCCGGTCTAGATGCACAAAGGTAAAGTAAGGATCCAATCATGAGTAGTAGACGGCTTGACATCACTTAGATTAAACCTCTTGAGCATGTCATGAGTGTATTTGGCTTGTTTGATGAAGATTCCTTCTCTTCTTTGCTTAATCTCAAATCTAAGGAAGTACTTCAACTCTCCCATCATGGACATCTCAAAGTGCTTGGTCATGAGTGCGGCAAACTCATCATTGAAAGCTTTGTTAGGTGAACCAAAGATAATATCATCAACATATAGTTGGCATACAAACAACTCCCCTTTGATCTTCTTAGTAAAAAGAGTGGGGTCGATTTTCCCAATCTCGAACCCACAATCTTGCAACAACTCCGTAAGATGCTTATACCACGCACGTGGGGCTTGTTTATGGCCATAGAGCGCCTTATCGAGTTGATACACGTGATCGGGGAACTTAGGATCCTCAAACCCTGGGGGTTGTTTTACATACACCAACTCATTAATAGGACCGTTAAGAAATGCACTTTTCACATCCATTTGTTGCAATTTAAAGTTATGATGAGAAGCATATGCAAGCAACAAACGAATAGATTCAAGGCGAGCAACGGGGGCAAAGGTTTCACCGTAGTCGATACCCTCGACTTGGGAGTAGCCTTGAGCCACCAAATGCGCCTTGTTGCGAATGACAATTCCGTGAGCATCTAGCTTGTTCTTAAAGATCCACTTGGTTCCAATGACATTATGGTTCTCCTTAGGTCTTGGAACCAAATGCCACACTTTGTTGCGCTCGAAGTTATGGAGTTCTTCATGCATGGCATTAAGCCAATCGGGGTCTTCGAGCGCCTCATAGACCTTTTGAGGTTCAACACAAGAGACAAAAGCTTGATGAGCACAATATTTTTCTAATTGTCTACGAGTTCTTACCCCCTTTGTGATGCTTCCAAGGATGTTTTCCATATGATGCTCTCTAGAGGCGAGCCTGGAAGCAACTTTGGCTGCACGAAGCTCCAATTGTTCTTCAAGAGATAATTGAGGAGCTATGAGTTGATCATCTTGAGCATCGTCATGAGCTTGATCTTGATCTTGAGCTTGCTCTTGATCTTGAACATGCTCGGAAGAGGGAACTTGGCCTTGTGTATCACTTGGTGGCTCATCACCATCTTGTGGTTGATCTTGCACTTGGCCTTGTTCATCTGATTGCGGGCCTTCACTTTGTTCTTCGGAAGCGTGTGGGTCTTGGGTTGGTGATGATTCCACTTGAGTGGAACATTGTCCTTCTCCTTCAGCCACAAGGGGTTCCTCAATGGGTAGGATATAACCGACACCCATTCTTCTTATGGCTTGGGGAGGAATTTCATCACCTACATCACAAGTACCACTTTGCTCCACTTGGGAGCCGTTATTCTCATCAAACTCTACGTTACACGTCTCCTCAATAAGTCCATTGGACTTGTTGAGGGCACAGTAAGCATGAGAGTTTATAGCATAACCAACAAATATGCCCTCATGAGCTCTAGTTTCAAATTTAGACAAACGAGCACCTTTCTTGAGAATGAAACACTTACAACCGAACACCTGGAAGTACTTGAGATTGGGCTTGTTACCGGTAAGTATTTCATATGGAGTCTTGTTCAAGCCTTTGCGGAGATAGAGCTGATTGGATGCATGACAAGCGGTGTTAATGGCTTCAACCCAAAAGTTGTACGGAGACTTGAACTCCGCCATCATGGTTCTAGCAGCGTCCATCAACGTCCGATTCTTCCTCTCCGCTACACCATTTTGTTGAGGGGTATAGGGTGCGGCATATTGATGTTTGATCCCCTCATCACTAAGAAACTCATCCAAGGTGTAGTTCTTGAACTCGGAGCCGTTGTCACTTTGAATCATCAAGATCTTTGCATCATGTTGATGTTGAGCTTCATTGGCAAATTTGATGATGGTTTGTTGGGTCTCGCTCTTCTTCTTGAAGAAGTATACCCAAGTGTATCTTGAATAATCTTCTACAATCACCAAGCAATACTTTCTTCCCCCAAGACTATCAAAGTATGGAGGCCCAAAGAGATCCATGTGAAGGAGCTCTAAAGGTCTTTTTGAGTAGATGATAGTCGTGGGAGGGTGAGCCTTCTCATGTAACTTTCCTTCAATGCAGGCACTGCAAGCACGATCTTTAGCAAAGCTAACATTTGGTAGTCCAAGGACGTGGTCCCCCTTGAGGAGACTTTGCAAAGATCTCATATTGACATGGGCTAGCCGGTGATGCCAAAGCCAACCCACATCAACTTTAGCCATTAGGCAAGTCGCGGTCTTAGTGGGTTGCTCCGAGAAGTTGACCACATAAAGACCATTCTCGACATGCCCAACATAGGCTACTTTCAGAGTCTTGCTCCATAAGAGGGCCACAGTGTCAATATCAAAGAAAGTGGCAAAGCCCATGAGTGCAAGTTGACGAATGTAAAGTAAATTGTATGCAAGGGACTCAACAAGCATGACTTTCTCGATTGTTAGATCATGAGAAACAACAACCTTGACGAGCCCCAATACCTTAGAAGATGAAGCATCACCCCATTCGACGTTGGTGGCCATAGATAAACCTTGGTGCACGTCTACCACCAAGTCTTTGCTTCCGATCATATGATTTACAGCTCCACTATCGAGCAACCATGATCTCCCACCGGAAGCAAACTCCTACAAAATGTCAATGCTTGGATTTAGGTACCCATTTTGTAATGGGTCCTTTAAGGTTAGTAACAAGGGTCTTAGTAAACCAAATAGACCATTCAATGTGCTCATAAAAGGAACCAATAAATTTAGCAAAAACTTTTCCATCACTAGCACGGCAAAGAACATAAGAAGGGTTAAAGTCGCCGACTTTGGTGGATGGCGTGGCAGTGTTCTTTTTGACAACACCATTCTCCACAATGTTCTTCTTCTTAGGAGCACCCTCTCCTTCTTTCGCTACAACTTCCTTTTGATTGCTCAAAAGCTCGTTGAGGTTCCTATCACCTTGTATACATGACACGAGGCCTTTCTCAAGTTGCTTCTTCAACTTGGCATTCTCTTCAACAAGATGCACATGCTCACAACATGGGTTAGTAGCATTTGCATTATCAATTAAAACCACGCGAGGAAAGGTAGCTTTCTCCTTGGTTAGCGAAACTTAAAGTTGATCATGAGACTCTTTGAGGTTAGTATGTACACTCTTCAAGACCTTGTGAGCCTTGTCAAGTGTAACAAACTCCTCCTTGAGTCTAGCATGGTCAACCACAAGCTTTGCCTTCTCGGAATTGAGCACACGAGAGACAACTAAAGCATGATCAAGATCTTTTCTAAGTTTAGCATGATCATCGTTGTGTGACTCCTCAAGAGCCAAACGATGACCACGCTCTTCCTCAAGAGCATTCGAGAGATCCGAGATCTCATCGGCATAGTCTCGACTCTGCCCCTCCATTTCAGAAATGGTCTCCTCGTGAGCTTCAATTATGTCATTGGCTTCACCGAGTAGTTCCAAGAGAGCAATGAAGTGCTTCTTGGGTTTGCCCTTGAGTTTACTCATAAACAACTCAAATTCATTTGCCTCCTCCTCCGCCCCCTCACTCTCATCAATACAATCCGTCAATGAAGGATTAGAGGAGAGGGTAGAATTGATGTTGGGGGTTACCTTGTTGGTGGCCTTCGCCATGAGGCACTTGGCGATGATGTTTTCATTTGGTGAGTCGAAGAGGGATGATCGTGGAGTTGTTGCGATAGCAATGGAAGCCATAGTGATCATCTCATCATCTTCTTCATCATCATCATCCTCAACATATTCTTCTTGGGCCACCAAACCTCTTGGAGGAGTCTTCTTGTTGAGGTTGTTTGTGTTAGGATAGGATTTGGCCTTGTCCTTTCAAATAAGCTTGCCCACATTGTCTTCTCTTTTCTCATATGGACAATCCATAACAAAGTGACTCACATTGCCACAATTGTAGCACGTCCTCATTCGTTGCTTGCGCTTGAGACCACTTGAGTTGTTCTTGTTGAAGTTGGGCCTAGAGTTCTTCTTGTTGCCCCAAAATTGCCTAGACGCTAGAGCCATATGCTCATGGTAAGCATATTTTCTGTCCTTGGGGCAACACTCATCTTCATCCCCTTCATCCTCATCTTCCACACAAGCCTTGGCCTTCAAAGCAAGGCTGGGCTTCTTGGATCGTTGAGCTTGCAACACCGCATTGTCGGTTGTCTTATCCAAGATCCTCATTGCAATGAACTCATCCAACACTTCACTTGAGGACAAGGTGTGGAAGTCCGGTCGTTGACGGATGACGGAGGACATGGCCTTGTGATAAGGCATCATAGCCTTGAGAAACTTACGCTTGATCCAATTGTCATCCGTGTCCTTGCTCACATGATCTCGAAGTGAAACCGCAAGAGTGTCCATCTCCGGTAAAGTTCACGGGGATCTTCATCTTCGATCATGGCAAACTCATCGGCTTCATCTTGCACAACTTCATAGTTTGAGTGTTGAATGCTTGCGCTTCCCCTATACATGGAACCAACATGCTCCCATGCTTCCTTGGCCACGGTGAAGGGTCAAAGATGAGCAATGTCTTCGGGAGCAATAGCATCTTGAAGTATGCAAAGAACGGACTCGTTGAATTGATGATCTGCAGCTTCTCTTGGAGTTAAGTTGTAGGGATCATGTGGGTAGAAACCTTGCTCAATGATTCTCCAAAGATTAGTAGAGCAATGATTTAAATGACGTTTAAAGCAAAACGTCCAAGTAGCAAAATCAGAATTTTTAATAAACCTAGGTGGAGGACCAACCGAATTTAAATGCGGAGTAGGAACGGGTCCTCCATAATGAGTAGGAGGCGTGGAGTGGGCAAAGATCCCACTCCCATTTTTAGTCACCGGGAATTGCCCACTACTAGCCTCTCCCTTGTCGGGAATTGTATCCGACATGTTGGTAGCGGGACGAACCACTTCCAACGGTGTGTTGGATAATTTAAATCCCGCAAGAAAATCTTTGAACATGCCTTTGACCTCGGTTGTCAATGAGTCTTTCAATGTGTTCAAAGCCACATGAACTCCTCACGAGAGACCGAGGTTCCCCCTTCCGATATAGGCAAGGACGGAGTTCCACCGGAGTGTTCCTCCGTCTCGACTGTGTTGTCATCCATACTCTTTGGACGGTAAAGTCCTTAATAAAGAGACGAGGCTCTGTTAACAATTGAAAGGATCGATATGGTTGACTAGAGGGGGGGTGAATAGGCAACTAACAGTTTTTAGCTTTTCTTGACCAAATTAAACTTAGGACCAAAATAAGTTGTCAAGATGTGCAACTAGGTGAGCAACCTATATGATGCAACAAGTGAAAGTAAGCAAGCAAGCACAAGATACTAAAACACTAAAGCTTGCACAAGTAAAGGATAGATATAACCAAAAGTGGAGCCGATGAAGACGAGGATGTGTTACCGAAGTTTCTTCCCTTTGAGGGGAAGTACTTCTCCGTTGGAGCGGTGTGGAGGCACAATGCTCCCCAAGAAGCCACTAGGGCCACTGTATTCTCCTCACGCCCTCACACAATGCGAGATGTCGTGATTCCACTATTGGTGCCCTTGAAGGGGGCAACCGAACCTTTACAAACAAGGTTGGGGCTCTCTCCACAACTGAATTGGAGGCTCCCAGCGAAACCACGGAGCTTCACCACAATGGATTTGGCTCCGAGGTAACCTCAACTGTCTAGGGTGCTCAAATACCCAAGAGTAAGAAGATCCGCAAGGGATTAGTGGGGGGAACCAAATTTCTCTTGGTGGAAGTGTAGATCTGGGCCTTCTCAACCAATCCCTAGAAAATCAACAAGTTTGATTGGCTAGGGAGAGAGATCGGGCGAAAATAAGCTTTTGGAGCAACAATGGAGCTTGGGGGAGAAGAGGTGAGTGTTCAAGAGGAGGAAGAACACTTTATATAGTGGAGGGGAAGAGTGAACCGTTACACTCTTCTTAGCCCACACAGAGCAGTACTACCACTGGGCCGAGCGGTACTACCGCTGGTGCCAGTGGTACTACCGTGCCCCCCCAGCGGTACTACCGCCCTGTGTTAGGGACGGGGTTTTGAGGAAGGGAGCGGTGGTAGCTGCGGTGGTGGCAGCGGTACTACCGCCTATAAGCGGTACTACCGCTGCTACTACCATTGCTACCACCATAGAACCCGACACAAAAAAAGTTCATCCCGAATCGACGCGGAGGTGGAGAGTAGCCACAGCGGTACTTCCGCATATATGCACGAGCGGTACTACCGCACCTCTAGAGCGGTACTACTGCTTAGAGCGCATATGCGGTACTACCGTGCAGGCTACGGTACTACCGCGCCCACAGAAGAAGGAGAAGATGCTTAAGAAAAGGAAGAGGATGAGGGTGCAAAAATGAGTGTACGTGATGATTCCACCCTGGCCTTTCCATTGTGGACCCCCCCCCTTGATAGTACGGTGTCTTCTATGACTCAAGTCCACCAAAACAAAAGCCTATCATGACAACACGTCTTGAGCTGATAACTCGGAGGGTAGATAATCGCCTCGTGCCTCTGGATGTATATCTGAAATACTTGGCACACACGATTAGTCCGCAAACGCATTCTCATCAATCACCAAAACCACAAAGGAAGGGAAATGCCCTTACAAATGACTGGTTATGTGTTGACGGATGGATACAGTTGGATGTAGGTTTAGAGTTCAGTGCGCGGTGCTTCCCATGTATCCCCAACACCAAATTGCATAACCGGAAAGCTTCGGGAATTAATAGGTGGGTTTTCAAGTAGCTCATAGGCATTCTTCCAACGAGTGCATGGTATGAGGTTTGGGGTTCAACATCGAGTGAAGAGGTTTCATGGGCATTGTTCCAATTGGGAGTTGCATCTTAAAGGGTCCTTGGCTATGCTGATCCAGGGATTGCAACACCCTTTGTAACACATACCATGGGGCATTCAGCACGAACATGTGGGACGAAACTTCTATCATGTATCTGTTCCATCTGCACCTTGTTGTTTTATTTTATCTTTTGTTCTCCCAAGTGGCTTCTCGAGAAGACTGTTGTACCATTAAGCTGTGGAATTCATTCGTTCATTTTGTTCGAATGTTCATTGTGAAGACTTTATGTTGCAAATATCTAGCCGTTGATTCAGCTTATCTAATTGCATCAATGGCTAACAGTTGTCATCATATGCAGGATGGCTCCTAAGAAGGTTCCCAACCCAAACCAAGAGGGTGAAGAAGAGCGTCCTCCTGAACGTCCTCCTTCCCCTCCTCCTCCGTCTGAGGCATGGAGAGCAATTATGAAAGCAACCAACCAGAACACTCAGATGCTCATGCAGATGATGCAAAATTTTCAAGCCAATCAAGCAAATCAAGGCAATCATAGGAACCAAGGCCAAGGCAATCTGTTCAATCAACCTCACTCTGCGACACTGAACAAATTCCTGGCAAACCAACCAAAGTCGTTCAGTTACTGTGTAGACCGGCTAGATGCTGAAGATTGGATCACAGACATCAAAAAAGCACTTTGAATGCAGTAACATGAGGCATGAGGATTATGTCAAGTTTGCCACTTTCCAACTCAAAGATCAAGCTGCTGATAACCCTCAACCGTAAGGGATCGAGATAGTCTTCGCGGGTAAGAATAACCCAATTTATTGATTCGACACACGGGGAGCCAAAGAGTACTTATAAGCTTTGACAGTTGAGTTGTCAATTCAACCGCACCTGAAATATACTTACTTGCAACAAAAGATAAGTGGTAACAGTGATATGATAGTGATGATAGTGATAGTAAAAGTAAACAGCAAAAGTAAATAGCAAGAGTAAATGGCAAAAGTGGCAACTAGTAACCAGCAAGATTTAAAACACTGTAGGCTAGGGAGATGGATGGTTGGGCGCTGCATGGATGAGATATATCATGATTCCAACTTGGGGCAAGGCACACGGAAAAGTAATGATCATCTAGGCAAATATCAAACATTAGGCATGTATCCTGTAGGTACTTGTACGTGCTTGCAATAAGAACTTGCACAACATCTTTTGTCCTACCATCCCGCTACGAACGGGGCCAAAAGGAACTTATGGAGATTAAGGTGCTCCTGTCAAAGAGCACCGGAACAAAGCAATAAACTCAATGGATACATGTAATCCTCAAACTACGGACCATCCCCTTTGGTGTCCCAAGCTGTCACTTTTGGGATCGCCGGTTCCGAACCGTAATAGGTGCAAACAACTCATAGATAGGATCAAGAACACAAATATATTCATGCAAACACATAAGGTTCAGATCTGAAATCATGGCACTCGGGCCCTAAGTGACAGGCATTAAGAATAACAAGTTGAAGCAAAGATGATAAACACCATAGTAGATGATAGGCAACATGCCCCCAACGATCTGACAAACTATTACATGATCTAACTCATCCAATCCCTACCATCCCCTTCGCCTACAGCAGGGGATTACTCACACATGGAAGGAGAAGTCATGGAGGGATGATGGAGTGGTGATGATGATGACGATGGCGACGATCTCCCCTCTCCGGAGGCCAATTCAGCCTCCAGATTAGCCCTCCCGAAGAAGAACAGAGGGCGGCGGCGGCTCCGCGACGAAAACTGGGAAAAGAACTTCTGATCTGGGATTTCTCCGTCACGAGCTAAAATACGGGTCAAAGTGTTGGAAATATGCCCTAGAGGCAATAATAAAAGAGTTATTATTATATTTCCTTGTTCATGATAATCGTTTATTATCCATGCTATAATTGTATTGATTGGAAACTCAAATACATGTGTGGATAAATAGACAGACTTTGTGTCCCTAGTGAGCCTCTACAGGACTAGCTCGTTGATCAAAGATGACCGCGGTTTCCAGGTCATAGACATGAGTTGTCATTTGATAACGGGATCACATCATTAGGAGAATGATGTGATGGACGAGACCCAAACGTTAAACATAGCTTTTGATCGTGTCAGTTATCGCTATAGTTTTCTGCATGTCAAGTATAAGTTTCTATGACCATGAGATCATGTAACTCACTGACACCGTAGGAGTGCTTTGTGTGTGCCAAACGTCGCAACGTAACTGGGTGACTATAAAGGTACTCTACAGGCATCTCCGAGGGTGTCTGTTGAGTTGACATGGATCGAGACTGGGATTTGTCACTCCGTGTGACGGAGAGGTATCTCCGGGCCCACTCGGTAATACGTCATCTCAATGAGCTCAAAGTGACTAAGTAGTTGGTCACGGGATTATGTATTACGGTAACGAGTAAAGAGACTTGCCGGTAACGAGATTGAACTAGGTATAGAGATACCGACGATCGAATCTCGGGCAAGTAACATACCGACGAGACAAAGGGAATTGTATACGGGATTGCCTGAATCCTTGACATCGTGGTTCATCCGATGAGATCATCGAGAAACATGTGGGAACCAATATGGGTATCCAGATCCCGCTATTGGTTATTGACCTGGGAGTGTCTCGGTCATGTCTACATGGTTTCCGAACCCGCAGGGTCTACACACTTAAGGTTCGGTGACGCTAGGGTTGTTAGTGAGAAAAGTGCATGGTTACCGAAGGTTGTTCGGAGTCCCGGATGAGATCCCGGACATGACGAGGGTCTCCGGAATGGTCCGGGGACGAAGATTGATATATAGGATGAAAGGTTTCGGAGTCCGGAAGTGTTCCGGGGAGCATCGGGAAATCGGCGGAATACCGGAAAAGGGTTTCGGGGGTTCCGGAAGTAGTTCTGGGCCTAATGGGCCACAAGGGGGGACACCACAGCCCTCAGGGGGCTGTGCGCCCCCCCTGGGCCCTCTCCTCATGCGGCTAAGGGGTGGGACCCCCTAGGGCAGCCGCACCCCTTGGAGTGGGGGGCAAGGCACCTAGGGGGAGAAACCCTAGGGCCAGGCGCAGCCCTTGGCCGCCGCCCCCCCCTGCCCTGGCCGCCGGCCCCCCTAGGGGGAAACCCTAGGGCGCCCCCCTCTCCTCCTTCCCCCTATATATAGAGGGGTAGAGGGAGGGCAGCAAACACAAGTTCGTGCCTCGGTGCTGCCCTCCCTCTCCCATAACATCTTCTTCTCCCGCGGTGCTTAGGCGAAGCCCTGCTGGAATTCTTCTACACCATCACCACCATGCCGTCGTGCTGCCGGTTCTCCATCAACCTCTCCTCCACCCCTTGCTGGATCAAGAAGGAGGAGACGTCCCCGAGCCGTACGTGTGAAGAACGCGGAGGCACCGTTGCTTCGGTGCTTGGATCTTCAGCGATCTGAATCGCGGCGAGTACGACTCCATCAACCGCGTTCTTAACGCTTCCGCTTAGCGATCTACAAGGGTATGTGGATCCTACTCTCCCCTCGTAGTTGCATCTACTAGATTGATCTTGGTGAACGTAGAGAAAATTTTTTGTTTTCCATGCAACGTTCCCCAACAGTGGCATCATGAGCTAGGATCTTGCGTAGATGCTTTCTCGAGTAGAACACAAAAGGGTTTGTGGCGTTGATGTTTAAATTGCTGCCCTCCTTAGTCTTTCTTGATTCAGCGGTATTATGGGATGAAGCGGCCCGGACCAACTTTACATGTCCACGTACATGAGACCGGTTCCATCGACAGACATGTGACTTTTGTTGCATAAGATGGATGGCGGGTGTCTGTCTCTCCTATCTTAGTTGAATCGGAATAGAACAAGGCGGTCCTTGTAGAAGGTTAAATAGCAACTTGAATATCACCGTTGTGGTTTTGCGTAGGTAAGAAGCGTTCTTGCTAGATACCCATAGCAGCCACGTAAAACATGCAACAACAAATTAGAGGACGTCTAACTTGTTTTTGCAGGGTATGTATGTGATATGATATGGCCAATGACATGATGAGATATATTTGATGTATGAGATGATCATGTTGTAATAGTTAATATCGACTTGCATGTCGATGCATACGGCAACCGGCAGGAGCCATAGGGTTGTCTTTAATTTTTGTATGACCTGCGTGTCAATCATTAAGCGCTTTGTAATGCTTTACTTTATCGATAAACGGTAGCAATAGTAGTAAGAGCATGGTGGGCGCCGACAACCCCGATGGCGACACGATGATGGAGATCATGATGATGGGGATCATGGTGTGGCGCCGGTGACGATGGAGATCATGCCGGTGCTTTGGAGATGGAGATCAAAAGCACGAGTTGATGGCCATATCATGTCACTTATGATTTGCATGTGATGTTAATCCTTTTATGCATCTTATTTTGCTTAGGACGACGGTAGCATTATAAGATGATCCTTCACTAAAATTTCAAGATAAAATTGTGTTCCCCCCGAGTGTGCGCCGTTGCGAAGGTTCGTCGTTTCGAAGCACCACGTGATGATCGAGTGTGATAGACTCTACGTTCGCATACAACGGGTGCAAGCCAGTTTTGCACATGCAGAACACTCGGGTTAGACTTGACGAGCCTAGCATGTACAGACATGGCCTCGGAACACGGAGGACCGAAAGGTCGAGCATGAGTCATATAGTAGATATGATCAACATGTTGATGTTCACCATTGACACCACCTCATCTCACGTGATGATCGGACTTGGGTTGGTGAATTTGGATCATGTCACGCTCGAATGACCGGAGGGATGTCAATTTGAGTGGGAGTTATAAATAATTTGATTAGGTAATAACTCACTTATCATGAACAATAGTCTAAAATGTCTTTGCAAATTTTTGGTTGTAGATGGCTCGCGCAGTAGCTCCCCTGAATTTTAATGCGTTCCTAGAGAAAGCTAAACTGAAAGATGACGGGAGCAACTTTGTGGACTGGCTCCGCAATCTGAGGATCATCCTCACAGCTGCCCAAAAGGTTTATGTCCTAAATGCACCGCTAGGTGACCCCCCCGCTCCTACAGCCCCTGCGGACGTTTTGAACGTCTGGTAGACACGTTCGGATGACTATTCGATAGTGCAGTGTGCCATGTTGTACGGCTTGGAAGGAGGACTTCAAAGGCGTTTTGAACGTCATGGTGCATATGAGATGTACACGGAGTTGAAGTTCATCTTTGAAAAGAATGCTAAGATCGAGAGGTATGAGACCACCGATAAATTCTTTGCTTGCAAGATGGAGGAGAATTCGTCTGTCAGTGAGCACTTACTGAAGATGTTTGGGTACTATACCCGCATAGCTGATCTGGGACTTGTGTTCCCGGATGAGGCTATCATTGACAGAATTCTCCAGTCACTCCCTCCAAGCTACAAGAGCTTCGTGCAGCAGTATAACATGCAAGGGATGAACAAGACCATCGCCGAGCTGTTTTCGATGCTGAAAGTCACTGAGGCAGACATCCAGAAGGAGTATCAAGTGTTGATGGTCAATAAAACCACCAGTTTCAAGAAAAATGGCAAGGGCAAGAAGGGTAACTCTAAGAAGGGTGGCAAAGCAGTTGCTAATCCAGTGAAGAAACCCAAGGCTGGGCCCAAGCCAGAGACTGAGTGTTTCTATTGCAAGGGGAACGGCCACTGGAAGCGGAACTGCCCCAAGTATCTGGCGGACAAGAAGGGGGCCAACAACAACAAAGGTATATGTGATATACATGTTATTGATGTGTACCTTACCAACTCTCGTTGTAGTGCCTGGGTATTCGATACCGGTTCGGTTGCTCACATTTGCAACTCTAAACAGGAACTGCGGAATAAACGGAGGCTGGCGAAGGACGAAGTGACGATGCGCGTGGGAAATGGTTCCAAGGTTGATGTGATCGCCGTCGGCACGCTCGCTCTTCGATTACCATCGGGATTAGTTATGAACCTGAATAATTGTTATTTAGTGCCTGTGTTAAGCATGAACATTATATCTGGATCTTGTTTATTGCGAGACGGTTACTCATTTAAGTCAGAGAATAATGGTTGTTCTATTTATATGAGTAATATCTTTTATGGTCATGCACCCGAAGTTAGGGGTTTATTCTTATTGAATCTCGATAGTGATGATACACATGTCCATAACATTGATGCCAAAAGATGTAGAGTTGATAATGATAATACCACTTTCTTGTGGCACTGCCGTCTGGGTCATATCGGCGTGAAACGCATGAGGAAGCTCCATGCTGATGGACTTTTGGAGTCTCTTGATTTTGAATCACTTGACACGTGCGAGCCGTGCCTCATGGGCAAGATGACAAGGACCCCGTTTTCAGGGACAATGGAACGGGCAAGTGACTTATTGGAAATCATACATACTGATGTGTGCGGTCCGATGAGTGTAACGGCGCGCGGTGGATATCGTTATTTTCTCACCTTCACTGACGACGTAAGTAGATATGGGTATATTTACTTGATGAAGCATAAGTCTGAAACTTTTGAAAAGTTCAAGCAATTTCAGAGTGAAGTTGAAAATCATCGTAACAAGAAGATCAAGTTCCTACGATTTGATCGAGGGGGAGAATATCTGAGTTATGAGTTTGGTGATCACTTAAGAAAATGTGGAATTGTTTCACAGTTGACGCCACCTGGAACACCACAGCGTAATGGTGTGTCCGAACGTCGTAATCGAACCCTATTAGATATGGTGCGTTCTATGATGTCTCTTGCCGATTTGCCACTATCGTTTTGGGGATATGCGTTAGAGACAGCTGCATTCACTTTAAATAGGGCTCCATCTAAGTCCGTTGAGACAACACCGTATGAACTATGGTTTAGTAAGAAACCGAAGTTGTCTTTTCTCAAGGTTTGGGGTTGCGATGCTTATGTCAAAAGGCTTCAGCCAGAAAAGCTCGAACCCAAAGCGGACAAATGTGTCTTCATAGGATACCCAAAAGAAACAGTTGGGTACACCTTCTATCTCAGATCCGAGGGCAAAGTGTTTGTTGCTAAGAACGGGTCCTTTCTCGAGAAAGAGTTTCTCTCGAAAGAATTGAGTGGGAGGAAGGTAGAACTTGATGAGGTTATTGAACCTCTGCTTCAACCAGAGAGTAGCGCAGCACAGAAAGATGTTTTTGTGGAGCCTGCAGAGGTTGAAGAGGAAGCCAATGATGATGATCAAGGAGCTTCTGATCAAGTTACTACCGAACCTCGTAGGTCGACAAGGGTACGCACTGCACCTGAGTGGTATGGTAACCCTGTCTTGGAGGTCATGTTGTTAGACAACGGTGAACCTACGAGCTATGGAGAAGCGATGGTGGGCCCGGATTCCGACAAATGGTTAGAGGCCATGAAATCCGAGATGGGATCCATGTATGAAAACAAAGTATGGACTTTGGAAGTATTACCTGAAGGGCGGAAGGCCATTCAGAATAAATGAGGAAGACGGACGCTGACGGTAATGTCACCGTGTATAAAGCTCGACTTGTGGCAAAGGGTTTTTCACAAGTTCAAGGGATTGACTACGATGAGACTTTCTCACCCGTAGCGATGCTTAAATCCGTCCGAATCATGTTAGCAATAGCTGCATATTTCGATTATGAAATTTGGCAGATGGATGTCAAAACAGCGTTCCTTAACGGTTTTCTTAAGGAAGAGTTGTATATGATGCAACCGGAAGGTTTTGTCGATCCAGAGAATGCTGACAAAGTATGCAGGCTCCAGCGTTCCATTTATGGGCTGGTGCAAGCATCTCGGAGTTGGAATCTTCGCTTTGATGAGGTGATCAAAGCGTTTGGGTTTGTACAAGTTTACAATGAAGCTTGTATTTACAAGAAAGTGAGTGGGAGCTCTATAGCGTTTCTAATATTATATGTGGATGACATATTGCTGATTGGAAACAATATAGAATTTTTGGATAGCGTGAAGGGGTATTTGAACAAGAGTTTTTCGATGAAGGATCTCGGTGAAGTTGCTTTCATATTGGGCATCAAGATCTATAGAGATAGATCAAGACGCTTGATAGGACTTTCACAAAGTACATACCTTGATAAAGTTTTGAAGAAGTTCAAAATGGATCAATCCAAGAAGGGGTTCTTGCCGGTATTGCAAGGTACAAAGTTGAGTAAGACTCAATGCCCAGTGACTGCGGAAGATAGAGAAAAGATGAGTGTCGTCCCCTATGCTTCAGCCATGGGCTCTATCATGTATGCAATGCTGTGCACAAGACCAGATGTCAGCCTTGCCATAAGTATGGCCGGAAGGTTTCAAAGTAATCCTGGTATGGATCACTGGACAGCGGTCAAGAATATCCTGAAGTACCTGAAAAGGACTAAAGATATGTTTCTCGTGTATGGAGGTGATCAAGAGCTCGTCGTAAAGGGTTACGTCGATGCAAGCTTTGACACTGATCCGGATGACTCTAAGTCTCAAACCGGATACGTATATATTCTCAACGGGGGAGCGGTAAGCTGGTGCAGTTCCAAGCAGAGCGTGGTAGCTGATTCTACATGTGAAGCGGAGTATATAGCTGCCTCGGAGGCGGCAAAGGAAGGTGTCTGGATGAAGGAGTTCATGACAGATCTTGGAGTTGTGCCTAGTGCACTGAACCCAATGACTCTGTTCTGTGACAACACTGGTGCCATTGCTCTAGCCAAGGAACCAAGGTTTCACAAGAGGACCAGACACATAAAGCGACGCTTCAATTCCATCCGCGATTCGGTCAAGGAGGACGACATAAACATTTGCAAAGTACACACGGATTTGAATGTTGCAGATCCGTTGACTAAGCCTCTTCCACGGGCTAAGCACGATCAACACCAAGACTCTATGGGTGTTAGATTCATTACCTTGTAATGCTAGATTATTGACTCTAGTGCAAGTGGGAGACTGTTGGAAATATGCCCTAGAGGCAATAATAAAAGAGTTATTATTATATTTCCTTGTTCATGATAATCGTTTATTATCCATGCTATAATTGTATTGATTGGAAACTCAAATACATGTGTGGATGAATAGACAGACTTTGTGTCCCTAGTAAGCCTCTACAGGACTAGCTCGTTGATCAAAGATGACCGCGGTTTCCAGGTCATAGACATGAGTTGTCATTTGATAACGGGATCACATCATTAGGAGAATGATGTGATGGACGAGACCCAAACGTTAAACATAGCTTTTGATCGTGTCAGTTATCGCTATAGTTTTCTTCATGTCAAGTATAAGTTCCTATGACCATGAGATCATGTAACTCACTGACACCGTAGGAGTGCTTTGTGTGTGCCAAACGTCACAACGTAACTGGGTGACTATAAAGGTACTCTACAGGTATCTCCGAGGGTGTCTGTTGAGTTGACATGGATCGAGACTGGGATTTGTCACTCCGTGTGACGGAGAGGTATCTCCGGGCCCACTCGGTAATACGTCATCTCAATGAGCTCAAAGTGACTAAGTAGTTGGTCACGGGATTATGTATTACGGTAACGAGTAAAGAGACTTGCCGGTAACGAGATTGAACTAGGTATAGAAATACCGACGATCGAATCTCGGGCAAGTAACATACCGACGAGACAAAGGGAATTGTATACGGGATTGCCTGAATCCTTGACATCGTGGTTCATCCGATGAGATCATCGAGAAACATGTGGGAACCAATATGGGTATCCAGATCCCGCTATTGGTTATTGACCTGGGAGTGTCTCGGTCATGTCTACATGGTTTCCGAACCCGCAGGGTCTACACACTTAAGGTTCGGTGACGCTAGGGTTGTTAGTGAGAAAAGTGCATGGTTACCGAAGGTTGTTCGGAGTCCCGGATGAGATCCCGGACATGACGAGGGTCTCCGGAATGGTCCGGAGACGAAGATTGATATATAGGATGAAAGGTTTCGGAGTCCGGAAGTGTTCCGGGGAGTATCGGGAAATCGGCGGATAACCGAAAGGGGTTTCGGGGGTCCCGGAAGGGGTTTCGGGCCTATTGGGCCACAAGGGGGGACACAACAGCCCTCATAGGGCTGTGCGCCCCCCCCCCCTGGGCCCTCTCCTCATGCGCAAGGGGAGGTGGCCCCCCCTAGGGCTGCCGCACCCCTATGGAGTAGGGGGCAAGGCACTTGGGGGGGGGGGAACCCTAGCCCCAGGGGGCGCCGCCCCCTTCCCCCTTGCCCTGGCCGCCGCCCCTAGGGGAAACCCTAGGGCGTCCCTCCCCTCTCCACCCCCCTATATATAGTGAGGCAAAGGGAGGGCAGCCAACACAAGTTCGTGCCTCGGTGCTGCCCTCCCTCTCCCATAACATCTTCTTCTCCCGCGGTGCTTAGGCGAAGCCCTGCTGGAATTCTTCTACACCATCACCACCACGCCGTCGTGCTGCCGGTTCTCCATCAACCTCTCCTCCACCCCTTGCTGGATCAAGAAGGAGGAGACGTCCCCGAGCCGTACGTGTGAAGAACGCGGAGGCACCGTTGCTTCGGTGCTTGGATCTTCAGCGATCTGAATCGCGGCGAGTACGACTCCATCAACCGCGTTCTTAACGCTTCCGCTTAGCGATCTACAAGGGTATGTGGATCCTACTCTTCCCTCGTAGTTGCATCTACTAGATTGATCTTGGTGAACGTAGAGAAAAATTTTTGTTTTCCATGCAACGTTCCCCAACACAAAGTAGGGCACCAGGGGAGGTGGGGCCCACCCAGGCGACCCCCCGGCGCGGCCAGGGGGTGGGCCGCGCCACCAGGGCGCCTGGGGCCCCCCTGGCCCCCCTTCTGGCTCCGGGTTCCTTCGGGTGCGTGGATTTTCTGTGATTTTTCGTGGAATTTTCTGAGATACCTAAAAATCCGTTTTCCTGCGCACAATAAAACCATACAGGCAGCTCTGCTGAAAACAGCGTCAGTCCGGGTTAGTTTAGTTCAAATCATGCAAGAATGAGGTCAAAACAATATCAAAAGTGTTTGGAAAAGTAGATACGTTTGAGACGTATCAACTCCCCCAAGCTTAGCATATTGCTTGTCCTCAAGCAATTCGGTTCAACGAACTGGACGCGACAAAGAAAACTTTGACAAACTCTTTTGCTTCATTAGATGTATATAAGCATGTACTACGAAAAGAGTCTAGCAAGTATTGAAACAGTACTATGAGGACAATGCACTGAGCAATCCTTCTTTCAAGTGACCAATCACAAATACCAAAAAGTAAATAATATATTACTGAGAATCAAGACAAGATTACATTGCACATAGCTTGAGCATATTAGGGTGGTATCTCACTGGCCTCCATGAGTGAAGCAAAACATAAATGCAGAGACTCCTCCAGAGTTTTAAAGGAGACTAGAACTAAGACTTTCAGAATAAATAATATCACAAGCATGCAGAAGACAATGTAATACTTTGGGACAATGCACATTACACTCAGAATGACAATTATGCTCTCCTAGTTGGTGCTTTGAAGAAAGAAGGTGGAGACTCTCGAACCGTGGCTTTTGTTGGCAAGGTTGAAAACCCGTGGTCGGAAACAAAAACTAAACATGTACCAGAGCTCTTGGTTTTTTTAAAAAAGAACAGAGGTAAAAATGTTTTTGGGGGTGGATATTTCGTCAACGAATGCTAGCAGATAACCCAATCACTTCTTGAGCTGGACAAGTTTCGAGGAACGGCTCCCGCATGAGGACGATCACATCCTCTTAATCTCCTTTGTTTATCACTGCCAAAGTTTTATGATTTCTCATGAACAAAGCGTGAAGGAGGGTTTGTTTGTTGTATTATCTTTTATGAGCTGGGCGCACTCTATGCCAGTTCCTTCTCGTATTATGGGTTTGCACATTAGACATGCAATCCCGGGGTGAAACTTGTCCAACTTAAAAAGATCATGAATTAACTACTACTTCCTCATGAGCTAAAACAGAGGCACAAAAAGAGAAATGCTTTTGATTAATTTCGAGATGGTACACGAAAGTCTTCGTTAGGAATGGCAGGTAAATACCATGTATAGGAAGGTATGGTGGACTCATATGGCATAACAGGTTTTAAGGATTTTGGATGCACAAGCAGTCAGTCCGCTTAGTACAGGTGGAGGTTAGCAAAAGACTGGGAAGCGACCAACTAGAGAGCAATAACGGCAATAATCATGCAGAGCGACAAAGCAACATTGAATCGGGCATGAAAGTGATATAACTATTCTGAAACTCAAAGATCATCAAGGCAGAGCAGACTTTTTAGTCTTAAACATGTGTAAACATGTGCCAAGTCAATCCAAAAAAATTCTCTAAAGGGAAATACCACCTTAGTATACCAGACTATGAACAGTGCAATGCATGTAAATCATTTCAATAACACATTATATACTCTAGCTATTTGAGAATAGCCACAAGGAAAGCATGAACCACTGGAAGAGCATTGTAAACATAGCACTATGTCGCTACAAGCTGGTCTCTAGATCATAAGTACAGGCATATGTACAAAAGTAGAAACAAGAAGAGTTCATACCGGTCTTCCTTGTTGCTTCCCTTTAGTCGATCGTCATTACTGCCTCGTCACTTGCACGATCGAACGTAGGAAATAATTAAATGCCATCACGGACTCGAGCTGAACTCTGAAAACAAAGCAAACTAAAGAGAAAAAGGAAATCTTTTTGGATTATTTCAAAGGTTGAACAAAAGCAAAAGAAAGAGAAAATCTTTTTGTTGTTTTTGCAAAGAGAGAAATAGAGAAGAACGGGCAAAAACTTCGAAAAGATCAAAGCGAATAAAATGGATAATACAATGGAAAGATGAGAGGGGCACGTACTCCCCCAAGCTTAGGCTTTTGGCCTAAGTTGGTAGCAGCTACTGCCCCCAGGAGCCTCCTGCTCCGGGGGTATGGTAGTGAGTCCAAGGGTCGTAGAAGGATGCTGGCGCGTACACCGAACTCCTCGGAGTCTCCCACGAGGAAGGGTCCGTGCGCCAAGCAGAGGAAGACCCTTCACCAAACTCGGTGGCGGTTTCTTCCTGAAAAGGTGGTAACTCACCGCGCTCCTCCTTGTCGGGTACAACCCCCTCCATGGGGTTATGAAACTGATGCTGGGCCATGAACTCATCGAACTGGATAACATCAAAGGACCATCCGTTCCTGCGAGAAAAATCAAACAAAAGAGGTGCAGGTAGACGGATCTCGCGTTCCGCGGTAGTTCCGAAACGCAAGATATAAACAAGATTATCAAGCTCAGAAGCCATGGTAATAAACTTATGCCTTTTCATAGCAGCAAGATCAAAGCTTAAATAAGTAAAAGGAGTATCATCAGGGTGTGGGGTGCCTCCAAGATGTTCTAAGATAAGTGTGGCATAAACGCCACCATATAAGTCTCCCTTGTTACCGTTCATAGCAAGGCGTCGAGCAATTAAGGCACCCAGATTATAATCAGAGCTCCCTGAGAGGGCTGCCGCTAGGATAGCAATATCCGGCGCTGAAGTGTTGCTCGTGTTGTCACGAGCTAACACCCCTCTAGCAACATAATATGCAAAATACCTGAGGTGAGGGAATAAGATGCTGGAGATCTTTGACCGATGAATATCCCTCGTACCCATGCTGCAGAGAGAGTTGAAGACGGTTTTCAGCTCGGAGTGCTGAGTGGTCATCCTAGCCGTCCTCCCAACGTTTGGCACACCTATTATTTCACAAAACTTTCCCAAAGTCATGGTGATAAGATCATTGTAAATTTTAAACTCAATAGCACCTGAATCAGGATTATATCTAAAACTGTTAATGAAACTGGAGGCGAGTTTTTGATACTGAGTAACACGACACGTGACGAGCCGTGTCAGACCTGCATTAGCACAAAGATTATAAAACTCATCCTTGATTCCCGCAGCTTCAAGGAATTCATCACATGGAAACGTCATCGCACGTGCTGGACTTGTGTCTTCCAACAACTCTAGGGGCACATGATCTTCGTTATAGCTCACCCTAGCAGTCGATGGTGAAGCTGCGGCTCTAGTAACTCGATCGGAGTGCGTGGGCCTTGTCAGGACCGGGTTTCCGGGATATAAATTTCCCAGTCAATGGTCCTTGTGCTCACCAGCCCCAGGATTACTGTTAGCTGATGAGACACAAAATTGATACAGAAATTCCAAGCAAAATACCAAATATGTAGTACAAGACCATTCTGGTCAATGAGTACAACATAAGGTTTCTAGTGGTTGATGGCGGAAGCGGGTTGTGATACATCAGCGTCTATGGGACTCCATTTCCCACAGGAACAGCTGACCTGGATAACTCCTATCTTCGCGAGGCTGCTGTCTCCGTTGCCTAGGTTCCGGGGCTGTCATCGTAGCGCTCCTCTCCACGCAAGAAATCTGGCCAAGACAATAGCCAGGGACAAGCCAGTGAGTACTTTGAATGTACTCGCAAACATAATGAACACAGGTAAAATATAATAAATGATAATCATGCACTAAAACATTCCACGATCACTTTGTTAGTCACGAAATAAAATTCATGACGCACGCAAGCAGGTTATCTTTATAAAACATGAATAGGCAATCAGAAAAAAAAATGCACCGATCGGGTGTCTGAAGCGACGCCTCGAAAGGAAAAAAAATAAAGCATGCCTCAGTCGGACGTCTGAGCGACGTCACATAAAGGGCTTATAAGAATAAATAATAAGCATGCCACAGTCGGGCGTCTGTGCGACACCACATAAAGGGCTTATAGGAAAAATAAATAATAAGCATGCCACAGTCGGACGTCTGAGCGACGTCACATAAAGGGCTTATAAGAATAAATGATAAGCATGCCACAGTCGGGCGTCTGTGCGACACCACATAAAGGGCTTATATGAGAATAATCACGGGGAATATCCAGGAGGTAGAACCATCCCAGGGATACTCAATAATTCAAACAATACAAATGGTTAGTCCAAAATAATATTAATCATAATCATCATTCGTCACACGTCATGATCAATATTCTGGTTTAGAAGTTTTCCTCCGAAGACCGACACTAAGACCGACACTTGACCCATCCCAAACTGTAGTCCTTAACCGCGGATACGGCTATTCGAATAGATATAAACTCTGCAGAGGGTGTACTCTTTACCCACGAGTAACGGTTTCCTTTAGTCCATCGGGACCAATTCCATTTACGGTCTTTTAGTTGAAAACACACCTGACCCGCACACACCAGCTTAACTTACCGGTGTCTGGAATCACCCACGACACCTGTTAAGTAAAACTCTAAGTGGGGAGGCTACAACCTCGAGTAGCATGGGATCACAGAATTTATAATGCGCGCGAACTAGGGGAGCTACCCCCTCGGCTCCAACCGGAAACACCCATGCCCCCGGACCAGGTGGCATGCCTACCGGATGCAGCCGGTATCTTCCACCATGGCCTCTCTGTACGGTGTGTGCCAAGAAAGGGGTTGACAACTTACTGGACTGTACCCTACCTGCGGCAGGGACAAGTGGTAGTACGAAACAAGAATGGGGGTTACCGGAACAAGACTCGATCTATGGTCGACTCAGGAGGTTAAAGCATCACCTACGTGACTAGCATAACAAATATATTCCACATCAACAGGTTCACCGCTCATCATGCTACGTCATGCCCTCACTGATCTCTCTTGCCACCATGAGGTACCATTTTCACGGTCATACTTTATTCAAGACAAAACTTCTCCCCGAAGTTTGTCCGGACCAGCTCAGGCATGCGTGGCATGAGGCAGTAACCACTTCACACGTGTATCACTTGATCACAGCAAATCATCTTCTCATCAAATGCATTCAAGCATGACTTGTCATCATATGTAAAACTCATTATTTCATGTGACATAAACATAGCTTACTACTCCTAGTAAGCATTCAACAAAATATCATATCTGTGTTCAAGATGCTTGCCTTCAAGGTGCAGAGAGGTGAGGGCACTCCAAAACTTTTGAAAGTTTTGATCTTCCCTCCAAATTCCTATTTTTGAAAATATTCAAATTAACACATACTTTAAAGACAGTACAAAAAGTTGTCCTAATTATTTTTGAAATAAATCTTAAAATAAACTAGGTGAAATTTGAGAGTGGTAGGGAAAAGAATCAACTCATTTGGAGTTTTATTTAAAAAGATATGCCCAGTCAAAGTTTGGTCAAAGTTCTGTTTTAAATTAAAACAGAAAAGGAAACGGCTTTGAATGAAATGTGCTTTCAAACAGAGAAAACGTACTCGGTGGGGGGCGCTTTCACTTAAGCCAGCGAGGGCCGGCTCGGGGTCACTGACAGGGGGCCCCGCGGTCCCACCTGTCGGGTTTGGCTGGTTCTTCTCCCTCCTCCCTACTCTGCCCGTACTGGACGGAGCTCCGGCGATTGCCGGCGGCGAACGGCGGCTCCATGCGGGGAACGGAGGGGCGGAAAGGGTCCGCGGGTCCACGGCGAACCTTTCGGTGGTCAAAACGGTCGGGGTGGTGCTGAGGATCGCCGGCGACGAGCTTCGCGGCGGCGACAGCTTCGGGAGGAAAGGGGGAAAATGGCTACGGTGGTGCTGGAGCTCGGTTGAGTGGTCGGGAAGCTTCGTGGTGTCAAGGGGAAGCCAAAGGTGGCATTGGATGGGTGGGGGAGGGCCTGGTCACGGCGAATGGTGCCGGCGCATGGCGGCGGCCGTGGTTGCCGGAGATGGAGAAGATGGCTTCTTCCGGTCGAACCACTATGAGGGAAGCTGGCTACGGAGGACTGGAGGTTGTTTGAGGTCTCAGACGAGCTCGGGGTTCCTTTTATAGCGCCAGAAGGTCGGTTCCGCGGCTCCCCGTGGATAAGCACGACGGCGGCGATGGCGGTTCGTCGCCTCTGTAGCCGGGGCGACGTGGCGGAGCTCCGGGGGCATGCCAGGAGCTAGCGGACGGACGAGGCACTGCACCAGGAGGCAGCTGGCGAGCGGGGATGGTTTGGGCGGTGCTGGCCACGGCAGAGACGGTCACGGGCGCCGGTGTGCCGCCAAAGTGCCAACGCTGCTGCTCTGAGAGTAGCAGGGCGAGTAGGGGCCGCACTGGGGGACAGGGGAGAGGATTAGGACGAGCTCGGTAGGCTTATCCAGGGGCGTGTCGGTTCGGGCGCGAGCACGTGCAAAATGCGCGCTCTGCTCGCGCTCCGGGCATGCACGGCAAGTGCTCGGTGAAATGTCAAAGCGTGCTAGAGGTCTAGGGTGAGGCTGCCAATTAACAGGAGGGTTAGGGTGAAGGCAATAGGTCTAATAGACATGGTTGTTGGGTCAGGGAATCAAGTTCACAAAGTAATCACAAAACTATGCCAAATCTGGCCAGGCTCACAAAGTGCTCGACAGAATGCCATGGGCATCTAGGCATTCCTTCTGGTGGTCAAAAACTCCAGGTTGGGGTCTCTTTAGATGATAAAGAGGGTGGCAAGGTTAGTTTGTCAAACGCCAAAACTTCCTAGTGCAAGTTTTTGAGAAAACCAAATCTGGACAGAAGAGGAAAGCTATCCTTGCATGGACCAAAAATATTCCAATGGGTCCAATCTCCTGGACTTAAGAGTCTGGTAGGGTGGACTATAAGCAGGAGAAAAATCTAGAGGCAAAAGGGCAAGCAAAAATGGAGCTGTAGTACAAACCACTAAACTGGACCAGAACACAAATGAGGATGGTTTGCTCAAATTTTCCAAAGAACACTAATGGGTTTTTGCATAGAAATGGGTTATATACTTCTACCAACATCTCCAAATTTTGGTGAAATTTTTAAATGAATTTCTCAAATGGTTGCAGTGCAAAAGAGGCTCCAAACTTATGAGAAATCAATTTAAAAGCAATAAAGCTTTAGGGAAATATTTACGGAAATATTTCCACTGATAAAAGAAATGATCTTGAGAGGGAATACAAGTCCAACAATATTTATTTTTGAAAAGTTCCCCTTGGAGGGAAACTCCACAATTCAGAAGAAAAGAATGGTTCTAAAATCAAAAGAAAGTCCAGAAAAGAAAAATTTAATTTCCTGGCAAAATTTTTAATATATAAACCATGGTTAAATTTTTGGGGTGTTACAACACCACCCCCCTTAAGAAAAATCTCGTCCTCGAGATTTGCTAAGGACGATCTCCAAATATCCATCCTATTACCATAAAGTATTAATTCAAAAGAAACGAACACTCTTAATACGTAATACACTGAGGTTACTGCGAGGGAGCAAATAATTGGTACAACCACAGTGGGGTACTGGTGCTATGTGAAGAAAACTATGGTTGGGGAAACCGAGAAATTACCACTATCGGCTACGGTAAATTTAGAATAACAGTCTAAATTCACAAATTACGCTGGTCGTACCCGAGTGCATAGAGCTCTCTCTGGCTGACAGGTGGACCCGGGGCCCACTGTCAGTCTCTTCTTCTACCTCTGGCTCTCTTTCTCCCTCTCTCTCGCGTGTTCTCCCGCGCTTTCTCCACCGGCGACGCCTAGCGCGTAGGGCATCTAGGCCGTACTGCGGTAGTGCGCGGCGTGCTAGCTGCCGGCGCAGCGTGCACTCACCTCGCGGGCCAGTGCGTTGTCGGCACTGCTCGCGGATTCGCCTCCGAACACCGGCGATCGAGCGACGAGCGGCGCTGGTGGACTTCGCCCACCGTACACCGATCTCGAGCTATAAAATGACCGCGGTGCTCCTCTCTTCTTCCTCACACATGGCCTCGCCTCTTCCTCTCCTTCCTTCTCCTCCATTTCTGTTTGCAGGAGCTCGCGACGAGGCTCTAATGGCGGAGGTGATGCCGGACTGGTACGTGATCCTGATGTGCGGAGGGTTGGCGGCGTTGCTGGGGTTCTCCGTGCTCTTGTGCGCGATGATCCTCAGTGATCGCCGTGATGCTGCTGCTCGAGTGTTAGCTCTACGCGGTGGCGGTGATCATGAGGATTAAGTGTGGTAGTTAGGTTCTGACTGCTGTCAGTGTGCTGGAGGTAACTTGCACTCTAATAATCACCCACAAATTTCTCCTCTAGAAACTGTGGCGTGTTAGCGAGGTGATCAGTTAGGTGCAAAAATATGCACGTGGCTATGCAATTAGTGCATGCTATGGAGTGGTTGTGGAAGTGAGCCTGCTGTCGTGGTGCCACGTGAATTAAAATGCATGTCACGAAGAATTTATGTGCTGTAATAATATCAAAGAAAAATCCCACCTCTGAATTTACCGAGAGCAAAACAGTCAATCAAAATGAACAGCAGTAAAAACCACTCCCATTAATCGAAAACAAACATTTAATTCATCGCACAGACTTAGGATACAACGCATAAGCTGAAATACATAAATAAGTGCTAGGATAACAAACATAGCAGTGACGTCTACGATATAAACGGAAAATGGACAAGGTCCTGAGGAAATATCTCCGGCACTGGGACACATTCCTCTTCTATCGGGGAAAGCGGACGGCTTCCCGGTGTTGGAATACATTCTTCTTCTTCCGGAGGAAGCGGAGGAAGTTGAGGAAGCAATCGAAGAACGTGTCCTTCCTGAGTTGGCAGAGGGGGTCCGCCAATGGTGATCCTGGGATTCAGAACAGCAAGATAGTGGAGATACTCCAGTATTTGCTGGGTGAAACGCTCCTGGGCCATCACATATTGAATGAGATAGACCAGGGCTGGATCGCTCTCCGCACGTCCACAGCGGAACGTAGCTTCTGCTCCAAAAGCAGCGCGGCTTGGGAAATAGCAGTATTCTCTTGTGCTGGCACAAGGTACCGCAAATCGAAGACGGGTGACTGCTTCATACGCAGCAGACTCGATGGCCATGCCTGGTGTTGGCATGGATCTCCCGATGAAGATAACATAGGGAGGGCCTTGGTTTAAATCTGCCGGTGGAATATGTACAGCTGCCCAGTATTTCGAGAGATCAGGAGTGATTCTCGATTTGAACAGTTCATACAGGGGTGGATGGGTGGAGCCAAGAGTATTGCGGGTAAAATCCCATAATATCTTAACAAAACTACCAGGGTTTGCGTCGGGGGTCCTCAGGTAAGCTCCGGGGTGAGACATGGATGGTTGAATGAGGAAGGTAGTGCTCGATGCTGATGGTTGCTGGTGTGGAAAAAATGAGGGTGGCCTCTTATAGAGAGCCTGGGTCATGAAACATGAAGTGGTGCCGGTACGACTGAGACACCGACTCCGGCGCGGGGCTGTCTGAGTCAAAGTCTCAGGCCTCAATCCCCAAAAGAAAAGTGACATGTTACTGTGCATGTCGATTAGGGGTCACGTCTAGAATTTTACTCTGCAACCACTCGACAAACAACTCATGCCAGATCACACATACTATGAGATGTTGACACACAAGTGGTTACAAGCTCACCACGCCACACAACGGCTACTACGGAACTAAAGGAAAAACCGGCCACTAGGGCTTGACAACAATTCTGGTGGACTCAGTCCACCTGGTTGATATCTAGCCGGGTGTGTCTTGCGGATGCCGAGTCCTCTCCGGGTGCTTCCGCGTCGGAGCTGGCCGGGGTAGGATGGGGAGCTACAGGGCTGGAGTAGCGGTGGTGGCCTTCGCGGGGTGTCGAGGTCACCGTCCCATTGGAGTAGGCCTCCAAGAGACGACGGAGATCTCCGGGTGAGGCGATGGCATTGCCCGGGTGGATGACATGGTCAGAGCTTGGGGGCTCAACCGGCCTTCCAGGCAGCACTATTGGGGTGTCGGTGGCGGGTGTGACTTCGTTCCTTGCCGGGGTCAGGCGAGCGAGCGTCATGCGGGTCTCAATCAGGTCAAGAGTGACCTGATCAAACAGTGCCTCTTGCGCTTCCAGGTAGCGCACCAGATGCACCAGGGCAGGGTCCGACTCATGGTCTCCGTTGGCGACCTGGGTCGGTCTACCATAGCCTTCACGACTAGGGTAGTAGTAGAATGAGCGGCAGTTAACCCTCGGCGACAGGTGCCGAAGATGAACTATAGCCTCTCGGGCTGCAAGTTGGATGGCTTGGGGCTCGTCGGAGGTCGTCCTCCCGGTGAACCGGTAGGGACGCTCCGATGTGATGCTTCTACCGTAGATGTGCGCCGTGGCCCAGAAGTGATGGATGGAATTACTCGTGTGCTCTTGGTATACTACATACTCCGGTGGCTCGTCGGTGCCGAAGGCACGACGGGTGAGATTGGCGAGGATGGCTACGAAGCCTTCGAGCTCGACTGCGGTGGTCTCGTTGCGAACGAGGGGGCCTGGCATCTTGGTGGTTGGATATCGAACTGGGAATGAGGCTGTGATGTGCTGAGTTTTGGGGCAAGGCTTCCTTTATAAGTCAGCCGGGTCTTCCATCGCACGCTTGTGGATGGGACAACTCAGGTGTTGGCACAGGCGCACGGCCTATGGATAGACCGATAGGTTGGGCACCGACTGCCAAAAGCTGTCGGGGTCACAGTGTGGGCTATCGGGCAGGATAGGCTTGATTGTGGTGAGGTTAAGGTCTGGTGGGTGGGTTAACCTGGGTTCACCGACCCAGCTAAGATAGGATTAGCCAATGGTCAGCCTGGCTCTGATACCAAGGTTGTCAGGACCGGGTTTCCGGGATATAAATTTCCCAGTCAATGGTCCTTGTGCTCACCAGCCCCAGGATTACTGTTAGCTGATGAGACACAAACTTGATACAGAAATTCCAAGCAAAATACCAAATATGTAGTACAAGACCATTCTGGTCAATGAGTACAACATAAGGTTTCTAGTGGTTGATGGCGGAAGCGGGTTGTGATACATCAGCGTCTATGGGACTCCATTTCCCACAGGAACAGCTGACCTGGATAACTCCTATCTTCGCGAGGCTGCTGTCTCCGTTGCCTAGGTTCCGGGGCTGTCATCGCAGCGCTCCTCTCCACGCAAGAAATCTGGCCAAGACAATAGCCAGGGACAAGCCAGTGAGTACTTTGAATGTACTCGCAAACATAATGAACACAGGTAAAATATAATAAATGATAATCATGCACTGAAACATTCCACGATCACTTTGTTAGTCACGAAATAAAATTCATGACGCACGCAAGCAGGTTATCTTTATAAAACATGAATAGGCAATCAGAGAATAAAAATAAAATGCACCGATCGGGTGTCTGCAGCGACGCCTCGAAAGGAAAAAAAAATATAGAGCATGCCTCAGTCGGACGTCTGAGCGACGTCACATAAAGGGCTTATAAGAAATAATAATAAGCATGCCACAGTCGGGCGTCTGTGCGACACCACATAAAGGGCTTATAGGAAAAATAAATAATAAGCATGCCACAGTCGGGCGTCTGTGCGACACCACATAAAGGGCTTATATGAGAATAATCACGGGGAATATCCAGGAGGTAGAACCATCCCAGGGATACTCAATAATTCAAACAATACAAATGGTTAGTCCAAAATAATATTAATCATAATCATCATTCGTCACACGTCATGATCAATATTCTGGTTTAGAAGTTTTCCTCCGAAGACCGACACTAAGACCGACACTTGACCCATCCCAGACTGTAGTCCTTAACCGAGGATACGGCTATTCGAATAGATATAAACTCTGCAGAGGGTGTACTCTTTACCCACGAGTAACGGTTTCCTTTAGTCCATCAGGACTAATTCCATTTACGGTCTTTTAGTTGAAAACACACCTGACCCGCACACACCAGCTTAACTTACCGGTGTCTGGAATCACCCACGACACCTGTTAAGTAAAACTCTAAGTGGGGAGGCTACAACCTCGAGTAGCATGGGATCACAGAACTTATATTGCGCGCGAACTAGGGGAGCTACCCCCTCGGCTCCAACCGGAAACACCCATGCCCCCGGACCAGGTGGCATGCCTACCGGATGCAGCCGGTATCTTCCACCATGGCCTCTCTGTACGGTGTGTGCCAAGAAAGGGGTTGACAACTTACTGGACTGTACCCTACCTGCGGCAGGGACAAGTGGTAGTACGAAACAAGAATGGGGGGTACCGGAACAAGACTCGATCTATGGTCGACTCAGGAGGTTAAAGCATCACCTACGTGATTAGCATAACAAATATATTCCACATCAACAGGTTCACCGCTCATCATGCTACGTCATGCCCTCACTGATCTCTCTTGCCACCATGAGGTACCATTTTCACGGTCATACTTTATCCAAGACAAAACTTCTCCCCGAAGTTTGTCCGGACCAGCTCAGGCATGCGTGGCATGAGACAGTAACCACTTCACACGTGTATCACTTGATCACAGCAAATCATCTTCTCATCAAATGCATTCAAGCATGACTTGTCATCATATGTAAAACTCATTATTTCATGTGACATAAACATAGCTTACTACTCCTAGTAAGCATTCAACAAAATATCATATCTGTGTTCAAGATGCTTGCCTTCAAGGTGCAGAGAGGTGAGGGCACTCCAAAACTTTTGAAAGTTTTGATCTTCCCTCCAAATTCCTATTTTTGAAAATATTCAAATTAACACATACTTTAAAGACAGTACAAAAAGTTGTCCTAATTATTTTTGAAATAAATCTTAAAATAAACTAGGTGAAATTTGAGAGTGGTAGGGAAAAGAATCAACTCATTTGGAGTTTTATTTAAAAAGATATGCCCAGTCAAAGTTTGGTCAAAGTTCTGTTTTAAATTAAAACAGAAAAGGAAACGGCTTTGAATGAAATGTGCTTTCAAACAGAGAAAACGTACTCGGTGGGGGGCGCTTTCACTTAAGCCAGCGAGGGCCGGCTCGGGGTCACTGACAGGGGGCCCCGCGGTCCCACCTGTCGGGTTTGGCTGGTTCTTCTCCCTCCTCCCTACTCTGCCCGTACTGGACGGAGCTCCGGCGATTGCCGGCGGCGAACGGCGGCTCCATGCGGGGAACGGAGGGGCGGAAAGGGTCCACGGCGAACCTTTCGGTGGTCAAAACGGTCGGGGTGGTGCTGAGGATCGCCGGCGACGAGCTTCGCGGCGGCGACAGCTTCGGGAGGAAAGGGGGAAAATGGCTACGGTGGTGCTGGAGCTCGGTTGAGTGGTCGGGAAGCTTCGTGGTGTCAAGGGGAAGCCAAAGGTGGCATTGGATGGGTGGGGGAGGGCCTGGTCACGGCGAATGGTGCCGGCGCATGGCGGCGGCCGTGGTTGCCGGAGATGGAGAAGATGGCTTCTTCCGGTCGAACCACTATGAGGGAAGCTGGCTACGGAGGACTGGAGGTTGTTTGAGGTCTCAGACGAGCTCGGGGTTCCTTTTATAGCGCCAGAAGGTCGGTTCCGCGGCTCCCCGTGGATAAGCACGACGGCGGCGATGGCGGTTCGTCGCCTCTGTAGCCGGGGCGACGTGGCGGAGCTCCGGGGGCATGCCAGGAGCTAGCGGACGGACGAGGCACTGCACCAGGAGGCAGCTGGCGAGCGGGGATGGTTTGGGCGGTGCTGCCCACGGCAGAGACGGTCACGGGCGCCGGTGTGCCGCCAAAGTGCCAACGCTGCTGCTCTGAGAGTAGCAGGGCGAGTAGGGGCCGCACTGGGGGACAGGGGAGAGGATTAGGACGAGCTCGGTAGGCTTATCCAGGGGCGTGTCGGTTCGGGCGCGAGCACGTGCAAAATGCGCGCTCTGCTCGCGCTCCAGGCATGCACGGCAAGTGCTCGGTGAAATGTCAAAGCGTGCTAGAGGTCTAGGGTGAGGCTGCCAATTAACAGGAGGGTTAGGGTGAAGGCAATAGGTCTAATAGACATGGTTGTTGGGTCAGGGAATCAAGTTCACAAAGTAATCACAAAACTATGCCAAATCTGGCCAGGCTCACGAAGTGCTCGACAGAATGCCATGGGCATCTAGGCATTCCTTCTGGTGGTCAAAAACTCCAGGTTGGGGTCTCTTTAGATGATAAAGAGGGTGGCAAGGTTAGTTTGTCAAACGCCAAAACTTCCTAGTGCAAGTTTTTGAGAAAACCAAATCTGGACAGAAGAGGAAAGCTATCCTTGCATGGACCAAAAATATTCCAATGGGTCCAATCTCCTGGACTTAAGAGTCTGGTAGGGTGGACTATAAGCAGGAGAAAAATCTAGAGGCAAAAGGGCAAGCAAAAATGGAGCTGTAGTACAAACCACTAAACTGGACCAGAACACAAATGAGGATGGTTTGCTCAAATTTTCCAAAGAACACTAATGGGTTTTTGCATAGAAATGGGTTATATACTTCTACCAACATCTCCAAATTTTGGTGAAATTTTTAAATGAATTTCTCAAATGGTTGCAGTGCAAAAGAGGCTCCAAACTTATGAGAAATCAATTTAAAAGCAATAAAGCTTTAGGGAAATATTTACGGAAATATTTCCACTGATAAAAGAAATGATCTTGAGAGGGAATACAAGTCCAACAATATTTATTTTTGAAAAGTTCCCCTTGGAGGGAAACTCCACAATTCAGAAGAAAAGAATGGTTCTAAAATCAAAAGAAAGTCCAGAAAAGAAAATTTTAATTTCCTGGCAAAATTTTTAATATATAAACCATGGTTAAATTTTTGGGGTGTTACAGGCCTCCTCTTCTCAAGCCACCCTTTTGCCCTTCCTAACAAACTCATTTCTAAATTTTTTGGCAATTTACAAAAACGAGGATTAAAACAAGGTGAGTCAAGGCAAACTACTCAACTCACTTGCCCAAGGCATAAACTTGCATCAAAACTTGGAAAATAACTTTCTACACATGCATGCAAGCTCACCTATACAGCACCAAGAACTACTAAATACTCAAAAATGAAGTCACCAATCAGAAATCTAATTGGAGGGGTGGAGGAGTCACATACCAGGGAGTATTTGTTCAAAATCTCAGCTCAAATGATAAGCTGTAGAGAGAGATCGAAGAATCGCCTCCAAGAACAGCAAGAACGCAAGAACAAGTGCAGAACTCGCGTTTTTGGAGAGAAAGAGAGAGGGAGGAAGAAGACTTACCTGGAGGGGGCCTTGTGGGCCCCAGGCGCCCTGTGGGCGCGGCCAGGGGGCAGGCCGCGCCAGCTGGCCGCCTGGGCCACTGGTGGGTCCCCCTGGCTGGCCCCAGGTCCCTCTGGTTCACTCCCGTCGTGGAAATTTTTATTTTAATTTTTCTGGAATTTTTCTAAAAACTTCATTGTTGAAATTTTTTCGAAGTTCAAAAAGCTGCATAACTTTGTGAAAACTTAAAGCAGTGAGTAGTATTGTGAAGCTTCAAAACATAAACACTCACAGAACTTATTGTAATGCTCTTCTTCTTTAGATTTGATGGACTTACCTGGAAAGGGCATGGGTTTCTATATCCATGGTTCTCTTTCCTTCCCATGTTTTCTTGCGATGAAGTCTTCTTTAGTGTACCTCTTACGTTTGTCAGGTGCTTCTTCTTCTCGAGCTTCAGGTGGATCATTCTTCTCATTATCCTTACCTTCAGGTTCAGCACCGTCTTCAGTCTCGGCATCGGAGATAGATACACTGTTGGGATCAACAGCTGGCTCTTCATCTGTAATAGGATCATTGGAATTGTCAGCCTCCTTATGTTTCTTCTTCTTCTTTGGAGAGCCAACAATTTCTTCTTCCTGCATTTGAGAATCTTGCTCGATTCTCCTCGGATGCCCCTCTGGATAGAGAGGATCTTGAGTGCTAGTTCCTCCTCGGGTCTTAATCCCGAAGGCCTGCAAATCATCTTGTTTGGCATTGTTAGCAAGCAAATCTTTCTGCACATCGGAAATTTGTTTAAGCTGAGTTTGAACCATATGAAAATGCTTCACAAGACATTTAACATCATTAACTGTTCTACCTAGAACATCAAGCAAACTTTTGATAGCAAGGGAATTATCATGCAATTGACTTTGTATCCTCTCATTAAAATGATTTTGTTTCATAATAAATTATCAAACTCATCTAAACATTGATCAGGAGGCTTACCATGAGGGATGTCACTTGCATTGAAATCTAAAAGAGAGTGTACCTCTACCATAGGAGGGTGAGTGGTAGGCTCACGCAGCTTCTCAATAGGGGGTAGATTCTTCACGTCTTCAGCTTTAATACCTTTCTCTTTAATAGACTTCTTTGCTTCTCGCATATCTTCGGGGCTTAGAACAAACATGCCCCTCTTCTTTGGTGGTGGAGGTGGTTCAGGGACGGACCAATCTTCATGGTTTTTGGCAATCCTGCCCATCAAATCCTCTGCATCGTCCGGTGTTCTTTTCCTGAAAACACAACCAGCACAACTGTCCAAATAGGACCTAGATTCATCAGTTAGACCAGCATAAAATATATCGACTAATTCGTTCTTAGGGACTTCATGTCCTGGTCTAGCCCGAATCAGACCGCAGTACCTCCCCCAAGCTTTACGGAGGTGCTCATCCTGCAACTGTTTAAAGTTATAAATTCTTTGTAAAGCAGCATGTTGCATGTGAGCAGGAAAGTACTTATCAACAAAAGAGTGAGCTAAGTCTTGAGGACTCTTAATGGAACCGCATGGGAGTGAATCATACCATGCTTTAGCACCTTCTTTCAAGGAGAAAGGAAGAAGCTTGGTCACATAAAAGTATCGTATCTTCTCATCCGTGGTAAACAAGCCACCCAACTCACCGAGTTTAGTCAGGTGTGCAATAGCATCATCATTTTCTCTGCCATAAAAGGGGTCAGCTTCAACCATAGTTATAAGTGAAAGATCAACAGATAAATTATAATCAGGATCATCAATGCATATAGGAGATGTAGCAAATTCAGGATCAGGAACGGTTTTGTTCTTCAAGGAGTGCTTTTCAAACAGCTTCTTAATAACTTCAGGGTCAGAGCCAGAAAACTCTGTCAGTTCCCTGCATAAATCTTCATCAAGCATATAGTAATCATCATCAAGGATTCTCTCCTTGAGTTTACTCAAATAAGGATAATCATAAGTTTCACCAATAGGGTAGCGAGTAACAGGAATTTCAATTCCAGACTTTTTTGCAGCAGCAGCGATCTGTTTCTCAAGAGCATAACCAAGTGAACTAATATCATCAATAGTAGTAGAAGCATCATCAAGAGTATCGGACATAGTAACAGATTCAGTAGGAGCATCATGTGGTGGCGGTGAGGCAAACTTACTCATAACAGAAGGTGAATCAAGTGTAGCACTAGTGCTCACAACAGTACCTCTTCATGTAGTGGATAGTAAGATCGGAACCTTGGGGTCTCCTTTCTTACCCATAGCGGATGAAGTGCAGCAGGCAGGATACTTCAAGTAGACTTGTAAATATTGCTATGCTCCCCGGCAACGGCGCCAGAAAACGGTACTTGATAACCCTCAACCGTAAGGGATCGAGATAGTCTTCGCGGGTAAGAATAACCCAATTTATTGATTCGACACACGGGGAGCCAAAGAGTACTTATAAGCTTTGACAGTTGAGTTGTCAATTCAACCGCACCTGAAATATACTTACTTGCAACAAAAGATAAGTGGTAATAGTGATATGATAGTGATGATAGTGATAGTAAAAGTAAACAGCAAAAGTAAATAGCAAGAGTAAATGGCAAAAGTGGCAACTAGTAACCAGCAGGATTTAAAACACTGTAGGCTAGGGAGATGGATGGTTGGGCGCTGCATGGATGAGATATATCATGATTCCAACTTGGGGCAAGGCACACGGAAAAGTAATGATCATCTAGGCAAATATCAAACATTAGGCATGTATCTCGTAGGTAGTTGTACGTGCTTGCAATAAGAACTTGCACAACATCTTTTGTCCTACCATCCCGCTACGAACGGGGCCAAAAGGAACTTATGGAGATTAAGGTGCTCCTGTCAAAGAGCACCGGAACAAAGCAATAAACTCAATGGATACATGTAATCCTCAAACTACGGACCATCCCCTTTGGTGTCCCAAGCTGTCACTTTTGGGATCGCCGGTTCCAAACCGTAATAGGTGCAAACAACTCATAGATAGGATCAAAAACACAAATATATTCATGCAAACACATAAGGTTCAGATCTGAAATCATGGCACTCGGGCCCTAAGTGACAAGCATTAAGAATAACAAGTTGAAGCAAAGATGATAAACACCATAGTAGATGATAGGCAACATGCCCCCAACGATCTGACAAACTATTACATGATCTAACTCATCCAATCCCTACCATCCCCTTCGCCTACAGCAGGGGATTACTCACACATGGAAGGATAAGTCATGGAGGGATGATGGAGTGGTGATGATGATGACGATGGCGACGATCTCCCATCTCCGGAGGCCAATTCAGCCTCCAGATTAGCCCTCCCGAGGAAGAACATAGGGCGGCGGCGGCTCCGCGACGAAAACTGGGAAAAGAACTTCTGATCTGGGATTTCTCCGTCACGAGCTAAAATACGGGTCAAAGTAGGGCACCAGGGGAGGTGGGGCCCACCCAGGCGACCCCCCGGCGCGGCCAGGGGGTGGGCCGCGCCACCAGGGCGCCTAGGGCCCCCCTGGCCCCCCTTCTGGCTCCGGGTTCCTTCGGGTGCGTGGATTTTCTGTGATTTTTCGTGGAATTTTCTGAGATACCTAAAAATCCGTTTTCCTGCGCACAATAAAACCTTACAGGCAGCTCTGCTGAAAACAGCGTCAGTCCAGGTTAGTTTAGTTCAAATCATGCAAGAATGAGGTCAAAACAATATCAAAAGTGTTTGGAAAAGTAGATACGTTTGAGACGTATCAGCTGCCGATTGGTGGCAACAGTACAAAGACTCCAGAGGTGATCATGAGATCTCGTGGACTTAATTCTGCAGAGATTTCCGCTCTCATCACATTCCAACCAGTTTCATTGAAGGCATGCGTGAGCAATTCCGCAACCTGAAGCAAGGCACCATGTCCGTTTATCAATACAATGTCAAGTTCCAGAATCTTGCCCGTTATGCGAAGCAAGACATCCCCGATGCCAAGAGCGAGATATATCAGTTCTGAGGTGGTCTGAAAGATGAACTCCAACTAGCTCTCACCTTGTTCGAGCCGAATGAATTTGACCAATTCTACAATATGGCTCTCAAGCAAAAGGCAGCTCAGCTCAAGTGTGAAGCTTCCAAAAAGAGGATAAGAGATGTTGTTCACTCTTCTTCTTCCTCTCAAGTGGTTGCCAAGCAGCAGAAGTTCTGGCTACTGCATCCTCCAGTGCTCCGTCCTCCAAGCAACAACAAGCACTCAGGTGGTCGTGGATTCTCCCACCCACCCAACCCAAGCAATCAGTCCAAGTCTCAGTTCCAAGCTCCAAGACCAAGTGGTCCTTATCATCGGCCTCTTTCAGAAGTTACTTGCAACAAGTGTTCTCGGAAGGGTCACTATGCCAACAAGTGTCCCAACCCAAGGCGCCTTCCGCCTCTTCCACCTGTCAGCAATGCTATTGTCAAGCACAATCCCAAGCATGCAAGAGTGATCTTGATGAGTGATACGTCTCCAACGTATCTATAATTTTTTATTGTTCCATGTTATTATTTATGATGTCTTGGATGTTTAATGGGCTTTGTCATACACTTTTATATCATTTTTGGGACTAACCTACTAACCCAAAGGCACAGTCCAGATTGCTGTTTTTTGCCTGTTTCAGGGTTTTGCAGAAAATGAATATCAGACGGAGTCCAAACGTAATGAAACCTTCGGGAGAGATATTTTTGGAGAAAATTACGCACGGGAGACTTGAGAACCACGTCAGGGGAGCCACGGGGTGTCCACGAGGGTGGGGGCGCGCCCCCTGCCTCATGGGCCTCTCGTGAGTCCCCCGGTGTCCTCCTTCCTCCTATATAAGTCTACATACCCCGAAACCATCAGCAACAGAGAGAAAACCCTAATTCCACTGCAGTAACCTTCTGTTCCCGTGAGATCCCATCTTGGAGCCTGTTCCGGAGCTCCGCCGGAGGGGGGATCCATCACGGAGTGCTTCTACATCATCATCATCGCCCTCACCATGAGTTGTGAGTAGTTTACCACAGACCTTCGGGTCCATATCTAGTATCTAGATGGCTTCTTCTCTCTCTTTGGATCTCAATACAAAGTTCTCCTCGGTCTTCGAGGAGATCTATTCGATGTAATCTCTTTTTGCGGTATGTTTGTCGAGATCCGATGAATTGTGGGTTTATGATCAAGATTATCTACAAGAAATATTTGGTTCTTCTCTGAACTCTTTATGTGTGCTCATAATATCCTTGCAAGTCTCTTCGAATTATTGGTTTGGTTTGGCCTACTAGATCTATAGTTCTTGCAATGGGAGAAGTGCTTGGCTTTGGGTTCAATCTTGTGGTGTCCTTTCCCAGTGACAGTAGGGGCAGCAAGGCACATATTGTATTGTTGCCATCGAGGATAAAAAGATGGGGTTTTATATCATATTGAGTTTATCCCTCTACATCATGTCATCTTGCTTAAGGCGTTACTCTGTTCTTATGAACTCAATACACTAGATGCATGCTGGATAGCGGTCGATGTGGAGTAATAGTAGTATATGCAGGCAGGAGTCGGTCTACTTGTCTCGGACGTGATGCCTATATACAATGATCATGCCTAGATAGTCTCATAATTATTCGCTTTTCTATCAGTTGCTCGACAGTAATTTGTTTACCCGCTGTAGAATATCGCTATCATGAGAGAAGCCACTAGAGAACACTATGGCCCCCGGGTCTATTCTCAACATATCAATCTACATCTACTTTACTTTTTCCACTTTTACTTTCTGTTCTTATAAAAAAATACCAAAAATATAAACTATCATCTCTATCAGATCTCACCTTCGTAAGTGACCGTAAAGGGATTGACAACCCCTTATCACGTTGGCTGCGAAGTTCTTATTTGTTTGTGCAGGTGCGAGGGACTCGTGCATGGTCTCCTACTGGATTGATACCTTGGTTCTCAAAAACTGAGGGAAATACTTACGCTACTGTGCTGCATCTCCCTTTCCTCTTCGAGGGAATACAACGCAAGCTCGAGAAGTAGCAAGAAGAATTTCTGGCGCCGTTGCCGGGGAGGCTTACGTAAAAGTAATATACCAAGTACCTATCAAAAACTATTATCCTTCGCATTACATTTTTGCCTCTCGTTTTCCTCTCCCCCACTTCACCCTTGCCGTTTTATTTGCCCTTCTTCTGCCATGTGTTTTTTGTTTGCTAGCTTCTTGTTTGCTTGTGTGTGTTGGATTGCTTGCTTGTCACTATGGCTCAGAACAATACCAAATTGTGTGACTTCTCCAATACCAACAATAATGATTTTATTAGCATTCCGATTGCTCCTATTACCAATGCTGAATCTTGTGAGATCAATGCTGCTTTGTTGAATCTTGTCATGAAAGATCAATTCTCCGGCCTTCCTAGTGAAGATGCCGCTACCCATCTGAACAACTTTGTTGATTTGTGTGATATGCAAAAGAAAAGGGATACGGATAACGATGTTGTTAAATTGAAGTTATTTCCGTTTTCACTTAGAGATCGTGCTAAAACTTGGTTTTCCTCTTTGCCTAGAAATAGTATTGATTCGTGGAATAAGTGCAAAGATGCTTTTATCTCTAAGTATTTCCCTCCTGCTAAGATCATCTCTCTTAGGAACGATATTATGAATTTTAAGCAACTAGATTATGAGCATGTTGCACAAGCTTGGGAGAGAATGAAACTAATGATACGTAATTTACCTACACATGATTTGAATCTATGGATGATTATTCAGAACTTTTATGCTGGCTTGAATTTTTCTTCTAGAAATCTTTTAGATTCGGCCGCAGGAGACACTTTCATGGAAACTACCTTAGGAGAAGCTACCAAACTCCTAGATAATATTATGGTTAATTATTCTCAATGGCACGCCGAAAGATCTACTAGTAAAAAAGTGCATGCTATTGAAGAAATTAGTGTTTTGAGTGGAAAGATGGATGAACTTATGAAATTATTTGCTTCTAAGAGTGCTTCTTCTGATCCTAATGATATGCCTTTGTCCACGTTGATTGAAAATAGCAATGAATCTTTGGATGTGAATTTTGTTGGTAGGAATAATTTTGGTAACAATGCTTATAGAGGAAATTTTAATCCTAGGCCTTTTCCTAATAGTTCCTCCAATAATTATGGTAATTCCTACAACAACTCTTATGGAAAGATGCCTTCTGAATTTGAAACTAGTGTTAAAGAGTTTATGATCTCGCAAAAGAATTTCAATGCTATGCTTGAAGAGTAATTGCTTAAGACTGATGAATTGGCTAGAAGTGTGGATAGAATTACTCTTGATGTTGATTCTTTGAAACTTAGATCTATCCCACCTAAGCATGATATCAATGAGTCTCTCAAAGCCATGAGAATTTCCATTGATGAATGCAAAGAAAGAACCGCTAGGATGCGTGCTAAAAGAGAGAATTATATTAAAGCGTGTTCTTCTAGTTATCATAAAAATAAAGATGAAGATCTGAAAGTTATTGATGTGTCTCCTATTAGATCCTTGTTTTCTAGTATAAATCTTGATGAAGATATGATTGGAGATGATTCTTCTTTAAGGTGTCCCAATGATTCGGAGTTTTTAGATCTTGATGCTAAAATTGTTAAAAGTGGGAGTGAAGAGATTAAAACTTTGCATAGTGATGAACCCACTACTTTGGATTTCAAGGGATTCAATCATGATAATTGATCTTTGATTGATTGTATTTCCTTGTTGCAATCCGTACTAAATTCTCCGCATGCTTATAGTCAAAATAAAGCTTTCACCAAACACATAGTTGATGCTTTGATGCAATCTTATGAAGAAAAACTTGAGTTGGAAGTTTCTATCCCTAGAAAGCTTTATGATGAGTGGGAACCTACTATTAAAATAAAAATAAAAGATCATGAATGCTATGCTTTGTGTGATTTGGGTGCAAGTGTCTCCACTATCCCAAAAACTTGGTGTGATTTGCTAGGGTTCCATGAGCTTGATGGTTGTTCGTTAAATTTGCATCTTGCGGATTCCACTATTAAGAAACCTATGGGAAGAATTAATGATGTTCTTATTGTTGACAATAGGAATTATGTGCCCGTAGATTTCATTGTTCTTGATATAGATTGCAATCCTTCATGTCCTATTATTCTTGGTAGACCTTTCCTTAGAACGATTGATGCAATTATTGATATGAAGGAAGGAAATATTAGATTCCAATTTCCGTTAAGGAAAGGCATGGAACACTTTCCTAGAAAGAAAATCAAATTACCATATGAATCTATTATGAGAACCACTTATGGATTGCCTTCCAAAGATGACAATACCTAGATCTATCTTGTATCGTGCCTAGCTAGGGGCGTAAAACGATGGCGCTTGTTGGGAGGCAACCCAATTTTATATTTTTTGTTTTTTCTGCTGTTAGGGAATAAATATTGCATCTAGCTTCTGTTTAGATGTGGTTTCATGTTTTGTTTAGTGTTTGTGCCAAGTAGAACCTTTGGGAAGACTTAAGTGAAGTTTATGCGATCTTGCTGTGAAAAACAGAATCGTTAGCGCTCGCTAGAATGGTCGTCAGATTTTACTGGAGCGTGCTATTTAGTTGATTCTTTTTGCAGATGATTAATAGACAAAGTCCTCATGTTTACCAATTTAGTTTGAATTTTTTGGAGTTACAGAAGTATGCGAAACCTGCAGATTACTACAGACTGTTCTGTTTTTGACAGATTCTGTTTTTCGTGTGTTGTTTGCTTATTTCAATGCATCTATGAGTAATATTGTGAAGTACGAGCCATAGAGAAGTTGGAATACAGTAGGTTAAACACCAATATAAACAAATAATGAATTCATTGCAGTACCTTTGAGTAGTAATTTGTTTTCTTATACTAACGGAGCTCACGAGAATTTTTGTCTAAGTTTTGTGTTGTGAAGTTTTCAAGTTTTGAGTATTGCTTTGATGGACTATGGAACAAAGAGTAGCAAGGGCCTAAGCTTGGGGATGCCCATGGTACCCCAAGTAAAATTCAAGAACAATCAAAAGCCTAAGCTTGGGGATGCCCCGGGAAGGCATCCCCTCTTTCGTCTTCATCCATCGGTAACTATACTTGGAGCTATATTTTTATTCACTACATGATATGTGTTTTGCTTGGAGAGTCTTGTACAATTTGAGTCTTTGCTTGTTAGTTTGCCACAATCATCCTTGCTGGACACACCTATTTGAGAGAGTTAAATATGGCCTAGGAATTGTTAGAACACTCTATGTGCTTCACTTATATCTTTTGAGTTGAATAGTTTTTGCTCTAGTGCTTCACTTATATCTTTTAGAGCACGGTGGTGATAATATTTTGAAGAAATTGTTGAACTCTCATGCTTCACTTATATCCTTTTGAGAGTCTTTTAAAACAGCATGGTAATGTGTTTAGGCTATAAAACTAGTCTTCACATGATAGACATCCAATATCAATGTAGTAAAAACTTTCACATTAAGTGCATTGAATATGATGAGATGTTGGATGCTTGATAATTGTTTTGAGATATGAGGATAGTGATATTAGAGTCATGCTATTGGAGTTATAATGAAATTGATAAATACTTGTGTTAAAGTTAGTGATTCCCGTAGCATGCACGTATGGTGAACCGCTATGTGATGAAGTTAGAGCATGAGGTATTTGTAAAGTGTCAACCTTTGTGTGGAGGTCGGGGGCACGCCATGGTTAACTCCTACCAACCTCCCCCCTAGGAGCATGCGTTGATTGCTTTGTTTTGATGACTCGTAAATTTTTGCAATAAGTATATGAGTTGTTATGACTAATGTTGAGTCCATGGATTATACGCACTCTCACCCTTCCACCATTGCTAGCCTCTCTTGTACCGCGCAACTTTCGCCGGTGCCATACACCCATTATATATCCTTCCTCAAAATAGCCACCATATATATATATTCCTCAAAACAGCCACCATACCTACCTATCATGGCATTTCCATAGCCATTCCGAGATATATTGCCATGCAACTTTCCACCGTTCCGTTCATATGACACGCATCATATTGTCATATTGCCATGCATGATCATGTAGTTGACATCGTATTTGTGGCAAAGCCACCATGCATAATTTTTCATACATGTCACTCTTGATTCATTGCATATCCCGGTACACCGCCGGAGGCATTCCTGTAGAGTCATACTTGTTATAGTATCGAGTTGTAATATCGAGTTGTTAATCAATAAAAGTGTGATGATCATCATTATTAGAGCATTGTCCCATGTGAGGAAAGGCCAATAAAAAGGGGAGATAGCCCAAAAAAAATTAGAGATGGGCTAATTAAAAAAAGGAGAAAGCCCCTCCTAAAAAAATGAGAGAAAAGAGAGAAGGGACAATTGCTACTATCTTTTTCCACACTTGTGCTTCAAAGTAGCACCATGTTCTTCATGATAGAGAGTCTCATGTTTAGTTACTTTCATATACTAGTGGGAATTTTCATTATAGAACTTGGCTTGTATATTCCAACGATGGGCTTCCTCAAATGCCCTAGGTCTTCGTGAGCAAGCAAGTTGGATGCACACCCACTATTTTCTTTTGTTGAGCTTTCATACATATTTAGCTCTAGTGCATCCGTTGCATGGCAATCCCTACTCACTCACATTGATATCTATTGATGGGCATTTCCATAGCCCGTTGATACGCCTAGTTGATGTGAGACTATCTCCCTCCTTTTTGTCTTCTCCACAACCACCTCTCTATTCCACATAGTGCTATGTCCATGGCTCACGCTCATGTATTGCGTGAAAGTTGAAAGGTTTGAAAGAATAGAGTATGAAAACAAGTGCTTGGCTGAAATCGGGGTTGTTCATGATATGAATATTTTGTGTGATGAAGAGGGAGCATAGCCAGACTACATGATTTTGTAGGGATAACTTTCTTTAGCCATAGTATTTTGAGAAGACATGATTGCTTTGTTAGTATGCTTAAAGTATTATTATTTCTTATGTCAACATAGACTTTTATCTTGAATCTTTCATATCTGAACATTCATGCCACAATTAAGAGAATTACATTGAAAAACTATGTTGGTTAGCATTCCACATCAAAAATTATGTTTTTATCATTTACCTACTCGAGGACGAGCAGGAATTAAGCTTGGAGATGCTTGATACGTCTCCAACGTATCTATAATTTCTTATTGTTCCATGCTATTATTTATGATGTCTTGGATGTTTAATGGGCTTTGTCATACACTTTTATATCATTTTTGGGACTAACCTACTAACCCAAAGGCCCTGTCCAGATTGCTGTTTTTTTTTTGCCTATTTCGGGGTTTTGCAGAAAATGAATATCAAACGGAGTCCAAACGGAATGAAACCTTCGGGAGAGATATTTTTGGAGAAAATCACGCACGGGAGACTTGAGAACCACGTCAGGGGAGCCACGGGGTGTCCACGAGGGTGGGGGGGCCCCCTTCCCAGGGCGCGCCCCTGCCTCGTGGGCCCCTCGTGAGTCCCCTGGTGTCCTCCTTCCTCCTATACAAGTCTACGTACCCAGAAACCATCAGCAACAGCGAAAAAACCCTAATTCCACCGCAGTAACCTTCTGTCCCATGAGATCCCATCTTGGAGCCTGTTCCGGAGCTTTGCCGGAGGGGGGATCCATCACGAAGTGCTTCTACATCATCATCATCGCCCTCACCATGAGTTGTGAGTAGTTTACCACAGACCTTCGGGTCCATAGCTAGTATCTAGATGGCTTCTTCTCTCTCTTTGGATCTCAATACAAAGTTCTCCTCGGTCTTCAAGGAGATCTATTCGATGCAATCTCTTTTTGCAGAGTGTTTGTCGAGATCCGATGAATTGTGGGTTTATGATCAAGATTATCTATGAGAAATATTTGGTTCTTCTCTGAACTCTTTATGTGTGCTCATAATATCCTTGCAAGTATCTTTGAATTGTTGGTTTGGTTTGGCCTACTAGATCTATAGTTCTTGCAATGAGAGAAGTGCTTGGCTTTGGGTTCAATCTTGCGGTGTCCTTTCCCAGTGACAGTAGGGGCAGCAAGGCACGTATTGTATTGTTGCCATCGAGGATAAAAAGATGTGGTTTATATCATATTGCTTGAGTTTATCCCTCTACATCATGTCAGCTTGCTTAAGGTGTTACTCTGTTCTTATGAACTCAATACACTAGATGCATGCTGGATAGCGGTCGATGTGTGGAGTAATAGTAGTAGATGCAGGCAGGAGTCGGTCTACTTGTCTCAGACATGATGCCTATATACAATGATCATGCCTAGATAGCCTCATAATTATTCGCTTTTCTATCAATTGCTCGACAGTAATTTGTTTACCCGTTGTAGAATATCGCTATCATGAGAGAAGCCACTAGAGAACACTATGGCCCCTGGGTCTATTCTCAACATATCAATCTACATCTACTTTACTTTTTCCACTTTCACTTTTTGTTCTTATAAACAAAAATACCAAAAATATAAACTATCATCTCTATTAGATCTCACATTCGTAAGTGACCGTAAAGGGATTGACAACCCCTTATCGCGTTGGCTGTGAAGTTCTTATTTGTTTGTGCAGGTGCGAGGGACTCGCGCGTGGTCTCCTACTGGATTGGTACCCTGGTTCTAAAAAACTGAGGGAAATACTTACGCTACTGTGTTGCATCTCTCTTTCCTCTTCGAGGGAATACAACGCAAGCTCGAGAAGTAGCAATGAGTGCATCTCAAGCAGAGAATTCTTCCGATGTGATAATTGGTAATCTTCCGGTTAACTCTATACCTGCTAAAGTCTTGTTTGATTCGAGTGCATCATGTTCTTTCATGTCTCAACCTTTTGCATCGAAGCACAATGTTGACATCAAAAGTTTACCAAGGGAGTTATCAATTATTTCTCCGGGAAAACAAATGCATTCTAGTGTGTTTGCTCCGGATATATCTATTCATATGGGTGATTACAGTTTTTTGGTTTCCCCGATTATTCTCGGTAACTCGGACATTGATCTTATTCTTGGGATGGATTGGCTCTCGAAGCATGATGCTCTTATTGATTGTGCAAATAAGGAGGTCAATCTAACTCATCCTTCCGAAGACGTGATTATCTTTGCTTCTCGAGATAACACAATCAAGCTATTCTCTCTCAATGACAGGGGCGAGATTAATGCCATTTCTCATATTCCGGTGGTTTGTGAATATGAGGATGTATTCCCTGAAGAGCTTCCAGGCATGCCTCCTAACCGTCCAGTTGAATTCGTCATTGAACTTGAACCCAGTACCGAGCCAGCATGTCGGCGTCCGTATAAGCTTTCTCCTAAAGAGTTGAAGGAGCTGAAGAAACAACTCGAGGAGCAAGAACGCATGGGTCTAATCAGACCAAGTTCGTCTCCTTGGGGCTATGGTGTTCTATTTGTCAAGAAAAAGGATGGCACGGAACGCCTTTGCGTTGATTACCGGCCATTGAACAAGAAGACAATAAAGAATAAGTACCCGCTCCCCAATATTAATGAATTGTTCGAGCAGCTCAAAGGAGCCAAGGTTTTCTCGAAGCTTGATCTCCGGATGGGCTACCATCAGATTCGTATTCGTGAAGATGATATTCCCAAGACCGCATTAAGAAGGAGTTATGGCTCCTACGAATACACGGTCATGTCTTTCGGGCTTGCAAATGCTCCACCCACTTTCTCGCGGATGATGCACTTCATATGCAACCCCTACACCAATGAATTCGTGCTTGTCTACCTCGATGATATCTTGGTATTCTCCAAGAATAAAGAAGACCATGCCAAGCACCTCCGTTTGGTCCTTGACAGGCTCCGCGAGCACCGGTTCTATGCGAAGTTCTCCAAATGTGAATTCTGTCTGGATAAAGTCCTCTATCTTGGCCATATTATCTCTGCCGAGGGCATTTTTGTTAACCCCGAAAAGGTTGAAGCTATTGTCAACTGGGAACCTCCGCAGAATGTCAAGCAACTCCGAAGTTTCCTTGGTCTCGCTAGCTATTGCAGAAGGTTCGTTGAGAACTTCTCCAAGATTGCCAAGCCTCTTTCCAACCTGTTGCAAATGAATGTCAAATACTCATGGACTCCTGATTGTGATGTGGCATTCAAGACACTCAAAGAGAAGCTCATTTCTGCTCCGGTTCTTACCCCTCTGGATGAGTCCAAGCCTTATGAAGTCTTTTGTGATGCTTCATTGCAAGGTCTTGGTGGTTTTCTCATGCAAGACAAGAATATCGTTGCATATACTTCACGTCAGCTGAAACCAAATGAGAAGAATTACCCCACACATGATCTTGAGCTAGCAGCAGTTGTTCATGCCTTGATCACGTGGAGACACCTTCTGTTGGGCAGAAAAGTGGACATCTTCACCGATCACAAGAGCTTGAAATACATCTTCACTCAGCCAAACCTTAACCTTCGCCAGACTCGTTGGGTTGAGATGATTCAAGAGTACGATCCAAGCATTGAGTATACTCCTGGCAAGGCCAATGTCATTGCAGATGCCTTGAGTAGAAAGGCGTATTGCAACAGTCTCCTTCTCAAACCATTCCAGCCTGAACTTTGTGAATCATTTAGGAAGCTCAACCTCCAAGTTGTTCCGCAAGGCTTTCTTGCAAACCTTCAAGTTGCTCCTACCTTGGAAGATCAAATCCATGAGGCCCAACTCAATGATGTTATGGTACAGAAAGTGAAACATGGTATTGCTAAGGGTACTTCCAAGTACAAGTGCTATCGCATTGATGAGAGAGATACTTTGTTCTTTGAGGACAGGATTTTAGTTCCCAAAGGTGTTCTCAGAAAGCTCATAATGAACGAAGCACATGACTCACTCCTCTCGATACACCCAGGAAGCTCCAAGATGTATCATGACCTCAAGCAATCATATTGGTGGACTCGCATGAAAAGGGAGATTGCCCAATTCGTGAATGAATGTGATGTCTGCAGAAGTGTGAAGGCAGAGCATCAATCCAGCCGGACTCCTTCAACCTCTACCTATTCTCGAGTGGAAATTCGATCACATTGAGATGGATTTCGTCACCGGTTTTCACAAGTCCAAGAAGGGAAATGATGCTATCTTTGTGGTGATTGACAAGCTAACTGAAGTAGCTCATTTTCTTCCCATCAAAGAATCCATCAACACAGCTCAGCTGGCAGAGCTATACACCTCCAGAATTATTTCTTCGCATGGCATTCCTCAAGTGATCTCCTCAGCCCGTGGTAGCTTGTTCACTTCCAAGTTCTGGGATTCTTTCCAGTCAGCCATGGGCACCAAGATTCGCTTCAGCACTGCGTTTCACCCTCAGACTAGTGGTCAAGTCGAAAGAGTGAACCAGATCCTCGAAGATATGCTCAGAGCTTGTGTCATCTCCTTCGGTATGAAATGGGAAGATTGCCTTCCATTTGCCGAATTCTCCTACAACAACAGTTTCCAAGCAAGTGCCGGCAAAGCTCCTTTTGAAATCCTCTATGGCAGAAAGTGTCGTACCCCTCTCAACTGGTCCGAGACTGGTGAACGTCAACTCCTTGGAAATGATTTGATCTCAGAAGCCGAAGAAATGTGCAAAGTCATACGTGAGAATCTCAAAGCCGCACAATCGCGTCAAAAGAGCTACTATGATGGCAAGCATCGTGACTTGGCTTTCGACATTGGTGATCATGTCTATCTCCGTGTTTCTCCCATGAAGGGCACTCAGAGGTTCGGTATGAAGGGCAAGCTTGCTCCAAAATACGTGGGTCCTTTCAAGATTCTTGGCAAGAGAGGCGATCTAGCCTACCAACTCGAGCTTCCCTCCAACTTTGCAAATGTGCATGATGTGTTTCACGTGTCTCAACTCCGCAAGTGCTTCAAGACGCCTCAACGCACCATTCTGTTCGAAGAGATTGATCTTCACCAAGACTTGTCTTATCGTGAGCACCCCGTTGCTATTCTTGAAGAAAATGGGCGCAAGACCCGCAACAAGTCCATCAAATTCTTGAAAGTGAAATGGTCACACCATACCGACCGAGAAGCTACATGGGAACGAGAAGATCATCTCCGTTCCGAGTATCCCGCTTTCTTTCAGTCCTAGATCTCGGGACGAGATCTTTTTGTAGTGGAGGAGAGTTTGTAACACCCCATATGTAATACTTCCTTTTGGAAATATATACTTTTACCATTTGGTCCTTATCCTTTTCTTGGGGGTTCTTTTCCATTTATGCCTTGTCATCTTATTGCATTGTCATTTTGTTTTTTTTCTTATGCATCCATGCATTGCTCATCATCATCATTGCATCATGACCATCATAGCTTCTTTTACTTGTCTGTTATACATCCTTAGCTTGTGATGTGAGGTCACCTTGAGTTTGTTGTGTGATGGTGGTGGCAAGCCATGCCCATGCTAAACCATAACCCCCTCCTTCTTTTACACCACTTCTTCTTCCTCCTTTTCTTTCTTTTCCATTCTTTAATCAATTTTGCAAGTGACTTAGCCTCTTCTTTTAATGTTCATCTCCTCCCCACTTCTTTGTTGCCTTGTCATGAGTCACCTTGCAAAGCTACACCTCTGTTGGAATTGTTTTGGTTAGGTTTTAAAATGGCTCAAGTTTGAATTATTTTCAAACTTGAATTATTTTACTTCCTCTAAAAATGCCCAGGACAATTTTATAAAATAGTGTGTAATTCCAGGAGCTCGAGGATATTTTTATATCTATCAAACTCACCTCCTAGCCCCCTGTACTTTTTCAGCTGTTTTTTTATTTAAACAGAAATGTAAAAGAAAAAGGAAATGAAAGGAATAGCAGTAGCCCAACAGCCACAGCCTTTGGGCCTCCTTCCTCCTGAGCCGAAGCCACTCGCCTGGGCCTCACCAACGAGGCCGGCCCAGCCAACCACCTGCGCAGCCCCCTTGCTCTCTCGCGTGGTGATCCCACGCTCAACACCGCCCGGGCCCGCCTGACAGCCTCTCCTTTTCTCCCTTTCTTCCTCTCCTTTTCTCCCTTTCTTCCTCCTCTCGCCTTTTTCCTCCTCACGGTGAAACTCCAGCGCCAGGAGCACATGGCCACCTGGACGCCACAGCCTCGCGTCTCCTCCCTATAAAAACCAAGCCGCGGATCCCTAGGGTTCCTCCTCCTCCCTCCTTTTCCCCTCTGCGCCGCCACCACACATAAAGGGCACCCACGCTCCTGCTTCCCCGCCTCCAGGAGCATGGCCGGCTCGGGCTGAGCCTCGTCGCCGGCGTTGCATCGCCCCGCCTCCCTCCGCGTTGTCCTCAAGCCGTGCCGCTCCGTCCTAGTTCCATCCTGACGCCGATCCGAGCCCCCGGTCGCCAAGCCTGACGACCTCTCCGCCATCCTCTTCATCCATGTTCGCGGACAGCTTCCTCGCCAGGGTTCAGAGCTCGATAGCGTCCTCTTCGGCGCCCCTCCGAGGACCTCTCCGTGTCCTAGGGTAAGGAGGTACTCCCTATTTCGCCTTGTGTTTTTCCTTGCCGCTCGTGGACCCCTGTATAAGACGCCAGAGTCGTGCCATCGTCGCGCTCCCCGTGCTCCGGCGTTGTCTGAATTTCGTTGCGCCGTTGCCGCGACACCCCCTTGCACCTGCTCCGGAGCACCTCGCGGCCCTTCTCGCAAGCACACCCCTCGCACCCCTTCTGTCACTCGCGCCAGCCGCTTGCTTCGCCTCGCGCGCTCGTGCACGCCCGCTGCCAATCGCTCGCCGGACTGTGCCGCTCCCGAGTTGAGCGCGAGCTCAAGCTCATGCTGATGCATGCGCACACCACACAACAGCTTCCTCCTCTCGATCCCGCACGCCCGCAGCCAGTCGCCGCGCTGCCTCGCCCTGACATGCTCCCGCCGGCATCACCGCAGTCGTCGCCGTCTCTGTACACGCAGAGGAGTTAGATCCTCTCCGGGTCAGCTCATAAGGAGCCGAGCCCCTCTCCTATCAGTCGCATGTAGCCTAGCGTAGTGGTTCAACCTCTTCCCCCCTAACCTGCAGACCCAGGTTCGAATTCCACCCAGGGCAAGTGGATATTAGCCCCCTTTTTTTATGTTTTTTCCTGTGACCCTGACACCCTGGGCCCATGTGTCATCCTCACTGAGTACTCACCCACTCCCGCACCCACTCTGCCATGTCAGTTCCCCTGGACCCACAGGTCAGCGACTAGGGCTAGTCCGGCTGAGTCAGTTTAGCCCCTTTTCTTTTCTGTTTTTGTTTTAATTCAGTTTTTGCATTTCTTTTGCATAATTCATATCTTTTTAAATATGCCTATGATGAAAATAAGTTATATATGAAAACTGCTTAGTTTTTCATGTGGAATATTAATATGTTGTTTGTTGCCATGTTTAAAACATTTAAAATGTTGTTTGAATTAATTTGTGTTTAAAATATGCTCAAACTTGTAAAAATTATAAATAAATATCTACAACTCCAAATTTAACAAACTTTATATGCATTTGGGGTGGGAAAATGTGTAGATTAATGTGTTGCTGTTACTTTGCATGTTTAACAACTTTAACATATGACTATCTCAGTTCTGTCCCAAATGTATTTATATGAATATGGGAGTTTCCGGAAATTGTTGTTTGTTCTTTCCGGCCCATTTAAAATGCTAGCATGTTGTTGTTGATCCTAGCTGCACCCCTTGCCATGTTAAACAACTTTTAAAAACTTGTTGGGTGCTTGTTTAAAACATCTACATAACCACTTGTGGCCATGATAGACTTGTTTCCTTTTGCTTGGTTCCTACATGTGTGTGATCTTGTTTATTGCCATGTTGCTTGTGCACTCTTCTTGTCCCTAGGAGTTGCATCATATTCTACCCATGTTCATATGCATCATATCATGCATCATGTGTTTGACCATTGCATGAGGATTGATTGTTGTTCCGGTGTTTGCATTGTTGTGTTGGTTAGAGCCCAGTGACGATTTAGAGTTTGAGGTTCCTTTCGAGACTGAGCTTGAGGAGCAAGGTTATGATCCCTCCGTGGACTCAACATGAAAGATGACCATTCCCAGATATCACTTCTATCTTTGCCTATGCTAGATGTCTCGCTCTTTAGATATTGCCTCGATGCCTATTCCTGTTTGTCAGCCCTCCTATTGTTGCCATGAAACACTCTAACCGCCTTCCTAGCAAACCGTTGTTTGGCTAAGTACGCATCGCTCAGCCCCTCTTATAGCGTTGTTAGTTCCATGTGAAGTTTCGAAGATTGCTCCACGATGAAGATGTTATTGGGATATCACAATATATTACCTGTTAAAAACTAATGCACCTATATATTGGTAATGGGTGGAAGGCTAAGCCTTTCTGCTTTGTGTTTTGTTTCACTCATGCCACCCTAGGAACCGATAAACCGGTGTTATGTTCCTTGATTTTGCGTTCCTAACACGGTTGGGGTTTATGGGCCCCCCTTGCTAATTCGCTCTGTTTAATGCTTTTCCAACAAGGCCCAACATTGGTTTTACATTTGCCTAATAACTAAAACTTGCATAGAGCGTTGCAAACCCAAGTTCTTAATTAACAACCCGGGCCAGTGCTCCTCATGAGTGTTGGTCCAACTGGGGGTCCTGCAGGGCCACCTTGGGGGAACCCGAGGTCTGGTATATACCTGTAGCATCACCCATCCGGTCGTGGCCTGAGACGAGATACACGCGGCTACTATCAGGGTGTCGGCACGCCGTGAGGTCTTGCTGGATTAGTTTTACTTTTGTCGAAATATCTTGAGCACGGGATTCCGAGAATACTCGGGTCTTCCCACTTTGGAGTTGCGACTCCGCAGATCGTGAGCTTGTGATGGGCTAAGTTGGGACACCCCTGCAGGGTTTGATCTTTCGAAAGCCGTGCCCGCGGTTATGTGGAAGATGGGAATTTGTTAATATCCGGCTGTAGATAACTTGACACCTTATTCATGAATACACTACCTGCGTGAGTAACCGTGATGGTCTCTTTCCGAAGAGCTTCGGGAAGTGAACATGGTGGGGTTATGTTTGATCGTGAGTAGTTAGGATCACTCTTGATCTACTTGGCGATCGTTGGCACTTGTTCTCTTCTCGCTCTAAACTCGTAAGCTAGTGCTTAGTGCTTGCTGCAACCCTTGTTTATAGCCTTTCCACACCTAAGGTTTTGGTAGTTTTGATACCCGGGAACGGGATTGCTGAGTCCTCTGTGGCTCACAGATTCAACACACACCAGATGCAGGTACCGTTGAGAACTATGCAGGAGATGGTTCAGAACTTCACTGGGAGTTCGATGAAGAGCGTGGATGTTACTATGTTTCTTATCCCGACGATCAGTAGTGGTTCTTACTAGGAGGATCCGGTCTTGTGTTTTGGTATCTTTCTCATTTGGATTTTCGTCCGTAGTCAGACCCTGATGTTCTTTGGATGATGTATGTTATTGTATTCATTGTGTGACGTGGCGAGTGTAAGCCAACTATCATTTTATAATTTCATCCCTGAATTTTACATGAGATGTGCAAAGATATCATACTTGAGATCATTCTAGTATGCGTTTATGTCCTTAAGTCGTGCCTCGACACGTGGTGGACATAGCCGCATACTGGGCATTACAGTTATATATGGCAAGGGGGGCGCGGCTTGGGAGAGACTCCAAGTAGGATTCCTCCTACTTGGGCGCCTCCCATGGCTGCTCCGCCCTCCCTCCCACCTATGTATTGTTGGAGATATGCCCTAGAGGCAATAATAAAAGCATTATTATTATATCTCCTTGTTCATGATAATTGTCTGTTATTCATGCTTGAATTGTATTGTACGGAAACAGCGATACATGTGTGAATACACAGATCACAATGAGTCCCTAGTAGGCCTCTAGTAGCCAGCTCGTTGATCAACAGATGGTCACGGTTTCCTGACCATGGACATAGGATGTCAGTGATAACAGGATCACATCATTAGGAGAATGATGTGATGGACAAGACCCAAACTTGAGCATAACACGAGATCGTATAGTACGTAATGCATAAGCTTTTCGGTGTCAAGTAATTATTCCTTAGACCATGAGGTTGTACAACTCCCGGATACCGTAGGAGTACTTTGGGTGTGCCAACCGTCACAACGTAACTGGGTGGCTATAAAGGTACGCATCGGGTATCTCCGAAAGTGTCTGTTGAGTTGGTACGAACCGAGACTGGGATGTTGTCACTCCGTATGACGGAGAGGTACCTCTGGGCCCACTCGGTAATACATCATCATAATGAGCTCAATGTGACTAAGTAGTTAGTCACGGGATGATGGATTACGGATCGAGTAAAGAGACTTGCCATAACGAGATTGAACAAGGTATTGGGAATACCGACGAGCGAATCTCGGGCAAGTACCGTACCGATGGACAAAGGGAATAACATACGGGATTGAGTGAATCCTTGACACAGTGGTTCATCCGATGAAGATCATCGAGGAACACGTGGGAACCAACATGGGTATCCAGATCCCGCTGTTGGTTATTGACCGGAGAGTGGTCTCGGTCATGTCTACGTGTCTCCCGAACCCGTAGGGTCTACACACTTAAGGTTCGGTAACGCTAGGGTCATAGAGATAAATGCACGTGGAAACCCGAAAGTTGTTCGGAGTCCCGGATGAGTTCCCGGACGTCACGAGGAGTTCCGGAATGGTCCGGAGGTAAAGATTGATATATGGGAAGTCCAGTTTCGGCCAACGGGTGATCTCCGGGGGTCACCGGGAGCGTCCCGGGACCACCGGAGGGGCCCCGGGGGTCCACCGGGTGGGGCCACCCATCCCGGTGGGGCCCCTAGGCCGCGAGGGGATGTGACCAGCCCTCTGGGCTGGCGCACCACTAAGGGAGGCCCACCTCCCCTGCGCCTAGGGATAAAACCCTAAGGGGAGGGGGGCCACCACTTGCCTTGGGGGAGGGGGACTCCTCCCTGGCCGCCGCCCCCCCTTGCAGATTGGATCTGCAGGGGGCTGGCGCCCCCCTGGCCCCCTATATATATGTGGGGGGGAGAGGGCAGCCGCACCTCAAGCCCTGGCGCCTCTCCTCCTCCCGTCACACCTCCCAACTCCCACGCAGGGCGCCCGGCGAAGCCCTGCTGCGATCTCCACTGCATCCGTCATCACGCCGTCGTGCTGCCGGATCTCTGACGACTTCTCCTCCCCCCTTGCTGGATCAAGAAGGAGGTGACGTTGCTGCACCGTATGTGTGTTGAACGAGGAGGTGCCGTCCGTTCGGCGCTAGATCATCGATGACGAAGAACGTGAAGAGTACGACTACTTCATCCTTGCTTCGTTGAAAGCTTCCGCACGCAATCTTCATAACGGTATGTAGATGCACTCTTACTTGCTCGTTGCTAGATGTATCCATAGTTGGATCTTGGTGAAGACGTATAAATTTTTTGAATTATGCTACGTTCCCCAACAGTGGCATCTGAGCCTAGGTTTTATGCGTAGCATCTTGCACGAGTAGAACACAAAGCAGTTGTGGGCGTATGATCTTGTTCAACTTTCTTACCGTTACTAGTCAATCTTGATTCGGCGGTATTGTGGGATGAAGCGGCCCGGACCGACCTTACACGTACGCTTACGTGAGACTGGTTCCACCGACAGACATGCACTAGATGCATAAGGTGGCTGGCGGGTGTCTGTCTCTCCTACTTTAGTCGGATCGGATTCGATGAAAAGGGTCCTTATGAAGGGTAAATAGAAGTTGACAAATCACGTTGTGGTTTTGGCATAGGTAAGAAACGTTCTTGCTAGAAATCCTATAGAAGCCACGTAAAACTTGCAACAACAATTAGAGGACGTCTAACTTGTTTTTGCAGCATGTGTTTTGTGACGTGGTATGGCCAAGAACAAAGATGTGATGAATGATATATGTGATGTATGAGATTGATCATGTTTTTGTAATAGGGAATCACGACTTGCATGTCGATGAACTTGACAACCGGCAGGAGCCATAGGAGTTGTCTTTATTATTGTATGACCTGCGTGTCACTGAATAACGCCATGTAATTACTTTACTTCATTGCTAAACGTTAGCTATAGTAGTAGAAGTAATAGTTGGCGTGACGACTTCTTCAAGACACGATGATGGAGATCATGATGATGAAGATCATGGTGTCGAGCCGGTGACAAGATGATCATGGTGCCCCGAAGATGGAGATCCAAGGAGCAAGATGATATTGGCCATATCATGTCACTATAATTGATTGCATGTGATGTTTATCATGTTTTTACATCTTGTTTACTTAGAACGACGGTAGTAAATAAGATGATCTCTCACTAAAATTTCAAGTAATGTGTTTCCCCTAACTGTGCGCCGTTGCTAAAGCTCGTTGTTCCGAAGCACCACGTGATGATCGGGTGTGATAGGTTCTAACGTTCACATACAACGGGTGTAAGACAGATTTACACACGCGATACACTTAGGGTTCACTTGACGAGCCTAGCATGTACAGACATGGCCTCGGAACACGGAAGACCGAAAGGTCGAACACGAGTCGTATAGAAGATACGATCAACATGAAGATGTTCACCGTTTTTGACTAGTCCGTCTCACGTGATGATCGGACACGGACTACTCGATTCGGATCGTGTATCACTTAAGATGACTAGAGAGATGTCATTCTGAGTGGGAGTTCATTATAATTTGATTAAGATGAACTTAATTATCATGAACTTAGTCTAAATTCTTTACAATATCTCTTGTAGATCAAATGGCCCACGCTCAGGTTTCCCTCAACTTCAACGCGTTCCTAGAGAAAACCAAGCTGAAAGACGATGGTAGCAACTATACGGATTGGGTCCGTAACCTAAGGATCATCCTCATAGCTGCCAAGAGATCATATGTCCTAGAAGCACCGCTAGGTGATGCACCTGCTCCCGATGCTGACCAAGACGTTTTGAACGTCTGGCAGTCGCGTAGTGATGATTACTCCCTGGTTCAGTGCGGCATGCTTTACAGTTTAGAATCGGGGCTCCAAAAGCGTTTTGAGCACCACGGAGCATATGAGATGTTCGAAGAGCTGAAAATGGTTTTCCAAGCTCATGCCCGAGTCGAGAGATATGATGTCTCCGACGCATTCTATAGTTGTAAGATGGAGGAGAACAGTTCTGTCAGTGAGCACATCCTCAAGATTCCAGGATTGCACAACCGCTTGTCTCAGCTGGGAATGAATCTCCGAGATGAAGCGGTCGTTGACAGAATCCTCCAGTCGCTCCCACCAAGCTTTAAGAGCTTCGTGCTGAACTTCAATATGCAGGGGATGGAGAAGTCCATTCCCGAGGTATATTCAATGCTGAAATCAGCGGAGGTTGACATCAAGAAAGAACATCAAGTGTTGATGGTCAATAAAACCACTAAGTTCAAGAAAGGCAAGGGTAAGAAGAACTTCAAGAAGGACGGCAAGCAAGTTGCCGCGCCTGGCAAGCCTGTTGCTGGGAAGAAGCCAAAGTATGGACCCCAAGCCTGAGACAGAGTGCTTTTATTGCAAGGGAACGGGTCACTGGAAGCGGAACTGCCCCAAATATTTAGCAGACAAGAAGGCCGGCAACGTCAAAGGTATATATGATATACATGTTATTGATGTGTACCTTACCAGCACTCGTAGTAGCTCCTGGGTATTCGATACCGGTGCAGTTGCTCACATTTGTAACTCAAAACAGGAGCTGCGGAATAAACGGAGACTGGCGAAGGATGAGGTGACGATGCGCGTCGGGAATGGTTCCAAGGTCGATGTGATCGCCGTCGGCACGCTGCCTCTACATCTACCCTCGGGATTAGTTTTGAACCTGAATAATTGTTATTTAGTACCAGCTTTGAGCATGAACATTGTTTCTGGATCTCGTCTTATGCGAGATGGATATTCTTTCAAATCAGAGAATAATGGTTGTTCTATTTATTTGAGAGATATGTTTTATGGTCATGCCCCGCTGGTCAATGGTTTATTTTTGATGAATCTCGAACATAGTGATACACATATTCATAGTGTAGATGCCAAAAGATGTAAAGTTGATAATGATAGTCCCACATACTTGTGGCATTGCCGCCTTGGTCATATTGGTGTCAAACGTATGAAGAAGCTCCATTCGGATGGACTTCTAGAGTCTCTTGATTATGAATCATTTGACACGTGCGAACCATGCCTCTTGGGCAAGATGACCAAGACTCCGTTCTCCAGAACAATGGAGCGAGCAACCAACTTGTTGGAAATCATACATACCGATGTGTGCGGTCCAATGAGTGTTGAGGCTCGCGGAGGCTACCGTTATGTTCTCACCCTCACGGATGACTTGAGTAGATACGGGTATATCTATTTGATGAAACACAAGTCTGAGACCTTTGAAAAGTTCAAGGAATTTCAGAATGAGGTTGAGAATCAACGTGACAGAAAAATAAAGTTCTTACGATCGGATCGTGGGGGTGAATATTTAAGTCATGAATTTGGCACACACCTTAGAAGCTGTGGAATTGTTTCACAATTGACACCGCCCGGAACACCTCAACGTAACGGTGTGTCCGAACGTCGAAATCGTACTTTGTTGGACATGGTGCGATCTATGATGTCCCTTACCGATTTACCGCTATCTTTTTGGGGTTATGCTTTAGAGACCGCCGCATTCACTTTAAATAGGGCTCCGTCAAAATCCGTTGAGACGACTCCATATGAACTTTGGTTTGGCAAGAAACCGAAGATGTCGTTTTTGAAAGTTTGGGGTTTCGATTCTTATGTCAAGAAACTTCAACCTGAAAAGCTCGAACCCAAATCGGAAAAATGCGTCTTCATAGGATACCCAAAGGAAACTATTGGGTACACCTTCTGCCACAGATCCGAAGGCAAAGTCTTTGTTTCCAAGAATGGATGCTTTCTGGAGAAAGAGTTTCTCTCGAAAGAAGTGAGTGGGAGGAAAGTAGAACTTGATGAGGTGACAGTCACCCCTCCTGTACCAGAAAGTAGCGCAGCGCAGGAAACTGTTCCTAAGGTGCCTGCACCGACAAGGGAGGAAGATAATGATAATGATCATGCAGATAAAAATCAAGTTACTACTGAACTTCGAAGGTCCACAAGGGCACGTTCCGCACCAGAGTGGTACGGCAACCCTGTCCTAGAAATCATGTTGTTAGACAACGGTGAACCTTCGAACTATGAAGAAGCGATGGCGGGCCCAGATTCCAATAAATGGCTTGGAGCCATGAAATCCGAGATAGAATCCATGTATGAAAACAAAGTATGGACTTTGGTGGACTTGCCTGATGATAGGCACGCCATAGAAAACAAATGGATATTTAAGAAGAAGACAGACGCGGATGGTAATGTGACCATCTATAAAGCTCGGCTTGTCGCTAAGGGTTATCGACAAGTTCAAGGGATTGACTACGATGAGACTTTCTCTCCCGTAGCGATGCTGAAGTCAGTCAGAATCATGTTAGCTATTGCCGCATTCTATGATTATGAGATATGGCAAATGGATGTCAAAACAGCGTTCCTTAATGGCTTCCTCAAGGAAGAGTTGTATATGATGCAACCGGAAGGTTTTGTCGATCCAGAGAACGCTAACAAGGTATGCAAGCTCTAGCGCTCGATTTATGGGCTGGTGCAAGCATCTCGGAGTTGGAATATTCGCTTTGATGAGGTGATCAAAGCGTTTGGCTTTATACAGACTTATGGAGAAGCCTGTATTTACAAGAAAGTGAGTGGGAGCTCTGTAGCATTTCTCATATTATATGTGGATGACATATTGCTGATGGGAAATGATATAGAATTCTTGGAAAATGTAAAGGCCTACTTGAATAAAAGTTTTTCAATGAAGGACCTTGGAGAAGCTGCTTACATATTAGGCATCAAAATCTATATAGATAGATCGAGACGCCTCATTGGTCTTTCACAAAGTACATACCTTGACAAAATATTGAAGAAGTTCAATATGGATCAGTCAAAGAAAGGATTCTTGCCTGTTTTGCAAGGTATGAGATTGAGTAAGACTCAGTCGTCGACCACGGCAGAAGATAGAGAAAAGATGAGTGTCATTCCCTATGCCTCGGCAATAGGTTCTATCATGTATGCCATGCTGTGTACCAGACCTGATGTGAACCTTGCCATAAGTTTGGTAGGGAGGTACCAAAGTGATCCCGGTACGGAACACTGGACAGCGGTCAAGAACATCCTGAAGTACCTGAAAAGGACTAAGGATATGTTTCTCGTTTATGGAGGTGACGAAGAGCTTGTCGTAAAGGGTTACGTCGATGCTAGCTTCGACACAGATCTGGATGACTCTAAGTCGCAAACCGGATACGTGTATATTTTGAATGGAGGGGCAGTCAGCTGGTGCAGTTGCAAGCAAAGCGTGGTGGCAGCATCTACATGTGAAGCGGAGTACATAGCTGCTTCTGAAGCAGCGCAGGAAGGAGTCTGGATGAAGGAGTTCATCACCGACCTAGGAGTCATTCCAAGCGCTTCAAGCCCGATGACTCTCTTCTGTGACAACACTGGTGCTATTGCTATTACCAAGGAGCCCAGGTTTCACAAGAAGACCAAGCACATCAAGCGCCGTTTCAACTCCATCCGGAATTTTGTTCAGGATGGAGACATAGATATTTGTAAAGTGCATACGGATCTGAATGTAGCAGACCCGTTGACTAAACCTCTATCACGAGCAAAACATGATCAACACCAGAACTCTATGGGTGTTCGATTCATCACAATGTAACTAGATTATTGACTCTAGTGCAAGTGGGAGACTGTTGGAGATATGCCCTAGAGGCAATAATAAAAGCATTATTATTATATCTCCTTGTTCATGATAATTGTCTGTTATTCATGCTTGAATTGTATTGTACGGAAACAGCGATACATGTGTGAATACACAGATCACAATGAGTCCCTGGTAGGCCTCTAGTAGCCAGCTCGTTGATCAACAGATGGTCACGGTTTCCTGTGTTGGGTAACGTAGTATTTTCAAAATTTTCCTACGATCACGCAAGATCTATCTACTAGATGCATAGCAACGAGAGGGGAGAGTGTGTCTACGTACCCTTGTAGACCGAAAGCGGAAGCGTTTATCAACGCGGTTGATGTAGTCGTGCACCTTCACGATCCGTCCCGATCTAGTACCGAACGTACGGCACCTCCGCGTTCAGCACACGTTCAGCTCGATGACGTCCTCGCCTTCTTGATCCAGCAAGACGGACGAAGTAGTAGATGAGTTCCGGCAGCACGACGGCGTGGTGACGGTTGTTGATGAAGAACAATCTCTGCAGGGCTTCGCCAAGCACTACAGAAACTAGACGGAGGATAAACTAGAGGGTCGGGGTAGCCGGCACACGGCTTGGAGTATCTTGATGTGTCTTGGGTGCTAGCCCTACCCCTCTATTTATATGTTGAGCCCTGGGGTCGAAACTTGGAGCAAAAGCCTCCTCAAAGTCGGTTTTGCCCGAAAGGAAAGAGTCCCACTCGGACTCCAGGGCTAGACGCCAGGGTTCCCGGCGTCTACCCCCTAGACGCCAGGGTTCCTGGCGTCTAGCCTCTGGTCTCCGCAAAACTTCCTTTTGCACTTTCCTAAAGCCTCGTGGGCTTTCCCCTTTGGCCCAAATAAAGTGTTCTCGTACCCAAACACTTCGGGAAACATCCGGAACCTCTTCCGGTGAATTCCGGAACCCTTCCGGAGGTCAAACACTATTATCTCATATATTAATCTTTATCTCCGGACCATTCCGGAGTTCCTCGTCATGTCCGTGATCACATCCTGGACTCCGAATAACATTCGGTCACCAACATACATAACTCATTAAATACTATATCGTCAACGAAACGTTAAGCGTGCGGACCCTACGGGTTCGAGAACTATGTAGACATGACCGAGACACTTCTCTGGTCAATAACCAATAGCGGAACCTGGATGCCCATATTGGCTCCTACATATTCTACGAAGATCTTTATCGGTCGAACCGCACAACAACATACGTTGTTCCTTTTGTCAAACGGTATGTTACTTGCCCGAGATTCGATCGTCGGTATCACTATACCTAGTTCAATCTCGTTACCGGCAAGTCTCTTTACTCGTTCCGTAACACATCATCTTGTGACTAACTCATTAGTCTTTTGCTTGCAAGGCTTATTATGATGTGTGTTACCGAGAGGGCCCAGAGATACCTCTCCGACACTCGGAGTGACAAATCCCAATCTTGATCTATGCCAACACCACGAATACTTTCGGAGACACCTGTAGAGCATCTTTATGATCACCCAGTTACGTTGTGACGTTTGATAGCACACAAGGTGTTCCTACGGTATTCGGGAGTTGCAAAATCTCATAGTCATAGGAACATGTATAAGTCATGAAGAAAGCAATAGCAGTTAAACTAAAGATCATAGTGCTATGCTAACGGATGGGTCTTGTCCATCACATCATTCTCCTAATGATGTGATCCCATTGATCAAATGACAACCCATGTCTATGGCTAGGAAACATAACCATCTTTGATCAATGAGCTAGTCTAGTAGAGGCATACTAGGGACATACTGTTTTGTCTATGTATTCACACATGTACTAAGTTTCCGGTTAATACAATTCTAGCATGAATAAAAGACATTTATCATGATATAAGGAAATACAAATAACATCTTTATTATTGCCTCTAGGGCATATTTCCTTCAGTCTCCCACTTGAACTAGAGTCAATAATCTAGATTACAATGTGATGATTCTCACACCCATGGAGTCTTGGTGCTGATCATGTTTTGCCCGTGGAAGAGGCTTAGTCAACGGGTCTGCAACATTCAGATCCGTATGTATTTTGCAAATCTCTATGTCTCCCTCCTTGACTAGATCGCGGATGGAATTGAAGCGTCTTTTGATGTGCTTTGTTCTCTTGTGAAACCTGGATTCCTTCGCCAAGGCTATGGCTCAAGTGTTGTCACAAAAGATTTTCATTGGACCCGATGCACTAGGTACTACACCTAGATCGGATATGAACTCCTTCATCCAGACTCCTTCATTTGCTGCTTCCGAAGCAGCTATGTATTCCGCTTCACACGTAGATCCCGCCACGACGCTCTGCTTGGAACTGCACCAGCTGACAGCTCCACCGTTCAATAAAAATACATATCCGGTTTGTGACTTAGAGTCATCCGGATCAGTGTCAAAGCTAGAATTGACGTAACCGTTTACGACGAGCTCTTTGTCACCTCCATATACGAGAAACATATCCTTTGTTCTTTTCAGATACTTTAGGATGTTTTTGACCGCTGTCCAGTGATCCACTCCTGGATTACTTTGGTACCTCCCTGCTAGACTTATAGCAAGGCACACATCAGGTCTGGTACACAGCATTGCATACATGATAGATCCTATGGCTGAGGCATAGGGAATGACTTTCATTTTCTCTCTATCTTCTGCAGTGGTCGGGCATTGAGTCTTACTCAACTTCATACCTTGTAAAACAGGCAAGAATCCTTTCTTTGACTGATCGATTTTGAACCTTTTCAAAATCTTATCAAGGTATGTGCTTTGTGAAAGTCCAATTAAGCGTCTTGATCTATCTCTATAGATCTTGATGCCTAATATGTAAGCAGCTTCTCCGAGGTCTTTCATTGAAAAACTTTTATTCAAGTATCCTTTTATGCTATTCAGAAATTCTATATCATTTCCAATTAACAATATGTCATCTACATATAATATTAGAAATGCTACAGAGCTCCCACTCACTTTCTTGTAAATACAGGCTTCTCCAAAAGTCTGTATAAAACCATATGCTTTGATCACCTCATCAAAGCGTATATTCCAACTCCGAGATGCTTGCACCAGTCCATAGATGGATCGCTGGAGTTTGCATACTTTGTTAGCACCTTTTGGATTGACAAAACCTTCTGGTTGCATCATATACAACTCTTCTTTGAGATATCCATTTAGGAATGCAGTTTTGACATCCATTTGCCAGATTTCATAAAATGCGGCAATTGCTAACATGATTCGGACAGACTTAAGCATCGCTACAGGTGAGAAAGTCTCATCGTAGTCAACTCCTTGAACTTGTCGAAAACCTTTCGCAACAAGTCGAGCTTTGTAAACAGTAATATTACCGTCTGCGTCGGTCTTCCTCTTGAAGATCCATTTATTTTCGATGGCCTGCCGATCATCGGGCAAGTCAACCAAAGTCCATACTTTGTTCTCATACATGGATCCCATCTCAGATTTCATGGCTTCAAGCCATTTTGCGGAATCTGGGCTCATCATCGCTTCCTCATAGTTCGTAGGTTCATCATGGTCTAGTAACATGATTTCCAGAACTGGGTTGCCGTACCACTCTGGTGCGGAACGTACTCTGGTTGATCTACGACGTTCAGTAGAAACTTGATCCGAAGTTTCATGATCATTATCATCAACTTCCTCACTAATTGGTGTAGGAATCACTGGAACAATTTTCTGTGATGTACTACTTTCCAATATGGGAGAAGGTACAATTACCTCATCAAGTTCTACTTTCCTCCCACTCACTTCTTTCGAGAGAAACTCTTTTTCTAGAAAGGATCTGTTCTTAGCAACGAATATTTTGCCTTTGGATCTGTGATAGAAGGTGTACCCAACAGTTTCTTTTGGGTATCCTATGAAGACACATTTTTCCGACTTGGGATCGAGCTTATCAGGTTGAAGTGTTTTCACATAAGCATCGCAGCCCCAAATTTTAAGAAACGACAACTTTGGTTTCTTGCCAAACCACAGTTCATAAGGCGTCGTATCAACGGATTTAGATGGTGCCCTATTTAACGCGAATGCAGCTGTCTCTAAACCCCAAAACGATAGTGGTAAATCGGTAAGAGACATCATAGATCGCACCATATCTAATAAAGTACGGTTACGACATTCGGACACACCATTACGTTGTGGTGTTCCAGGTGGCGTGAGTTGTGAAACTATTCCACATTGTTTCAAATGAAGACCAAACTCGTAACTCAAATATTCTCCTCCACGATCAGATCGTAGGAACTTTATTTTCTTGTTACGATGATTCTCTACTTCACTCTGAAATTCTTTGAACTTTTCAAATGTTTCAGACTTGTGTTTCATTAAGTAGATATACCCATATCTGCTCAAATCATCAGTGAAGGTCAGAAAATAACGATACCCGCCGCGAGCATCAACGCTCATTGGTCCACATACATCAGTATGTATGATTTCCAACAAATCTGTTGCTCGCTCCATGGTTCCGGAGAACGGAGTTTTAGTCATCTTGCCCATGAGGCATGGTTCGCAAGCACCAAGTGATTCATAATCAAGTGATTCCAAAAGTCCATCTTTATGGAGTTTCTTCATGCGTTTTATACCAATATGACCTAAACGGCAGTGCCACAAATAAGTTGCACTATCATTATTAACCTTGCATCTTTTGGTTTCAATATTATGAATATGTGTATCACTACAATCGAGATCCAATAAGAATAGACCACTCTTCAAGGGTGCATGACCATAAAAGATATTATTCATAAAAAAGGAACAACCATTATTCTCTGATTTAAATGAATAACCGTCTCGCAATAAACAAGATCCAGATATAATGTTCATGCTTAACGCTGGCACCAAATAACAATTATTTAGGTCTAAAACTAATCCCGAAGGTAGATGTAGAGGTAGCGTGCCGACAGCGATCACATCGACTTTGGAACCGTTTCCCACGCGCATCGTCACCTCGTCCTTAGCTAATCTTCGTTAATCCGTAGTCCCTGTTTCGAGTTACAAATATTAGCAACCGAACCGGTATCAAATACCCAGGTACTACTACGAGCATTAGTAAGGTACACATCAATAACATGTATATCATATATACCTTTGTTCATCTTGCCATCCTTCTTATCCGCCAAATACTTGGGGCAGTTCCGCTTCCAGTGTCCAGTTCCCTTGCAGTAGAAGCACTCAGTTTCAGGCTTGGCTCCAGATTTGGGTTTCTTCGTTGAAGTAGCAACTGACTTGCTATTCTTTTTGAAGTTCCCTTTCTTTCCCTTGCCCTTTTTCTTGAAACTAGTGGTCTTATTAACCATCAACACTTGATGCTCCTTTTTGATTTCTACCTCCGCAGCTTTGAGCATAGCGAAGAGCTCGGGAATTGTCTTTTGCATCCCTTGCATGTTATAGTTCATCACGAAGCCTTTATAGCTTGGTGGTAGTGATTGAAGAACTCTATCAATGACACTATCTTCGTCAACATTGCAACCAAGTTGAGTCATATGATTGTAGTACCCAGACATTCTGAGCAAGTGTTCACTGATAGAACTATTCTCCTCCATTTTGCAGCTGTAGAACTTATTGGAAATCTCATATTTCTCAATTCGGGCATTTGCTTGAAATATTAACTTCAACTCCTGAAACATCTCATATGCTCCATGACGTTCAAAACGTCGTTGAAGTCCCGGTTCTAAGCCGTAAAGCATGGCACACTGAACCATCGTGTAGTCATCAGACCGCGACTGCCAGACGTTCAAAGCGTCTGCATTAGCGGAAGGGGGCTTGTCACCTAGCGGTGCTTCAAGGACATAATTCTTCTGTGCAGCAATGAGGATAATCCTCAGGTTACGGACCCAGTCCGTGTAATTGCTACCATCATCTTTCAACTTAGCTTTCTCTAGGAATGCATTAAAATTCAAAGGAACGGTAGCACGGGCCATTGATCTACAACGACATAGATATGCAAAAACTATCAGGACTAAGTTCATGATAAATTAAAGTTCAATTTAATCATATTAATTTAAAGAACTCCCACTTAGATAGACATCCCTCTGGTCATCTAAATGATCACGTGATCCAAATCAACTAAACCATGTCCGATCATCACGTGAGATGGAGTAGTTTTCAATGGTGAACATCTTATGTTGATCATATCTACTATATGATTCACGCTCGACCTTTCGATCTCCAGTGTTCCGAGGCCATATTTGTATATGCTAGGCTCGTCAAGTTTAACCCGAGTATTCTGCGTGTGCAAAACTGGCTTACACCCGTTGTATTTGAACGTAGAGCTTATCACACCCGATCATCACATGGTGTCTCGGCACGACGAACTTTCGCAACGGTGCATACTCAGGGAGAACACTTATACCTTGAAATTTAGTAAGGGATCATCTTATAATGCTACCGTCGTTCTAAGCAAAATAAGAAGCATAATAAGATAAACATCACATGCAATCAAAATATGTGACATGATATGGCCATCATCATCTTGTGCTTTTGATCTCCATCTCCAAAGCACCGTCATGATCACCTTCGTCACCGGCTTGACACCTTGATCTCCATCGTAGCATCGTTGTCGTCTCGCCAACTATTGCTTCTATGACTATCGCTACCGCTTAGTGATAAACTAAAGCAATTACATGGCGATTGCATTTCATACAATAAAGCGACAACCATATGGCTCCTGCCAGTTGCCGATAACTTTACAAAACATGATCATCTCATACAAAACCGTATAACTCATCATGTCTTGACCATATCACATCACAACATGCCCTGCAAAAACAAGTTAGACGTCCTCTACTTTGTTTTTTGCAAGTTTTACGTGGCTGCTACGGGCTTAGCAAGAACCGTTCTTACCTACGCATACAAAACCACAACGATGTTTCGTCAAGTATGTGCTGTTTTAACCTTCACAAGGACCGGGCGTAGCCACACTTGATTCAGCTAAAGTGAGAGAGACAGACACCCGCCAGTCACCTTTAAGCAACGAGTGCTCGTAACGGTGAAACCAGTCTCGCGTAAGCGTACGCGTAATGTCGGTCCGGGCCGCTTCATCTCACAATACCGCCGAAGCAAAGTATGACATGCTGGTAAGCAGTATGACTAGTATCGCCCACAACTCATTGTGTTCTACTCGTGCATATCATCTACGCATAGACCTGGCTCATGATGCCACTGTTGGGGAACGTAGTATTTTAAAATTTTCCTACGATCACGCAAGATCTATCTACTAGATGCATAGCAACGAGAGGGGAGAGTGTGTCTACGTACCCTCGTAGACCGGAAGCGGAAGCGTTAGAACAACGCGGTTGATGTAGTCGTACGTCTTCACGGCCCGACCGATCAAGCACCGAAACTACGGCACCTCCGAGTTCTAGCACACGTTCAGCTCGATGACGTCCCTCGAACTCCGATCCAGCTGAGTGTCGAGGGAGAGTTCCGTCAGCACGACGGCGTGGTGACGATCTTGATGTTCTACCGTCGCAGGGCTTCGCCTAAGCACCGCTACAATATTATCGAGGAGAACTATGGTGGAGGGGGGCACCGCACACGGCTAAGATATCAAGAGATCAATTGTTGTGTCTAGAGGTGCCCCCCTACCCCCGTATATAAAGGAGGGAGGGAGAGGCCGCCCCTATAGGGGGCGCGCCAAGTGTGGGGAGTCCTACGGGTTCGAGAACTATGTAGACATGACCAAGACACGTCTCCGGTCAATAACCAATAGCGGAACCTGGATGCTCATATTGGCTCCCACATATTCTACGAAGATATTTATCGGTCAAACCGCATAACAACATACGTTGTTCCCTTTGTCATCGGTATGTTACTTGCCCGAGATTCGATCGTCGGTATCTCAATACCTAGTTCAATCTCGTTACCGGCAAGTCTCTTTACTCGTTCCGTAATACATCATCCCGCAACTAACTCATTAGCTGCAATGCTTGCAAGGCTTATAGTGATGTGCATTACCGAGTGGGCCCAGAGATACCTCTCCGACACTCGGAGTGACAAATCCTAGTCTTGATCTATGCCAACACCACGAATACTTTCAGAGACACCTGTAGAGCATCTTTATGATCACCCAGTTACGTTGTGACGTTTGATAGCACACAAGGTGTTCCTACGGTATTCGGGAGTTGCATAATCTCATAGTCATAGGAACATGTATAAGTCATGAAGAAAGCAATAGCAGTAAAACTAAACGATCATAGTGCTAAGCTAACGGATGGGTCTAGTCCATCACATCATTCTCCTAATGATGTGATCCCGTTGATCAAATGACAACTCATGTCTATGGCTAGGAAACATAACCATCTTTGATCAATGAGCTAGTCTAGTAGAGGCATACTAGGGACATACTGTTTTGTCTATGTATCCACACATGTACTAAGTTTCCGGTTAATACAATTCTAGCATGAATAAAAGACATTTATCATGATATAAGGAAATACAAATAACATCTTTATTATTGCCTCTAGGGCATATTTCCTTCAGTCTCCCACTTGAACTAGAGTCAATAATCCAGATTACAAAGTGATGATCCTCACACCCATGGAGTCTTGGTGCTGATCATGTTTTGCCCGTGGAAGAGGCTTAGTCAACGGGTCTGCAACATTCAGATCCGTATGTATTTTGCAAATCTCTATGTCTCCCTCCTTGACTAGATCGCGGATGGAATTGAAGCGTCTTTTGATGTGCTTTGTTCTCTTGTGAAACCTGGATTCCTTCGCCAAGGCTATGGCTCAAGTGTTGTCACAAAAGATTTTCATTGGACCCGATGCACTAGGTACTACACCTAGATCGGATATGAACTCCTTCATCCAGACTCCTTCATTTGCTGCTTCCGAAGCAGCTATGTATTCCGCTTCACACGTAGATCCCGCCACGACGCTCTGCTTGGAACTGCACCAGCTGACAGCTCCACCGTTCAATAAAAATACATATCTGGTTTGTGACTTAGAGTCATCCGGATCAGTGTCAAAGCTAGAATCGACGTAACCGTTTACGACGAGCTCTTTGTCACCTCCATATACGAGAAACATATCCTTTGTTCTTTTCAGATACTTTAGGATGTTTTTGACCGCTGTCCAGTGATCCACTCCTGGATTACTTTGGTACCTCCCTGCTAGACTTATAGCAAGGCACACATCAGGTCTGGTACACAGCATTGCATACATGATAGATCCTATGGCTGAGGCATAGGGAATGACTTTCATTTTCTCTCTATCTTCTGCAGTGGTCGGGCATTGAGTCTTACTCAACTTCATACCTTGTAAAACAGGCAAGAACCCTTTCTTTGACTGATCCATTTTGAACTTCTTCAAAATCTTATCAAGGTATGTGCTTTGTGAAAGTCCAATTAAGCGTCTTGATCTATCTCTATAGATCTTGATGCCTAATATGTAAGCAGCTTTACCGAGGTCTTTCATTGAAAAACTTTTATTCAAGTATCCTTTTATGCTATCCAGAAATTCTATATCATTTCCAATCAACAATATGTCATCTACATATAATATTAGAAATGCTATAGAGCTCCCACTCACTTTCTTGTAAATACAGGCTTCTCCAAAAGTCTGTATAAAACCATATGCTTTGATCACCTCATCAAAGCGTATATTCCAACTCCGAGACGCTTGCACCAGTCCATAGATGGATCGCTGGAGTTTGCAAACTTTGTTAGCACCTTTTGGATCGACAAAACCTTCTGTTTGCATCATATACAACTCTTCTTTGAGATATCCATTTAGGAATGCAGTTTTGACATCCATTTGCCAGATTTCATAATCATAAAATGCGGCAATTGCTAACATGATTCGGACAGACTTAAGCATCGCTACAGGTGAGAAAGTCTCATCGTAGTCAACTCCTTGAACTTGTCGAAAACCTTTCGCAACAAGTCGAGCTTTGTAAACAGTAATATTACCGTCTGCGTCGATCTTCCTCTTGAAGATCCATTTATTTTCGATGGTCTGCCGATCATCGGGCAAGTCAACCAAAGTCCATACTTTGTTCTCATACATGGATCCCATCTCAGATTTCATGGCTTCAAGCCATTTTGCGGAATCTGGGCTCATCATCGCTTCCTCATAGTTCGTAGGTTCATCATGGTCTAGTAACATGATTTCCAGAACTGGGTTGCCGTACCACTCTGGTGCGGAACGTACTCTGGTTGATCTACGACGTTCAGTAGAAACTTGATCCGAAGTTTCATGATCATTATCATCAACTTCCTCACTAATTGGTGTAGGAATCACTGGAACAATTTCCTGTGATGTACTAGCTTCCAATATGGGAGAAGGTACAATTACCTCATCAAGTTCTACTTTCCTCCCACTCACTTCTTTCGAGAGAAACTCTTTTTCTAGAAAGGATCCGTTCTTAGCAACGAATATTTTGCCTTCGGATCTGTGATAGAAGGTGTACCCAACAGTTTCTTTTGGGTATCCTATGAAGACACATTTTTCCGACTTGGGATCGAGCTTATCAGGTTGAAGTGTTTTCACATAAGCATCGCAGCCCCAAATTTTAAGAAACGACAACTTTGGTTTCTTGCCAAACCATAGTTCATAAGGTGTCGTATCAACGGATTTAGATGGTGACCTATTTAACGTGAATGCAGCTGTCTCTAAAGCATAACCCCAAAACGATAGTGGTAAATCGGTAAGAGACATCATAGATCGCACCATATCCAATAAAGTACGGTTACGACGTTCGGACACACCATTACGCTGTGGTGTTCCAGGTGGCGTGAGTTGTGAAACTATTCCACATTGTTTCAAATGAAGACCAAACTCGTAACTCAAATATTCTCCTCCACGATCAGATCGTAGGAACTTTATTTTCTTGTTACGATGATTCTCTACTTCACTCTGAAATTCTTTGAACTTTTCAAATGTTTCAGACTTGTGTTTCATTAAGTAGATATACCCATATCTGCTCAAATCATCAGTGAAGGTCAGAAAATAACGATACCCGCCGCGAGCATCAACGCTCATTGGTCCACATACATCAGTATGTATGATTTCCAACAAATCTGTTGCTCGCTCCATGGTTCTGGAGAACGGAGTTTTAGTCATCTTGCCCATGAGGCATGGTTCGCAAGCACCAAGTGATTCATAATCAAGTGATTCCAAAAGTCCATCTTTATGGAGTTTCTTCATGCGTTTTACACCAATATGACCTAAACGGCAGTGCCACAAATAAGTTGCACTATCATTATTAGCCTTGCATCTTTTGGTTTCAATATTATGAATATGTGTATCACTACAATCAAGATCCAATAAGAATAGACCACTCTTCAAGGGTGCATGACCATAAAAGATATTATTCATAAAAATGGAACAACCATTATTCTCTGATTTAAATGAATAACCGTCTCGCAATAAACAAGATCCAGATATAATGTTCATGCTTAACGCTGGCACCAAATAACAATTATTTAGGTCTAAAACTAATCCCGAAGGTAGATGTAGAGGTAGCGTGCCGACGGCGATCACATCGACTTTGGAACCGTTTCCCACGCGCATCGTCACCTCGTCCTTAGCTAATCTTCGTTTAATCCGTAGTCCCTGTTTCGAGTTACAAATATTAGCAACCGAACCGGTATCAAATACCCAGGTACTACTACGAGCATTAGTAAGGTACACATCAATAACATGTATATCATATATACCTTTGTTCATCTTGCCATCCTTCTTATCCGCCAAATACTTGGGGCAGTTCCGCTTCCAGTGTCCAGTTCCCTTGCAGTAGAAGCACTCAGTTTCAGGCTTGGCTCCAGATTTGGGTTTCTTCGTTGAAGTAGCAACTGATTTGCTATTCTTTTTGAAGTTCCCTTTCTTTCCCTTGCCCTTTTTCTTGAAACCAGTGGTATTGTTAACCATCAACTTTTGATGCTCCTTTTTGATTTCTACCTCCGCAGCTGTGAGCATCGCGAAGAGCTCGGGAATTGTCTTTTGTATCCCTTGCATATTATAGTTCATCACGAAGCCATTATAGCTTGGTGGTAGTGATTGAAGAATTCTATCAATAACACTATTCTCATCAACTTGGCAACCAAGTTGAGTCATATGATTGTAATGCCCATACATTGTGAGCAAGTGTTCACTGATAGAACTATTCTCCTCCATCTTGCAGCTGTAGAACTTATTGGAAATCTTATATTTCTCAATCCGGGCATTTGCTTGAAATATTAACTTCAACTCCTGGAACATCTCATATGCTCCATGACGTTCAAAACGTCGTTGAAGTCCCGGTTCTAAGCCGTAAAGCATGGCACACTGAACTATCGTGTAGTCATCAGACCGCGACTGCCAGACGTTCAAAGCGTCTGCATTAGCGGAAGGGGGCTTGTCACCTAGCGGTGCTTCAAGGACATAATTCTTCTGTGCAGCAATGAGGATAATCCTCAGGTTACGGACCCAGTCCGTGTAATTGCTACCATCATCTTTCAACTTAGCTTTCTCTAGGAATGCATTAAAATTCAAAGGAACGGTAGCACGGGCCATTGATCTACAACGACATAGATATGCAAAAACTATCAGGACTAAGTTCATGATAAATTAAAGTTTAACCCGAGTATTCTGCGTGTGCAAAACTGGCTTACACCCGTTGTATTTGAACGTAGAGCTTATCACACCCGATCATCACGTGGTGTCTCGGCACGACGAACTTTCGCAACGGTGCATACTCAGGGAGAACACTTATACCTTGAAATTCAGTAAGGGATCATCTTATAATGCTACCGTCGTTCTAAGCAAAATAAGAAGCATAATAAGATAAACATCACATGCAATCAAAATATGTGACATGATATGGCCATCATCATCTTGTGCTTTTGATCTCCATCTCCAAAGCACCGTCATGATCACCTTCGTCACCGGCTTGACACCTTGATCTCCATCGTAGCATCGTTGTCGTCTCGCCAACTATTGCTTCTACGACTATCGCTACCGCTTAGTGATAAACTAAAGCAATTACATGGCGATTGCATTTCATACAATAAAGCGACAACCATATGGCTCCTGCCAGTTGCCGATAACTTTACAAAACATGATCATCTCATACAAAACCGTATAACTCATGTCTTGACCATATCACATCACAACATGCCCTGCAAAAACAAGTTAGACGTCCTCTACTTTGTTTGTTGCAAGTTTTACGTGGCTGCTACGGGCTTAGCAAGAACCGTTCTTACCTACGCATACAAAACCACAACAATGTTTCGTCAAGTATGTGTTGTTTCAACCTTCACAAGGACCGGGCGTAGCCACACTTGATTCAGCTAAAGTGAGAGAGACAGACACCCGCCAGTCACCTTTAAGCAACGAGTGCTCGTAACGGTGAAACCAGTCTCGCGTAAGCGTACGCGTAATGTCGGTCCGGGCCGCTTCATCTCACAATACCGCCGAAGCAAAGTATGACATGCTGGTAAGCAGTATGACTAGTATCGTCCACAATCTCATTGTGTTCTACTCGTGCATATCATCTACGCATAGACCTGGCTCATGATGCCACTGTTGGGTAACGTAGTATTTTCAAAATTTTCCTACGATCACGCAAGATCTATCTACTAGATGCATAGCAACGAGAGGGGAGAGTGTGTCTACGTACCCTTGTAGACCGAAAGCGGAAGCGTTTATCAACGCGGTTGATGTAGTCGTGCACCTTCACGATCCGTCCCGATCTAGTACCGAACGTACGGCACCTCCGCGTTCAGCACACGTTCAGCTCGATGACGTCCTCGCCTTCTTGATCCAGCAAGACGGGCGAAGTAGTAGATGAGTTCCGGCAGCACGACGGCGTGGTGACGGTTGTTGATGAAGAACAATCTCTGCAGGGCTTCGCCAAGCACTACAGAAACTAGACGGAGGATAAACTAGAGGGTCGGGGTAGCCGGCACACGGCTTGGAGTATCTTGATGTGTCTTGGGTGCTAGCCCTACCCCTCTATTTATATGTTGAGCCCTGGGGTCGAAACTTGAAGCAAAAGCCTCCTCAAAGTCGGTTTTGCCCGAAAGGAAAGAGTCCCACTCGGACTCCAGGGCTAGACGCCAGGGTTCCCGGCGTCTACCCCCTAGACGCCAGGGTTCCTGGCGTCTAGCCTCTGGTCTCCGCAAAACTTCCTTTTGCACTTTCCTAAAGCCTCGTGGGCTTTCCCCTTTGGCCCAAATAAAGTGTTCTCGTACCCAAACACTTCGGGAAACATCCGGAACCTCTTCCGGTGAATTCCAGAACCCTTCCGGAGGTCAAACACTATTATCTCATATATTAATCTTTATCACCGGACCATTCCGGAGTTCCTCGTCATGTCCGTGATCACATCCTGGACTCCGAATAACATTCGGTCACCAACATACATAACTCATTAAATACTATATCATCAACGAAACGTTAAGCGTGCGGACCCTACGGGTTCGAGAACTATGTAGACATGACCGAGACACTTCTCTGGTCAATAACCAATAGCGGAACCTGGATGCCCATATTGGCTCCTACATATTCTACGAAGATCTTTATCGGTCGAACCGCACAACAACATACGTTGTTCCTTTTGTCAAACGGTATGTTACTTGCCCGAGATTCGATCGTCGGTATCACTATACCTAGTTCAATCTCGTTACCGGCAAGTCTCTTTACTCGTTCCGTAACACATCATCTTGTGACTAACTCATTAGTCTTTTGCTTGCAAGGCTTATTATGATGTGTGTTACCGAGAGGGCCCAGAGATACCTCTCCGACACTCGGAGTGACAAATCCCAATCTTGATCTATGCCAACACCACGAATACTTTCGGAGACACCTGTAGAGCATCTTTATGATCACCCAGTTACGTTGTGATGTTTGATAGCACACAAGGTGTTCCTACGGTATTCGGGAGTTGCAAAATCTCATAGTCATAGGAACATGTATAAGTCATGAAGAAAGCAATAGCAGTTAAACTAAACGATCATAGTGCTATGCTAACGGATGGGTCTTGTCCATCACATCATTCTCCTAATGATGTGATCCCGTTGATCAAATGACAACCCATGTCTATGGCTAGGAAACATAACCATCTTTGATCAATGAGCTAGTCTAGTAGAGGCATACTAGGGACATACTGTTTTGTCTATGTATTCACACATGTACTAAGTTTCCGGTTAATACAATTCTAGCATGAAAAAAAGACATTTATCATGATATAAGGAAATACAAATAACATCTTTATTATTGCCTCTAGGGCATATTTCCTTCATCCTGACCATGGACATAGGATGTCAGTGATAACGGGATCACATCATTAGGAGAATGATGTGATGGACAAGACCCAAACTTGAGCATAACACGAGATCGTATAGTTCGTAATGCATAAGCTTTTCGGTGTCAAGTAATTATTCCTTAGACCATGAGGTTGTACAACTCCCAGATACCGTAGGAGTACTTTGGGTGTGCCAACCGTCACAACGTAACTGGGTGGCTATAAAGGTACACATCGGGTATCTCCGAAAGTGTCTGTTGAGTTGGTACGAACCGAGACTGGGATGTTGTCACTCCGTATGACGGAGAGGTACCTCTGGGCCCACTCGGTAATACATCATCATAATGAGCTCAATGTGACTAAGTAGTTAGTCACGGGATGATGGATTACGGATCGAGTAAAGAGACTTGCCATAACGAGATTGAACAAGGTATTGGGAATACCGACGATCGAATCTCGGGCAAGTACCGTACCGATGGACAAAGGGAATAACATACGGGATTGAGTGAATCCTTGACACAGTGGTTCATCCGATGAAGATCATCGAGGAACACGTGGGAACCAACATGGGTATCCAGATCCCGCTGTTGGTTATTGACCGGAGAATGCTCTCGGTCATGTCTACGTGTCTCCCGAACCCGTAGGGTCTACACACTTAAGGTTCGGTAACGCTAGGGTCATAGAGATAAATGCACGTGGAAACCCGAAAGTTGTTCGGAGTCCCGGATGAGATCCCGGACGTCACGAGGAGTTCCAGAATGGTCCGGAGGTAAAGATTGATATATGGGAAGTCCAGTTTCGGCCAACGGGTGATCTCCGGGGGTTACCGGGAGCGTCCCGGGACCACCGGAGGGGCCCCGGGGGTCCACCGGGTGGGGCCACCCATCCCGGTGGGGCCCCTAGGCCGCGAGGGGATGTGACCAGCCCTCTGGGCTGGCGCACCACTAAGGGAGGCCCACCTCCCCTGCGCCTAGGGATAAAACCCTAAGGGGAGGGGGGCCACCACTTGCCTTGGGGGAGGGGGACTCCTCCCTGGCCGCCGCCCCCCCCCCCCTTTGCAGATTGGATCTGCAGGGGGCTGGCGCCCCCGGCCCCCTATATATATGTGGGGGGGAGAGGGCAGCCGCACCTCAAGCCCTGGCGCCTCTCCCCCTCCCGTCACACCTCCCAACTCCCACGCAGGGCGCCCGGCGAAGCCCTGCTGCGATCTCCACTGCATCCGTCATCACGCCGTCGTGCTGCCGGATCTCTGACGACTTCTCCTCCTCCCTTGCTGGATCAAGAAGGAGGTGACGTTGCTGCACCGTACGTGTGTTGAACGCGGAGGTGCCGTCCGTTCGGCGCTAGATCATCGGTGACGAAGAACGTGAAGAGTACGACTACTTCATCCTTGCTTCGTTGAAAGCTTCCGCACGCAATCTTCATAACGGTATGTAGATGCACTCTTACTTGCTCGTTGCTAGATGTATCCATAGTTGGATCTTGGTGAAGACGTAGAAATTTTTTGAATTATGCTACGTTCCCCAACATGTATATGCGGGGAGGGGCGCCACAACGACACAACATTGTCTTAGCCGTGTGCAGCGCCCCTGTCTGAAGGAAATATGCCCTAGAGGCAATAATAAAGATGTTATTTGTATTTCCTTATATCATGATAAATGTCTTTTATTCATGCTAGAATTGTATTAACCGGAAACTTAGTACATGTGTGAATACATAGACAAAACAGTATGTCCCTAGTATGCCTCTACTAGACTAGCTCATTGATCAAAGATGGTTATGTTTCCTAGCCATAGACATGAGTTGTCATTTGATCAACGGGATCACATCATTAGGAGAATGATGTGATGGACAAGACCCATCCCTTAGCATAGCACTATGATCGTTTAGTTTAAACTGCTATTGCTTTCTTCATGACTTATACATGTTCCTATGACTATGAGATTATGCAACTACCGAATACCGTAGGAACACCTTGTGTGCTATCAAACGTCACAACGTAACTGGGTGATCATAAAGATGCTCTACAAGTGTCTCCGAAAGTATTCGTGGTGTTGGCATAGATCAAGATTGGGATTTGTCACTCCGAGTGTCGGAGAGGTATCTCTGGGCCCTCTCGGTAACACACATCATAATAAGCCTTGCAAGCAAAAGACTAATGAGTTGGTCACGAGATGATGTGTTACGGAACGAGTAAAGAGACTTGCCGGCAACGAGATTGAACTAGGTATAAAGATACCGACGATCGAATCTCGGGCAAGTAACATACCGTTTGACAAAAGGAACAACGTATGTTGTTATGCGGTTCTGACCGATAAAAGATCTTCGTAGAATATGTAGGAGCCAATATGAACATCCAGGTTCCGCTATTGGTTATTGACCAGAGATGAGTCTCGGTCATGTCTACATAGTTCTCGAACCCGTAGGGTCCGCACGCTTAACGTTTGATGACGATCGGTATTATGAGTTTTTGAGTATTGATGTACCGAAGGTAGTTCGGAGTCCCGGATGAGATCACGGACATGACGAGGAGTCTCGGAATGTCCGAGACATAAAGATTGATATATTGGACGGCTATATTCGGACACCGGAAGTATACCGGAAAAGTTTCGGATTTATCGGGAATGCCGGAGGGGGTTACCGGAACCCCCTACGAGAGGGAATGGTCCATAGTGGGCCTAAAGGGTGAGAGAGATGCAGCCCAATAGGGCTGGCCGGCGCCCCCACCTAGCAATCCTAGTTGGACTAGGATTGGGGGGCGCCACCTCTCCTAATCCCTTCCCCCTTCTTCCTTCCGGTGAATCCTACTAGGAATAGGATTGCAATCCTATTCCTAGTAGGAGTCCCCTCCCTAGCCGCACCATAGGAGTTGGCCGGCCCCTCCTCCCTTGCTTCTTTATATACGGGGGCAGGGGGGCACCCAAAGACACACAAGTTGATTTGTTTTAGCCATGTGCGGTGCCCCCCTCCACAGAATCACACCTCGGTCGTACCGTCGCGGAGCTTAGGAGAAGCCCTACGCCGGTGAACACATCATATCCGTCACCACGCCGTTGTGCTGACGAAACTCTCCCGTGAAGCTCAACTGGATCAAGAGCTCGTGGGACGTCATCAAGCTGAACGTGTGCTGAACGCGGAGGTGCCGTACGTTCGGTGCTTGATCGGTTGGATCGTGAAGAAGTTCGACAACATCAACCGCGTCACTTGACGCTTCCGCTCCCGGTCTACGAGGGTACGTAGACACACTCTCCCCTCTCGTTGCTATGCATCTGGTAGATAGATCTTGCGTGATCGTAGGAAAATTTTAAAATACTACGTTCCCCAACAGTGGCATCAGAGCCAGGTCTATGCGTAGATGATATGCACGAGTAGAACACAATAAGATTGTGGACGATACTGGTCATACTGCTTACCAGCATGTCATACTTTGCTTCGGCGGTATTGTGAGATGAAGCGGCCCGGACCGACATTACGCGTACGCTTACGCGAGATTGGTTTCACCGTTACGAGCACTCGTTGCTTAAAGGTGACTGGCGTGTGTCTGTCTCTCTCACTTTAGCTGAATCAAGTGTGGCTACGCCCGGTCCTTGTGAAGGTTAAAACAGCACATACTTGACGAAACATCGTTGTGGTTTTGTATGCGTAGGTAAGAACGGTTCTTGCTAAAGCCCGTAGCAGCCACGTAAAACTTGCAACAACAAAGTAGAGGACGTCTAACTTGTTTTTGCAGGGCATGTTGTGATGTGATATGGTCAAGACATGATGAGTTATACGGTTTTTGTATGAGATGATCATGTTTTGCGAGGGTGATCATGACGGTGCTTTGAAGATGGAGATCAAAAGCACAAGATGATGATGGCCATATCATGTCACATATTTTGATTGCATGTGATGTTTATCTTATTATGCTTCTTATTTTGCTTAGAACGACGGTAGCATTATAAGATGATCCCTTACTAAATTTCAAGGTATAAGTGTTCTCCCTGAGTATGCACCGTTGCGAAAGTTCGTCGTGCCGAGACACCACGTGATGATCGGGTGTGATAAGCTCTACGTTCAAATACAACGGGTGTAAGCCAGTTTTGCACACGCAGAATACTCGGGTTAAACTTGACGAGCCTAGCATATACAGATATGGCCTCGGAACACTGGAGACCGAAAGGTCGAGCGTGAATCATATAGTAGATATGATCAACATAAGATGTTCACCATTGAAAACTACTCCATCTCACGTGATGATCGGACATGGTTTAGTTGATTTGGATCACGTGATCATTTAGATGACCAGAGGGATGTCTATCTAAGTGGGAGTTCTTAAGTAATATGACTAATTGAACTTTATTTTATCATGAACTTAGTCCTGGTAGTATTAGCATATCTATGTTGTAGATCAATAGCTCGCGATGTTACTCCCCGTTTATTTTTCATATGTTCCTAGAGAAAACCAAGTTGAAAGATGTTAGTAGCAATGATGCAGAATTGTTCCGTGATCTGAGGATTATCCTCATTGTTGCACAGAGAAATATGTCCTTGATGCACCGCTAGGTGACAGACCTATTGCAGGAGCAGATGTAGACGTTATGAACGTTTTGACAAAAGCTCAATGTGATGAGTACTTGATAGTTTAGTGCTCCATGCTTTACGGCTTATAATCGGGACTTCAAAAACGTTTTGAACGCCACGGAGCATATAAGATGTTCCAAGAGTTGAAATTAGTATTTCATACTCATGCCCGTGTCGAGAGGTATAAGACTTCTGACAGTACTTTGCCTACAAGATGGAAGAGAATAGCTCAACTAGTGAGCATGTGCTCAGATTGTCTGGGTACTACAATTACTTTAATCAAGTGGGAGTTAATCTTCCTGATAAGATAGTAATTGACAAAGTTCTCTAGTCACTATCACCAAGTTAGTAGAACTTCGTGATGAACTATAATATGCAAGGGATGACGAAAGGAATTCCCAGCTCTTCGCTATGCTCAAAGCTGCGGAGGTAGAAATCAAAAAGGAGCATCAAGTGTTGATGGTTAGCAAGACCACTAGTTTCAAGAAAAAGGGCAAGGGAAAGAAAGGGAACTTCAAAAGGAATAGCAAGTCAGTTGCTACTTCCACGAAGAAACCCAAAGCTAAACTCAAGCCTGAAACTAAGTGCTTCTACTGTAAAGGAAATGGTCACTGGAAGTGGAACTGCCCTACATACTTGGCGGATAAGAAGGATGGCAAAGTGAACAAAGGTATATTTGATATACAGATTATTGATGTCTATTTTACTAGTGTTCATAGCAACCCCTCGGTATTTGATACTGATTTAGTTGCTAAAGAGTAGTAACTCGAAGTGGGAGTTGCATAATGAACATAAACTAGTTAAAGGATGAAGTGACGATGTGTATTGGAAGCAGTTCCAAGACTGATATGATCATCATCGCACACTCCCTATACTTTCGGGATTAGTGTTGAACCTAAATAACTGTTATTTGGTGTTTGTGTTGAGCATGAATGTGATTTGATCATGTTTATTGCAATACGGTTATTCATGTAAGTTAAAGAATAATTGTTGTTCTGTTTACATGAATAAAACCTTCTATGGTCATACACCCAATGAAAATAGTTTGTTGGATCTCGATCGTGTGATACACATATTTATAATATTGAAACCAAAAGATGCAAGGTTAATAATGATAGTGCAACTTATTTGTGGCACTGCCGTTTGGGTCATATTGGTGTAAAATGCATGAAGAAACTCCATAAAGATGGACTTTTGGAATCACTTGATTATGAATCGCTTGGTGCTTGCGAACCATGCCTCATGGGCAAGATGACTAAAACTCCGTTCTCCGGAACTATGGAGCGAGCAACAGATTTGTTGGAAATCATACATACTGATGTATGTGGACCAATGAGCGTTGATGCTCGCGGCGGGTATCGTTATTTTCTGACCTTCACTGATGATTTGAGCAGATATGGGTATATCTACTTAATGAAACACAAGTCTGAAACATTTGAAAAGTTCAAAGAATTTCAGAGTGAAGTGGAGAATCATCGTAACAAGAAAATAAAGTTCCTACGATCTGATCGTGGAGGAGAATATTTGAGTTACGAGTTTGGTCTTCATTTGAAACAATGTGGAATAGTTTCAAAACTCACGCCACCCGGAACACCACAGCATAATGGTGTATCCGAACGTCGTAACCGTACTTTATTAGATATGGTGCGATCTATGATGTCTCTTACCGATTTACCACTATCATTTAGGGTTGTGCACTAGAGACAGCTGCATTCACGTTTAATAAGGGCACCATCTAAAAATCCGTTGAGACAACGCCTTAAGAACTGTGGTTTGGCAAGAAACCAAAGTTGTTGTTTCTTAAAGTTTGGGACTGCGATGCTCATGTGAAAAAGTTTCAACATGATAAAGCTCGAACCCAAACCGGAGAAGTAGATCTTCATAGGATACCCAAAAGAGACTGTTGGGTACACCTTCTATCACAGATCCGAAGGCAAGATATTCGTTGCTAAAAATGGATCCTTTCTAGAGAAGGAGTTTCTCTCGAAAGAAGTGAGTGGGAGGAAAGTAGAACTTGATGAGGCAATTGTACCTTCTCCCATATTGGAAAGTAGTACATCACAGGAAATTGTTCCAGTGATTCCTATACCAATTAGTGAGGAAGTTGATGATAATGATCATGAAACTTCGGATCAAGTTTCTGCTGAACGTCGTAGATCAACCAGAGTACGTTCCGCACCAGAGTGGTACGGCAACCCAGTTCTGGAAATCATGTTACTAGACCATGATGAACCTACGAACTATGAGGAAGCGATGATGAGCCCAGATTCCGCAAAATGGCTTGAAGCCATGAAATCTGAGATGGGATCCATGTATGAGAACAAAGTGTGGACTTTGGTTGACTTGCCCGATGATCGGCAAGCCATCGAAAATAAATGGATCTTCAAGAGGAAGATCGACGCAGACGGTAATACTACTGTTTACAAAGCTCGACTTGTTGCGAAAGGTTTTCGACAAGTTCAAGGAGTTGACTACGATGAGACTTTCTCACCTGTAGCGATGCTTAAGTCTGTCCGAATCATGTTAGCAATTGCCGCATTTTATGATTATGAAATCTGGCAAATGGATGTCAAAACTGCATTCCTAAATGGATATCTCAAAGAAGAGTTGTATATGATGCAACCAGAAGGTTTTGTCGATCCAAAAGGTGCTAACAAAGTATGCAAGCTCCAGCGATCCATCTATGGACTTGTGCAAGCATCTCGGAGTTGGAATATACGCTTTGATAAGTTGATCAAAGCATATAGATTTATACAGACTTACGGTGAAGCCTGTATTTACAAAAGGTGAGTGGGAGCACTACAACCTTTCTGATAAGTATATGTGAATGACATATTGTCGATCGGAAATGATGTGGAATTTTCTGGAAAGCATAAAGGAGTGTTTGAAAGGTATTTTTCAAAGAAAGACCTCGGTGAAGCTATTTACATATTGAGCATCAAGATCTATATAGATAGATCAAGACGCTTGATAAGACTTTCAATGAGTACATACCTTAATAAGATTTTGAAAGTAGTTCAAAATGGATCAGTCAAAGAAAAGTTCTTGCCTGACTTGTAAGGTGTGAAGTTGAGTAAGACTCAAAGCCAGACCACGGCAGAAAAATATAGAGAGAATGAAAGTCATTCCCTATGCCTCAGCCATAGGTTCTATAAAGTATGCCATGCTGTGTACAAAACACGTTGTGTACCTTGCCAAGAGTTTGACAGGGAGGTACAATAGTGATCCAAGAGTAGATCACTGTACAGCGGTCAAAATTATCCTTAGTAATTGGATGACTAAGGAAATGTTTCTCGATTATGGAGGTGATAAAGAGTTCGTCGTAAAGGGTTACGCCGATGCAAACTTTAACACTAAATTCAGATGACTCTAAGTATCAATCTGGATGCATATTGAAAGTGGGAGAAATTAGCTAGAGTAGCTTTATGCAGAGCATTGTAGACATAGAAATTTGCAAAATACATACGGATCTGAATGTGACAGACCCGTTGACTAAACTTCTCTCACAAGCAAAAACATGATCACACCTTATTACTCTTGGGTATTAATCACATAACAATGTGAACTAGATTATTGACTCTAGTAAACCCTTCGGGTGTTAGTCACATGGCGATGTGAACTATGGGTGTTATTCACATAACAATGTGAACTATCAGTATTAAATCACATGGCGATGTGAGCTAGATTATTGACTCTAGTTCAAGTGGGAGACTGAAGGAAATATGCCCTAGAGGCAATAATAAAGATGTTATTTGTATTTTCTTATATCATGATAAATGTCTTTTATTCATGCTAGAATTGTATTAACCGGAAACTTAGTACATGTGTGAATACATAGACAAAACAGTATGTCCCTAGTATGCCTCTACTAGACTAGCTCATTGATCAAAGATGGTTATGTTTCCTAGCCATAGACATGAGTTGTCATTTGATCAACGGGATCACATCATTAGGAGAATGATGTGATGGACAAGACCCATCCCTTAGCATAGCACTATGATCGTTTAGTTTAAACTGCTATTGCTTTCTTCATGACTTATACATGTTCCTATGACTATGAGATTATGCAACTCCCGAATACCGTAGGAACACCTTGTGTGCTATCAAACGTCACAACGTAACTGGGTGATCATAAAGATGCTCTACAGGTGTCTCCGAAAGTATTCGTGGTGTTGGCATAGATCAAGATTGGGATTTGTCACTCCGAGTGTCGGAGAGGTATCTCTGGGCCCTCTCGGTAACACACATCATAATAAGCCTTGCAAGCAAAAGACTAATGAGTTGGTCACGAGATGATGTGTTACGGAACGAGTAAAGAGACTTGCCGGCAACGAGATTGAACTAGGTATAAAGATACCGACGATCGAATCTCGGGCAAGTAACATACCGTTTGACAAAAGGAACAACGTATGTTGTTATGCGGTTCTGACCGATAAAAGATCTTCGTAGAATATGTAGGACCAATATGAACATCCAGGTTCCGCTATTGGTTATTGACCAGAGATGAGTCTCGGTCATGTCTACATAGTTCTCGAACCCGTAGGGTCCGCACGCTTAACGTTTGATGACGATCGGTATTATGAGTTTTTGAGTATTGATGTACCGAAGGTAGTTCGGAGTCCCGGATGAGATCACGGACATGACGAGGAGTCTCGGAATGTCCGAGACATAAAGATTGATATATTGGACGGCTATATTCGGACACCGGAAGTATACCGGAAAAGTTTCGGATTTATCGGGAATGCCGGAGGGGGTTACCGGAACCCCCTACGAGAGGGAATGGTCCATAGTGGGCCTAAAGGGTGAGAGAGAGGCAGCCCAATAGGGCTGGCCGGCGCCCCCACCTAGCAATCCTAGTTGGACTAGGATTGGGGGGGCGCCACCTCTCCTAATCCCTTCCCCCTTCTTCCTTCCGGTGAATCCTACTAGGAATAGGATTGCAATCCTATTCCTAGTAGGAGTCCCCTCCCTAGCCGCACCATAGGAGTTGGCCGGCCCCTCCTCCCTTGCTCCTTTATATACGGGGGCAGGGGGGCACCCAAAGACACACAAGTTGATTTGTTTTAGCCGTGTGCGGTGCCCCCCCTCCACAGAATCACACCTCGGTCGTACCGTCGCGGAGCTTAGGAGAAGCCCTACGCCGGTGAACACATCATATCCGTCACCACGCCGTTGTGCTGACGAAACTCTCCCGTGAAGCTCAACTGGATCAAGAGCTCGTGGGACGTCATCAAGCTGAACGTGTGCTGAACGCGGAGGTGCCGTACGTTCGGTGCTTGATCGGTTGGATCGTGAAGAAGTTCGACAACATCAACCGCGTCACTTGACGCTTCCGCTCCCGGTCTACGAGGGTACGTAGACACACTCTCCCCTCTCGTTGCTATGCATCTGGTAGATAGATCTCGCGTGATCGTAGGAAAATTTTAAAATACTACGTTCCCCAACACTGTCCACCATTTACTCCCCCGGTCATATTTTCGTAGTGCTTAGGCGAAGCTCTGAGGAGATCACTTCACCATCACCGTCACCACGCCGTCGTGCTGACGGAACTCATCTACTACCTCGACGTCTTGTTGGATCAAGAAGCTGAGGGACGTCACCGAGCTGAACGTGTGCAGAACGCATAAGTGTCGTGCGTTCGGTACTTGATTGGTTGAAGCGCGAAGAAGCTCGACTACATTAACCACGTTGTAAAATGCTTCCGCTTACGGTCTACGAAGGTACGTAGACACACTCTCCCCCTCTTTGCTATGCATCTCCATGGATAGATCTTTGCGTGTGCGTAGATTTTTATTTATTTTCCATGCAATGTTTCCCAACAGAACGAACTGTTGTCGCCGCCTACCACTACATTCATCGTATCGCCACCATGGCTGCGGCACCGCCACCCCGCTGCCCCGAATCATCATCGTGGTTGCCGCCGCCCCCATAAATATCCTTAGGGCATGGACAATGGTTCTAGCTTAAGGATGCCACGTAAGATAAATGATGAGGTGGAGGAGAGAGAAATCATAAGAGAAGGCTTGTCTTATCTTATTTAAGAGAAGACAAGAGATGATAGCTTAGCATAATTTGTCTCACCATGTTTTTAGGAATAACTAATTATTGAAGATAAGGCTAAGAGATGACCCATTGTAGACTTGTTTTTTTGTCATCTCTAATTTACATGCAAAACTTAAGATAAGACTATCTTATCAACCATTGTACATGCCCTTATATACACCTATATTGCACGCTAATGTTCCCCTACCTTATCTCTTTTTGTCTTATTCGAGTTCCTTGGTTTGTTTTGACGACTAATCAGATCTTCAAGTAGCTTGCTCATGTCTCATGGCGGTTTCCTTTTATTTCTTTGCTCTAGTGCATCCCTAGCTCCTTGGGCGATTCCAAACCCGTTTGCTTGTCAGAATTAGGTTTCCCTTTTTTTGCGGTTGTTGTCTGATGCTCCAACTTCTCCCTGAAAGAATTACAATTTCTTGCAGGGACTAAAAGGGCATGATCTTATGGCGTTTCCCATTTCGGGTTCTTTTCATTTTTGGATGTTTCCTCTTTTTTGGCACTTTTGAAAAATTTATTATTAACTTTTGAATTTTTTGTCTCAACCTTTGGAATTTGAGAACTTTATGGATTTTTTTGTTACTTTCAAGTTTTCAACTTTCGGTATTTTAAAAATTGAAATTACAACTTTGGTATTCTAAACTATTCTTATTTCAATATTTAAAAATGAACTTTTAGATAATCAACCTTGTGGGATCCCCACCTTTTATTGTCTTTTTGAAGAAAAACTAGAAAAAAAACTAAATACCCGTGTTGCCCCACTTGGAACTATTTGTGCACATGTAAAGCCTCATCCGTATTATGTGTGTGTCCCTACATGGATGGGCCCCTTTCATACCCGACCCCCTCCCCCCGACAAAGCCGGCATGACTACGGCCGATGTGTCAGCATCTTGTCCACACGCCAAGGATTATGTTTGGTATATGTTTCTTATTTCCATTTTTTTTCTCCCACTGTTCTCCTCTTGCATCCTTAATATGTTCTATGCATGAAAAATCATATGGATGTAACAACAGTAAACACACATGCTTGTAGGTTCACCAACTATGTTGTAATCCCCTTTTTGTTTAGTTAACGTATTCCCTCTGATCCATATTACTTGCCGTTGAAATGGATGTATTTAGAGTAGATACATCCATTTCAACGACAAGGAATATGGATCAGATGGAGCTCTATTACCATAGGAAAAACTACCTTACGAAAAACTGTGTTTTTTAGAATACATATAAACCATTTAGCCCATATTTTTATATATTTAAGATAATTCTTTTTATGGAAATAATAACTACCTTCTCCATTCACAAACATAAGTTGTTTTAACTTTTGGATGTATAGAGATAAGTCTTAGTGTATTTGTTTATTCATTTCAGTTCGAACGTAGCCAATGCTGAAATATAAACATCTCAATGAAGGGAGAGATCATGTTTAGACGAAGGATCTGTTTTTTTTCTCCTTTTTTAGGCAACGAAGGATCTTTGTTTCTTTAACACAGTACATACGCAAGCGTTCATATGAACGCACACACACATATTCTATCCCTATGTGCACTCCGAGAGACTGTGTCAACATATCATCTTGAGATTTTAGGAAGCCATCGTAGGCGTCTCGCAATCGACGGGACGTCTCTTCCCGCTGAACACGCATCGCCGGAAATCCTAAAATAAATCTAGATAAATGTGAGCACCAGGATTTGAACTCTGATGAGTCGAGGATACCACTGTCCACCTAACCATCCAACCACAGGTTGATTCTTAGATCTTTGTTTTTTGGAAAAAGGTTTTAAATCTACCGGATGAGAAAGGGAAACATAAACCGCGTGCACTAATCGATACGTGCCCTATGGGCCCATCCACCGCTTCCCCGGCCGCGCTTTATCTTTTCACGCCCTCTCTCCTCCACCCGTTATTCCCTATCTATGTTCATACAGAGGCTCCCATGGCGACGCAAAAGGCAGCAAAATCCATCGAATCAAACCAAGAGGAGCGACTGTGCCACCACCCTGCTGCATCCCGCGGCATAATGAATGGTGGAGCCCCGCGCGGCATCGCCACAGATGCTGCAACTCCATGGAGGTGACGCACGCAGGGGGAGGCGGTCGCTCGTATCAAACGGTATGGTCGGGTTAGATCAAACGGCCAGCGCGGCGGTTTAATTATGGATAAAATCAACCGGCTGATCTGTAGCAGTCGCCCTTTTTTTTTTAGGCAACGAAGGATCTGACTTACTTTTTCTTTTTGAGCGATAGGATCTGTTTTTTTTTTTTTTTTGAGGCAAGGGATAGGATCTGACTTACATGTCACGAGGAGAACATGCTGCGGATGGAATGGGCTCTTAGGCCCAAATACATAGGCCTACGATCCGGGCCATAGAAAACACGAGGCAAGCATCCAAACCCGTCGCTGAATTATTTATCTCTCCTCTCCGTCTCTCTCTCCTCCCCCTCTCCCACCTACCAAACGTATCGCCTCGTTAGGGTTTCTCCCAGGGTTTTTCCCCCGCGCCGCCGCCGCCGCCACCCCGCTCCTCCGGATCGCCGCCATGGCAGCCGCAGCAGCCGCCGCCGACCGTATCCTCATACCTACATATATTCCGCACCTCTGTCCCCACTACCTTCTCTCGTTTATTTTGCTTTTTTTCGAGTTCTCTGGTTGGTTTTTGACGGCTGGTTGGATCTCCGGCTAGTTTGCTCGGGTCTCCCGGTGGTTTGATTGATTTCTTCGCTCCAGTGCATCCCTTGGTGCTCTGGACGATTCCAAGCCTGTTTGCTTGTTAGAATCAGGTATTTTCTGGTGTATTTTTTGCGGCTGTTGTTGGGTGCTCCTCCTTTCCCCTCGAAAGGCGTGTAATTTCCTCCGAGGAGCGTGATCTCGTGTTGTTTTTGTCCACGCCGTTTCTTCGGTGGGAATTTGGAATCTTTGCCCCGAATCTCTAGTCCACGCTTGTGTCAGTTTCCCTTGACCGCCCTTGCTGCAGAGGCTACGAATTTGCTGCAGAAGTTATCCCTTGATGCCAAGACTGAAGCCATCGAGGCGCCGGCGGCGAAGGAGAAGGTGTGATCCGTTTCTCTCTGCAACACAATATCGCATCTTGTTGAATCACCGTGTGCTGAACCTATTTTTGCCCGCTTTCTCCTTTGCAGGCGTCGGGAGGGCTGGGCGGCAAGCTGAACGGTGTGGCGGCGACACGGAACCCACGGGCGTCCGAGCAGTGGGCAAATCCACAGGACTACAGCGATGCAAGCATGTATTATGGCGCCTACCCTGCTGCCTACTATTGCGCAGGTGAAGCACTACTGCCCAATTGTGCTACTCCTATTTAGTTTATGTTGTTTCTGGTGAATCAGTAACATGGTTGCAATTTTATAAATCACACTGCATTGTTTTAATGGTTTACCCTGTATATGGATGATTGTGTAGTATTTGTCACTTACAAGCACAATTACATAGACTACATCTTGGTATAATATTATTGACACCGTTTTTTTTCCTTTGCAGGCTGGGGTGACTATTCCATGTACTTGAATCAGGATGGAGTCGAAACACCTACCGCTGTGAGTATTGCACCTCCGACATCACAAGGTTTTTGGCAATTGCAATTGACTAGCCCTCTTTGGATTGACACATCAAATATTGGTTTTCAGGGTGCCTATGGTGACATGTACTGCTATCCTCAGTATGGGCATGATGGTCAGATCTATGGGTCACAGCAATATCAGTACCCATCATCATACCACCAGCCCCAGAATACTGCCAGTAAGCCACAATACAAGTCTAAAACTGACAAGCTAGCCCCATCAAAGGATATTTCCTCTACTGTTGCTGATCCGCTGCAAGCCGTAGTCAGTGCTCCCAGAGCCACTTCAAACAGTGTTGATGAGGTAAAAGGTCTGAAGAAGACATCCACACCACTGAACCCAAGTGGGAACAATGGTAGTTACCTGAACCCAAGTAGCAGACCAGCTTATCCATGGTACGGTGGCCAAATCTACCAGGGAAAACAGCAGAAGCCTTCTAGTGGCAATCCTACTTCAACTGATTCAAATCCTAAAAGCAAGGTCCAGTCGAAGAATCAGACTACTCAACCTCTTCCTCCTCTGATGGTATGTACTGTTGTTGCCACTAAACCTGCTGTTTTATTTATCGATCATTTCTCAAAAGCTTGTGCCACAGAATATTAGTAACTCTAAGCATTGTTGTTTAATGTCTGCACCTCTGGCTTGTCGAATGCTTCTGCTTTACGGAGTTTGATTCCTGCCATGTCACCTTGCACCTTGAGTCCTTGACTGCTTCTGTTGATTGATAAATTCAACATAACCTGCAGCTGTATTAATTTGTACATTCAGATACTGATTTTTTAAAATGGACATATTTGCAGAGTTTACCTAACTCACCGGTGGCTTCAATGTATGCTGCTAATGGAATGTACAACAGCAATGCATATGGTGGGTTTTGGTATGGATCACAATTTTATGGGCCAGGAATGTATGGTGGGTGGAATAATCTGTCAGATGGAAAATACAAGCCCCGAGGGAGGACACCATATGGATTGTATGGATTTCCCAATGAAAACTTGGATGGTTTGAATGAATTGAAGAGAGGACCACGGAGTGGACTCTCTAATAACCAACAGGGCTTTGGACCAGCTGCTGCGACAGCTGAGAAAGCACAGGATGTTTCTGCTACTGATGGCTCTAATGCAGTTGTGCAGGATCAGTACAACCGGTCTGACTTTGCTGACACTTATGAAAATGCCAAATTCTTTATTATCAAGTCATACAGTGAGGATGATGTTCACAAGAGCATCAAGTACAATGTTTGGGCAAGCACACCCAATGGAAATAGAAAGCTTGACAGTGCTTATCTAGAAGCTAAATCTGTCAATTCTCCTGTTTTCCTTCTCTTCTCTGTAAGTTTTTAGATCTTATGCTCTTTTCAGAAGACTTGCATTATCAACAAGTTTGTGGTAAGGTGACGAGTATGATGTTATTTTTCAGGTTAACACCAGTGGGCAGTTTGTTGGTCTCGCTGAGATGGTTGGTCAGGTTGATTTTGACAAGACGGTGGAACACTGGCAGCAAGACAAGTGGACTGGTTGTTTCCCTGTCAAGTGGCACATTGTCAAGGATATTCCCAACAACTTGTTAAAGCATATCATTCTCGAGTATAATGAGAACAAACCAGTGACAAACAGCAGAGATACACAGGAGGTGAGAATAGTGCCTGTACATTTCATTGTTGAAACACCAAGAAACATTAATAAGTCTGAGGCATGCTGCAGTTATTATGACATCTTTATAGGTATTTGCAAATTTTGCATGCTGATGTCAAACTGTGCCTAACGTCTTCCTTTCCAATACCTACTGCAGGTCAAGCTCGAGCAAGGCCTTCAGGTGTTGAAGATTTTCAAGGATCATGTCTCCAAAACATCCATCCTGGAGGACTTCAGCTTTTATGATAACCGTGAGAAGATAATGCAAGAGAGGAAATCACAGCGGCAGCATCAACTGAAGAAGGTAAATGAATAGCACATTAGTATAGTTTATTGGTGCGAGCCTCTTAGATCTGGTGAAGGGTAGTTCTTTGTGCTAGCTTACATTGTAGTTATATGCCATTTTAGAGTGTTCCTAGTTTTTAAATCTATTTTTTGTGTTGGTAGTCTGCATGACCTCCTTTCAGCCGAGTCCTTTCCCTGTCTCAAAATCAACTTATCACCTTTAGAAAGGCTGGAGTTGTTGAAAGTACCATGTTACTCATTCGAACTACCTTTATTGGTTGTTATGCAGATCACGAGTCCAAAGCTGCTGCCTACTGTTGACAATGCTGAAAATGACTCTGGCAATGCGCAGGAATCGCAGAAGCCTGAAGTTACCGGAGAGAACAAATCTGCGGTGGAAGACAATGTGGTGGCGGCTGCCGTGAGTGGCGTTGCCCCGAAAGATGCTAACCCAACAGCCGCAAGCTTGGCTGTCGCAAATGGCTGCTGATTTTTTTTGTCTGTCGAGTTGTGAGTAAGGTGACATGACAGCTTGGGAGTTTTGGAGAAGGCTGGCGCAGTTCAACTGTTGGAGGCAATCAGGGCTCTGTTGGGGTTCCGTAGGTGTTTTTGCAGAAAGTTTGAGGGATATGATTAGGTTTCTCTTGAGATTTCCCCCATGTACTATTATTTCTCTATCTTGGAGTTGAGTTCGGCTGGTAGGAGATAGAGATCATCATTTGTTGATCTGGGGTGGTGGTGTATTGTCTTTTTTATCTTGTCTTCGTTAGAAAATGTACCTAGGTGTGGTGATTTGTACTGGTTTTGCAAGAAGTAACTTGTCTGTTTTGGTATTTATTTTCTATGTTTCAGATGCATCTCATGTTTTCAACAATCTTCTGTGCACACCATGGAGGGTCGTCATTTGGACTTGGGCCTGCATGGAGCTTTAGTTTTGATAAATAATAACCGGAAATGGTGCTAGAAGTTCCAAAAAGTTCTCGAAAAAATGCATTGTTTTTTCAGAAAAACTCGATCTTTAGAATATACTCCCTTTTGTAAACTAATACTCCCTCCGTCCGGAAATACTTGTCATCAAAATGAATAAAAGGGGATGTATCTAGATGTATTTTAGTTCTACATACATCCCTTTTTGTCCATTTTGATGACAAGTATTTCTGGACGGAGGGAGTACTACTATAAGAAGCAGTGATCTAAACGCTCTTATATTATTTTAGAGGGAGTATAAGATGGTTCTTCTAGTTTTCCATAGACATGGGTGAGAGTAACATTTACAACGTTTTAAGAATTTTGGGCCCTCTCCTTCACATTTTCGAAACCATGAAGTTCTTCTCGATTTGGACATAACAGACCAGAAGTATTTAGCGTTTTTATAGTACAAAAAGAAAGATGGATGGATAATTTCAGAGCCTAATTTTCTTAACCCGGAAAACTGTGAACCCTTGTGAGTTACTGTTGGTAGAAGAAACAAAACGCACAAGAATCACATGCTATTTTTTTATAAGGGTACAAGTTTTATCTTTTTTTTTAGGGTTGGGTACATGTTTTATCTGAAGTTCTGAACAACCTCACAAGCCAGTCACAGATCGAAACGTGTGCACGGAGCCATGGAAGCAGCCCCTAAAAGGCCCATGAGGCCCACGCGATTGATCTACAGCGCAGAAATTATAAACCCATCAAGGGGAAAAGGATCTCCTCCACACAGTTACCTGCTCGCTGAGGAAAATTCCCTCTCGTTAGGGTTACCTCTTCTCCCGGGGCGACTGCGTCGCCGCCGTTGAGATTTTGCCTTCCCTACCGTCGATCTTCGCTCTGCTGCCGCTCCGAAGCGGTCGGGGCGACGTGCCTCCGCTGTCTCCGGCTGAGGCCCCAGGGTGCGACGAAGTCTAGGGTTCCCATCAACAACCCGTCTTAGTTCTTTGCGGGTTAGTGATCTAGATGGCTTCTGATGGAGCTTCGGGCTCCTCTGGTTTGGACGAGGTAGAGAAGCTGATGCATGAACTTGGACTGCGCGAGGAGGATCTGGATGATGTCGTCTTCGACGAGACGAATGCGCCGCAGGAAGCAGATAGATGGATCGCGCTGGCTAGGGTTAACACAAGTAAAACCTACAGTCAGACATGGTTCTTCAAGAACATGCGCGCGGCATGGGATGTGGCACAAGAGGTGAAGTTCAAGCCTCTGGACGATAACCTCTATACAGTCAAATTTTCGTGTTTGGGGGATTGGGAGAGAGTCATGCAAGATGGGCCATGGAACTTCAGAGGAGATGCGGTATTGCTGGCACCATACGATGGAGTTACAAAACCATCGACGATCAAGCTCGAGACGATTGATATATGGATCCAAATCCATGATGTGCCGGATCTGTATGCCCACCTGGTCGGTCCTATGGCTGCAAAAGTGGGAGAGGTGCTGTATGCGGAGACTGAATCTAGTGATTTCTCGGGGAACTTTTATCGTGTTTGGGTTCGTATCAATGTACACAAGCAGCTGAAGAATGCAGTGTCAATGATCAGAGATGGAAAGAGGCAAATCTACAGGGTTAAATACGAACGGCTCCCAGATTGGTGCGCCGTTTGTGGCATGCTAGGTCATCTATTTAAAGAGCATGGCAATGGAATACACCCACCATCAGCGCTAGTTTTCAAGGATCTTCGTGCTAGCTGGTACATGCGAGCTGGGCGTGGTCCAGGAGAAGGCAGGGGTCGCCGGGGAGGTAGACGAGGTGGCCGGACTGGTGGGCGGACAAGGGAAGACCAGGCAGCAAGTTACCCAGATTCGCATGGCAGGGAAGACACTGGGCGACCTCCAGAAGCTGATGTGGAGATGATTGATAATAACAGGAAGAGATCGAGTCCTTCTGTTGTTAATGTACTGCCCAAACACCAGTTACTAGCGGCAGGGCAGCCCACACAGAATACCGTTTCCCCAACGGGGACACAACTGGCGATCGTTCCACACAACCCTTCGCCCCTCAGCCCTCCCTTGAAGAGGGACCCAAAGAGGAACAAGCATGCAGAGGATGAAAAGGAAGGCACTTCCAAGACCAATTTGGCGGGCTCCCAAGAGGGGCGCCGCCGGCCCCAATGAGTGTCTTCAGTTGGAACTGCCGTGGCGCGGGCAAACCTGCGGCAGTTCGAGAGCTACGCGATTTTGCGTTGAAGTTTGCCCCTACCGTGCTATGTGTTGTTGAGACTCAGATTAGTGGAGCACGTGTAGAAGCTTTTGCAAGTACTCTAGGGTATGATAATTCTTATGCAATAAATAGCCAAGGCAGAAGTGGTGGTATTGGTATATTCTGGAATAATGAAAGCAAGGTTGAGATTTTGGGAGACTCTGTTTATCACATAGATGCTAAAATTCAGATAGATGGACAGGATCCATGGAGGCTAACTTGTGTATACGGCGAGGCGCAAACAAATTTGAGGCATCACACATGGGATATCATGAAGGGTCTGGCATCTCTGAATGATTTACCATGGGTCTGTGTAGGTAATTTTAATGAAGTCCTACGTCCGGAGGAACATCAAGGAGTAGCCAACAGAAGCAACGCTCAAATACAAGCTTTCCGTGATGCTGTTGATGTGTGCATGCTTATGGATGTAGGATACCAGGGCAGATTTTGGACCTTTGAGAAAAGAGTGGCGGGTGGTTCATACACTCGGGTGCGTCTAGATAGGGCTCTTGCATCCACTTCATGGATGTCCCTGTTCCCTACTGCCACAGTAACACACCTAACATCGGCGAGTTCGGATCATGGTCCAATTCTTCTCAAGTTTGATCCGACCCAGCAAGATCCAGGAGGGGCCAAAGCATTCCGGTATGAAGTTATGTGGGAGACCCACGATAAATGGCGAGAGACTATTGCGTCAAAGTGGAATGATGTTTCCCCCGGATTTGGCGTGGGCGACTTCAGAGATAAGTTGCTGACCATATCCCAGCAAATATCAACATGGAGCAAGGACACATTTGGCAGTGTTCGAAAGGAGATAAAAGAGCTAAAAGCTTCGCTCGAACGGCTGAGAAGCAATCCAACCCGAGTAAACCCGACGCATATTGAGATCAAAATGAATGAGAGGCTGGTGGAATTATATCACAGGGAAGAGATTATGTGGCGACAAAGATCGAGATTGGAGTGGTTGTCTGCGGGGGACCGAAACACAAAATTCTTCCACATGAGGGCGAGCTTGAGGCGCAAGAAAAACATGATCAAAGCTTTGTATAATTCGTTGGGTGTCCACACTGAAGACCCGGCTGAATTGAAATCTATGGTACGTGATTTCTATGAAGCTCTATATACATCTGAAGGTGTTAATGGATATGGCGTGCCATTGTTGACGGCCGGGATACTATGATAAACGGGGTCATACGCAGAATAGGTGATGGCACTACTACTCATATTTGGGATCACAATTGGCTACCCAGGGACGGATTAATGAGGCCTATTACAGCCAGAGTGGTGGATCCTCCGCAACTTGTTTCTGAACTAATCAATCCCACTACTGCTACTTGGAAGGAAGAACTGGTGAGGGAAGTCTTTGTACCTGTGGATGCAGAAACTATTCTCAAGATACCCTTATGCACAAGACAGGTTGACGATTTCTGGGCTTGGGCGGGAGACCCCCGCGGCCTATTCTCTGTATCATCGGCTTACAAAATGTTAGCACACATTAAAGCTACCAGGGAGGCCTGGCTGGAGGGTCATCGGAACGTCTCAGATGTATCTAAGGAGAAGAAGGGCTGGTCCTCTATCTGGTCTTTGAAGGTACCATCAAAACTGAAGGTGTTCACTTGGCGGCTTGCACAACATTCACTGTCGACGGGAGACGTGCTCCATCATCGGAATATGTCGACGACCCATATCTGTGCAATTTGTGGAGCTGAAGACAGCTGGAGACACGCGCTACTTGACTGCACTATGTCAAGGAGTGTCTGGGCTTTATCTAACGAGGAGATGGTGCAACACATGTGCGCGAACAGGGAGGAAAGTGCAAAGATATGGCTATTTGCAATGAGCGAATCTCTCCCAAACGATGAATTCACTGCCCTAATTGTTACTTTGTGGGCGATTTGGTATGCACGCCGCAAGGTAATACATGAGGGGATCTTCCAAACTCCTTTTGCGACGCACAACTTTGTCACAAGTTTCATATCTGAACTGCAGTTGACAGAGAAGCCAGCAGTCCGAGCTAAACAGACTCCTCCGCGCCCATCGGAGTGGATTCCTCCAGCGTCTGGCCACTCAAAGATTAATGTCGATGCAGCCATACCGCGAGTGGGAGGTTACGGGGCAGTCAGTGCAGTATCCCGCGATTCAACGGGGACTTTCCAGGGAGCTTCTGTTCTAATTTTCAGGAACATTGATGATCCAGAAGTGCTTGAAGCCTTGGCTATCAGAGAGGCTTTAGCCTTGGCTGATGACCTATACATCCAGAAAATTCATGTGGCGTCAGACTGCCGCACAGCTGTTGAAGCGGTTAAGAGTGGAACATCAGCATCTTATGGAGCTATAGTGCTAGAGATCAAGGCTAGAGCTTCATCTTTTCTTTCTAGTATTTTTAGACATGAATTCAGAACCTCGAATGTTGAGGCTCACAGACTAGCAAAGCATGCATTAACGCTCGGGGTTGGCCGCCATGTTTGGTTAGGTCACCCCGGCAACCTTGTGTTCGTCCCTGTAAACTGTGTGACGGGTGAATAAAGCTTTGTTGGTTTGTCTCAAAAAAAAAAATCAAGGGGAAAAGAAAAGTCGAGCAACCAGCTATGCCAAGCATTTGCCCCCAAAAAAAAAAAAACTATGCCAAGCATGATGCCGCCGGTTTAGGGTTTTAGCGGTCGGATCCCGCGGTTCACCCCTCCATTTGCTGATTTTTAAGCCATATAAAGTATGTAAAAATAGATCAAATGTACAAATTTTCAGGTTGTTGGACCAAATTGGTGACTTTGTCCCGTTTAATAGCGCCCAAGGATCGGCTGCTCTTTCTCGATGATGCTAGCGTGTGCTACTGGTTCAACCGCTTTCGGTTTTCATCTAGTTTGAACAAAATACGTTTGATTCGATTGGTTTGGTCCAACTCACTTGCAAAACGGTCTAATTAGTTTATAAAAGCGTAGAAGCCGACGGTTCCTTTTTTTCCGGTCTGACCGACTCTTGGCTCCGGTTTTTTAAACTACGATGCCAAGTGGCATTGCTAAAAAATAGCTATGCCAGGTGGAACCTGCTGGTTGGCTGTGGTGGGAACGGTTTTTTGTTACAAGAAAAAAAATGTTTTTTTTAAGATAAGATGGAAGTGAAGGCTACCTGGCATCTCCTGCTTAGATAAGGTTAGAAAAGTTTTCATTTTTTGTGTGAGATGGAAGTGAGGGTATTTTTTCATTTTCCATTTCACCGAGGTAGACACGCAATCACGCCCCAACCACTAGTGTGAAGCAAACGTGAAGGAAAACATTAAAACCCTCGAAACCACACGACGCCTTATTTAACGCCATCCTTCCTTCACTCGTTTCTCCCGCTTGCCCCCCTTTCTTTCTTTCTTTCTTTTCTCCCCCGTTGTGACGCCTCCTGTGCTCCCCCCTCCCCCCATCCAGCGCGAGGGTTTCTCTAGGTTTTATCCCCTCGTGCCGGCACGTGCCGCGACCCGTCGGACCGCCCCCATGGCCCTCGCTGCCGGCCGTATCCATTCGCGGCTGCACCGTTTCCGCTGGTTTGTCTATGCTTTTTAGATCTTTAGAATAAATGTACATGTCTTTTTTCCAGATTTTGTTTAGATCTTTAGAACAAATAGTTTACAATGGAATTAAGAATTTTGGGCCCTAGCCCTTGCTTTGCTCATGTCCACAGGCCTTTTTTTTTTGCGGGTGCATGTCCACAGGCCTTTGAAAACTGAAAACCGTGAAGTTCTTCTCGTTTTAGATGTAGCAGACCGTAGAAGTTGGGATGAACAGTGTCAATTAAGTCGTTTTAGTACAAAAGAAGTAAGACAAATGTATAATTCCAGAGCCTAATTTTCTCACCCTGTGAACCCTTGTCAATTATTATTGGGTAGAGGAAACAAAACATACTTATGCCGTCACGCATAGTACTCCCTCCGTCCAAAAATACTTGTCATCAAAATGGGCAAAAGGGGATGTATATAGAACTAAAATACATCTAGATACATCCCCTTTTATTCATTTTGATGACAAGTATTTCCGGACGGAGGGAGTACACGGTAGACACCGTGTCCAAGAAACTTTTGGTGAACAAATTTTGTTTTGTACAGACAAAAGTTGAAATTCTTAGAACCACATGTGATTTTTTTTACGAGGGCACATGTTATTTTTTTCGTCTGATGAGTTAATCTCAATTTTTTTTAGTCTTAGTAGATTTTTGTTGTTGAGTTTTTTTAGCAGTAAATCATCTCTTTTTCTTTTTATGAGCAAAAGCAGTAAATCGTCTGAGTTCTGAACAACCTTTTTTTTTTTTGACATGAGTTCTGAACAACCTCACAAGTCAGTCACAGATTTTCTTTGTTTTTTGGGGAAATCAAGTCAGTCAGTCGCAGATCGAAACGTGTGCACGGAGGCGGCCCCCCATTTTGTCCTCCCGTGGTCGTCGACAACGCATGCCATCGCACTCCACCGAAAGGCCCAAAAGGCCCAGGAGGCCCACGCGATGGACGGACAGCAGTAATAAGGCGCAAAAATCCAAAGCAAGCGGGAAGGGAAGGAAAGCATTAAAACCTCCAAACCCCCACGGCGAAATACTTAACGCCGTCCTCCCTCCACTCGTTTCTCTCGCCTCGCCCCCCTTTCTTTCTTTTC
>LR738713.1:752514344-752652087 GCA_902687465.1 Secale cereale | reverse complement strand
CCCACGTTGCGGCGCCTCCCCCCGCCCCCACCCCACCCCCCATCCACCGCGAGGGTTTCTCTGGGTTTTACCCCCCGCGCCCCGCCCCGCCGGACCGCCGCCGCCATGGCCCCCGCCGCCGCTCGCGCCGCCGACCGTATCCTTTTCCCCGTCGCGCTGTTCCGCTGGTTTGGCTGCGCTTTTTTTCTTCTTCGAATTTCCGTTGGGTTTTTGCGGGCGGGTGCCGGGGCGTGTCGCCCGCGGCCGGATCTCCCGGTGCCCGGTCTGGTCCCTCCGGTTTGGGGGAGGTTGCCGTCGGGATTCGGGAGGGGTTTGCTCCTGGGGGTCGTGAGGTTTTTGCTGGGGGAAGGCCGTATTTAGGCGTGTTTCCTCGTCGGGCCGCGTCCGGAGCGTGTACGGAGCGCTGTTTGATTGTGTTTTCGTGGTTGTAAATCGCTCCTGGCGCTTAGAATTTCACCCAGCCGCGTGATTTTGTAGATTAGTTTGCCTGTTCGGATTTCGGACATGTCCGCGTCAGTTCCCCTTGACCTGTCATGATGCAGACGCCGCGGATTTGCTGCACAAGCTGTCCCTGGATCCCAAGGGCGTCGTAGCCGGCCAGGGCAAAGACGCGCAGAAGAAGGTATGGCCCGCCGCTCTCTGTCGTCTGCATCATCTCGTTGCGTGGCGGTGATGATGTTTGGTTTCGTTCCAATGTCTGAATTTTGAATCGCGGTGCAGGTCTCGGCAGCTCCCAATGGCAGGCTGAACGGCGTGGTGGCATCTCCAAACCCGCAGGTGGCGTCTGCTGGGCAGTGGCCAGCCATGGGGCAGCAGGATTACAAGAACGCCAACATGTATGGTGCTGGCGCTGACGCCTACCAGTATTACTATGGAGGTGAGGCACCAAGGCACCATTTAGTCTGTTGCTGTCTGTTTCTATTGAATTAGTCATCGCAGTGTGAATTTGTAGTTAAATCATAAATATTTGTTCGAAATTGGTGATAGTCTGATGGCAATGCCTTTTGGGATTTGCAGGCTGGGGGGATTATTCAGTGTATGTGGGCCTTGACGGAGCAGAGTCGCTTAACCCTGTGAGTGTTATATCCTCTACTTTACATACCTTGCAGACACCTGTGGTTTACCTGCTTTAATCGGATGGCCGACCCTGCAAAACTAATCGCCACTGTAAAGCATCTTGAAGATTTTCGCTGCATGTGAAGTGCGTTAGGATGACTTAGTTTAGCCTGTTGGTTTTCTGCAGGGTGCTTATGGGGACATGTATTGCTATCCGCAGTATGGTGTTGCTTCATCTGGGTATGATGGGCAGATGTACGGATCTCAGCATTACCAGTACCCGTCCACGTATCTCCAGCCACAGATTACTAGCACCACTAAGCCAGCATACAAGCCTAAAGTTGGCAAATCAGATCCTTTACCGCAGAAGGATGCTTCTGCTGCACCTGCTGCTTATCAGAAGCCTGGATTGGTGGATGCTTCCAAGGCCAATTCAAGCAGCACTGATAGTTCAACAGGTCTGAAGAAAACCACATACCCGGTGAAACCAAGTGGGCGTTCAGCTAGTTATCAGAACCATGGTGATAAAGCTGCTTATCCATCGTATGGTGGTCATACACAGCAGAAACTCTCTGTTGGAAATTCGACATCAACTGCTTCTAATCCTAAAACCAAGGTACAGTCGAAGAATCAGAATTCATTACCGCTTTCTCATTTCTGGTGTGCATATTGTTCTTCCCCAGAGAACTATTTCTGTGTAGCTTTCTGGTCTTTGTTCAAATGCCTGCATCACAGATTTTCAGCAATTATGTGTCACTATATATTTTCAACAATTTTGAGTATTGCTGCTTGTTGCTTGTTCCTACCAATATGGTTTGATACGGTTTGTGAAAGCACCTATTTGGACGGTTTAAGATGTATGCCATTGTAATTAGCTGCATATCATCCGGGTTATCTGAGGGTGCACACCACAATTAATTTTGCCAGGTCAAAGTGAAAATTTTGTATTCTGCATATCTGTAAGCTCATATGTTTTATGTATTGAAATAGCCTCTTCTTAACATGGAGACATATCTTGCAGGGATTGCTTGGGCAAAACTCAGCAATAGGGCCACAGACACCAGGGTACATGAGTTCCATGTACTCTAGTGTCATGTACAATGCAAATGCATATGGACCTGACTATTGGTATGGGTCTCCCCTCTATGGCTCTGGTATGTATGGTGGGTGGAATGTACTGTCAGATGGAAAGTACAAGCCCAGACCAAAAACCTATGGATCATATCGTTTCGGTAATGAGAACATAGATGGCTTGAATGAGCTGAAGAGAGGGCCAAGAAGCACTGTCATTAAAAATGAACAGGGTGCTGGAGAAGCTGCTGTTGCACCTGCAAAAGGACAGGAGCTTCCTACTGGCGATGCCTCAAATACAGTTGTCCAGGATCAGTACAATAAGGCTGACTTTGTTGAAACTTACACAGATGCCAAGTTCTTCATTATCAAATCTTACAGCGAGGATGATGTTCACAAGAGCATCAAGTACAATGTTTGGGCAAGCACCCCCAGTGGAAATAAAAGGCTTGATGCTGCTTATCAAGCAGCTAAAGACAAACCAAGCAATTCACCTGTATTTCTGTTGTTCTCTGTAAGTGCATAATAGTTCCGTGCTGCTAAAACAGTTTGTTGTCTCTATCTGAACAGTCTCCATAGTGGTTGCTGATCTGATGCATCTTTCCTCGTTCCTCTTTTTTTCCAGGTCAACACCAGTGGTCAGTTCATTGGACTTGCCGAGATGGTTGGTCAGGTTGATTTCAACAAGACAGTTGAATACTGGCAGCAAGACAAGTGGACTGGCTGCTTCCCCGTCAAGTGGCACATTGTAAAGGACATTCCCAACACTCTACTGAAGCACATTATTCTTGAGTATAACGAAAACAAACCAGTGACAAACAGCAGAGATACCCAGGAGGTGAGAACTGTAGACTTGAATGCTTCCATCTTTTGCCAATCTCTTTGAGTAAAGTTTCTGGTGGTACACCATGGCAGTCCGTTTTATTGCGCTTGCATCATGTAATATGTAATAATGAACAGTGATCAATCACACTGCGATCTATTAAAAATTAACAACTTGTTCTTAAAACTTTGCATGTTTAGCTCTATGAATGCTGTGCTAGTAGGGTTTTGACCTGCTTTTCTCGTGTTGTCTACAGGTTAGGCTTGAGCAAGGCCTTCAGGTGCTAAAGATTTTCAAGGATCATGTCTGCAAGACATCCATGTTAGATGACTTTGGCTTTTATGATAACCGCGAGAAGATAATGCAAGAGAAGAAATCCAAGCGACAGCAGCCACTGGAGAAGGTACATGGGCAGCAGCATACTTTATCTAATAAACTGGTGATCTTATGACTAGATAGCTTTGTCTGCAATTCTTCATACGAGTACACTGTTTTGGACCTCCCAGAAGCCTGAACTACTGAGAACTACCTTGGTGTAGCATATGAGTGCCTTTTACTTTACCATGCAAGTGTTTGCAGCATATGTGTGATAATAGGACAACCCCGTTAGTGTATACTATTTGTTTTCTTGTAATGCATTTTTGTTATGACAGCTTGATCCTGGTGAATTCCATGGCATCCTTCTAAAATTTAGTGCCTAGTCTAGTCTGATCACAATCAAGTTTCTTTTTCTTGAAAAGATTCCAGTCAAGCTTCAGCTCTAAGAATTGCCGTACTTACTTGAACATCCCTTACTGGTCTTGCAGATCATGAACAAAAAGCCGCTTTCTATCAGCAACACTGAAAACCAAGATGTCGATGGGAAGCAGGGGATCATGAACAAAATGCCGCTTTCTACCAGCAACACTGAAAATCAAGATGTTGATGCAAAGCAGGGGCTGCAGGAACTCAAGGTCCAAGGAGAGAAAAACCCTGTGGTGGAAAACGGTGTGGCGGCAGGGGCTGTAAATGGTGTTGCCCCGGCAGACGCAGGCCCGGCAGTGGTCGCAGTTGGCTGTTGATTTCCGCTGCTCAAGTCATTTGATCATCTGTTCGAGGAGGACAGCTTATACAGGGTGAGGAAGCGTTGCCGTGCCTGAAGGAATTCAAGATTCTGCTAGTTGGACATGCTTGTGGGTTGCAGAAAGGTGCAAGTCTGAGGCGATTCAGGATTCAATGATTGGCTTTTTTTGGTGGTTCTGTTCTTCTGTAGTATCTTCGCTATTTCTGGAGTCGGGCGGGTAAGGAGATTAGAGCTCAGTTCTTTGTTCTGGTCAGGTGTTTTCGTGTTGGAAATGGCATTAGGGGTTGTACCTAGGGGTTTTAGATGTGTAAGGCTTGTGCAACCAACGATTATGATTGTGGTGCATCTTTTATATTGCAAGTGAATGCTAGCAGTTTTTCAGTAGTACGTATTGTTTTTGCCATGCTGTCTTTGCCACGCCAATCTGCTTTTCAGTAGATTATTTGCCTGAGTTGAAATTCTCTTGTTGGGGTGACACCAAGGTACCAGGGGTTGAAATTCTCTGACAGCAAGCAGTGACTCGCAGACTACAAGTACGAAAAGAATAATGAACACTTGCACACAGAGAACGAACTAGTGTATGAAATAGGGGTTTTACATGTGAATTGTTTTAACGTTGTTTGCTTGTAGAGTACTCCGAATCATACAATCACCAGAACTTGCTGGGGCCTTTTTTTTTGGGCATTTTCAATTAAGTTCACAAAGAAGATTGACGGTCTCGGGTTACACTGACGAGACATGACATATTTCGTACTCTCTCTGCCCCGAATTATTGGTCTAGATACCGATGTATTTAGACACGTTTTAGTGTTAGATACATTAATATCAGACAAATCTACCCATCAAAAAAAATCTGACAAATCTAAGACAAGTAATTTGAGACGGATGTAGTTGCAATCAAAGCTGGTTTCACACAATTGGTTCAGAGCTACAGAACCTGTGAATCGAAAGGCTTAACGCCTTAGTCGGACAACAATCGGGACAGAGAACTGAACCAGTACACACTCGACCAAGAGAAGGGACCGAAATTTGAGTCAGTACACACAAAATCAATTCTGATTGCGGTCCTCAAACCGATGATATCATATCACAGCTAGGAATCGCGTCAACGGATGTTCAGCAACACACTATTAATTCAGATATAACAAAGTAGTTCTACGTATGTTGCAGAGACGACAAAGTCTACTCATTCATTCCACGGGCTAGAGCAAGAAAGCCATCCAAGTCCATCACATCCATCCGTTGGGTCGGTGGGTGAGCGAGCGGGGTACGCGTAACAAATGAGCCGGGGATGGAGGCGTGGGCTCGAGCGTTCGATCGGGGATGGACAGCCCAGATCCGGCGCAGGGGGGTCGATCCGCGGGACGGAGAAACGAGCGATGTGATTGGCGAGATAGCTGGCGCTGGCGTGGCGGAAGCTTCGCCGTCCGTTCGCTCCTCCTCGGCTGGGCCTCGTGCCGCCGCGCGGGCCGTGCGGGCCGGTCCGGCTTGATCCGCGTGCGCGAGGTTCATGTGACAGGTAGCCGTGTGCGCCGCGCGCCGCTCCGACGCGAAACCCTAGCCACCGTCCGTCCTGGCGCCGTATGTATATACATACGGCGTATTCCAGGCCATTTCCATCCCCCAAAAATTCTCCCCCGTGCCGCGGCGCTCACCACCTCGCTTCCACCCCGAGTAGTAACGGCCGGCGCTAGGGCAGTTCCCTGTCGTCGATCGAGGAGGAAGCATGGCCGAGGGACGTCGTGGATCCGCGGGGACGGCGGCCGAGGCGCTCGACCTCGAGCTGCACCTCCGCCTGCCGTCCGCGCGGATCGCGTTGGACCTCGACCTTAACGACGATCTCTCCCGCTTCGCCGGCCCGATCCCCGTGGAGAACCTCGCGCTCGCCCTCGTCGTCTACGAGGGCCCGGTGGCGGCGGGTGGCGACGACGTGCCGGCTCAGGCGCCGGTGCCGGCCGCGGTGACCGGGGGCTCTGCGGTCGCGGACGTCGAGACGAGGGCCGTCGTCGTCTACGAGGGCCCCGCGGCCGGGGACGGCGTGCCGATGCCGCCCGCGGTGACCGAGGGCGCTGCGGTCGCGGGCGTGGAGACGGGGGCGCTCGTCGTGTACGAGGGCCCGGCCGACGGGGACGGCGCGATGACCCAGCTTGGGGTTTTGGCCACGCAGGGCGAGGCCGGGCAGATCGTCCCGGCCGGCAGCGCCGACTCCACCGCGCTGACGGTGGCGCTGTGCCATGACCTCCCCCTGCAGCAGGTGGCGCCCGGCGACGGGATCCCGTCGCTCCCTCGGGCAGGCAGGGGCGCACGCCAGTCGAGGCGGAGGGTCGACATGGTGCGGGCGTGGGTGCGCGACCAGCTCCAGCACAAGCATCGCCTGCCCAGGAACCTGCCGCTGTGCTACATCGGGGAGAAGGTCCTCTGCGAGTCCGACATGAACCCGCGGCACGCCCGCCTTCTCCTCCCGGCCTGCGCACGCGCCCGCCTCTGCAGAGCCTTCCTCTACGCCTTCGAGGTCGTTGCGTGCGGCTTCAACACCAACGACCCCAAGCCGATTAGTAACTCCGGGGTGAGGGCCACGCCGACGACATTCCCGGGCGTGGACTTGTCCGTCTACATCAGCAGCGGGCGCCAGGCTCGTGGCCAGTGCAAGTCCGACCGACTGAAGCTCAACAAATTCCATCGCAACGACGCTACCGTCATCAACGGTAAGGGGTACAGGAGCTTCATGGTGGACTGCGGCCTGGAGGCCGGCGACGCCATCGAGGTGTGGGCGTTCCGGTGGCCACCTGGGATCCGTCCGTGCGTTCTGATGGCCAAGAAGGACGGCGTCCGCCCCGCCCGAAACCCGTAGTTCGAGTTCGGTCCTCTCGCTGGGATCTCAACATATCTGATACCGCATGTCAACTGTGTCTTGTTGTTGTTGTTTTTCTTCTTCTTTTGCGTGGAATTGTTGTTTTGTTATTATTGTTGTTCTTGTATCGTAGTGAGCTAGCCTAGCGGTCGCTTGATCTTAGGTTAAGTTGTTGTATCTTAGTGATCAGCTAGCTCTCCTTAATTATGTTCTAAAGTACAATTCCGATTATGAATGCAATCTTTTGTATCACTTCTAATTTGTTCTTATGGGTACGAGTTATGGGGCAATTGCAAGGTACAACTTTTTTGTGGGGAATTTCGAGAGCTTCTATGGTACATGCACTGTAGAAATTACTTGGCGCACGCATATTTGAAGGTTGCCAATTTGCCATGCACGCGCGCCTTAGCTAGAAATCGGTTGGCGCGTGATTATCCTAGTTAGGAATAACTTGGCACACACGTATACAGATCATGAAATTTGTCATAGGCGAAACTATCTATACGGCGTATGTATTATGTTGGTATTGGCTTACCGAATATATATATGTTAGTTGAAAAATTATATTTGTAACCAGTATTTCCCATGACAAACTTGCACAATTTTACACCCTCACAAGTCAGAACAGAAGTGATTTTTGTTTACTCGATATCCAAAGATAAATATGTTTGATTACGGTTCCTAAGAAGTTTAGTTACATTGGTCAATTCTAAAAATCAGATCTAAATAGATGTTGCTCAGATCTGCAGAATATATAATCCATAACTTCTAATTATGACCTTGTGATAACTTTCACTTTATTTGGAAATCTTGCCTCATTTATTTCTTAGGCATGCCCTCCTTGAAATCATTGCCATATTCCCGAGCAGGCAAGATGCCCCAATCCTTAGATTGACTGGCAGCCTAGCTGGCGGGCAACTCAAATGCATGTTCATTAGGTTTTTATATCAAAGTTAATGAAATTTCACCAAATTCTCACAAATTCTAAGAGATTGTGTAAAAATATGTAGAACAAATCCGTAAAACAAATCGCAAGGATAACAAACTTGTAAAAAAGTGTCACAATGAAAAGGAAAAACTAGGTAAAAAAGTGTCACGGGAATTAATTTTTTTGCTAAAATAAATAAATTTTAGTATTGAAATAACATAAATAAGGCATCGGGTGTTCAATTCACAAGGAACGGAAACCATTTTCCTCAATAGGCAGTTTTGTACACAATTTGAAATAAAGTCTACATCTTTTTCTTTTTCCTGTAGTTTAACTAATGTGTGAAGGGAGATAGTCTCACCACGAGGGGCGGCAACATCGTTGTTCATTTCTTTACCGATTCATTCATTAATCAAAGTTTGGGCAAACGCTTCTAATTGTGACCGAACTAGGGTGGTCGGAGTTTTGGAAAACTTCAACGTTTCTCGAGTCCTAAATCTTTCGATGTATAGAAAGGAGTACCTCATGCCAAATGGAGTCGCTAATGTTTGACGGTGTTGATCTGGTCATGGTTCTTGGAAGCGGGAGGGCGGCGTGATGTCCAACTGGAGCCGAATCCGCATTGCTTTCGGACTATTGAGGAAGAGTTGATCGGTGTCTCGGGAGGTGCATGAACAATTTCTGGAAACCACATAATTGGGTGTTCAATTCAAAAGAACTAGAAAGCAGTATCAAAATAAGTGAAGTAAGGCATCATGTGTTCAATTCACAAGGATCAAAAACTATTTTCGCTCATAGGCTATTTTGTAAGCAATTTGAAATAAAATCTACATCCTTTTTCCTTGTAGTTTTACTAATGTGTGAAGATTGATAGTCTCACCATGAGGGGGCAACAACATTATTGAAAACGATTTCTAATGGTGACCGAACTAGGGTGGTCGAAGTGCATGAAAACTACAACATTTCTTAAGTCCTAAGTCTTCCAAAGTATAGAAAGGAGTACATCATGCCAAATGGAGTAGCTGATGACTGGCAGTGTTGATCTGCTCACGGTTCTTGGAAGCAGGAGGGCCGCATGATGTCCAGCTAGAACTAAATCCACATTGCTTTCGGACTGTTGAGGAAGAGTTGATCGCTGTCTTGGGAGGTGCATGAAACATTTCTTGAAACCACATATGGCATTGGTCGTTCAATTCACAAGAACTAGAAAGCAGTATTAAAATAACACAAATAAGGTATCATGTGTTCAATTCACAAGGACCGAAAACTATTTTCGCTCATAGGCTACATCATTTTCCTTGTAGTTTAAATAATGTGTGAAGAGATATCGTCTCACCATGAGGGCGCAACAACATTATTGTTCATTTCTTTAAGCTGGCGTCCATAAATAAATGTTTGAAAAATATTTCTGATGATAACTGAACTAGGGTGGTCGTAGTTCATGAAAATTGCAAGGTTTCTTGAGTCCTAAATCTTCCAAAGTATAGAAAGGAGTACATCATGCCAAATGGAGTCATCGATGTTGATCTTCTCACGAGTTTTGGAAGCGGGAGGGCGGCGTGATGTCCAACTGCGGCCGAATCCACATTGCTTTCGGACTGTTGAGGAAGAGTTGATCGGTGTCTTGAGAGGTGTATGAACAATTTCTGGACCACATATGCCATTGGGTGTTCAATTTACAAGAACTAGAAAGCAATATTAAAATAAATTAACTAAAGCATAAGGGGTTCAATTCACAAAGATTGGAAACCATTTTCCTTTATAGGCAATTTTGTATGAAATTTGAAATAAAGTCTATGTCAATTTGTTTTTACTATAGTTTTACTATTGTGTGAAGAGAGATAGTCTCACCATGAGGGGGCGGCATCATTATTGTTCCTTTCAATAAATCAATGCATCCTTTAATCAAATCTCAGAAAACATTTCTACTGGTGACCAAACTAGGGTGGTCAGAGTTCTGGAAACTGCAATGTTTCTCGGGGCCTAAGTCTTCCAAAGAATAGAAAGGAGTACCTCATGCCAAATGTAGTTGCCAATGTTTCATGGTGTTGATCTGATCACGGGTCTTCGAAGCGGGAGTCCACCATGATGTCCAGCTGGAGCAAAATTCACATTGCTTTGAGACTGTTGGGGAAGAGTTGATGAGTGTCTTGGGAGGTGCATGCACAATTTCTGGAAACTATATATATATATATATATATATATATATATATATATATATATATATATATATATATATATATATATATATATATATATATTCACACATTAGCTAAGCTACAGAAAAAAGGAAAGGATGAATATTTCATTTCAAATTGCGTACAATGCGGATCCTAGGGGGCAACAACATCATTTTTCGTTCCTTTAAAAACATGCATCCACTAATCAAAGGTGAAAAATATTTCCAATGGTGACTAAATTAGGGTGGTCAAAGTTCTGGAAAACATCAACGTTTTTCGGGTCCTAGGTCTTCCAAAGATAAGGAGTACCTCATGCCAAATGTAGTTGCCGATATTTCATGGTGTTGATGTGCTCACGGGTCTTGGAAGTGGGAGGCGGCCGTGATGTCCAGCTGGAGCCGAATCCGCATTGCCTTTGGACTATTGAGGAAGAGTTGATCAGTGTTCTCATGTGCATGAACCATTTCCGGAAACCACATATGGCATTTGGCGTTCAGTTCACAAGAACTGGAAATCAATAGTGATATAACATAAATAAGGCATCGGTGTTGAATTCACAAGAACCGGAAACCACCCCCCCCCCCCACACGGTACTTGTACGCGATTTGAAATGAAGTCTACATCTTTTCCTTTTCCCTGTAGTTTAACTAAAGTGTGAAGAGAGATAATCTCACCTTGATGGGGCGTCAACATTATTGTTCATTTCTGTAAACCGATGCATCCATAAATCAAAGTTTGAATGAACTTTTTGAATGGTGAACAAATTAGGGTGGTCGGAATTCTAGAAAATTGCGATGTTTCTCGAGTGCTAAATCTTCCAAAGCATAGAAAGGAGTACCTCATGCTAAATGGAGTCGCCGATGTTTGACGGTGTTGATCTGCTCATGGGTCTTGGAAGTGAGAGGGTAGCGTGATCTCCATCTGGAACCGAATCCGCATTGCTTTCAGACAATTGAGAAGGAGTTGATCGGTGTCTTGAGGTGCATGAACCATTTTTGTAAATAACATATGGCATTGGGCGTTCAATTCACAAGAACTGGAAAGCAGTATTAAAATAACATAAATAATTCACAAGGATCGCAAACCATTCCCCCATAGGCTATTTTGTACTTAGTTTGAAATAAAGTCTACAACTTTTTCTTTTTCCTGTAGTTTAAATAACGTGTGAGGAGAGATAGTCTCACCATGAGGGCGCGGTGTTGGGGATATAACCCCATGGTGTGACTCGCCCAGGAGGGGCCAGGTTACCGTTGGCGACACATAAGCAAAGGCCTAAGTAGGCCCAAGAAGATAAGGAATGAAGACTAAAGGTTGCTTAACAAGCGGGTCTATTGAAGGCCCAAGACCTGAAGGCGATTCAAGACTTGAAGGTGTGAGCCGCCCGATGGCGACTTGCCTAGCAAGGCAAGGCGACTTAGAACCAGAGTCGGTTGCGTTATATGACCCAACCTGGACTCTAGTAAGCCGCCGGGCCTCGACCTGTGTATATAAAGGCGAGACCCTGCGGCGGGTTAAAGAGAGAAAAAAGAATTGATCGAGAGCTAGGTTAAGCGATTCCGCTCCTTTGTAATCGATATTCAAGCAATACAACTCAAAGCAGGACGTAGGCTTTTACCTCGTTGGTCAGGGGCCAAACCAGGGTAAATTTGTGTCTCTCGTCCCGCTGAACCCCTTTAAGCTAATCACCACAGTCAAGGCCTCGCACCTAAGTCCTTTCACATGGGCATCTGCCGTGACAAAGCCACAACAAGTGGCAAAATTTGAACGAACATTCCATTCACAAGAACTGGAAGGCAATATTAAAATAACATAAATAAGGCATCATGTGCTATATTGACAAGGAACGAAAACCATTTACCCCATAGGTTATTTTGTATGCAATTTGAATTAGAGTCTACATCTTTTCCCTTTTCGTGTTGTTTAACTAATGTGTGAAGAGAGATAGTCTCACCATGAGGGGGCGGCAACATTATTGTTCATTTCTTTCAACCGATTCATCCATAAATGAAAGTTTGAAAGAACATTTATAACTGAACTAGGATGGTCGGAGTTCTGGAAAACTTCAACGTTTCTCGAGTCCTAAATATTTCAATGTATAGAAATGAGTACCTCATGCAAACAGAGTGGCTGCTGTTTGACGGTGTTGATCTGCTCACGGTTCTTGGAAGCGGGAGGGTGGCGCAATGTCCAATTGGAGTTGAATCCGCATTGCTTTCGGACTGTTGAGGAAGAGTTGATCGGTATCTCGGGAGGTGCATGAAACATTTATGGAAACCACATAATTGGGCGTTCAATTCACAAGAACTGGAAAGCAGTATTAAAATAAGTTAAATAAGGCATCATGTGTTCAATTCACAAGGATCAGAAACTATTTTTGCTCATAGGCTATTTTGTAACTAATTAGAAATAAAGTATACATCTTTTTTCCTTGTAATTTAACTAATGTATGAAGAGAGATAGTGTCACCATGATGGGAAATGACATTATTGCTCATTTCTTTAAACCGATGCATCCATAAAAAAAGATGGAAAAACTTTTCTAATGGTGATCGAACTAGGGTGGTCGAAATGCATGAAAAGAACAACCTTTCTTGAGTCCTAGGTCTTCCAAAGTATAGAAAGGAGTACAACATGCCAAATGGAGTCGCCAATGATTGACGGTGTTGATCTACTCACGGTCTTGGAAGCAGGAGGGCGGCATGATGTCCAGCTGGAGCTGAATCCGCATTGCTTTCGGACTGTTGAGGAAGAGTTGATCGGGTCTTGGGAGGTTCATGAACCATTTCTGGAAACCACATATGGCATTGGGAGTTCAATTGACAAGAACTAGAAAGAAGTATTAAAATAACATAAATAAGGTATCATGTGTTGAATTCAGAAGGATCGGAAAGTGTTTTCGCTCAAAGGTTATTTTGTACGGAATTCGAAATAAAGCCGACATAATTTCCCCCTGTAGTTTAACTAATGTGTGAAGAGAAATAGTCTCACCACGAGGGGGAAACAACATTATTGTTCATTTCTTTAAACCAGCGTGTATATATAAATGTTTGAAAAACATTTCTAATGATAACTGAACTAGGGTGGTCGCAGTTCATGAAAACTACAAGGTTTCTGTAGTCCTAAATCTTCCAAAGTATAGAAAAGAGTACATCATGCCAAATGGAGTCGACGTGTTTGACGATGTTGATCTGCTCATGGGTCTTGGTGGCGGGAGGGTGGCATGATGTCTAACTAGAGCCGAATGCACATTGCTTTCGGATTGTTGAGGAAGTGTCTTGAGAGGTCCATGAATCATATCTGGACCACATATGACATTGGGCGTTCAATTTACAAGAACTAGAAAGCAATATTAAAATAACAAAAATAAGGCATTAGGGGTTCAATTCACAAGGATTGGAAACCATTTTCCTCTATAGGCAATTTTGTATGAAATTTGAAATAAAGTCTACATCATTTTCTTTTTATCGTACTTTAACTAATGTGTGAAGGGAGATAGTCTCACCATGAGGGGGCGGCATCATTATTGTTCATTTCAATAAACCGATGCATCCTTTAATCAAAGTTAGGAAAACATTTCTAATGGTCACCAAACAAGGGTGTTCGGAGTTCTGGAAAACTGTAATGTTTCTCGGGTCCTATGTCTTCCAAAGAATAGAAAGGAGTACCTCATGCAAAATGTAGTTGCCAATGTTTCACAGTGTTGATCTTCTCACGAGTCTTGGAAGAGGGAGATAGTCTCACCATGAGGGGGTGGCATCATTATTGTTAATTTCAATAAACCGACGCATCCTTTAATCAAAGCTTGGAAAACACTTCTAATGGTGACCAAACAAGGCTGGTCGGAGTTCTGGAAAACTGCAACGTTTCTCAAGTCGTAAGGCTTCCAAAGAATAGAAAGGAGTACCTCATGCCAAATGTAGTTGCCAATGTTTCACGGTGTTGATCTGCTCATGGGTCTTGGAAGAGGGAGGTCACCATGATGTCCAGCTGGAGCTAAATCCGCATTGTTTTGAGACTATTGAGGAAGAGTTGATCAGTGTCTTCAGGGGTGCATGCATGATTTGTGGAAACCACATATGGCACTGGGTGTTCAATTCACAAAAAATGGAAAACTGTAGTGATAGAACATAAATAAGGCATCATGGGTTCAGTTCACAAGGATCGAAAACTGTTTTCCTAAATAGGCAATTTTGTACGCAATTTGAAATAAAATCTACACCATTTCCTTTTTCCTGTACTTTAACTAATGTGTGAAGGGATACATATAGTCTCACCATGAGGTGGCGGCAACATCAATGTTCATTTCTTTAAACCGATTGTAGGATCGAAAGTATGTCTAGAGGGGGGGTGATTAGACTACTTGTAAATATAAAAATTCTGCCTTTTGATCATGAACAGTTTTTGGCAGTTTCACAATTATGATCAAGACAAGTATCACCCTACACATGCAATTCTAGAGTATAAGCAACGGAAAGTAAATTGCACATGTAGTAAAGAGAGGTGGAGAAGATCAAACGCAATTTGGAGACGCGGAGATTTTTCTCGTGGTTCCGATAGGTGGTGCTATCGTACATCCACGTTGATGGAGACTTCAACCCACGGAGGGTAACGGCTGCGCGAGTCCACGGAGGGCTCCACCCACGAAGGGTCCACGAAGAAGCAACCTTGTCTATTCCATCATGGCCTACGCCCACGGAGGACTAGCCTTACTCGGGGTAGATCTTCACGAAGTAGGCGATCTCCTTGCCCTTACAAACTTCTTGGTTCAACTCCACATCTCGATGACGGAGGCTCCCAAGCGACACCTAACCAATCTAGGAGGCACCACCCTCCAAAAGGTAATAGATGTTGTTGATGATGATGAACTCCTTGCTCTTGTGCTTCAAATGATAATCTCCCCAACACTCAACTCTCCTCACTGATATGGCTGTGGTGGAAGAAAGGATTGAGTGGAAAGCAACTTGGGAAGGTTAGAAATCAAGTTTCATATGGTAGGAATGGAATGACTTGATCTCAACACAAGGGTAGGTAGTTCTCTTCTCAGAAAGTGTAAGGTAGGAGTGGTAGTACTTTCTGATGGCTCTCTCCACGAATGAAGAGGGGGTGGAGGGGTATATATAGCCTCCACACAAAATCCAACCGTTACACACATAATTGAGCAATCTCGGTGAGACCGAAGTGGAAACTCGGTCAGACCGAAAGTTCAAATATAGTGAACGTTGGGGTTTTCGGTGGGACCGAAAATACCATCTCGGTTTGTCCGATTTGAGTAACGGTAGGAACTTGCCAGTTTCGGTGGGACCGAAATCAACAACTCGGATATTCCGAAATGATGACAAATGGTTACAGAAGGTTGGCAGCCTGTATTTTGGTGAGACCGAACTCAAACTCGGATTGACCGATTTTTCTATGGTTTGGAAAATGGCTGAGGTGGTTCATCTCGGTGGGACTGAGTTGGAAGAATCGGTTTGTCCGAGATTACTTATGAGTGTGTTTAGAAGTGAAAGTTGCTGATAGTTGAAGGAGATATATCACTAAGCACTTGAGCAACCAGATCATCAACACAACCTCATCCCCTTTTAATAGTATTGGCTTTTCCTATGGACTCAATGTGATCTTTGATCACTAAACCAAAAATGGAGTCTTGAGCTTTTGCCAGTGCTTGCCTTAGCATTTTGAGGGGTCCACTTCTTCAGACATTTCCATACCCATATCACTGAACTTCTCTGAAATGATTCTCAAGTAACTATTAGTTCAATGATATATATGTTGTTATTAATTACCAAAACCACCCGGGGATTAGTTGCACTTTCAATCTCCCCCTTTTTGGTAATTGATGACAACATATAGATCAAAGCTTCGACAAAAGATATAATCAATGAATAATATCGTCGCTTTGAGAAGTATGTGATAAACAAGAGCTCCCCCTAAATTTGTGCATTATTTAAAATTTGCGTTTGAATGCAAATGCACAATCGATTAGGATTATGGGTCACTCTTCCATGTCACATACATCTTGGTGGAGCGCACAAAATGATAAGAATGAATAACATGCACCCAATCAGCAAGACAAGAGTAAATGATCATACAAGATAGGAATAGCATATGATAAGCATTAAGCACACATTAAAGCATAGTATGACTAAGCACTCATTAAGGTAGCATCAAACGTAGTATCAAGCACACTGAAAGTTCCAAGAACCAAAAGAACCAAATGTATCTCAAAGAAAACCGGCAAAAGAACGAAAGAGCACTCTCTCTCTCTCGAAGCCCTATGATCTATACAATTTCTCCCCCTTTGGCAACAAGTTACCAAAAAGTTTGATAAAGCATAGAGCTAAACGTCACTGTGGGCTCTGCTGGCGGCTCCCGTCTGGGTAGATGTCGGAGTAGAAATGACGGCATCGGCGAAGACTTCTGCTGATGTCTGCGCTGGAGGAGTGGATGCTGGAGCTGTGGCTGGAGTAACTGCTGGAGCTGTAGGAGGTGCTGAAGTGGTAGCCCTGGAGTCAGTCACTGGGATAGCTGCTGATCGGGATCCTCTGGGAACCTGAGCAGTCTGGCGATGAGAGTCCTGGACTAGATCATCCTGCATGAGCTCTGCTCTGTCCTGCCTAGCTTCCTCCATGTCTGCCTCAAGCTTGTTGACAGTCACCTGAATCTCAGTCAGCTTCACGTCCAGAGCGTGGATCTTGTCGTCAACAATCCTCTCTAGGCTCTCCTGAGATTGTTCAATGCTGGCCAGGCGTTGTTCAATCCTCTGGGTAGCTTCAAGAATCTGCTCTCCGAAGCTCTTTGGTTTAGCTGCTGCTGCTGCCTCTTTATCAGCTTTAGCTTTCTTAGCAGCTTCAATCTTGGCTTGACCTTCAACTGAAGTTGGATCCTCCTCGTCCATCACAACAACGTTATCTTCATGCTCTGGCTGCTGCAGTGGCAAGTGCTTCCTATCCAACATGAATTTGCCCGTGCCAAACTTGGCATTGATGAGCATCTGAATTTGTGGGGCAAATCCACACGACCTCTTCTGGTCAGCTGCGGTCCTCTTAATGGTCTCTACCATTAAGTCCATCACCTTGAAAGGTGCCTTCTCATCAAGAATGTGCAGCATGTTGATAGAATAGCCTCGGATCATGCGGTGGTCTCCAGACTTGGGCATCAAGGTATGCCTCAGAATAGTGTTTGTGGTAGTCAGACCTGCCTGGAGATAGTACACTGAGCCAAGCTTCCACCCTTCCAAATCTACTGCGGGGATCTCCTTGTACATGTTCTTCATGGAATCATGGTTCTTCTTAGGAATCCCATAGACATCAATGTCGTCCTCTCTCTGCACTGGAGCATTCAGAAGTTCTGCCCATTCTTCAACAGACGAAGAAAACCTTTGACCTTCAGTCATCCAGGTGATCTTGCCATCAGGATAAAAGTGGGCTGTGGCGTAGAACTGCATAATCATCTCGTCGTTCCAGTCTGTCAGTTTCTGACCCACAAAGTCATCAACTCCACATGCAGTGAAGCTCTCATGCACATGGGGAAAGAAGTCTCGGTGCTCTTCACTGTCAATGTACTCCCAGTCAACATACCTGGTGTCTGCAACAATAGGCTTCTTATCCATCAACACAGTCTCATAGAAGTCCTGCTGCTCTCTGGTGTGGAATCTGGGGTCCACAGCAGTCCTTCTCCTCACGGCATATGGATCAGACTGTCTCCATAGCCTGAGACCTCTATCCTTCCTTGCCTTCATATCCTCGGCTTGAGGATGAGCATCGTTGTGGAGTGGCAGTTTTGGACGGAGCTTTAGCAACACATGTTCTTCTTCAGACTCAGACGGTGGCATATCACCTTTGTTCTTCTCAGAGGCTGGGATGTTCCTGGTTGTCCTCTTGGGCTTGGCAGAAGGCTTTGCTGGAGCTGCCTTAGCTTGAGCAGGCTTCTTGGGCTTAGAAGTGGCTTGAGCCCTAATTGCATCACCCATGAACTTAGCCTTCTGAGGAGGAGGCTGGGGTGCTTCTTCTTCTTCTTCTGCAACTGCTGCATCAACATGAGGTTCAGCATACACTACCCTCTTCCTCTTGGAAGTTTTCTTCACTTTACTTTGGGCTGGCTCTTCCAGGTTCAGCTTCTTGGCAACAGCTGACTGCTTGACCTTGCTGGTGCCTTTCTTGAACTGCTGCCCTTGGTGCTCTTTGGCAACAACATTTCTCTTGGGCTTGGAGGTTACTTCCTCAGCAATGAAGTCAGAGTCCTCATCATCAGAATTTCTCTGCTTTCTGGTTCTGGTGGCTGCAGGAGGCAAACCACTAGGGGTACTCCTCTCACCATCATCACTAGGACTACTAGCCTCAGGACTAGTATCTGCCTCTGGAATCTCTGCAAACGGTGATTCAGACCTGTTCTGGCTGTCACTGGCATCTGACATGGCTGACAACCTGTGAATAGATAAGGTATAGGCAGAGTAGAAGAGTTATCACAACTGCAGAGGTTTTTGAAAAAAAATGAGTTCAAATCTTAGTTTTGAGTTTTCACAGAATGCATTTCGGTCAAACCGATATTCAGTTTCGGTGAATCCGAAGTGTATAACAGAAACTTACACACCACCTTCGGTCAGACCGAAATGGGTTTCGGTCCTGCCGATAAACTAGGGTTTCACTAAAACTGAGTTTCGGTCACACCGATTTGCACAACTCGGTTAGACCGAAAGTGCAGTGCAATGGCCAGAGGCCAAATCGGTCACACCGAAAAATTAACTTCGGTTTCACCGAGATGTGTTCCGTGGAAACCTAAACCTAAGAATTTCGCTCGAAACTAGAACCGATCTGATGTTAAGGAATTTTCCAATCGTGGCTAGATGCAGGGCAAACCAATCGTGCAATGAGTCAGATGTGGAGCACGAGAGGGATCGAGACTCACCCTAACTTGGTGGAGTCCCTCTACGGCGGCAACGGCGCGGAGAAGAAAACCGTTGACGGCGATGGAGACCTGCGGCGAGGGCGCACAGGCGACGACGGCGACGATCCGGAGACCAGGGCGACGGCAGCAGGGGACTTGGGGGCGAAACGGTTTGAAGAAATAATCGCGCGCTGCCCTCAGTATTTATATCCCCATGCTGTCGGTGGGACCGAGTTGAAAAACTCGGTGACACCGAAATGGATAACTGCTGTGCAGTTACACATATCGGTCACGCCGAGATTTATAACTCGGTTTCACCGAGATGAAACCTAGATCAGTCTAAGCGTTTCGGTTGGACCGAGATGAAGAAGTTGGTCTGACCGAAATTGACTTAGAAGGTTTTGGAAGTCAGCCTTAGACGGATCGGTGGCTCCGAGTGCTCCTCACTCGGAGGGTCCGAAAATGACTTGTTCAAAGTTGTGATATGAGCATGAATAGAATTTGAGACAAGAAAGCATAGATAGCTAGGGGAGGAGCTTAGGCATTCTTGTCCATCCATTTGGCCAGAAAAATCAAAACAACCAAAACAACAAATGGATGTCCTTGAATGGATAAAATCATGCATTCAACATGCTCACACAATAAGATAGCAAAAGAAATATGTGTCAAACATGCACAACCAAAACTCTAGCTACTAGCACACAATTTGTCGATGACTAGGTCATCTTTATATGAGTATCTTGACTTAGGAGTCAAATGAGAACATTTGATCATAGGTCATACTCATCGTTTAAGCACAAGTGGGGTTACCACTTTTACATAAAGCATTGATGTGTTCACATCATTTGAAGATGCTTTAGCTCAATTTTTAGAGCAAAGCTCCCCCTAGATGTGAGAACCCCTTTTAAAGGGTCAAACTAACCTTGGGTTGTCGTAGAAGACTTCATGTAGATGTTGAAGATGTGGATGCTCAATGTTGATGTAGATCATCAAGAGTTGGGAGCTATCCTTTGGATTAGGGCACTTTCAATACCTACATGGGTTAGTCCCACAAGGAACAAACAAGGATATCCATAGACATAGATTGAAGTTCACAAAAGATGATGTCCATGAAAGCAATGATTACCTTGTCCCTTGACTTACCAACAAGATGGTTTGTGACTCCATGAACTAGTGCATGATGTGGAAGTTGATTGCACAAGTTCTTGCCAAAATGAATATGAGTGAAGTATGTTGGCGGAGTCACCCTCAAGAACCTTCTAGTTCTTCTTCTTTGGGATCCACATCATCTTGATGGGAATCCTTGGGGTTGTAGTTGAGCTTGACGAAGTAGAACTTGATGTGTCCTTGGGAACCCACTTGACCATGGCTTGAGGTGCTTCAATGAATGCATCAATCTCCTCTTGAAGCTTGTCCTTGGCTTTTAGCTTGTGGTCTTGTGGTGGAAGGTCATCTTGAGCTTGTTCCACATTGGAAGAAGTAGGATCATACTTCTCCTTTTGAGAAACAAACTGTGGAGTAGGGTATTGACCTTCTTCCCACTCAACACCTTCGGCGTTGAACTTTCGCTCAAAACCAATCCCTTGATTCTTCCGGTGCCTTCCTTGTTTGCGAACAATTTCCTCAAAGTTCTTGCTTCCGGCAAGACTCTTGTAGACACCTTTGTCTATGATTTCCTTCAATAAGCTATTTTCTTGCTCAAGTGTAACTTGGCTTGAAACATTGTTAGTGGAATCAAGAGAACTACTAGAAGCAACAATATTGGATTTAACATAGTTATTGTTACTACTAGAGGAAGAATTTTTCTTAAGCTTGTCATGCTTAGTCTTAATAGGTGGCAAGAAATTAGACAAGAGAAGTCGTTTGGCAAGATATGAAGAACTCTTCTTTCGAAGATCGTCATTGATCGCTTTTAGAAACTCATGTTCTTGCTCTAGAGTGAGCTTCTCGAAGCGTAGCTTCTCATGAGATCTTAGGAGCTCTCTATGATCTTCTTGAGTTGTTTCATGAGCTAACTTAAGAGTGTTTAGTTCTTTAGTTAGACGCTCAATCTCCTTCATAGCATTGTCATTCGACTCTTCTCGACTATAAAGACTACTAGCATTTTCATCGTTACTAAGCTCACTAGATTTATCATGCAAGAGCTCATCTTCACCAAGCAAGTCATCCTCATCACTATCAAAGTCAATGAATTCAGGGTGTGATACCTTGGGGCCTTTAGCCATGAAGCATCTTCCAATTCCCTCATTTGGTGAATCAAATAAGTCGTAGGAGTTGGAGTTGGAGGATACGAGAGCAAGTCCGGCAACACCTTCATCTTGATTGTAGTCGGAGTCGGAGTGATAGCTTCCATCGGATTGATTGTCGGAGTCGGAGCCGGAGACCCATTCACCTACATGAGCTTGATGTCTTCTTCTTGTGTAGCTCCTTGATGACTTGTCCTTCCTCTCCGAATCCTTGCTTCTCCGAGAGGGTCTTCGTTCATAACGATCATCTCTACTCCTTCTCTCTCTCCGAGGTGACTCATCTCTTGCTCTTCTTCTTGCAAGATTCTTCTCTTCTCTTGTGGGGAGCCGTACACTCATTTGAGAAGTGTCCGGGTCTTCCACAATTGTAGCAGTTTCGATCACGACTAGAAGATCTCTTTTCATCATATGATCTAGACTTTGAGCTTCTTTCTTTGCCTCTATTCTTGTAGAACTTGTTGAAGTTCTTAACCATTAGGCTTATCTCTTCGTTGGAAATTAACTTGTCACTTGAGGTTGTGGGAGCATCACTTGTAGCTTTGTAAGCACCACTTGACTTGTTGTGAAGCTCTTCCTTATCCTTAAGTGTCATCTCATGAGCAACAATTCTTCCAATGACTTCAGTTGGCTTGAGAGTCTTGTAGTTTGGCATCATTTGGATCAAAGTGCACACGGTGTCATACTTTCCATCCAAAGCTCTGAGAATCTTCTTAATGATGAATCGGTCGGTCATTTCTTCGCTTCCTAAGCCGGCAATCTCATTTGTGATGAGAGCAAGCCTAGAGTACATTTCAGCGACTCCTTCACCATCCTTCATCTTGAACTTGTCAAGTTGACCTTGAAGAATATCTAGCTTTGATTCCTTCACAGACTCAGTACCTTCGTGCATTTCAACCAAAGTATCCCAAATCTCTTTAGCATTCTCAAGACGGCTGATTTTGTTGAACTCCTCGGGACACAAAGCATTGAAGAGAATGTCACAAGCTTGAGCATTGTTTTGCAACATCCGCAACTCTTCCGGTGTAGCTTCGCGATCCGGAACTTTTCCTTCCTCGAAGAATTCACCTTGCATACCAACACAAATAATGCCCCATGCGGCTGGGTTATGACCAAGAATATGCATTTTCATTTTATGCTTCCAACTAGCAAAATTTGTACCATCAAAGTAAGGACCTCTACGATAATTATCCTCACTAGACGCCATACTCTCCTAGGTTGTGAAACCAAGCTTATGGAGTCCAATGCAATGGAAACCAATACAATGGAGACCAAAGCTCTGATACCACTTGTAGGATCGAAAGTATGTCTAGAGGGGGGGTGATTAGACTACTTGTAAATATAAAAATTCTGCCTTTTGATCATGAACAGTTTTTGGCAGTTTCACAATTATGATCAAGACAAGTATCACCCTACACATGCAATTCTAGAGTATAAGCAGCGGAAAGTAAATTGCACATGTAGTAAAGAGAGGTGGAGAAGATCAAACGCAATTTGGAGACGCGGAGATTTTTCTCGTGGTTCCGATAGGTGGTGCTATCGTACATCCACGTTGATGGAGACTTCAACCCACGGAGGGTAACGGCTGCGCGAGTCCACGGAGGGCTCCACCCACGAAGGGTCCACGAAGAAGCAACCTTGTCTATTCCATCATGGCCTACGCCCACGGAGGGCTAGCCTTACTCGGGGTAGATCTTCACAAAGTAGGCGATCTCCTTGCCCTTACAAACTTCTTGGTTCAACTCCACATCTCGATGACGGAGGCTCCCAAGTGACACCTAACCAATCTAGGAGGCACCACCCTCCAAAAGGTAATAGATGTTGTAGATGATGATGAACTCCTTGCTCTTGTGCTTCAAATGATAATCTCCCCAACACTCAACTCTCCTCACTGATATGGCTGTGGTGGAAGAAAGGATTGAGTGGAAAGCAACTTGGGAAGGTTAGAAATCAAGTTTCATATGGTAGGAATGGAATGACTTGATCTCAACACAAGGGTAGGTAGTTCTCTTCTCAGAAAGTGTAAGGTAGGAGTGGTAGTACTTTCTGATGGCTCTCTCCACGAATGAAGAGGGGGTGGAGGGGTATATATAGCCTCCACACAAAATCCAACCGTTACACACATAATTGAGCAATCTCGGTGAGACCGAAGTGGAAACTCGGTCAGACCGAAAGTTCAAATATAGTGAACGTTGGGGTTTTCGGTGGGACCGAAAATACCATCTCGGTTTGTCCGATTTGAGTAAAGGTAGGAACTTGCCAGTTTCGGTGGGACCGAAATCAACAACTCGGATATTCCGAAATGATGACAAATGGTTACAGAAGGTTGGCAGCCTGTATTTCGGTGAGACCGAACTCAAACTCGGATTGACCGATTTTTCTAGGGTTTGGAAAATGGATGAGGTGGTTCATCTCGGTGGGACTGAGTTGGAAGAATCGGTTTGTCCGAGATTACTTATGAGTGTGTTTAGAAGTGAAAGTTGCTGATAGTTGAAGGAGATATATCACTAAGCACTTGAGCAACCAGATCATCAACACAACCTCATCCCCTTTTAATAGTATTGGCTTTTCCTATGGACTCAATGTGATCTTTGATCACTAAACCAAAAATGGAGTCTTGAGCTTTTGCCAGTGCTTGCCTTAGCATTTTGAGGGGTCCACTTCTTCAGACATTTCCATACCCATATCACTGAACTTCTCTAAAATGATTCTCAAGTAACTATTAGTTCAATGATATATATGTTGTTATTAATTACCAAAACCACCCGGGGATTAGTTGCACTTTCACCGATGCATCCATAAACCAAAGGTGAAAAATATTTCCAATGTTGACAAAACTAGGGTGGTCGGAGTTCTAGAAAAAATCAATGTTTTTGGGGTCCTAAGTCTTCCAAAGTTAAGGAGTACCTCGTGCAAAATGTAGTTGCCGATGTTTCATGGTGTTGATCTGCTCACGGGTCTTGGAAGCGGGACGCCGCCTAGATGTCCAGCTGGAGCCAAATCCGCATTGCTTTCAGGCCGTTGAGGAAGAGTTGATCAGTGTACTGAGGTGCATGAACCATTTCTGGAAACCACATATGGCATTGGGCGTTCAATTCACTAGAACTGGAAAGCAGTATTAAAATAACATAAATAAGGCATCATGTGCTAAATTCACAAGGATCGGAAACCATTCCCCCCGTAGGCTATTTTGTACGCAATTTGAAGTAGAGTCTAAATCTTTTCCCTTTTCGTGTTGTTTAACTAATGTGTGAAGAGAGATAATCTCACCATGAGGGGGCCACAACATTATTGTTCATTTCTTTAAACCGATGCATCCATAATTCAAAGTTTGAAAGAACATTTCTAATGGTGATCGAACTAGGGTGGTCGGAGTTCTGGAAACTTCAACATTTCTGGAGTCCTAAATCTTTCGATGTATAGAAAGGAGTACCTCATGCAAATGGAGTGACTGATGTTTGACGGTGTTGATCTGCTCACGGTTCTTGGAAGCGGGAGGGTGGCGTGATGTCCAGTTTGAGTTGACTCCGCATTTCCTTCGGACTGTTGAGGAAGAGTTGATCGGTGTCTCGGGAGGTGCATGGACTATTTCTGGAAACCACATAATTGGGCGTTTAATTCACAAGAACTGGAAAGCAATATTAAAATAAGTTAAATAAGGCATCATGTGTTCAATTCACAAGGATCCGAAACTATTTTCGCTCATAGGCTATTTTGTAACTAATTTGAAATAAAGTCTACATCTTTTTTCCTTGTAATTTAACTAATTATATTTGTGAAGAGAGATAGTCTCACCATGAGGTGGCGGCAACATCATTATTCATTTCATTAAACCGATGCATCCATTAATCAAAGGTGAAAAACATTTCCAATGGTGACTAAGCTAGGGTGGTCGGAGTTCTAGAAAAAATCAACGTTGTTCGGGTCCTAAGACTTCTAAAGTTAAGGAGTACCTCATGCAGAAATTAGTTGCCGATATTTCATGGTGTTTATCTGCTCACGGGTCTTGGAAGCGGGAGGCCGCCTTGATGTCCAGCTAGAGCCGAATCCGCATTGCTTTCACGCTGTTGAGGACGAGTTGATCAGTGTTGTGAGGTGAATGAACCATTTCTGGAAACTACTTATGGCATTGTGCGTTCAATTCTCAAGAACTAGAAAGCATAGTGTAAAATAGTTATATAACATAAATAAGGTAGCAGGTGTTCAATTCATAAGGATCGGAAACCATTTCCCCGCATATGGTATTTGTACGCGATTTGAAATTAAGTCTACATCATTTTATTTTTCCTGTAGTTTAACTAAAGTTTGAAGAGAGATAGTCTCACCTTGACGGGGCGGCAACATTATTGTTCATTTCTTTAAACCGATGCATCCATAAATCAAAGTTTGAACGAACATTTATAATGGTGAACGAACTAGGGTGGTAGTTCTGGAAACTGCAAAGTTTCTCGAGTGCTAAAATTTCCAAAGTATAGAAAGGAGTACCTCATGCCAAATGGAGTCACCGATGTTTGACGGTGTTGATCTTCTCACGGATCTTGGAAGTGAGAGGTCACGTGATGTCCAGCTGGAAACGAATCCGCATTGCTTCCAAACTGTTGAGGAAGAGTTGATCGGTGTCTTGAGGTGCATGAATCATTTTTGTAAACCACATATGGCATTGGGCGTTCAATTCATAAGGACTAGAAAGCAATATTAAAATAATATAGATAAGGCATCATGTGTTCAATTGACAAGGATCGGAAATCATTCCCCCCATAGGCTATTTTGTATGCAGTTTGAAATGAAGTCTACATCCTTTTATTTTTCCTGTAGTTTAAATAACTTGTGAAGAGAGATAGTCTCACCACGAGGGGGCGGCAAAATTATTGTTCATTTCTTTAAACCGATGCATCCATAAATCAAAGTTTGAACAAACATTTCTCATGGTGACCGAACTAGGATGGTCGGAGTTCTCGAAAACTGTAATGTTTCTCAAGTGCTACATCTTCCAAAGTATAGAAAGGAATCAAAGGATTACCTCATGCTAAATGGAGTCATTGATGTTTGACGATGTTGATCTGCTCTTGGGTCTTGGAAGTGGGAGGGTGGTGTGTTGTCCATCAGGAACCGAATCCACGTTGCTTTCAGACTGTTGAGGAAGAGTTGATCGGTGTCTTGGGAGGTGCATGAACCATTTCTATAAACCACATATGGCATTGGGAATTCAATTCACAAGAACTTGAAAGCAGTATTAAAATAACATAAGGCATCATGTGCTGAATTCACAAGGATCGGAAACCATTTCCCCCGTAGGCTATTTTGTACGCAATTTGAAGTAGAGTCTACATGTTTTCCTTTTTCGTATTGTTTAACTAATGTGTGAAGAGAGATAGTCTCACCATGAGGGGCAGTAACATTATTGTTTATTTCTTTAAGGGTTAATTAGATAAATGCCACACTAATTATGGCGATTAATAAAAATGCCACTGCAATTTTCAGACTTTGAAAAATGCCACTGCAATTTTTACAAACTTTGAAAAACGCCACTACAGACTTCGAAAAATGCCACTGGAAATGGCATGAAATGGCATTCTTCAAAGTTTGGAAATTGCAGTGACATTTCTTGGAATCGCCAAATTTGGAGTGGCATTTATTATATTAACCCTTTCTTTAAACCGATGCATCCATAAATCAAAGTTTGAAAGAGCATTTCTAATGATGACCGAACTAGGCTGGTCGGAGTTCTGAAAAAATGCAACTTTTTACGAGTGCTAAATCTTCCAAAGTATAGAAAGGAGTACCTCATGCTAAATGAAGTCGTCGATGTTTGACTGTGTTGATCTTCTCATGGGCCACGGGAGCAGGAGGGCAGCGTGATGTCCATCTGGAACCGAATCCGCATTGCTTTCGGAATTTTGAGGAAGAGTTGATCGGTGTCTTGGGAGGTGCGTGAACCATTTCTGTAAACCACATATGGCATTTGGCGTCAATTCACAAGAACTGGAAAGCATATATCCTCGATAGACTATCCACATTGCTTTCAGACTGTCGAGGAAGAGTTGGCGGTGTCTTGGGAGGTGCATGAATCATTTCGGAAAAACACATATCGCAAGAACTGGAAAGCATATACCGCCCCTCCCACATAAACTATCTATTTCTATGCATTATTAAGTCAAAATGACATGTTTTTGCTTTTTCTGTAATTCACAAATTATTCAAATTCCATTTGTTCGTTGTAACATCGAGTTCTTACATTATTTTATTTATCCCCTTCTATTTCATATAAAAAAGGGACTGTCTATTCATCAGAAGACTGAATTTCGTTTCAGTCTAGGTCAAGTATTTTTCCTATAGTTGATTGACACGTGTCTAGATTTTGTTTCCGAGTCAAAAAAAATAAAAACTATGCTTTTGCCGGGAATCGAACACATTCCCACTTATGTTCCTCTCCCGCACGCCCTATTAGGCCGGCCCATTAGCAGGGAGGGACTCCCATTTTTCTTATTTCGTTTTTTCTCTTTTTATTTTTTTTCTATTTTTCCTTATTTAAAATAATTTAGCATTTCAGAAAGCTCCAAAAGAAAATGTGAATACTGAAAAATGTTTTAGAAATTGTACACCTGTTAGGCCGGCCCATGAGCGGGGAGGGACGCCACTGTTTTCTTATTTTTTTCTTATTTAAATAATTTGAGATTTCAGAAAAGTTCCAAATTTAAAAAATGTGAATTTTGAAAAATGTTTCATAAGTAGTAAAATGTTTATGAATTTTAACAAAAAATCTACAAATGCAAAACATGTTCATGAATTTTTGAAAAAATGTTCACAAAAATAAAAAAATGATCGTGAATTTCAGAAAAAGTCCAGCAATTCAAAAAATGTTCGCTGATAAAAAATGTCCATGCATTAAAAAATAATGTTCATCAAACAAAAAATGTTCACCCATTCCAAAAATGTGTGCCTATTTAAAACAATGTTAACACGTTATAAAAAATGTCCATCCATTAAAAATTAATTATCATGCTCTGTAAGAAAAAATTTCAATTACTCAAAACAATATTAATCGCGATGCCGTCAACCTCCTAGATTTTGTTGATGGTTTGATTGTTGTTGTTGGTTGCACGCAACATGATCCGTGCCATCCATGGTCCTGAAGTAGATATTGCAAACTCCATCATCGCCTCCATGAGGCCATCGAAGTTTTGCCCCGATGTAAAATACATGTTACTTTGTTGCCCTAATCCCATTTTTATATATACTAATTATTATATCTACATCTATCTATACCTACTAATAAAGCAAGGTGCGTTTCGCCAATTTTTTCATCCGTTCACCGCCAAAAACATTTTCTTTTCTTTTCGAGGTGATAATAAATTCTTATGCGTTTGTCTGCTAGAAAAATAATTTTCGTAGTGGGCCGCCAATTGTGGGCCAGCGAAGCGAGCCCACTTATTTATTCTGCCCACGCAGCTGGGAAATTTCTATTTTCGGCGCATGACGTGTAATAACTGGAGTTTTGCACCGGACAATGAATAATGGGCTGGCCCAGTTTTCTTAATTTGTGTGTTTTACTAATATTTGTATTATCCTTGCCCTATCTCTTTTTTTGCTTCCAAGTTTTTTAAATTTATTTATTAAATAAAAATAGATAAACCGTTCATATTAATAAAACAAAATTTGGAAAATGTGCAGAATTCCAAAATTTTATTTCTATAAATATTCGTAACTTGCAAAAAATTCTAATTTTTTCAAAAACAATTTAATATTTTACAATATTGTTCAAGATTTTTTAAAATTTAATGGCATTTCAAAAAATGTTCCAAATTTGAAAAATATGTTAGGTTTCGTTAAGTTTTCGCAACTAAAAATAGTGTTCATGTATAAAATATATGCATTTTCTAAAAATCTTATTAATTTTCAATACATGTTCCCGTTTTAAATAATGTTCACAAATTTATATAATATTCATGTTTTTTAGTCGGTTCGCACAGGCCACCGAATAATGCGCTGGGCCATTTTTCTTTGTTTCTGTGTTTTTCTTTCATTTTTATTCTTCATTCCCTATCTCTTTCTCCCATTGAATTTCAATTTTTTTAGAATTTTTTTTGTAATTTAAAAATTCTTAAAATACTTTCAGAAGTACAATTTTTTTTTGGAAAATGTTCATGATTCCAAATTTTCGTTGTAATTTTGGAAATATCCGGAACTTGCAAGAAGTTTCCAATTTTTTCAAAAAATTTATTGTTTTCCAAAATTGTTCGAGATTTTAAAAAGAAAATGGCATGTCAAAAAATTCTCCAAATTTGGGAAATATTCTTGTTTTAGTGAAATTTTCACAATTAAAAATTATGTTTGTGTATAAAAGATACACATTTTCTATAAACTTATGAATTTACAACACATGTTCCCGTTTAAAAAAATGTTCACACGTTCAAATAGTGTTAATGTTTTGATAAGAAGAGTTGGTGCTTTCAGATTTTGTTTTGTGAATTTTAAAAGAAGTTACCTTTCATATTTTGTTTGCGGTTTTTCAAAAGTGTACTTAATTTTCAGAAAACTCTTTAAGATTTAAAAAATTGCTCATGTTTCTTAGAATATTTAGAAATTTCATACCTTAAAATTTCCTCCATTGAAAGGATTGATAGGAAAAGTAGATTGAATAACTAATGGGCTTTCTCTGACATACGATGACGTAACAAAACTTTTAAATGCCCTCGATCAATGAATAGAAAAATAGTGGATTGATTCCTTCACACAGGACGAAACCGAGAAACTAAATATTTCTTTTTCGTGTGCACACATGGTTTTTGATGCACATATAATTCTCACTGACTTTAAATGCACATTATTTTATCTACCGTTGCAACGCACGGGCATATGTGGTAGTTAGTATTAAAGGAAGGAAGGATTCTTCCGTCCAATTATAGTTTTGGCGGTCGTCTATCTACCAATGTACTACACACCTTTTATATTTCTCCAACGCGTGGGCTGAGCTAGGCTGCTCCACACTTTTTTCTTTCTTCGATTCAGTTGTGGAGCAGCTAACAATAATACTCCCTCCGTCCGAAAAAATTGACGCAAAAATGGATAAAAATTGATGTATTTAGAACTAACATACGTCTAGATACATCCATTTCTCTGATAAGTATTTCCGTACGGAGGGAGTACGTTTCTATTTCTCCCCTACGTCGGCCAAGATGGGCCTATTCCGAAATATGTTTTTCTTTCTTCTTATTTGATTGTGGCATGGAGGTGAGAATGAAACTATGAAGCCGCAAACTGAACTATGATCATTTTGCAAAGGCGGTATGATTGAAAGCATATTATTTTTTTCATCTCGAGAATAATTGTCGTGGATCATAAATTAAATAATGATTTATATTTTAGTCTATTGAGTCTTCAAAAGACATCACTAATATAACTCTAACACATATCTCCAAGATGATAGAAATGATTCAATTCAGTGGCGATTTAGGCCTTGTACAATGGGACATGCTTAGAGAGGTGCTTAGGAAAATAAACCTGTACAAATAAGCACCGGTGCTTAAGGAAAGCCTGGTTTATTTCTCTAAGCACCTCCCCTAAGCACCTTCCCTAAGCACTTTCCATTGTACAAGGCCTTACTGCCAACGGCACATATCCCACCGCGCCTTGACATAAAAATACAGTTCAACGGCCGAACGATGACATGCTACAAAAGGCTCATACGACAAACCTGGGCTCCGAGACGTCTGTAAATCTTTAAATGGTTGCTCTTCAAGGACAGGCTCTGGTGTAATGACTGATTGCAACGAAGAGGATGGCCAAAAAATAACATTTGTTTCCGGATAGTAGGATTACTCCCGGCCTCTGCATCAAGCGATACACACATCCGTCTTTATTAATTATTCAACAGAGTCCAACAAAGTAGATATATTGATCAATCCAAAGCCACATTTTTGGTGACCTCAATCGCTACATCTACAATTCTCATGGAGAGCCGTTGCGCATCCACAGACACCATCTAATCAATTGCTACAATACAAGTCTAATGGAGTGCCTTGGCGCATCCACGCAAACCATCTAATCCAATGGCCATCCCAGGCTGCCCAACGAGCCAAAAAGCATGCACTGAACAAAATAATGGTATGAAGAAACTAAACTGAATCCCAAAATTGAAATAAATATGCTACCCTATGCTACTGAGCATAACAACGACTGATCTACTACTAAAAGACAAGAGCTGAAGCTAGATCAAATACAAAAAGACAGGACCAATGAGGGACAAGACTGAAGGAGGAGACCAAAGAAGAAAAAAGAAGACTGAGGGCTGAATATGAACTGAAGAATGGCATACAAGATAAAAATGAAGAATGAGCTAAATGACAAGTACCGATTAAAGAGAATGAATGATGAAAATGAACTATAAAATAAATTCACAAGTAAAAGGACTGTACAAAGAAGAAAATATATCTCACTGACTATCGGCAAGCAACTAGAGAAGGAAAAACTACTTATGAATGAAGGAAAAACTTGAAACACTTAAATTATTAACTGAATATGATAGCCTTTCTATCGGCAAGCAATCAGAGAAAATGTTTCGCTATAGTTGGAACTAGCCAACATGCAAAATCACAGATCTAGCTCCAATGCATATAGGAGTAATAATAGAAAACATGCCTGTAATTAGAAAACCAAACTGAAACATGTCCACTACCAACCACTCCTCCAAATGACCTTAGCCACTTTCTCGCTACCTTGAACAAACTAGTCACCATGCAGTATCCACACTATATATATGTACTTACTAATCAACCATTTTGGAACCTGATTGATTGAACATCTAGAGGCAACTGCACTCAAAATGACAGCCTAGAGCTCTTTTTTTTAGAAAAGGAGGATGACCCCCAGCCTTTGCGTCTGGAAGATGTATGCAGCCAATTTACTAATTATTCATAAAGACCTTATAAAGTAACACATCAATATGTCTGAAGCCGCCATCTTCGCAATATATGTTGCTACTCTTAACCATTGATGAAGGGGTGCAGAAAGTGTGAGCCGTATACCCAGACTTCTCACCTGACCTAACATCTAAAGCCGGAGGACCTAACCAAACCACATACCGGGTCTGGGGCACAAATCGGTTCGACGCACGCATATGTCATTGCTGCCGTCCTCCATCAATCCATCTTCTGAGCAGGTACTGACGCATCGACCTTGCTAGGCCTGCCGTTGAGGCCCCCAAGGCGCCAGAAAACACCTTCTCCCTGCGAGCGTTCATCATCAGGCATTCTTCGCCAAGACTTTGCCGCGCCTTGCCGCCGAGACTCCAGAGATGCGTCACAGGGAACACCGCTCCACTGTAGATGTCGTCCACAGGTCCCTCGAGCCTATGCACACCTCGAAGAATGATGCCCTCAAGAGGGGTACGACACATGAGCGCCACCGTCATCCGATCGACTGATCTAGGGTTTCTTCGGAGATAGCAGATAGAGGTCTAGAGCTTCTCTGTAACACCTCAAAAATTTTGGTTTGGTTTTTACCCAAAATCCTTATTTGATTTAAAGGAGGCTATTTAAATTTTTCTTTAGAAGGAACCCTCATTCTCAAATTTTTGTTTATGACAAAATCTTTTGTGAGCCCTTCTAAATCTTGATTCTGGTCTTGAGGGTCTTTCAACTTGGGTTGGTTCAACACAAGTGCTTTTGGATCATTTTACTTTTCCTTTTGTTAAAAAGATTCTCCTTTAAATCCTTGGATTTATTACTACCTATTCAAAAATACTCTCTTGCCATGACCTATGTGGATAACTTTCTTCCAAAATCTTCTTCCCTATCTTGGGCCAAGTTAAGCATCATTTCCAGCAGGTTTCAACTTCCTATAGATTTTATTTCTATTTATTTAAACCACAAAATATTTTTCTGTCTTTTATTTGAACCCTAGTGGTTTACAAAGGAACTACTAGATTCATTTTGAATCTTTGCTCCAAACAAATTCCTAGGGCTAGTCCTTAGTACCCTCAACTCATATCCATCAAGACCTACTGGTCATCAGTTCAAAATTTTCAAAATATACTTGCAGCAAGTTTGGAGCAGATTGGTCATTTTTGGTGAAATTCATTCCTTCTTCTTTCCAAAAATCCTGAGGAAATTCATGCAGCCTCCAGATGCATCAAGAGACCCCCTCACCAAGCCCCAGCTCAAGGAAAATTCTCCACATACATCAAACATTTCATCAAACACCTTTCTTGCACTGTTACTGTTGAGTTTCAGAAATTCAGTGTTGAGCTTCAGTCATCAGTGTCGTTTCTTCAGTCGCCGTCGCCCATCTCGCCAGTGACTCGCTTGGCCACTTGTGCACTGCTCCCTCTTCTTATCCGTGCGCCGCATGGTCGGTTGGCTGGACGCGGGCGTCGGTGCTGAGCTGTCTCGTCGTCTCCGGCGAGTCCAGCGGCGACAGTACCGCCCGTGGCGGCCAACAGAGATGAACCCTGCAACACGGCGCCGCTCCGCACCGCCCAAGCCACCGGTGGCCTCCGCGTGTCCCCCTTCTCCCTCCAAGCGCGCTGCAGAACCGTCGCCGTGGCCTGAGTAGCGCAGAGCGCGCTCTCTGCCGCCGGCGAGCCCGTGAGCGGCGTTCCGTTGAAACAGCGGAGCAAGCCATATGCGGACGGGCTTAGGCGCGGAATGGAGCCAGTAGACCACACTGAAGATGCTCAGCCACCTAAACTACCTGTCCGACCCCTGCCTCGCCGTAATCCCTCGCCGGAGATACTCCGTCCGCGGCACCTCCCTCGCCCGCCTATAAATAGGGCCCCAGAGACGTTGTGAAGCCACCGCGCCCACCACACCTCACCAAAGCCTCGCCAAAACCTCTCAGGGGGCCTCGGGAGGGTCTTCTTCCCCGACTCCGGCCACCTCGATCCGCTTCGGGCTCCGGCAAGTTCCGCTCTGGTGAGAGCACCCCAGCTCCTCAAACTCAGTCAGCAGCTTCCTAGTACACCACCTAGTCTAACCCAAGCATCGATTTGCAGTCTGATACCCCGTCCGGTGAGATCCACCATCGCCCGACGCCGCCGTCCGCCGTCGAGGAAGCCGCCGTCGTTGTGGTGCCTCCCTTCGGTCACTTCCACCACCCACCGACGCGGAAGAGCCTCCTGAGCACGCCGGTACCTCTCCCTCCCTCTACCTCGCAGTGGTTCGTCGCCGGTGATCACCGCAGGCCTCTGGCGCCGGCGACTCTGTTCCCCTCTTTTAAACCTGACATGCGGGCCCCCCCTGTCAGCTTTCTCTTTTTATTCGAACCGTTTTCTGAAGACGCCTTCGGGCAAAGTGCGTTTTCCATTTGGTTCGGCGTATTTTCGTCTGAAGCGTTTTCTGTTTATCAAACTAACCCTGGGTAGTTTCTGTTTCATTACAGACTAGTCCCTGGGTTTGTTTTCTTTATAACTTTTAAACTAAAAAGGATTTTTAGTTGATTCCTTTTCTGTCATCTTCAAAATTCTGTCTAGTTTTTTATCATATTTATTTGAAAAATATTTGGAACACTTTTTACGCATGCACGTATTTACGTAGTATTCGGTTTCTTTTTATACCGTAGATACCGACGGAGGTGACGGAGCCGCAAACTTCGCCGAACTAGACTCCGACTACTCCGAACCAGGCAAGCATGTTTGAACCTTTGATATGATGAGTGTTTTTCATGTTTGCTAGAGTGGCTTTGCTCATGGCATGTTTATATGAGCATTTTTGAATGGTATATTTCATGCAAAGTAAGTTGCAAGTGAGATACAAACCAGATGAGACCGTAATATGGAGAAACAACCTAGTCATGTTGTGGCATGATAGGTTGCAGGCTGGTATTGTTGGAGCATGCCAGTTCTATACAAATTGTTTAACTTCGGTGTCGACGTGGATCAAGTCTCGATCCCGTCCATTCCTCTTTCGTGCTGCCACATGTTTTCTTCAAAGAATACGGTTTAGTAAGTTGTAAACCTCTTTCTCGGTACACACCAAATAGAGAGGCCGTGATGAAGGTTCCATGGCCCTGGATTAAAGCCGTCATCCGGTCAGGGGGCATGGGTGTTTCCGGTTGGGACCGAGAGGGGGGCACCCCTTAGAGCGCGCGATATAAATTTGATCCCATGCTATTCGAGGAGTGGCCTCCCCGCCTCAGGAGTTTTTCTTGAACGTTGCCTAGGGTGATTCCTAGCAACGGAATGTGGAATGGGTGTGTACTGGTTAGATGTGTTTTCTTCTGAAATATCGTGAACGGAACTAGTCCTTAGTGACTACTGAAATCCGTTGGCTGTGGTAAAGTACAAACTCTGCAGAGTCAAAACCATTCGTGTAACCAAGTCCTTGGTCAAGGATGTCGGTTAGCTGATCCGAGTCAGTCTCAGTGTCAGGGTAAACCCGGTTGAATGATACTTCTGTGAATGGACTAACCTGTTTACTTTTATGTACTGAGTATTCCTTAGGATGGTACTACCACCAGGAACTACTCGAGTTTTTTTTTCTTTGTTGATATAAGCCCTTTATGTGACGTCGCTCAGACGTCCGACTGTGGCATTCCTGTTATTTACTTTGATATAAGCCCTTTATGTGATGTCGCTCAGACGTCCGACTGTGGCATTCTTGTTATTTACTTTTGATATAAGCCCTTTACGTGATGTCGCTCAGACGTCCGACTGTGGCATTCCTGTTATTCACTTTGATATAAGCCCTTTATGTGATGTCGCTCAGACGTCCGACTGTGGCATTCTTGTTATTTATTTTTGATATAAGCCCTTTCTGCGGTGTCGCCCCGACGCCCGACTGCGGCATGTTTAGTCTATTTTACCTTTCGAGGCGTCGCTTCAGACACCCGATCGGTCTTCAGCTATCCAGTTATATTGCAGTGCTAATTTAATTACTCACGTGTGCATTATTGCTCGTGTGCATCATGTTTACATTTGTTATATCTTAAGTCCAAACTGTCTTGCGAGTACATTCAAAGTACTCACCTGGCTTGTTGATTTGGCCAGATGTTGACGAAGGCGATCTTATGGATGAAGAGTTCGATAGCGAGTCCGACGCCTAGAGGAGTCCCAGTCAGTCACTTGCGATCCTGGAATCGGTCACTTGTATTATATTCGCTTCCGCCACCATAAATAAATCATCAAGCCTCACTCCGACGCTTGATGAGTGTAAGATGTTGGAGTCACGCCACCCACATCACTGTGGTATATCTACTACCACTATATCCACGAGTTAGTAGTCATGCCACCATTTCCATTTGTGACATGTCCGCCTCTATGTGTAATTTTGGCGTGCTTGTAATAAATTGTTGAGCAGCCTCAGCTCAACCCTGTTTAATATTTAGTACTTCTGGATTTTTCTGTATCAAGGATTTGTCTGCCAGTATGGAGATTTTCTCTATACTAGTTTGATAAAAGGGGCGATTTTTCAATAAGTATTTTATTGGAAAACCGGTCCTGACAACCTTGGTATCAGAGCCAGGCTGACTGTAGGAAGCCACTAGGTGCACTCGCTAATCGGTTATTAGCGTAATAGGTGTGATTTTAGCAGTTGGTTCTTGTAGCAATTTTTCTGTTAGTCATCATAAATTTATGATTTGACTATCTGGAATTTTTGTCTACTTTTGTAGATGGCCGGCCGCGACTGTGAATCTCAGGTGTTCGCCAATGTGCCTGAGGGGTTTATCAAGCTCCTCGCTTTCATCACCAAGATCGCGATCGGGCCATCGACTCGTCCGGAGTACACGCTCTACGAGCACAGGCTTAGCGACAGCGTGTCAATGCACCAGGCTGTGGTGCAATTCAAGGGAGGACGTTCTGTTTCACGCCACCTCCGAATTGTCGGGAGGGCCATGCCTACGGAGAGGCATGCCATGCAGATGGCTGCCCGTGAGGCAATAGCTCGCCTCCGGGATGCTCTTCCCTCGATGAAGGCTCGTCGCTACCGCTACCTCCCGTGCCACGTACCATACACTTGTCACTATGCTTTTGCTTGCACTAGGGGAGAACGGGATGATGCTATTGAGATGCTGGTTGAGTATCTCAAGGCGCTCGAGGCAGCTTTTGATAACATCGTGGACGACTATGTGGCTGCCCGTATGGACTCCGTTCAGGGCTGTGTTGCCAACAGGAGGGAACTACTCCATACAGCACCACCACTGTCATATATCTCGTCCACAGCATCCTATGCACCTGCCATCCGAGCCACCGCTCGCCGCCTACCTACCACTGAGGAGTTTGACCAGGTCATTGCTCCTACTCCAGTTCGTGCTGCACCGCCTACCACACCCGTTTCAGCCGCCCAACCCAGCACACTGCGCCTAGAACCTATTAGTGAGGAAGAGGTTGAGTCCCCAGCGGCACTGGGACTTACCCTCGGCAGGCCAAAGGATGTATTCACCATCTCCGACTGAGTGCGCCAAGCAAGCCGTGTGTTGTACCTGCTTGTATGATATGTTTATATGTATATAGGCTTGATGAGAAGTAGTTTGTGTGCGCGTCATGTAGGAACTCGGAGAAGTGCACTAGCTTAAATAACATGTCAGGAGTGTGTACGCGCTTCCTGAGTGAGATATTGTATAATTACAGCTTGCTTGTAAGATACTAAGCGGTCCTTCTCCATGCGCAATCAAGTATTTTCTTGAAAAGTCTTGGGAGTTTTAAAAATTTTCCTGCCTTTACAAAATTATTTATTTTTATTACTCGGTTTTTCTCATGAATTTGCAAAATACCCCAGAGTGGAAAATGCATCGTCCCTGGACTCGTTCCATGCCAAGCCCGCCGGAAGAGAATTTTGGTACCCGGACCGGTAATAACTTCACACAGGGGCAGTCAAGTCAGCAAGACAGTGAAACCGCATTTTCTCAAGTATACCGCCTTTATGAGCAGAGTCAGCAGCAACATCAAGAAATGATGAACCATATTATCAACATGAGAAATCAGCGCGAACCATATCAGCAGCATTCCAAATTGGCTGAACTACAAAAGACACGTCCCCCAACTTTCTCTCACACTGATAAACCTCTTGAGGCTGATGATTGGCTTCGAGACATCGAGAGGAAATTAATTATTGCACAATGTTCAGACCATGAGAAAGTACTATATGCACCCCACTACCTTACAGGAGCAGCTGCATCGTGGTGGGAAAATTTCCTACACATGCATCCCAATGAAAACAACATCACCTGGGAAGAGTTTAAGGAAAATTTTCGTGGGGCGCACATTCCCAGAAGTATTATGAAGATTAAGAAGAGAGAGTTTGATGACCTCAAGCAGAGAAGCATGTCAGTGACTGAGTACAATAGCCAGTTTACTCAACTATCTCGTTATGCCAACGAAGAACATATGACTGAAAATAAAAAGAATGGAAAAATTCCTGGATGGTCTAGCACCAGCACTTAAATGCCAACTGGTCGTACACACATTTCCAGATTTTAAAACTCTTGTGGACAAAGCAATTACCTTGGAGAATGAACGCCGCAGCTTGGAGGACTTTCGCAAGCGCAAGCGGGACAAGACTTCTCAATCTCGCAACAACCGGAACAAGACTGATTTTCGGAAAAATGAGGCAAACAAATCCGCAACCAATGTTCCACGCGCAAACAAGAATTTTCATGCAAGGGATAAAGATTTTACGTATCACCCAGGCGTTACTTGCTTCGCTTGTGGAGAGGAAGGACACTATGCCAAGCAATGCCCAAAGCCAAGAAACTCGGCCCCCAAGACAAACAATGGCGGGAATAATTCAGCTCCAAAGCGTAACAACTTCAATCCCAACAACAATCACAAGAAGGGTCACGTGAACCATGTGACCAAGGAAGAAGCGCAAAATGCTCCGGATATCGTACTCGGTACGTTTCCTGTCAACACAATACCTGCCACGGTTTTGTTTGATTCTGGAGCTTCTCATTCGTTCATTTCGAAGAAATTTGCTTTGCAACATGGTTTTCCGATTCTTCCCTTGGAAAATTCTCTGACCATCAAGTCCCCCGGGATTAAGCAAATCACCCAAAGTTATTGCCGAGGTGTGGTCATTGAGCTTGAAGGATTAAAGTTTCAAGCAAACCTCATTGTATTGGAAAATAAGGGACTGGATGTTATCCTAGGAATGGACTGGTTAACCACCAACAAGGGATTTATCGATTGTTTCAATCGGACTGTGATCCTCACTCATCACCACGGGAAGACAGTAAAAATCGCAGCCCAAGAAAGACCAGTATCATTGCGACCTAGGTTGAACAAGGTTGATATATCAGAATTAAATAAAGTTCCAGTGGTATGTGAGTTTCCTGATGTATTCCCTGAAGAGCTACCAGGCATGCCGCCAGACCGAGAAATAGAATTCAGTATTGAACTAGCACCTGGAACCACTCCTATTTACAAGAAACCTTATAGAATGGCACCGTCCGAGTTGGTAGAATTGAAGAAGCAAATAAAAGAATTACTGGACAAGGGATTTATCCGGGCCAGCTCCTCACCTTGGGGTTCGCCAGTATTATTTGCCAAGAAAAAGGACGGGACACTGAGGTTATGCATAGACTATCGAGCCCTCAACATGGTTACCATCAAAAACAAATATCCGATGCCACGGATAAATGATTTATTTGACCAGCTTGCACAAGCCAAGGTTTTCTCAAAAATTGATTTAAGGTCGGGATATCATCAATTAAAAGTACGGACAGAAGATATCCCTAAAACAGCATTCACTTCCAGATACGGGTTATATGAATTTACAGTGATGCCGTTTGGACTGACGAACGCCCCCGCATATTTTGTTCACCTCATGAACAAAGTATTCATGAAATTTATGGACAAATACGTTGTGGTGTTCATTGATGACATTTTGGTATATTCCAAAACACCAGAAGAACATGCTGAACATCTCAGAATTGTGCTAGGAGAATTAAGGAAGCATCAATTATACGCCAAATTCAGTAAATGTGAATTTTGGCTAAAACAGGTTGGTTTTTTGGGCCACGTATTAACCCAAGAAGGCGTTGCCGTGGACCCAGAAAAAGTCAAGGCCGTACTCGACTGGAGACCACCAGCCAACGTAACCGAAGTACGAAGCTTTCTGGGAATGGCTGGATATTACAGAAGATTTATTGAGGGATTCTCCACCATAGCAAAACCTATGACACAGCTACTCAAGAAGGATAAGAAATTTGTGTGGACTGAAGATTGCGAGAAAAGTTTCCAAGAACTCAAAAAGAGATTAACAACAGCCCCCGTATTGGTCATACCAGACATACACAAAATTTTTGAAGTATATTGTGACGCGTCCCGGAAAGGCCTCGGATGCGTATTAATGCAAGAAGGCAAAGTAGTCGCATATGCTTCCAGGCAACTGCGGAAGCATGAAGAAAACTACCCCACTCATGATTTGGAATTAGCGGCAGTTATTCATGCGCTCAAAGAATGGAGGCACTTTTTGCTTGGAAATCGTTGTGAAATATATACAGACCATAAAAGCCTCAGATATATTTTCACTCAACCAGAACTCAATTTGCGTCAACGACGCTGGTTGGAATTAGTAAAAGACTATGATGTTGGCATTCACTACCACCCAGGAAAGGCAAATGTAGTGGCAGATGCCCTCAGCCGCAATCCAAGCTCAAGCAACGATAGTGCACAAAATTTGAGACCTGAGTTTCAGAGGGAGTTCGCCAAACTCAACATGGTGTTGGTCACTGAAGGCTCTATATCAAATTTAGAAATACAACCCACCCTGATGGAACAAATTAAGAAAGCCCAGCATGGACACCCCAGCATCGAAGGCATAAAAAGAAAAGTGAGTATGGGCAAAGCCTCGGAATTTGTCGTAGACAGTGAGGGAATACTATGGTACAGGGACAGGCTTTGCGTGCCAAATGTAGAAGACCTCAAGCAACAAATTTTGACCGAAGGCCATACCGCTCCATATTCCATCCACCCCGGAGGAACAAAAATGTACAAGGACATACAGGAAAGATTTTGGTGGCACGGTATGAAGAGGGATATAGCCTCATTCATTGCCTGTTGTGATTCATGTCAGCGCATTAAAGCCGAGCACCAAAAACCAGCAGGACTATTACAGCCAAACAAGATACCTGAATGGAAATGGGACGAAATTGGAATGGATTTTATTGTCGGACTACCTCGGTCACGACACGGAAATGATGCCATTTGGGTCATCACAGATAGGTTGACCAAGGTGGCACATTTTATTCCGGTGAAGACAACATACACCACTCAGAAGCTTGCCAAGCTCTATCTCTCCCGTATTGTTTGTCTACATGGAGTCCCAAAGACCATAATATCCGACAGAGGCACTCAATTCGTCTCTAAATTTTGGGACCATTTGCAACAAGCTCTGGGAACCCAACTAGTATTCAGCACAGCATATCATCCCCAGACTGGAGGACAGACTGAACGTGTAAACCAAATCCTGGAAGACATGCTAAGAGCATGTGTTCTCACTTATGGAACCAGTTGGGAAGAAAGTTTACCGTATGCCGAGTTCGCATACAACAACAGTTATCAATCCAGTCTACAGATGGCACCTTTTGAAGCCTTGTATGGGCGAAGATGCCGTACCCCATTAAATTGGTCAGAAACCGGAGACAGCCGTATCTTCGGCCCAGACATGCTCAAAGAAGCTGAGGAGAAGGTTAAATTAATCAGGGACCAACTCAAGACAGCTCAGAGCCGACAAAAGAGTTATTATGACCAAAAACATCATGAAGTCAGTTTTGAACCTGGTGAATATGTGTATCTAAAAGTATCCCCTATGCGGGGCCTGCAGCGATTCAAGATTAAAGGAAAGCTAGCACCACGTTTTATTGGACCTTTCCGGGTGACTGCACGAAGAGGCACAGTAGCCTACCAGCTGGACCTGCCAAGAGAACTGTCCGACGTCCATGACGTGTTCCATATATCACAATTGAGAAAATGTGTAAGCAACCCAGAGAAGCGTGTATCTCATGAGAGCATTGACGTGCAACCGGATCTCACCTACAGAGAACATCCAGTAAAGATATTAGAAGAGTCTGAAAGAAGAACCCGCCAAAAGACCACTAAGTTCTTCAAGGTTCAGTGGAGCAACCACACCGAAGATGAAGCGACTTGGGAAAGAGAGGATTTTCTTCGGGCAGAGTACCCACACCTATTTGAGAATCAGCTGAAATCTCGGGGACGAGATTTTTCCTAAGGGGGTGGGTGTTGTAACACCTCAAAAATTTTGGTTTGGTTTTTACCCAAAATCCTTATTTGATTTAAAGGAGGCTATTTAAATTTTTCTTTAGAAGGAACCCTCATTCTCAAATTTTTGTTTATGACAAAATCTTTTGTGAGCCCTTCTAAATCTTGATTCTGGTCTTGAGGGTCTTTCAACTTGGGTTGGTTCAACACAAGTGCTTTTGGATCATTTTACTTTTCCTTTTGTTAAAAAGATTCTCCTTTAAATCCTTGGATTTATTACTACCTATTCAAAAATACTCTCTTGCCATGACCTATGTGGATAACTTTCTTCCAAAATCTTCTTCCCTATCTTGGGCCAAGTTAAGCATCATTTCCAGCAGGTTTCAACTTCCTATAGATTTTATTTCTATTTATTTAAACCACAAAATATTTTTCTGTCTTTTATTTGAACCCTAGTGGTTTACAAAGGAACTACTAGATTCATTTTGAATCTTTGCTCCAAACAAATTCCTAGGGCTAGTCCTTAGTACCCTCAACTCATATCCATCAAGACCTACTGGTCATCAGTTCAAAATTTTCAAAATATACTTGCAGCAAGTTTGGAGCAGATTGGTCATTTTTGGTGAAATTCATTCCTTCTTCTTTCCAAAAATCCTGAGGAAATTCATGCAGCCTCCAGATGCATCAAGAGACCCCCTCACCAAGCCCCAGCTCAAGGAAAATTCTCCACATACATCAAACATTTCATCAAACACCTTTCTTGCACTGTTACTGTTGAGTTTCAGAAATTCAGTGTTGAGCTTCAGTCATCAGTGTCGTTTCTTCAGTCGCCGTCGCCCATCTCGCCAGTGACTCGCTTGGCCACTTGTGCACTGCTCCCTCTTCTTATCCGTGCGCCGCATGGTCGGTTGGCTGGACGCGGGCGTCGGTGCTGAGCTGTCTCGTCGTCTCCGGCGAGTCCAGCGGCGACAGTACCGCCCGTGGCGGCCAACAGAGATGAACCCTGCAACACGGCGCCGCTCCGCACCGCCCAAGCCACCGGTGGCCTCCGCGTGTCCCCCTTCTCCCTCCAAGCGCGCTGCAGAACCGTCGCCGTGGCCTGAGTAGCGCAGAGCGCGCTCTCTGCCGCCGGCGAGCCCGTGAGCGGCGTTCCGTTGAAACAGCGGAGCAAGCCATATGCGGACGGGCTTAGGCGCGGAATGGAGCCAGTAGACCACACTGAAGATGCTCAGCCACCTAAACTACCTGTCCGACCCCTGCCTCGCCGTAATCCCTCGCCGGAGATACTCCGTCCGCGGCACCTCCCTCGCCCGCCTATAAATAGGGCCCCAGAGACGTTGTGAAGCCACCGCGCCCACCACACCTCACCAAAGCCTCGCCAAAACCTCTCAGGGGGCCTCGGGAGGGTCTTCTTCCCCGACTCCGGCCACCTCGATCCGCTTCGGGCTCCGGCAAGTTCCGCTCTGGTGAGAGCACCCCAGCTCCTCAAACTCAGTCAGCAGCTTCCTAGTACACCACCTAGTCTAACCCAAGCATCGATTTGCAGTCTGATACCCCGTCCGGTGAGATCCACCATCGCCCGACGCCGCCGTCCGCCGTCGAGGAAGCCGCCGTCGTTGTGGTGCCTCCCTTCGGTCACTTCCACCACCCACCGACGCGGAAGAGCCTCCTGAGCACGCCGGTACCTCTCCCTCCCTCTACCTCGCAGTGGTTCGTCGCCGGTGATCACCGCAGGCCTCTGGCGCCGGCGACTCTGTTCCCCTCTTTTAAACCTGACATGCGGGCCCCCCCTGTCAGCTTTCTCTTTTTATTCGAACCGTTTTCTGAAGACGCCTTCGGGCAAAGTGCGTTTTCCATTTGGTTCGGCGTATTTTCGTCTGAAGCGTTTTCTGTTTATCAAACTAACCCTGGGTAGTTTCTGTTTCATTACAGACTAGTCCCTGGGTTTGTTTTCTTTATAACTTTTAAACTAAAAAGGATTTTTAGTTGATTCCTTTTCTGTCATCTTCAAAATTCTGTCTAGTTTTTTATCATATTTATTTGAAAAATATTTGGAACACTTTTTACGCATGCACGTATTTACGTAGTATTCGGTTTCTTTTTATACCGTAGATACCGACGGAGGTGACGGAGCCGCAAACTTCGCCGAACTAGACTCTGACTACTCCGAACCAGGCAAGCATGTTTGAACCTTTGATATGATGAGTGTTTTTCATGTTTGCTAGAGTGGCTTTGCTCATGGCATGTTTATATGAGCATTTTTGAATGGTATATTTCATGCAAAGTAAGTTGCAAGTGAGATACAAACCAGATGAGACCGTAATATGGAGAAACAACCTAGTCATGTTGTGGCATGATAGGTTGCAGGCTGGTATTGTTGGAGCATGCCAGTTCTATACAAATTGTTTAACTTCGGTGTCGACGTGGATCAAGTCTCGATCCCGTCCATTCCTCTTTCGTGCTGCCACATGTTTTCTTCAAAGAATACGGTTTAGTAAGTTGTAAACCTCTTTCCCGGTACACACTAAATAGAGAGGCCGTGATGAAGGTTCCATGGCCCTGGATTAAAGCCGTCATCCGGTCAGGGGGCATGGGTGTTTCCGGTTGGGACCGAGAGGGGGGCACCCCTTAGAGCGCGCGATATAAATTTGATCCCATGCTATTCGAGGAGTGGCCTCCCCGCCTCAGGAGTTTTTCTTGAACGTTGCCTAGGGTGATTCCTAGCAACGGAATGTGGAATGGGTGTGTACTGGTTAGATGTGTTTTCTTCTGAAATATCGTGAACGGAACTAGTCCTTAGTGACTACTGAAATCCGTTGGCTGTGGTAAAGTACAAACTCTGCAGAGTCAAAACCATTCGTGTAACCAAGTCCTTGGTCAAGGATGTCGGTTAGCTGATCCGAGTCAGTCTCAGTGTCAGGGTAAACCCGGTTGAATGATACTTCTGTGAATGGACTAACCTGTTTACTTTTATGTACTGAGTATTCCTTAGGATGGTACTACCACCAGGAACTACTCGAGTTTTTTTTTCTTTGTTGATATAAGCCCTTTATGTGACGTCGCTCAGACGTCCGACTGTGGCATTCCTGTTATTTACTTTGATATAAGCCCTTTATGTGATGTCGCTCAGACGTCCGACTGTGGCATTCTTGTTATTTACTTTTGATATAAGCCCTTTACGTGATGTCGCTCAGACGTCCGACTGTGGCATTCCTGTTATTCACTTTGATATAAGCCCTTTATGTGATGTCGCTCAGACGTCCGACTGTGGCATTCTTGTTATTTATTTTTGATATAAGCCCTTTCTGCGGTGTCGCCCCGACGCCCGACTGCGGCATGTTTAGTCTATTTTACCTTTCGAGGCGTCGCTTCAGACACCCGATCGGTCTTCAGCTATCCAGTTATATTGCAGTGCTAATTTAATTACTCACGTGTGCATTATTGCTCGTGTGCATCATGTTTACATTTGTTATATCTTAAGTCCAAACTGTCTTGCGAGTACATTCAAAGTACTCACCTGGCTTGTTGATTTGGCCAGATGTTGACGAAGGCGATCTTATGGATGAAGAGTTCGATAGCGAGTCCGACGCCTAGAGGAGTCCCAGTCAGTCACTTGCGATCCTGGAATCGGTCACTTGTATTATATTCGCTTCCGCCACCATAAATAAATCATCAAGCCTCACTCCGACGCTTGATGAGTGTAAGATGTTGGAGTCACGCCACCCACATCACTGTGGTATATCCACTACCACTATATCCACGAGTTAGTAGTCATGCCACCATTTCCATTTGTGACATGTCCGCCTCTATGTGTAATTTTGGCGTGCTTGTAATAAATTGTTGAGCAGCCTCAGCTCAACCCTGTTTAATATTTAGTACTTCTGGATTTTTCTGTATCAAGGATTTGTCTGCCAGTATGGAGATTTTCTCTATACTAGTTTGATAAAAGGGGCGATTTTTCAATAAGTATTTTATTGGAAAACCGGTCCTGACATTCTCCATGACGACGCCTTCAAGTAGGGGACGACGCAGAAAAACACCGCCATCGTCGACCTTGGGAACATGCCAAGAATAGGGTTTTCACCCGGATCCGCTTGAGGACCCTCCATCCAGCAACCTAGAGCTAGGAGTGCAATAGCGACGCTGAGCATGCATGGACAAAGGAAAAAAAATACAACACACTGAGTACAAAGAGGAGTGGCACCAGGGGAAGACGGTCGCCTTAACTGTCTCTTGACCTACGACGTCCGGTGGTTCCAGCACCGTGGAGCACCTCTCTTTCGTGCAGCTTAAGATGTGAGAGCCTCGCAGGCGGTAGGCCCCACCTTTATCTCCGCCATCTTCTTCGTTCCACTGCTTGCCGAGAGCTTGCCTCCTTCCTCTCGCAGTTTGCCGGCAAAATTGCCTCCCCCTCTATATGCTAGCAAAATGACGAAGTGAGATGGGCCTCCCGAGGCTTATTGGTGCATCCAAACCAAGATGGGTGGAGACCGGTAATCTCATTTTGCTCCTTTGATCTCCATGATAAACATCACATGCAATCAAATAGTGACATGATATGGCCAATACCATTTTGCTCCTTTGATCTCCATCTTCGGGGCGCCATGATCATCATCGTCATCGGCATGACACCATGATCTCCATCATCATGATCTCCATCATCGTGTCTTCATGAAGTTGTCTCGCCAATTGTTACTTCTACTATTATGGTAACGGTTAGCAATAAAGTAAAGTAATTACATGGCGTTTTCATTGACATGCAGGTCATACAATAAATTAAGACAACTCCTATGGCTCCTACCGGTTGTCATACTCATCGACATGCAAGTCGTGATTCCTATTAAAAGAACATGATCAATCTCATACATCGCATATATCATTCATCACATCCTTTTGGCCATATCACATCACAGTGAATATGCTGCAAGAACAAGTTAGATGTACTCTAATTGTTGTTGCAAGTTTTTACGTGGCTGCTATAGGTTTCTAGCAAGAACGTTTCTTACCTACGCCAAAACAACAACGTGATATGCCAATTTCTATTTACCCTTCATAAGGACCCTTTTCATCGAATCTGATCCGACTAAAGTGGGAGAGACAGACACCCGCCAGCCACCTTATGCAACTAGTGCATCTTTGGTGGAACCGTTCTCACGTAAGCGTACGTGTAAGGTTGGTCCAAGCCGCTCCATCCCACAATGCCGCCGAATCAACATAAGAGTAGTAACGGCAAGCAAATTGACAAAATCGACGCCCACAACAACTTGTGTTCTACTCGTGCATAGAAACTACGCATAGACCTTGCTCATGATGCCACTGTTGGGGATCGTTGCAGAAATAAAAAAAAATCTACGCATCACCAAGATAAATCTAGGGAGAAACCATCAACGAGAGGGGGGAGTGCATCTTCATACCCTTGAAGATCGCTTAGCGGAAGCATTACAAGAACGCGGTTGGTGGAGTCGTACACGCAGCGATTTAGATCGCGGTTGATTCCGATCTAAGCGCCGAACAACGACGCTTCCGCGTTCAACACAAGTGCAGCCCGGTGACGTCTCCCGTGCCTTGATCCGGCAAGGAGGAGGGAGAGGTTGGGGAAGACAACTCCAGCAGCGGCACGATGGCGTGGTGGTGGTGCAGCAGCGTGGTTCTCCAGCAGGGCTTCGCCAAGCACTATGAAAGACGAGGAGGTGCAGAAGTAGGGCTGCGCCGAGAGAGAGAGGGACTCGTGTGTATGGCAGCCCCCAAACCCCCACTATATATAGGAGGAGGGGAGGGGGCTGCGCCCCTCTAGGGTTCCCACCCTAGGGGGTGGCATACCTAGATGGGATGGAGGGGGCGGCCAAGAGGGGGAGAGCCCTAGGCTGGGCCTTAGGCCCATCTGCGCCTAGGGTTTCCCCCTCTCCTCCTTTGCTGCGCCTTGGGCCTTGGTGGGAGGCGCACCAGCCCACTCAGGGGCTGGTCTCTTCCCACTCTTGGCCCATGCAAGCCTCCGGGGCCGGTGGCCCCTTCCGGTGGACCCCCGGAACCCTTCCGATGGTCCCGGTACATTACCGGTGATGCCCGGAACACTTCCGGTGGCCAAATCCTCACTTCCTATATGTCATTCTTCATCTCCGGACCATTCCAGAACTCTTCGTGACATCCGGGATATCACCCGGGACTCCGAACAACATTTGGTAACCACGTACATATTTCCCCTATAACCCCAGCGTCATCGAACCTTAAGTGTGTAGACCCTACGGGTTCGGGAGGCATGTAGTACATGACTGAGACATCTCTCTGGTCAATAACAACCAGCGGGATCTGGATAACCATGTTGGCTCCCACATGTTCCACGATGATCTATCGGATGAACCACGATGTCGGGGATTCAATTAACCCCGTATACAATTCCCTTTGTCTACCGGTATGATACTTGCCCGAGATTCGATCGTCGGTATCCCTATACCTTGTTCAATCTCGTTACCGGCAAGTCTCTTTACTCGTTTCGTAACACGTCATCCCATGGCTAACTCCTTAGTCACATTGAGGTCATTATGATGATGTCTTACCGAGTGGGCCCAGAGATACCTCTCCGTCACACGGAGTGACAAATCCCAGTCTCGATTCGTGCCAAACTAACAGATACTTTTGGGGATACCCGTAGTGCACCTTTATAGCCACCCAGTTACGTTGTGACGTTTGGCACACCCAAAGCATTCCTATGGTATCCGGGAGTTGCACAATCTCATGGTCTAAAGAAATGATACTTGACATTAGAAAAGCTTTAGCAGACGAACTACACGATCTTGTGCTATGCTTAGGATTGGGTCTTGTCCATCTCATCATTCTCCTAATGATGTGATCCTGTTATCAATGACACCCAATGTCCATGGCCATGAAACCGTGACCATCTATTGATCAACGAGCTAGCCAACTAGAGGCTCACTAGGGACATGTTGTGGTCTATGTATTCACACATGTATTATGATTTCCGGATAATACAATTATAGCATGAACAATAGACAATTATCATGAACAAGGAAATATAATAATAACCATTTTATTATTGCCTCTAGGGCATATTTCCAACAGTCTCCCACTTGCACTAGAGTCAGTAATCTAGTTACATTGTGATGAATCGAACACCCATAGAGTTCTGGTGCTGATCATGTTTTGCTTGTGGAAGAGGTTTAGTCAACAGATCTGCGACATTCAGATTCATATGTACTTAACAAATATCCATGTCTCCATCTTGAATATAACCACGAATGGAGTTGAAGCGGCGCTTGATGTGCTTGGTCTTCTTGTGAAACCTAAGCTCCTTGGCAATGGCAATAGCTCCAATGTTGTCACAGAAAAGAGTCATCGGGCCCGACGCGTTTGGAATAACTCCTAGGTCGGTGATGAACTCCTTCATCCAGACTCCTTCCTGTGCTGCTTTGGAAGCAGCTATGTACTACGCTTCACATGTAGATGCCGCGACGACGCTTTGCTTGCAACTACACCAGCTGACTGCCCCACCATTCAAAATATACACGTATCTGGTTTGTGACTTGGAGTCATCCGGATCTGTGTCGAAGCTAGCATCGACGTAACCCTTTACGATGAGCTCTCCTTCACCTCCATAAACAAGAAACACATCCCTAGTCCTTTTCAGGTACTTCAGGATGTTCTTGACCGCTGTCCAGTGTTCCATTTTGGGATCACTTTGGTACCTCCCCACCAAACTTACGGCAAGGTTCACATCGGGTCTAGTACACTGAGGGAGTCCTGGATTGAGGGGTCCTCGGGTGGCCGGATAACTCGTGGTGGGCCGGACTGGTGGGCCATGAAGATCATTGTTGAAGATCTTCTCTCGTATCCGGATAGGACTTATGTATTCGTATAATGGCAGGTTTTAGGTTCGGGTGTAATATTTCCTTCCTCTGCAAGATGGTTATGTACAAACCCTAGGCCCCTCCGATGCATATATAAACTGGAGGGTTTAGTCTGTAGAGGCTAGAGAATCATAACATCCTCATAGGCTAGACTTTAGGGTTTAGCCCTTACGATCTCGAGGTAGATCAACTCTTGTAATCATATTCATCCATATTAATATAACATGAAGTAGGGTATTACCTCGATCGAGAGGGCCTGAACCTGGGTAAACATCGTGTCCCCAACCTCCTGTTACCATCGGTCCTCTAGACACATAGTTCGGGACCCCCTACCCGAGATCCGCCGATTTTGACACCGACATTGGTGCGATCTATGATGTCTCTTACCGACTTACCGCTATCATTTTGGGGTTATGCTTTAGAGACTGCCGCATTCACTTTAAATAGGGCACCGTCTAAATCCGTTGAGACGACACCGTATGAACTATGGTTTGGGAAGAAACCTAAGTTATCGTTTCTAAAAGTTTGGGGTCGCGATGCTTATGTCAAGAAACTTCAACCTGAAAAGCTCGAACCCAAATCGGAAAAATGCGTCTTCATAGGATACCCTAAGGAAACTATTGGGTATACCTTCTACCTCAGATCCGAAGGCAAGGTCTTTGTTGCCAAGAATGGATCCTTTCTGGAGAAAGAGTTTCTCTCGAAAGAAGTAAGTGGTAGGAAAGTAGAACTTGATGAGGTTGTTGTAACCCCTCTTGAACCGGAAAGTAGCGCAGTGCAGGAAGATGTTTCTGTGGTGCCTGCAACGACTAGAGAGGAAGTTAATGATGATGATCATGAAGCTTCGGATCAAGTTACTACTGAACTTCGTAGGTCCACAAGGACACGTTCCGCGCCAGAGTGGCACGGCAACCCTGTCCTGGAAATCATGTTGTTAGACAACGGTGAACCTTCGAACTATGAAGAAGCGATGGCGGGCCCGGATTCCAACAAATGGCTTGAAGCCATGAAATCCGAGATATGATCCATGCATGATAACAAAGTATGGACTTTGGTTGATTTTCCCGATGATCGGCAAGCCATCGAAACTAAATGGATCTTTAGGAAGAAGACTGACGCGGATGGAAATGTGACCATCTATAAGGCTCGGCTTGTCGCTAAGGGTTATCGACAAGTTCAAGGAATTGACTACGATGAGACTTTCTCTCCCGTAGCGATGTTGAAGTCCGTCCGAATTATGTTAGCAATTGCCGCATTCTGTGATTATGAGATATGTCAAATGGACGTCAAAACGGCATTCCTTAACGGCTTCCTTAAGGAAGAATTGTATATGATGCAGCCAGAGGGTTTTGTCGATCCTAAGAATGCTAACAAGGTATGCAAGCTCCAGCGCTCCATCTATGGGCTGGTGCAAGCATCTCAGAGTTGGAACATTCGCTTTGATGAGGTGATCAAAGCGTTTCGGTTCATACAGACTTATGGAGAAGCCTGTATTTACAAGAAAGTGAGTGGGAGCTCTGTAGCATTTCTCATATTATATGTGGATGACATATTGTTGATGGGAAATGATGTACAACTCTTGGAAAGCATAAAGGCCTAGTTGAATAAGTGTTTTTCAATGAAGGACCTTGGAGAAGCTGCTTACATATTAGGCATCAAGATCTATAGAGATAGATCGAGACGCCTCATTGGTCTTTCACAAAGCACATACCTTGACAAGATATTGAAGAAGTTCAATATGGATCAGTCCAAGAAAGGGTTCTTGCCTGTGTTACAAGGTATGAGATTGAGCACAGCTCAATGCCCGACATCGGCAGAAGATAGAGAAAAGATGAGTGTCATCCCCTATGCCTCAGCCATAGGATCTATTATGTATGCCATGCTGTGTACCAGACCTGATGTGAACTTTGCCATAAGTTTGGTGGGGAGGTACCAAAGTGATCCCGGAATGGAACACTGGGCAGCGGTCAAGAACATCCTGAAGTACCTGAAAAGGACCAAGGATATGTTTCTCATTTATGTAGGTGACGAAGAGCTTGTCGTAAAGGGTTACGTTGATGCTAGCTTCGACTCAGATCCGGATGACTCCAAGTCACAAATCTGATACATGTATATTTTGAATGGTGGGGCAGTCAGCTGGTGCAGTTGCAAGCAAAGCGTCGTGGCGGCATCTACATGTGAAGCGGAGTACATAGCTGCTTCCGAAGCAGCACATGAAGGAGTCTGGATGAACGAGTTCATCACCGACCTAGGAGTTATTCCAAGCACGTCGGACCCAATGACTCTCTTCTGTGACAACACTGGAGCTATTGCTATTACCAAGGAGCCCATGTTTCACAAGAAGACCAAGCACATCAAGCACCGCTTCAACTCCATTCGTAGTTATATTCAAGATGGAGACATAGATATTTGTAAAGTGCATACATATGTGAATGTCACATATCCGTTGACTAAACCTCTTCCACGAGCAAAACATGATCAACACCAGAACTCTATGGGTGTTCGATTCATCACAATGTAACTAGATTATTGACTCTAGTGCAAGTGGGAGACTATTGGAAATATGCCCTAAAGGCAATAATAAAATGGTTATTATTATATTTCATTGTTCATGATAATTTTCTATTGTTCATGCTATAATTGTGTTAACCGGAAACCGTAATACATGTGTGAATACTGATACGTCTCCAACGTATCTATAATTTTTGATTGTTCCATGCTATTATATTATCCTTCTAGGATGTTTTATGGGCTTTATTATACACTTTTATATGATTTTTGGGACTAACCTATTAACCAAGAGCCCAGTGCCAGTTTCTGTTTTTTCCTTGTTTTTGAGTTTCACAGAAAAGGAATAACAAACGGAGTCCAATTGACGTGCCAATTTTTGATGATTTTTTCTGGACCAAAAGAAGCCCCCGAAGTAAAAGAGTTGGGCCAGGAGAGCCACGGGCTGCCCACGAGGGTGGGGGGCGTGCCCTGGGCAGGGGGACGCGCCCTCCTATCTCGTGGACAGCCCAGAGGCCCCCCTGACTTGTGCCCTACGCCAAAAAAATCCTATAAATACTGAAACCTTCAGAAATTAACCAAGATCGAGAGTTCCGCCGCCGAAAGCCTATGTAGCCACTGAAAACCAATCTAGACCCCGTTACGGCACCCTGCCAGAGGGGGGAACCCTCACCGGTGGCTATCTTCATCATCTCGGCGCTCTCCATGACGAGGAGGGAGTAGTCCACCCTCAGGGCCGAGGGTATGTATCAGTAGCTATGTATTTGATCTCTCTCTCTCTCGTGTTCTTAAGATGGCACGATCTTGATGTATCACGAGCTTTTCTATTATAGTTGGATCTTATAATGCTTCTCCCCCTCTACTCTCTTGTAATGGATTGAGTTTTCCCTTTGAAGTTATCTTATCGGATTGAGTCTTTAAGGATTTGAGAACACTTGATGTATGTCTTGCACGTGTTTATCTGTGGTGACAATGCGATATCATGTGATCTACTTGATGTATGTTTTGGTGATCAACTTGCGGGTTCCGTGACCTTGGTAATCTATGCATAGGGGTTGGCACACGTTTTCGTCTTGACTTTACGGTAGAAACTTTGGGGCACTCTTTGAAGTTCTATGTGTTGGTTGAATAGATGTTTCTGAGATTGTGTGATGCATATCGTATAATCATGCCCACAGATACTTGAGGTGACAATGGAGTATCTAGGTGACATTAGGGTTTTGGTTGATTTGTGTCTTAAGGTATTATTCTAGTACGAACTCTATGATAGATTGAACATTACTACGGACTCTTGAATAGATCGATCAGAAAGAATAAGTTTGAAGTGGTTTCGTACCCTACCATAATCTCTTCGTTTGTTCTCCGCTATTAGTGACTTTGGAGTGACTCTTTGTTGCATGTTGAGGGCTAGTAATATGATCCAATTATGTTATCCTTGTTGAGAGAACTTCCACTAGTGAAAGTATGAACCCTAGGCCTTGTCTACTATCATTGCAATACCGTTTATGCTCACGTTTACCACTTGCTACCTTGCTGTTTTTATATTTTCCTATTACAAAAACCTATATCTACCATCCATATTGCACTTGTATCACCTCTTCGCCAAACTAGTGCACCTATATAATTTGCCATTGTATTGGGTGTGTTGGGGACACTAGAAACTCTTTGTTATTTGGTTGCAGGGTTGCTTGAGAGAGACCATCTTCATCCTACGCCTCCCACGGATTGATAAACCTTAGGTCATCCACTTGAGGGAAATTTGCTACTGTCCTATAAACCTCTGCACTTGGAGGCCCAACAACGTCTACAAGAAGAAGGGTGCGTAGTAGACATCAAATACATAGACCATAATATGTCCCTAGTGAGCCTCTAGTTGGCTAGCTCGTTGATCAATAGATGGCCACGGTTTCATGACCATGGACATTGGATGTCATTGATAACGGGATCACATCATTAGGAGAATGATGTGATGGACAAGACCCAATCCTAAGCATAGCACAAGATCGTGTAGTTCGTCTGCTAAAGCTTTTCCAATGTCAAGTATCTTTTCCTTAGACCATGAGATTGTGCAACTCCCGGATACCGTAGGAATACTTTGGGTGTGCAAACGTCACAACGTAACTGGGTGGCTATAAAGGTACACTACGGGTATCCTCGAAAGCATCTGTTGGGTTGGCACGAATCGAGACTGTGATTTGTCACTCCGTATGATGGAGAGGTATGTCTAGGCCCACTCGGTAAGACATCATCGTAAAGAGCTCTATGTGACTAAGGAGTTGGTCACGGGATGATGTGTTACGGAACGAGTAAAGAGACTTGCCGGTAACGAGATTGAACAAGGTATCGGTATACCGACGATCGAATCTCGGGCAAGTACTATAGGTAGACAAAGGGAATCGTATACGAGATTGATTGAATCCCCGACATCGTGGTTCATCCGATAAGATCATCGTGGAACATGTGGGAGCCAACATGGGTATCCAGATCCCGCTGTTGGTTATTTGCCGGAGAGATGTCTCGGTCATGTCTGCATGGTTCCCGAACCCGTAGGATCTACACACTTAAGGTTCGATGACGCTAGGGTTATACGGAATTTATGTACGTGGTTACCGAATGTTGTTCGGAGTCTCGGATGAGATCCCGGAAGTCACGAGGAGTTCCGGAATAGTCCGGAGGTAAATATTTATATATGGGAAGTCCTATTTTGGTCACCGGAGTGATTTCGGGGGTCACCAATATTGTACCGGGACCACCGGAAGGTGTCCGGGGGTTCACCGGGTGGGGCCACCTACTCGGTGGGCCAGGTGGACTAAGCAAAGGGGGAGAACCATCCCCTGGTGGGCTGGTGCGCCCCCAAGGGCCTAAGGCGTCTAGGGTTGGGGGGAAACCCTAAAGGGGTGGCGCACCCCTTGGCTTGGGGGGCAAGCCTCCTCCCCTGGCCGCCGCCCCCCTCAGATTGGATCTGAGGGGGCCGGCACCCCTTGCCCTTGCCCCTATATATAGTGGGGGGGGGGGTGGGAGGGCAGTCGCACCCATTGCCTGGCGCAGCCCTCCCCCCTCCTAACTCCTCCTCTTCACCTGCGAAGCTTGGCGAAGCCCTGCCAGAGTACCACGCTCCTCCACCACCACCATGTCGTTGTGCTCCTACTGGACGGAGTCTTCCCCAACCTCTTCCTCTCTCCTTGCTAGATCAAGGCGTGGGATACGTCACCGGGCTGCACGTGTGTTGAGCGCGGAGGCACCGTTGTTCGGTGCTTAGATCGGATTCAGACGCGATCTGAATCACTTCATGTACAACTCCACGGACCGCGTTCTTGTAACGCTTCCGTAACGCGATCTTCAAAGGTATGAAACTGCACTACCCTCTCGTTGCTAGTCACTCCATAGATAGATCTTGGTGATGCGTAGAATTTTTTTGAATTTCTGCAACGATCCCCAACAGTACATCATGCCAAATGGAGTTGCCGATGATTGACGATGTTGATCTACTCACGGGTCTTGGAAGCGGGAGGGCGGCATGATGTCCAGTTGGATCTGATTCCGCATTGCTTTCGGACTATTGAGGAAGATTTGATCTAGTCTTGGGAGGTGCATGAACCATTTCTGGAAAGCACATATGGCATTGGGCATTCAATTCACAAGAACTAGAAAGAAGTATTAAAATAACATAAATAAAGTATCATGTGTTCAATTCACAAGGATCGGAAACTATTTTCGATCATAGGCTATTTTGTACGGAATTTGAAATAAAGTCTACAACATTTTCCCTTGTAGTTTAACTAATGTGTGAAGAGAGATAATCTCACCACAAGGGGGCAACAACATTATTGTCCATTTCTTTAAACCGGTGTCCATAAATAAATGTTTGAAAAACATTTCTAATGATAACCAAACTATGGTGGCCGTAGTTCATGAAAACTACAAGGTTTCTTGAGTCCTGAATCTTCCAAAGTATAGAAAGGAGTAGATCATGCCAAATGGAGTCGCCGATTTTTGATGATGTTGATCTGCTCACGGGTCTTGGAAGTGGGAGGGCGGCGTGATGTCTAAGTAGAGCCGAATCCACATTGCTTTCGGACTATTGATGAAGTGTCTTGAGAGGTGCATGAACCATTTTTGGACCACATATGACATTGGGCGTTCAATTTTCAAGAACTAGAAAGAAATATTAAAATAACCAAAATAAGGCATTAGGGGCTCAATTCACAAGGATTGGAAACCATTTTCCCCTACATCATTTTCTTTTTACTGTAGTTTAACTTATGTATGAAGGGATATAGTCTCACCATGAGGGGGCGGCATCATTATTATTCGTTTCAATAAACCGATGCATCCTTTAATCAAAGGTTGAAAAACATTTCTAATGGTGACCAAACAAGGGTGGTCGGAGAACTGCAACGTTTCTCGGGTCATAAGTCTTCCAAAGAGTAGAAAGGAGTACCTCATGCCAAATGTAGTCGCCAATGTTTCACAGTATTGATCTGCTCACGGGTCTTGGAAGAGGGAGGCCACCGTGATGTCCAGCTTGAGCTAAATCCGCATTGTTTTGAGACTATTGAGGAAGAGTTGATCAATGTCTTTGGAGGTGCATGCATGATTTATGGAAACCATATATGTCACTGGGCGTTCAATTCACAAAAACTGGAAAACTGTAGTGATAGAACATAAATAAGGCATCATGGGTTCAGTTCACAAGGATCGAAAACCGTTTTCCTAAATAGGCAATTTTGTACGCAATTTGAAATAAACTCTAAATCATTTCCTTTTTTAGGAACGGACGGAGTATCATACAATCACCAGAACTTGCTGGAACCAAGCCTGGCTTCAGACTGTATTTTTGATTCTTCTGTCCATTTTTTTTGGCATTCTCAATTGAGTTCACAAAGAAGATCGACGGTCATGGGTTAACACCGACGAGACATGACATATTTCGTACTCTCTCTGACCTGAATTATTTGTCTTAGATTTGTCTAGATACCGATGTAGCTAGACACATTTTAGTGTTAGATACATTCATAGCAGACAAATCTAAGACAAGTAATTTGAGACGGATGTAGTTGCAATCAAAGCTGGCTTCACACAATTGGTTCAGAGCTACAGAACCTGTGAATCGAAAGGCTTAACGCCTTGAGTCGGACAACAATCGGGACAGAGAACTGAATCAGTACACACTCGACCAAGAGAAGGGACCGAAATTTGAGTCAGTACACACAAAATCAATTCTGGTTGCGATCCTCAAACCGGTGATATCATATCACAGCTAGGAATCGCGTCAACGGATGTTCAGCAACACACTATTAATTCAGATATAACAAAGTAGTTCTACGTATGTTGCAGAGACGACAAAGTCTACTCGTTCATTCCACGGGCTAGAGCAAGAAAGCCACCCATTCCCTGACAGACACAAGCCCGGCAGTGGTCGCAGTTGGCTGTTGATTTCCGCTGCTCAAGTCATTTGATCATCCATTCGAGGAGGACAGCTTATACAGGGTGAGGAAGCGTTGCCTTGGCTGAAGGAATTTAAAATTCTGCTAGTTGGATATGCTTGTGGGTTGCAGAAAGGTGCAAGTCTGAGGCGATTCAGGATTCAATGAGAGGCTTTTTTTGGTGGATCTGTTCTTCTGTAGTATCTTCGCTATTTCTGGAGTCTGGTTGGGGCGGGTAAGGAGATTAGAGCTCAGTTCTTTGTTCTGGTCAGGTGTTTTCGTGTTGGCAATGGCATTAGGGGTTGTACCTAGGTGTTTTAGATGTGTAAGGCTTGTGCAACCAACGATTATGATTGTGGTGCATCTTTTATATTGCAAGTGAATGCTAGCAGTTTTTCAGTAGTACGTATTGTTTTTGCCACGCCAATCTGCTTTTCAGTAGATTATTTGCCTGAGTTGAAATTCTCTTGTTGGGGTGACACCAAGGTACCAGGGGTTGGAATTCTCTGCCAGCAAGCAGTGACTCACAGACTACAAGTACGAAAAGAATAATGAACACTTGCACACAGAGAACGAACTAGTGTATGAAATAGGGGTTTTACCTGTGAATTGTTTTAACGTTGTTTGCTTGTAGAGTACTCCGAATCATACAATCACCAAAACTTGCTGGGGCCTTTTTTTGGCATTTTCAATTAAGTTCACAAAGAAGATCGACGGTCTCGGGTTAACACTGACGAGACATGACATATTTCGTACTCTCTCTGCCCCGAATTATTTGTCTAGATACCGATGTATTTAGACACGTTTTAGTGTTAGATACATTAATATCAGACAAATCTACCGATCAAAAAAAAATCTGACAAATCTAAGACAAGTAATTTGAGACGGATGTAGTTGCAATCAAAGCTGGCTTCACACAATTGGTTCAGAGCTACATAACCTGTGAATCGAAAGGCTTAACGCCTTAATCGGACAACAATCGGGACAGAGAACTGAACCAGTACACACTCGACCAAGAGAAGGGACCGAAATTTGAGTCAGTACACACAAAATCAATTCTGGTTGCGGTCCTTAAACCGGTGATATCATATCACAACTAGGAATCGCGTCAACGGATGTTCAGCAACACACTATTAATTCAGATATAAAAAGTAGTACTACGTATGTTGCAGAGACGACAAAGTCTACTCATTCATTCCACGTGCTAGAGCAAGAAAGCCATCCAAGTCCACCACATCCATCCGTTGGGTGGGTGGGTGAGCGAGCGGGGTACGCGTAACAAATGAGCCGGGGATGGAGGCGTGGTCTCGAGCATCCGATCGGGGATGGACAGCCCAGATCCGGCGCAGGGGGGTCGATCCGCGGGACGGAGAAACGAGCGATGTGATTGGCGAGATAGCTGGCGCTGGCGTGGCGGAAGCTTCGCCGTCCGTTCGCTCCTCCTCGGCTGGGCCTCGTGCCGCCGCGCGGGCCGTGCGGGCCGGTCCGGCCTGATCCGCGTGCGCGAGGTTCATGTGACAGGTAGCCGTGTGCGCCGCGCGCCGCTCCGACGCGAAACCCTAGCCACCGTCCGTCCTGGCGCCGTATGTATATACATACGGCGTATTCCAGGCCATTTCCATCCCCAAAAAATTCTCCCCCGTGCCGCAGCGCTCACCACCTCGCTTCCACCGCGAGTAGTAACGGCCGGCGCTAGGGCAGTTCCCTGTCGTCGATCGAGGAGGAAGCATGGCCGAGGGACGTCGTGGATCCGCGGGGACGGCGGCCGAGGCGCTCGACCTCGAGCTGCACCTCCGCCTGCCGTCCGCGCGGATCGCGTTGGACCTCGACCTTAACGACGATCTCTCCCGCTTCGCCGGCCCGATCCCCGTGGAGAACCTCGCGCTCGCCCTCGTCGTCTACGAGGGCCCGGTGGCGGCGGGTGGCGACGACGTGCCGGCTCAGGCGCCGGTGCCGGCCGCGGTGACCGGGGGCTCTGCGGTAGCGGACGTCGAGACGAGGGCCGTCGTCGTCTACGAGGGCCCCGCGGCCGGGGACGGCGTGCCGATGCCGCCTGCGGTGACCGAGGGCGCTGCGGTCGCGGGCGTGGAGACGGGGACGGCGCGATGACCCAGCTTGGGGTTTTGGCCACGCAGGGCGAGGCCGGGCAGATCGTCCCGGCCGGCAGCGCCGACTCCACCGCGCTGACGGTGGCGCTGTGCCATGACCTCCCCCTGCAGCAGGTGGCGCCCGGCGACGGGATCCCGTCGCTCCCTCGGGCAGGCAGGGGCGCACGCCAGTCGAGGCGGAGGGTCGACATGGTGCGGGCGTGGGTGCGCGACCAGCTCCAGCACAAGCATCGCCTGCCCAGGAACCTGCCGCTGTGCTACATCGGGGAGAAGGTCCTCTGCGAGTCCGACATGAACCCGCGGCAGGCCCGCCTTCTCCTCCCGGCCTGCGCACGCGCCCGCCTCTGCAGAGCCTTCCTCTACGCCTTCGAGGTCGCTGCGTGCGGCTTCAACACCAACGACCCCAAGCCGATTAGTAACTCCGGGGTGAGGGCCACGCCGACGACATTCCCGGGCGTGGACTTGTCCGTCTACATCAGCAGCGAGCGCCAGGCTCGTGGCCAGTGCAAGTCCGACCGACTGAAGCTCAACAAATTCCATCGCAACGACGCCACCGTCATCAACGGTAAGGGGTACAGGAGCTTCATGGTGGACTGCGGCCTGGAGGCCGGCGACACCATCGAGGTTTGGGCGTTCCGGTGGCCGCCTGGGATCCGTCCGTGCGTTCTGATGGCCAAGAAGGACGGCGTCCGCCCCGCCCGAAACCCGTAGTTCGAGTTCGGTCCTCTTGCTGGGATCTCAACATATCTCATACCGCATGTCAACTGTGTCTTGTTGTTGTTGTTGTTTTTTCTTTTGCGTGGAATTGTTGTTTTGTTATTATTGTTGTTCTTGTATCGTAGTGAGCTAGCCTAGCGGTCGCTTGATCTTAGGTTAAGTTGTTGTATCTTAGTGATCAGCTAGCTCTCCTTAATTATGTTCTAAAGTACAATTCCGATTATGAATGCAATCTTTTGTATCACTTCTAATTTGTTCTTATGGTACGAGTTATGGGGCAGTTGCAAGGTACAAATTTTGTGTGTGGAATTTCGAGAGCTTTTATGGTACATGCACTGTAAAAATTACTTGGTGCGCACGCATATTTAAAGGTTGCCATGCACGCGCGCCTTAGCTAGAAATCGGTTGGTGCGTGATTATCCTAGGAATAACTTGGCACACACATATATAGATCATGAAATTTGTCATATGCGAAACTATCTATACGGCGTATGTATTATGTTGGTAACTGCTTACCGAATATATATATGTTAGTTGAAAAATTATATTTGTAACCAGTATTTCCCATGACAAACTTGCACAATTTTACTCCCTCAGAAAGTCAGAACAGAAGTAATTTTTGTTAACTAGATTTCCAAAGATAAATATGTTTGATTACGGTTCCTAAGAAGTTTAGATACATTGGTCAATTCTGAAAATCAGATCTAAATAGATGTTGCTCAGATCAGCAGAATATATAATCCATAACTTCTAATTATGACCTTGTGATAACTTTCACTTTATTTGGAAATCTTGCCTCATTTATTTCTTAGGCATGCCCTCCTTGAAATCATTACCATATTCTCAAGCAGGCAACATGCCCCAATCCTTAGATTGACTGGCAGCCTAGCTGGCGGGCAACTCAAATGCATGTTCATTTGGTTTTTATATCAAAGTTAATGAAATTTCACCAAATCCTCTCAAATTCTAAGAGATTGTGTAAAAATATGTAGAACAAATCTGTAAAAAAAAGTCGCAAGGACAACAAACTTGTAAAAAAGTGTCATAGTGAAAAGAAAAAACTAGGTAAAAAAGTGTCACGGGAATTATTATTTTTGCCAAAATAAATAAATTTTGGTATTGAAATAACATAAATAAGGCATCGGGTGTTCAATTCACAAGGACTGGAAACCATTTTCCGCAATAGGCAGTTCTGTACACAATTTGAAATAAAGTCTACATCTTTTTCTTTTTCCTGTAGTTTAACTAATGTGTGAAGGGAGATAGTCTCACCATGAGGGGGCAGCAACATCGTTGTTCATTTCTTTACCGATTCATTCATTAATCAAAGTTGGAGCAAACGCTTCTAATTGTGACCGAACTAGGGTGGTCGAAGTTTCGGAAAACTTCAACGTTTCTCGAGTCCTAAATCTTTCGATGTATAGAAAGGAGTACCTCATGCCAAATGGAGTCGCTGATGTTTGACGGTGTTGAACTGCTCATGGTTCATGGAAGCGGGAGGGTGGCGTGATGTCCAACTGGAGCCGAATCCGCATTGCTTTCGGACTGTTGAGGAAGAGTTGATTGGTGTCTCGGGAGGTGCATGAACAATTTCTGGAAACCACATAATTGGGCGTTCAATTCAAAAGAATTGGAAAGCAGTATCAAAATAAGTTAAGTAAGGCATCATGTGTTCAATTCACAAGGATCAAAAACTATTTTCGCTCATAGGCTATTTTGTAAGCAATTTGAAATAAAGTCTACATCCTTTTTCCTTGTAGTTTAACTAATGTGTGAAGATTGATAGTCTCACCATGTGGGGGCAACAACATTATTGAAAACGATTTCTAATGGTGACCGAACTAGGGTGGTCGAAGTGCATGAAAACTACAACATTTCTTGAGTCCTAAGTCTTCCAAAGTATAGAAAGGAGTACATCATGCCAAATGGAGTAGCTGATGACTGACGGTGTTGATCTGCTCACGGGTCTTGGAAGCAGGAGGGCCGCATGATGTCCAGCTGGAACTATATCCACATTGCTTTCGGACTGTTGAGGAAGAGTTGATCGCTGTCTTGGGAGGTGCATGAAACATTTCTTGAAACCACATATGGCATTGGTCGTTCAATTCACAAGAACTAGAAAGCAGTATTAAAATAACACAAATAAGGTATCATGTGTTCAATTCACAAGGATCGGAAACTATTTTTGCTCATAGGCTACATCATTTTCCTTGTAGTTTAACTAATGTGTGAAGAGATATCGTCTCACCATGAGGGCGCAACATCATTATTGTTCATTTCTTTAAGCTGGCGTCCATAAATAAATGTTTGAAACATATTTCTAATGATAACTGAACTAGGGTGGTCGTAGTTCATGAAAATTGCAAGGTTTCTTGAGTTCTAAATCTTCCAAAGTATAGAAAGGAGTACATCATGCCAAATGGAGTCATCGATGTTGATCTTCTCATGAGTTTTGGAAGCGGGAGCGCGGCGTGATGTCCGACTGCGGCCGATTCCACATTGCTTTCGGACTGTCGAGGAAGAGTTGATCGGTGTCTTGAGAGGTGTATGAACAATTTCTGGACCACATATGCCATTGGGTACTCAATTTACAAGAACTAGAAAGCAATATTAAAATAAATTAACTAAAGCATTAGGGGTTCAATTCACAAAGATTGGAAACCATTTTCCTTTATAGGCAATTTTGTATGAAATTTGAAATAAAGTCTACGTCATTTTTTTACTATAGTTTTACTATTGTGTGAAGAGAGATAGTCTCACCATGAGGGGGCGGCATCATTATTATTCATTTCAATAAATCGATGCATCCTTTAATCAAATCTCGGAAAACATTTCTACTGGTGACCAAACTAGGGTGGTCGGAGTTCTGGAAACTGCAACGTTTCTCGGGGCCTAAGTCTTCCAAAGAATAGAAAGGAGTACCTCATGCCAAATGTAGTTGCCAATGTTTCACGGTGTTGATCTGGTCACGGGTCTTCGAAGCGGGAGTCCACCATGATGTCCAGCTGGAGCAAAATTCACATTGCTTTGAGACTGTTGGAGAAGAGTTGATGAGTGTCTTGGGAGATGCATGCACAATTTCTGGAAACTACATATGTCATTGGGCGTTCAATTCACAAAAACTGGAAAACTGTAGTGATAGAACGTAAATAAGGCATCATAGGTTCAATTCACATGTATCAAAAACCGTTTTCCTAAATACGCAAATTTGTACTCAATATATATATATTCGCACATTAGCTAAACTACAGAAAAAAAGGAAAGGATGAATATTTCATTTCAAATTGCGTACAATGCGGATCCTAGGGGGCAGCAACATCATTTTTTGTTCCTTTAAAAACATGCATCCACTAATCAAAGGTGAAAAATATTTCCAATGGTGACTAAATTAGGGTGGTCGAAGTTCTGGAAAACATCAACGTTTTTCGTGTCCTAGGTCTTCCAAAGTTAAGGAGTACCTCATGCCAAATGTAGTTGCCGATATTTCATGGTGTTGATGTGCTCATGGGTCTTGGAAGTGGGAGGCGGCCGTGATGTCCAGCTGGAGCCGAATCCGCATTGCCTTCGGACTATTGAGGAAGAGTTTATCAGTGTTCTCATGTGCATGAACCATTTCCGGAAACCTCATATGGCATTTGGCGTTCAATTCACAAGAACTGGAAATCAATAGTGATATAACATAAATAAGGCATCGGGTGTTGAATTCAGAAGAATCGGAAACCATTCCCCCCACACGGTACTTGTACGCGATTTTAAATGAAGTCTAGATCTTTTCCTTTTCCCTGTAGTTTAACTAAAGTGTGAAGAGAGATAGTCTCACCTTGATGGGGCGCCAACATTATATTTCATTTTTTTTAAACCGATGCATCCATAAATCAAAGTTTGAATTAACTTTTTGAATGGTGAACAAATTAGTGTGGTCGGAATTCTAGAAAACTGCAATATTTCTCGAGTGCTAAATATTCCAAAGCATAGAAAGGAGTACCTCATGCTAAATGGAGTTGCCGATGTTTGACGGTGTTGATCTGCTCATGGGTCTTGGAAGTGAGAGGGTAACGTGATCTCCATCTGGAACCGAATCCGCATTGCTTTCAGACAATTGAGAAAGAGTTGATCGGTGTCTTGAGGTGCATGAGCCATTTTGTAAATAACATATGGCATTGGGCGTTCAATTCACAAGAACTGAAAAGCAGTATTAAAATAACATAAATAATTCACAAGGATCGCAAACCATTCCCCCCATAGGCTATTTTGTACTTAGTTTGAAATAAAGTCTACAACTTTTTCTTTTTCCTGTAGTTTAAATAACGTGTGAGGAGAGATAGTCTCTCCATGAGGGGGCGGTGTTGGGGATATAACCCCGTGGTGTGACTCGCCCAGGAGGGGCCGGGTTATCGTTGGCGACACATAAGCAAAGGCCTAAGCAAGGCAAGGCGACTTAGAACCAGAGTCAGTTACGTTATATGACCCGACCTGGACTCTAGTAAGCCGCCGGGCCTCGACCTGTGTATATAAAGGCGAGACCCTGCGACGGGTTAAAGAGAGAAAAAATAATTGATCGAGAGCTAGGTTAAGCGATTCCGCTCCTTTGTAATCGATATTCAAGCAATACAACTCAAAGCAGGACGTATGCTTTTACCTCGTTGGTCAGGGGCCAAACCTGGGTAAACTCGTGTCTCTCGTCCCGCTCATCCCCTTTAAGCTAATCACCACAGTCATGGCCTCGCACCTAAGTCCTTTCACATGGGCATCTGCCGTGACAAAGCCACAACAAGTAGCAAAATTTGAACGAACATTCAATTCACAAGAACTAGAAGGCAGTATTAAAATAACATAAATAAGGCATCATGTGCTATATTCACAAGAAACGAAAACCATTTCCCCCATAGGCTATTTTGTATGCAATTTGAAGTAGAGTCTACATCTTTTCCCTTTTCGTGTTGTTTAACTAATGTGTGAAGAGAGATAGTCTCACCATGAGGGGGCGGCAACACTATTGTTCATTTCTTTAAACCGATTCATCCATAAATGAAAGTTTGAAAGAACATTTATAACTGAACTAGGATGGTCGGAGTTCTGGAAAACTTCAACGTTTCTCGAGTCCTAAATATTTCAATGTATAGAAATGAGTACCTCATCCAAATAGAGTGGCTGATGTTTGACGGTGTTGATCTGCTCATGGTTCTTGGAAGCGGGAGGGTGGCGCTATGTCCAATTGGAGTTGAATCCGCATTGCTTTCGGACTGTTGAGGAAGAGTTGATCGGTGTCCCGGGAGGTGCATGAAACATTTATGGAAACCACATAATTGGGCGTTCAATTCACAAGAACTGGAAAGCAGTATTAAAATAAGTTAAATAAGGCATCATGTGTTCAATTCACAAGGATCAGAAACTATTTTTGCTCATAGGCTATTTTGTAACTAATTAGAAATAAAGTCTACATCATTTTTCCTTGTAATTTAACTAATGTATGAAGAGAGATAGTGTCACCATGAGGGGAAATGACATTATTGCTCATTTCTTTAAATCGATGCATCCATAAAAAAAGATGGAAACACTTTTCTAATGGTGATCGAACTAGGGTGGTCGAAATGCATGAAAACAACAACCTTTCTTGAGTCCTAGGTCTTCCAAAGTATAGAAAGGAGTACAACATGCCAAATGGAGTCGCCAATGATTGACGGTGTTGATCTACTCACGGTCTTGGAAGCGGGAGGGCGGCATGATGTCCAGATGGAGCTGAATCCGCATTGCTTTCGGACTGTTGAGGAAGAGTTGATCGGGTCTTGGGAGGTGCATGAACCATTTCTGGAAACCACATATGGCATTGGGACTTCAACTGACAAGAACTAGAAAGAAGTATTAAAATAACATAAATAAGGTATCATGTGTTGAATTCACAAGGATCAGAAAGTGTTTTCGCTCAAAGGTTATTTTGTACGGAATTCGAAATAAAGCCGACATCATTTTCCCCTGTTGTTTTACTAATGTGTGAAGAGAAATAGTCTCACCACGAGGGGGAAACAACATTATCGTTCATTTCTTTAAACCAACGTGTATATATAAATGTTTGAAAAACATTTCTAATGTTAACTGAACTAGGGTGGTCGCAGTTCATGAAAACTACAAGGTTTCTGTAGTCCTAAATCTTCCAAAGTATAGAAAAGAGTACATCATTCCAAATGGAGTCGACGATGTTTGACGATGTTGATCTGCTCACGGGTCTTGGTGGCGGGAGGGTGGCGTAATGTCTAACTAGAGCCGAATCCACATTGCTTTCGGATTGCTGAGGAAGTGTCTTGAGAGGTGCATGAACCATCTCTGGACCACATATGACATTGGGCGTTCAATTTACAAGAACTAGAAAGCAATATTAAAATAACAAAAATAAGGCATTAGGGGTTCAATTGACAAGGATTGGAAACCATTTTCCTCTATAGGTAATTTTGTATGAAATTTGAAATAAAGTCTACATCATTTTCTTTTTATTGTACTTTAACTAATGTGTGAAGGGAGATAGTCTCACCATGAGGGGGCGGCATCATTATTGTTCATTTCAATAAACCGATGCATCCTTTAATCAAAGATAGGAAAACATTTCTAATGGTTACCAAAAAAGGGTGTTCGGAGTTCTGGAAAACTGTAATGTTTCTCAGCTCCTAAGTCTTCCAAAGAATAGAAAGAAGTACCTCATGCCAAATGTAGTTGCCAATGTTTCACAGTGTTGATCTTCTCACGAGTCTTGGAAGAGGGAAATAGTCTCACCATGAGGGGGTGGCATCATTTTTGTTCATTTCAATAAACCGACACATTCTTTAATCAAAGCTTGGAAAACACTTCTAATGGTGACCAAACAAGGCTGGTCGGAGTTCTGGAAAACTGCAACCTTTCTCGGGTCGTAAGGCTTCCAAAGAATAGAAAGGAGTACCTCATGCCAAATGTAGTTGCCAATGTTTCGCGGTGTTGATCTGCTCATGGGTCTTGGAAGAGGGAGGTCACCATGATGTCCAGCTGGAGCTAAATCCGCATTGCTCTGAGACTATTGAAGAAGAGTTTATGAGTGTCTTCGGGGGTGCATGCATGATTTGTGGAAACCACATATGGCACTGGGCGTTCAATTCACAAAAAATGGAAAACTGTAGTGATAGAACATAAATAAGGCATCATGGGTTCAGTTCACAAGGATCGAAAACTGTTTTCCCAAATAGGCAATTTTGTACGCAATTTGAAATAAAATCTACACCATTTCCTTTTTCCTGTAGTTTAACTAATGTGTGAAGGGATACATATAGTCTGACCATGAGGTGGCGGCAACATCATTGTCCATTTCTTTAAACCGATGCATCCATAAACCAAAGGTGAAAAACATTTCCAATGGTGAGAAAACTAGGGTGGTCGGAGTTCTAGAAAAAATCAATATTTTTTGGGTCCTAAGTCTTCCAAAGTTAAGGAGTACCTCATGCAAAATGTAGTTGCCGATGTTTCTTGGTGTTGATCTTCTCACGGGTCTTGGAAGCGGGAGGCCGCCTAGATGTCCAGCTGGAGCCGAATCCGCATTGCTTTCAGGCCGTTGAGGAAGAGTTGATCAGTTTTCTGAGGTGCATGAACCATTTCTGGAAACCACATATGTCATTGGGCGTTGAATTCACTAGAACTGGAAAGCAGTATTAAAATAACATAAATAAGGCATCATGTGCTAAATTCACAAGGATCGGAAACCATTCCCCCCGTAGGCTATTTTGTACGCAATTTGAAGTAGAGTATAAATCTTTTCCCTTTTCGTGTTGTTTAACTATTGAGTGAAGAGAGATAATCTCACCATGATGGGGCGGCAACATTATTCATCATTTCTTTAAACCGATGCATCCATAAATCAAAGTTTGAAAGAACATTTCTAATGGTGACCGAACTAGGGTGATCGGAGTTCTGGAAACTTCAACATTTCTCGAGTCCTAAATCTTTCGATGTATAGAATGGAGGGTTGGAAATATGCCCTAGAGGCAATAATAAAATGGTTATTATTATATTTCCTTGTTCATGATAATTGTCTGTTGTTCATGCTTTAATTGTATTATCCGAAAACAGTGATACATGTGTGAATACATAGACCACAACGTGTCCCTAGTAAGCCTCTAGTTGACTAGCTCGTTGATCAACAGATGGTTACGGTTTCCTGACCATGGACATTGGATGTCATTGATAACGGGATCACATCATTAGGAGAATGATGTGATGGACAAGACCCAATCCTAAGCCTAGCACAAGATCGCGTAGTTCGTATGCTAAAGCTTTTCCAATGTCAAGTATCCTTTCCTTAGACCATGTGGTTGTGTAACTCCCGGATACCGTAGGAATACTTTGGGTGTGCCAAACGTCACAACGTAACTGGGTGTCTATAAAGGTACACTACGGGTATTTCCAAAAGCATCTGTTGGGTTGGCACGAACCGAGACTGGGATTTGTCACTCCGTATGACAGAGAGGTATCTCTGGGCCCACTCGGTAATACATCATCGTAATGAGCTCAGTGTGACTAAGGGGCTAGTCACGGGATGATGTGTTACGGAACGAGTAAAGAGACTTGCCGTAACGAGATTGAACAAGGTATCGGTATACCGACGATCGAATCTCGGGCAAGTACTATACCGATAGACAAAGGGAATTGCGTACGGGATTGATTGAAGCCTCGACATCGTGGTTCATCCGATGAGATCATCGAGGAGCATGTGGGAGCCAACATGGGTATCCAGATCCCGCTGTTGGTTATTGACCGGAGAGTCGTCTCGGACATGTTTGCGTGTCTCCCGAACCCGTAGGGTCTACACACTTAAGGTTCGGTGACGCTAGGGTTGTAGAGATATTAGTATGAGGTAACCCGAAAGTTGTTCAGAGTCCCGGATGAGATCCCGGACGTCACGAGAAGTTCCGAAATGGTCCGGAGGTGAAGATTTGTATATAGGAAGTCCAGTGTCGGCCACCGGGAAAGTTTCGGGGGTCACCGATATTGTACCGGGACCACCGGAAGGGTCCCGGGGATCCACCGGGTGGGGCCACCTGTCCCGGAGGGCCCCATGGGCTGAAGTGGGAAGGGAACCAGCCCCTGGTAGGCTGGTGCGCCCCCCATGGGCCCCCCCTGCGCCTAGGGTTGGAAACCCTGGGGGTGGGGGCGCCCCACCTGACTTGGGGGGCAAGTTCCCCCCTTGGCCGACGCCCCCCTTGAGATTGGATCTCTAGGGGCCGGCGCCCCCCTAGGGCCCCTATATAAAGAGGGGAGGAGGGAGGGGTGCACACCCTAGCCCCTAGCGCCTCCCTGTCCCCCCCGTGACACCTCTCCCTCTCATTGAGCTTGGCGAAGCCCTACCGAGATCCCCGCTGCTTCCACCATCACGCTGTCGTGCTGCTGGATCTCCATCAACCTCTCCTTCCCCTTGCTGGATCAAGAAGGAGGAGACGTCTCTCCCAACCGTACGTGTGTTGAACGCGGAGCTGCCGTCCGTTCGGCGCTCGGTCATCGATGATTTGGATCACGACGAGTACGACTCCATCAACCCCATTCTCTTGAACACTTCAGCTCGTGATCTACAAGGGTATGTAGATACACTCCCCTCTCCCTCGTTGTTAGATGACTCTATAGATTGATCTTGGTGATGCGTAGAAAATTTTAAAATTCTGCTACGTTCCCCAACAGTGGCATCATGAGCCAAGTCTATGCGTAGTATCTTGCACGAGTAGAACACAAAGTAGTTGTGGGCGTCGATTTGTTAATTCTCTTGGCTTTACTAGTCTTATCTTGATTCAGCGGCATCGTGGGATGAAGCGGCCCGGACCGACCTTACACGTACGCTTACGTGAGACAGGTTCCACCGACTGACATGCACTAGTTGCATAAGGTGGCTAGCGGGTGTCTGTCTCTCCCACTTTAGTCGGATCGGATTCGATGAAAAGGGTCCTTATGAAGGGTAAATAGAAATTGGCATATCACGTTGTTGTTTTGGCGTAGGTAAGAAACATTCTTGCTAGAAACCTATAGCAGCCACGTAAAAACTTGCAACAACAATTAGAGGATGTCTAACTTGTTCTTGCAGCATGTGCCGTGTGATGTGATATGGCCAAAAGGATGTGATGAATGATATATATATGTGATGTATGAGATTGATCATGTTCTTGTAATAGGAATCACGACTTGCATGTCGATGAGTATGACAACCGGCAGGAGCCATAGGAGTTGTCTTATTTTATTGTATGACCCGCGTGTCACTGAAAACGCCATGTAATTACTTTACTTTATTGCTAACCGTTAGCCATAATAGTAGAAGTAATGTTTGACGAGACGACTTCATGAAGACACGATGATGGAGATCATGGTGTCATGCCAGTGACGATGATGATCATGGAGCCCCGAAGATGAAGATCAAAAGGAGCAAAATGATATTGGCCATATCATGTCACTATTTGATTGCATGTGATGTTTATCATGTTTTACATCTTATTTGCTTAGAACGACGGTAGTAAATAAGATGATCTCTCACTAAAATTTCAAGAATTGTGTTTCCCCTAACTATGCACCGTTGCTAAGGTTCGTTGTTGCGAAGCACCACGTGATGATCGGGTGTGATAGGCTCTAACATTCGCATACAACGGGTGTAAGCCAGATTTACACACGCAATACACTTAGGGTTCACTTGACGAGCCTAGCATGTACAGACATGGCCTCGGAACACGAAAGACCGAAAGGTCGAACATGAGTCGTATAGAAGATACGATCAACATAAAGATGTTCACCGTTGATGACTAGTCCGTCTCACGTGATGATCGGACATGGCCTAGTCGATTCGGATCATGTATCACTTAGATGACTAGAGAGATGTCTATCTGAGTGGGAGTCCATTAAATTTGTTTAGATGAACTTAATTGTCATGAACATAGTCTAAAATCTTTACAATATGTCTTGTAGATCCAATGGCCCACGCTAATGTTGCCCTCAACTTCAACGCGTTCCTAGAGAAAACCAAGCTGAAAGACGATCGTAGCAACTATACAGATTGGGTCCGTAACTTGAGGATCATCCTCATAGCTGCCAAGAAAGCATATGTCCTTGAAGCACCGCTAGGTGATGCACCCGTTTTCCCAGCAACTCAAGACGTTATGAACGCCTGGCAATCGCGTAGTGATGATTACTCCCTGGTTCAGTGCGGCATGCTTTACATGTTAGAATCGGGGCTCCAAAAGCGTTTTGAGCAGCACGGAGCATATGAGATGTTCCAAGAGATGAAAATGATTTTCCAAGCTCATGCCCGAGTCGAGAGATATGACGTCTCCGACAGCTTCTACAGTTGTAAGATGGAGGAGAATAGTTCTGTCAGCCAGCATATACTCAAATTGTCTGGGTTGCACAATCGCTTGTCTCAGTTGGGAATTAATCTCCCGGATGAAGCGGTCGTTGACAGAATCCTTCAGTCGCTCCCACCTAGCTACAAGAGCTTCGTGATGAACTTCAATATGCAAGGGATGGAGAAGTCCATTCCCGAGGTGTATTCAATGCTGAAATCAGCGGAGGTGGAGATCAAGAAAGAACATCAAGTGTTGATGGTGCAAAAAACTACTAAGTTCAAGAAAGACAAGGGTAAGAAGAACTTCAAGAAGGACGACAAAGGAGTTGCCGCGCCCGGTAAGCCAGTTGTCGGGAAGAAGCCAAAGAATGGACCCAAGCCTGAGACTGAGTGCTTTTATTGCAAGGGAACGGGTCACTGGAAGCGGAACTGCCCCAAATACTTAGCAGATAAGAAGGCCGGCAACGTCAAAGGTATATGTGATATACATGTTATTGATGTGTACCTTACCAGCGCTCGTAGTAGCTCCTGGGTATTTGATACCGGTGCAGTTGCTCACATTTGTAACTCAAAGCAGGAGCTGCGGAATAAGCGGAGACTGGCGAAGGACGAGGTGACGATGCGCATCAGGAATGGTTCCAAGGTCGATGTGATCGCCGTCGGCACGCTACATCTACATCTACCTTCAGGATTAGTTTTAAACCTCAATAATTGTTATTTAGTACCAGCTTTGAGCATGAACATTGTATCTGGATCTCGTTTAATGCGAGATGGCTACTCATTTAAATCCGAGAATAATGGTTGTTCTATTTATGTGAGAGAAATGTTTTATGGTCATGCCCCGCTGGTCAATGGTTTATTCTTAATGAATCTCGAACGTGATGTTACACATATTCATAGTGTGAATGCCAGAAGATGTAAGGTTGATAATTATAGTCCCACATACTTGTGGCACTGCCGCCTTGGTCATATTGGTGTCAAACGTATGAAGAAGCTCCATGCAGATGGACTTTTGGAGTCTCTTGATTATGAATCATTTGACACGTGTGAACCATGCCTCTTGGGCAAGATGACCAAGACTCCGTTCTCCGAAACAATGGAGCGCGCAACCAACTTATTGGAAATCATACATACCGATGTGTGCGGTCCAATGAGTGTTGAAGCTCGCGGTGGCTATCGTTATGTTCTCACCCTCACAGATGACTTAAGTAGATATGGGTATGTCTACTTGATGAAACACAAGTCTGAGACCTTTGAAAAGTTCAAGGAATTTCAGAATGAGGTTGAGAATCAACGTGACAGAAAAAATAAAGTTCTTACGATCGGATCGTGGAGGAGAATATTTAAGTCACGAATTTGGCACGCACCTAAGGAACTGTGGAATTGTTTCACAATTGACGCCGCCTGGAACACCTCAGCGTAATGGTGTGTCCAAACGTCGTAATCGTACTATGTTGGACATGGTGCGATCTATGATGTCTCTTACCGACTTACCGCTATCATTTTGGGGTTATGCTTTAGAGACTGCCACATTCACTTTAAATAGGGCACCATCTAAATCCGTTGAGACGACACCGTATGAACTTTGGTTTGGCAAGAAACTTAAGTTGTCGTTTCTAAAATTTTGGGGATGCGATGCTTATGTCAAGAAACTTCAACCTGAAAAGCTCGAACCCAAATCGGAAAAATGCGTCTTCATAGGATACCCTAAGGAAACTATTGTGTATACCTTCTACCTCAGATCCGAAGGCAAGGTCTTCGTTGCCAAGAATGGATCCTTTCTGGAGAAAGAGTTTCTCTCGAAAGAAGTGAGTGGGAGGAAAGTGGAACTTGATGAGGTGATAGTCACCCCTTCTGAACCGGAAAGTAGCGCAGCGCAGGAAGATGTTTCTGTGGTGCCTACACCGACTAGGGAGGAAGTTAATGATAATGATCATGAAGCTTCACATCAAGTTACTGCTGAACTTCGTAGGTCCACAAGGACACGTTCCGCACCAGAGTGGTACGGCAACCCTGTCCTGGAAATCATGTTGTTAGACAACGGTGAACCTTCGAACTATGAAGAAGCGATGGCGGGCCCGGATTCCAACAAATGGCTTGAAGCCATGAAATCCGAGATAGGATCCATGTATGATAACAAAGTATGGACTTTGGGGGACTTGCCCGATGATCGGCACGCCATAGAAAATAAATGGATCTTTAAGAAGAAGACTGACGCGGATGGTAATGTGACCATCTATAAGGCTCGACTTGTCGCTAAAGGTTATCGACAAGTTCAAGGAATTGACTACGACGAGACTTTCTCTCCCGTAGCGATGTTGAAGTCCGTCTGAATCATGTTAGCAATTGCCGCATTCTATGATTATGAGATATGGCAAATGGACGTCAAAACAACATTCCTTAATGGCTTCCTCAAGGAAGAACTGTATATGATGCAGCCAGAAGGCTTTGTCGATCCTGAGAATGCTAACAAGGTATGCAAGCTCCAGCGCTCAATCTATGGGCTGGTGCAAGCATCTCGGAGTTGGGACATTCGCTTTGATGAGGTGATCAAAGCGTTTGGGTTTATACAGACTTGGCGAGAAGCCTGTATTTACAAGAAAGTGAGTGGGAGCTCTGTAGCATTTCTCATATTATATGTGGATGATATATTGCTGATGGGAAATGATGTAGAACTCTTGGAAAGCATAAAGGCCTACTTGAATAAGTGTTTTTCAATGAAGGACCTTGGAGAAGCTGCTTACATATTAGGCATCAAGATCTATAGAGATAGATCGAGACGCCTCATTGGTCTTTCACAAAGCACATACCTTGACAAGATATTGAAGAAGTTCAATATGGATCAGTCCAAGAAAGGGTTCTTGCCAGTATTGCAAGGTATGAGATTGAGCATAGCTCAATGCCCGACCTCGACAGAAGATAGAGAAAAGATGAGTGTCATCCCCTATGCTTCGGCCATAGGTTCTATTATGTATGCCATGCTGTGTACCAGACCTGATGTGAACTTTGCCATAAGTTTGGTGGGGAGGTACCAAAGTGATCCCGGTATGGAACACTGGACAGCGGTCAAGAACATCCTGAAGTACCTGAAAAGGACTAAGGATATGTTTCTCGTTTATGGAGGTGACGAAGAGCTCATCGTAAAGGGTTACGTCGATGCTAGCTTCGACACAGATCTGGATGACTCCAAGTCACAAATCGAATACGTGTATATTTTGAATGGAGGGGCAGTCAGCTGGTGCAGTTGCAAGCAAAGCGTCGTGGCGGCATCTACATGTGAAGCGGAGTACATAGCTGCTTCCGAAGCAGCGCAGGAAGGAGTCTGGATGAAGGAGTTCATCACCGACCTAGGAGTTATTCCAAGCGCGTCAGGCCCGATGACTCGCTTCTGTGACAACACTAGAGCTATTGCCATTGCCAAGGAGCCCAGGTTTCACAAGAAGACCAAGCACATCAAGCGCCGTTTCAACTCCATCCGGAATTATATTCAAGATGGAGACATAGATATTTGTAAAGTGCATACGGATCTGAATGTCGCAGATCCGTTGACTAAACCTCTTCCACGAGCAAAACATGATCAACACCAGAACTCTATGGGTGTTCGATTCATCACAATGTAACTAGATTATTGACTCTAGTGCAAGTGGGAGACTGTTGGAAATATGCCCTAGAAGCAACAATAAAATGGTTATTATTATATTTCCTTATTCATGATAATTGTCAGTTGTTCATGCTTTAATTGTATTATCCGGAAACAGTGATACATGTGTGAATACATAGACCACAACGTGTCCCTAGTAAGCCTCTAGTTGACTAGCTCGTTGATCAACAAATGGTTACGGTTTCCTGACCATGGACATTGGATGTCATTGATAACGGGCTCACATCATTAGGAGAATGATGTGATCGACAAGACCCGATCCTAAGCCTAGCACAAGATCGTGTAGTTCGTATGCTAAAGCTTTTCCGATGTCAAGTATCCTTTCCTTAGACCATGACGTTGTGCAACTCCCAGATACCGTAGGAATACTTTGGGTGTGCTAAACGTCACAACGTAATTGGGTGGCTATAAAGGTACACTACGGGTATCTCCGAAAGCATCTGTTGGGTTGGCACGTACCAAGACTGGGATTTGTCACTTCGTATGACGGAGAGGTATCTCTGGGCCCACTCGGTAATACATCATCATAATGAGCTCAATGTGACTAAATGGTTAGTCACGGGATGATGTGTTACGGAACGAGTAAAGAGACTTGCCATAACGAGATTGAACAAGGTATCGGTATACCGACGATCGAATCTCGGGCAAGTACTATACCGATAGACAAAGGGAATTGCGTACGGGATTGATTGAATCCTCGACATCGTGTTTCATCCGATGAGATCATCGAGGAGCAAGTGGGAGCCAACATGGGTATCCAGATCCCGCTGTTGGTTATTGACCGGAGAGTCGTCTCGGTCATGTCTGCGTGTCTCCCGAACCCGTAGGGTCTACACACTTAAGGTTCAGTGATGCTAGGGTTGTAGAGATATTAGTATGAGGTAACCTGAAAGTTGTTCGGAGTCCCGGATGAGATCCCGGACGTCACGAGGAGTTCCGGAATGGTCCGGAGGTGAAGATTTGTATATAGGAAGTCCAGTTTCGGTCACCGGGAAAGTTTCGGGGGTCACCAGTATTGTACCGGGACCACCGGAAGGGTCCCGGGGGTCCACCGGGTGGGGCCACCTATCCTGGAGGGCCCCATGGGCTGAAGTGGGAAGGGAACCAGCCCCTGGTGGGCTGGTGCGCCCCCCATGGGCCTCCCCCTGCGCCTAGGGTTGGAAACCGTGGGGGTGGGGGGCGCCCCACCTGACTTGGGGGGCAAGTTCCCCCCTTGGCCGCCCCCCCTTGAGATTGGATCTCTAGGGGCCGGCGCCCCCCTAGGGCCCCTATATAAAGAGGGGGGGAGGGAGGGCTGCACACCCTAGCCCCTGGCGCCTCCCTCTCCCCCCTTGACACCTCTCCCTCTCGCTGAGCTTGGCGAAGCCATGCCGAGATCCCCGCTGCTTCCACCGTCACGCCGTTGTGCTGCTAGATCTCCATCAACCTCTCCTTCCCCTTGTTGGATCAAGAAGGAGAATACGTCTCTCCCAACCGTACGTGTGTTGAACACGGAGGTGCCGTCCGTTCGGCGCTCGGTCATCGGTGATTTGGATCACGACGAGTACGACTCCATCAACCCCGTTCTCTTGAACGCTTCCGCTCGCGATCTACAAGGGTATGTAGATACACTCCCCTCTCCCTCGTTGCTAGATGGCTCCATAGATTGATCTTGGTGATGCGTAGAAAATTTTAAAATTCTGCTACGTTCCCCTACAAGGAGTACCTCATGCAAATGGAGTGGCTGATGTTTGACGGTGTTGATCTGCTCACGGATCTTGGAAGCGGGAGGGCGGCTTGATGTCCAGTTTGAGTTGACTCCGCATTGCCTTCGGACTGTTGAGGAAGATTTGATCGGTGTCTCGGGAGGTGCATGAACTATTTATGGAAACCACATAATTGGGCTTTTAATTCACAAGAACCGGAAAGCAATATTAAAATAAGTTAAATAAAGCATTACGTGTTCAATTCACAAGGATCAGAAACTATTTTTGCTCATAGGCTATTTTGTAACTAATTTGAAATAAAGTCTACATATTTTTTCCTTGTAATTTAACTAATTATATGTGTGAAGAGAGATAGGCTCACCATGAGGTGGCGGCAACATCATTGTTCATTTCGTTAAACCGATGCATCCATTAATCAAAGGTGAAAACATTTCCAATGGTGACTAAGCTAGGGTGGTTGGAGTTCTAGACAAAATCAACGTTCGGGTCCTAAGACTTCTAAAGTTAAGGAGTGATAACCCTCAACCGTAAGGGATCGAGATAGTCTTCGCGGGTAAGAATAACCCAATTTATTGATTCGACACACGGGGAGCCAAAGAGTATTTAAAAGATTTAATAGTTGAGTTGTCAATTCAACCGCACCTGAAATATACTTACTTGCAACAAAAGATAAGTGGTAACAGTGATATGATAGTGATGATAGTAATGGTAAAAGTAAACAGCAAAAGTAAATAGCAGTAGTAAATGGCAAAAGTAGCAACTAGTGACAAGCAAGGTTTAAAATACTGTAGGCTAGGGAGATGGATGGTTGGGCGCTGCATGGATGAGATAGATTCTAACTTGGGGCACGGCACACGGAAAAGTAATGATCATCTAGGCAAATATCAAACATCAGGCATGTATCCCATAGGTAGTTGTACGTGCTTGCAATAAGAACTTGCACAACATCTTTTGTCCTACCATCCCGCTACGAACGGGGCCAAAAGGAACTAATGGATATTAAGGTGCTCCTGTCAAAGAGCACCGGAACAAAGCAATGAACTCAATGGATACATGTAATCCTCAAACTACGGACCATCCCCTTTGGTGTCCCAAGCTGTCACTTTTGGGATCGCCGGTTCCGGACCGTAACAGGTGCATACAACTCATAGATAGGATCAAGAACACAAATATATTCATGCAAACACATATGGTTCAGATCTGAAATCATGGCACTCGGGCCCTAGTGTCAAGCATTAAGAATAACAAGTTGTAGCAAAGATGATAAACACCATAGTAGATGATAGGCAACATGCCCCCAACAATCTGACGAACTATTACATGATCTAACTCATCCAATCCCTACCATCCCCTTCGCCTACAGCAGGGGAATTACTCACACATGAAGGGGGAAGTCATGGAGGGATGATGGAGTGGTGATGATGATGACGATGGCGACGATCTCCCCTCTCCGGAGGCCAATTCAGCCTCCAGATTAGCCCTCCCGAAGAAGAACAGAGGGTGGCGGCGGCTCCGCGACGAAAAACTGCGAAAGAACTTCCGATCTGGGGTTTCTGCGTCGGGAGGAAAAATACGGGCTAAAGTAGGGCACCAGGGGGTGTGGGCCCCACCCAGGCGCCCCCCGGCGCGGCCCAGGGGGGGCGCCCACAGGGCGCCTGGGCACCCCCTGGCCCCCCTCTGGCCCCACTTCTGGTATTTGGTTTCTTCGGGTGCGTGGATTTTCTCTGATTTTTCGTGGATTTTTCTGAGATACTTAAAAATCCGTTTTCCTGCACACAAATAAACCATACAGGCAGCTCTGCTGAAAACAGCGTCAGTCCGGGTTAGTTTAGTCCAAATCATGCAAGAATGAGGTCAAAACAATATCAAAAGTGTTTGGAAAAGTAGATACGTTTGAGACGTATCAACTCCCCCAAGCTTAGCATATTGCTTGTCCTCAAGCAATTCAGTTCAACGAACTGGACGCGACAAAGAAAACTTTGACAAACTCTTTTGCTTCATTAGATGTATATAAGCATGTACTACGAAAAGAGTTCAGCAAGTATTAAAACAGTACTTATGAGAACAATGCAAGGAGCAATCCCTCTTCCAAGTGACCAGTCACAAATACTTAAGAGTAAATAATATATTACTGAAAATCAAGACAAGATCACATTGCACATAGCTTGAGCATATTAGGGTGGTATCTCGCTAGCCTCCATGAGTGAAGCAAAACATAAATGCAGAGACTCCTCCAGAGTTTTAAAGGAGACTAGAGCTAGAAATTTCAGAATAAATCATATCACAAGTATGCAGAAGACAATGTAATACTTTGGGACAATGCACATTACACTCAGAATGACAATTATGCTCTCCCAGTCAGTGCTTTGAAGAAAGAAGGTGAGACTCTCGAACCGTGGCTTTTATTGGCAAAGTTGAAAACCCGTGATCGGAAACAAAGACTAAACATGTACCAGAGCTCTTGGTTTTAAAACAGAAGTAAATATGTTTTTGAGAGGTGCATATTTCGTCAACGAATGCTAGCAGATAACTCAATCACTTTTTAAGCTAGACAAGTCTCGAGGAACGGCTCCCGCATGAGGACGATCACATCCTCTTAATCTCCTTTGTTTATCACTGCCAAAGTTTTCTGATTTCTCATGAACAAAGCGTCAAGGAGGGTTTGTTTGTTATATTATCTTTTTGAGCCGGGCGCACTCGATGCCAGTTCCTTTTCATATTAGGGGTTCGCACATTATACATGCAATCCAGGGGTGAAACTTGTCCAACTTAAAGAGATCATGAATTAACTACTACTTCCTCATGAGCTAAAACATAGGCACAAAAAGGGAAATGCTTTTGAATAATTTCGAGATGGTACATGGAAGTCTTCGTTAGGAATGGCAGGTAAATACCATGTATAGGAAGGTATAGTGGACTCATATGGCATAACAGGTTTAAAGGTTTTGGATGCACAAGCAGTCAGTCCGCTTAGTGCAGGTGGGGGTTTAGCAAAAGACTGGGAAGCGACCAACTAGAGAGCAATAACGGTCATAATCATGCAGAGCGACAAAGCAACATTGAATCGGGCATGAGAGTGATATAACTATTCTAAAACTCAAAGATCATCAAGGCAAAGTAGACTTTTTAGTCTTAAACATGTGTAAGCATGTGCCAAGTCAATCCAAAAATTCTCTAAAGGGAAATACCACCTTAGTATACCAGACTATGAACAGTGCAATGCATGTAGATCATTTCAATAACACATTATATACTCTAGTTATTCGGGACTAGCCACAAGGAAAGCATGAACCACTGGAAGAGCATTGTAAACATAGCACTATGTCGCTACAAGCTGGTCTCTAGATCATAAGTATAGGCATATGTACAAAAGTAGAAACAATAAGAGTTCATACCGGTCTTCCTTGTTGCTTCCTTTCAGTCGATCTTCGTCATTACTACTTGTCACTTGCACGATCGAACATAGGAAATATAATCAAATGCCATCACGGACTCGAGCTGATCTCTGAAAACAAAGCAAACTAAAGAGAGAAAGGAAATATTTTTGGTTTTTTCAAAGGTTGAATAAAAGCAAAAGAAAGAGAAAATCTTTTTGTTGTTTTTGCAAAGAGAGAAGTAAAGAAGAACGGGCAAAAACGTCGAAAAGATCAAAGCGAATAAAATGGATAATACAATGGAAAAGTGAGAAGGACACGTACTCCCCCAAGCTTAGGCTTTTGGCCTAAGTTGGTTAGCAGCTACTGCCCCCAGGAACCTCCTGCTCCAGGGGTATGGTGGTGAGACCAAGGGTCGTAGAAGGATGATGGCGCGTACACCGAACTCCTCGGAGTCTCCCACGAGGAAGGTTCCGAGCGCCAAACAGAGGAAGACCCTTCACCAAACTTGGTGGCGGTCTCTTCCTGAAAATGTGGTATCTCACCGTGTCTCTCCTCGTCGGGCACAACCCCTTCCATGGGGTTATGGAACTGATGCTGGACCATGAACTCATCGAACTGGACAACATCAAAGGACCATCCGTTCCTGCGAGAGAAATCAAACAAAAGAGGTGCAGGTAGACGGATCTCGCGTTCCGCGGTTGTCAGGGATATGACTAGCTGGTATGAACTGGCTAGTGTAAACCGGCTTAGTTATATTATACTTGGTTGTAATGTTCAGTAAAGGCTACGGCCCATAAGATCTTAGAGCCCATGTATAGAATTAAGGTTTGTAAACCGCCCCGTGATGTAACTTGAGAGATAAGGAAGAAAAGACAGAGACTGAGGCGGACACAATTATGAGACGGCCTCGGGACTCTGTAAAACCGGATCAGGCGTACCCTCTATATAAAGGGGCGACCTGGCAACGGTTCGAGGACAAGCAACAATCAACCCGTCGAGACACAGGCAAGCGAATCCGCTCCCTGTAATCCGACGCCCAAGCAATACCAAACCAACTAGACGTAGGCTTTTACCTTCTTCGAAGGGGCCGAACTAGTATAAACCCTCCGTGTCCTTTGTGTGCTATGAACCCTTTCAAGCTAACCCGTGCGATGGTTCCATCATCAAGTCCGTTAAACCGGACATCTGCCGTGCTATTTCCACGACAGTTGGCGCCCACCGTGGGGCCTGCGCACGATGGTTTCGAGTTCTTGAAGGGCGGCTTCGAAGGGCTCAAGGGTTATGCGGTCGGCCGGATGACCAAGAGTCGCCGTGGCCGGATCTACATCGACGACGCAGGTTGGGGACCGGAGGCCGATTCAATCGAATACGGGTACCGGGTCCCCTTCGGCAGCATCCAAGTCTTCATCGGCAAAACCGGCGAACCGGGGCCTGAGCCGGACATCTTCCCCAACATCGTCGAGCCGGCTCAGCGTGCGAGATCGGCCCGGATTCAGCCTGCCGTGAAGCGCGTGTTCGTTGGAGCGATCCACGGAGGTCGGGCCGAGAGCGGATCGGAATCTGATGGTGCAACAATCATCTACTCAGATGACGAGTCTTCATCCGGGGAAACTGAATCTCTGTATCAGTTGCGGGACGGCCGGTCTGAGGGCGAGTCCGATGGAAACAGTATTCCGGGCCCCTTTGACCCGCCAAACCGGGTGGCGGTCTTCATGGCCGGTACACCGCCCCCGATGAACGGAACGACAGCAGAAGCTGGTGCAGGGGGAAGCGGCTCAAACCCCACACTTACTGAAGTTCTATCCACCTTGATCGAGGAGTTCACAGCTAAAGCGGTGGAAGCGGTAGCTCCAGCAGACAAGGCGCATCATGATGCAGAGCTCCTTTAGTTGAAAGGCCGGATTGATCAGCTAAAGGAGGACCTGAAGGCAGAAAGAGAGATGATAGCGGTGAGGCAAGCGGAATTGGATGATCAAGCTTTTTATTTAAGGATGGAGCAAGCCTCTATGGAAGGAGTAAGGGGACGAAAGTACCGGTCCCGTATACCGCCGGGTTATGAATCAACGAATCTGTTCAAGACACCTGGAGCTGGGGCTAGTAACCATCCGGTTTTAAACCGGAGGACACCTCCGACCAGGGAGGATCCGGTTCAGCAACCCACCGCAGAGCAGGAGCGCCGGATTACGTCGGCACCTTATGTTCCTGTCCCTCCAGGTCATTATTCGAACCCTTTGGACAACATTGCTGCAGCTGCGGCGCGTTTGGCCGCTTTACCCGCGGAAGAAACATCCCCGGTGGCGATGGAGGCGCGCAGGGTCCAGAAGCTACTTAATACGGCGCTGAGGCAGCAGCAAGCATATTCTCATAGCAGGGAAAGGTTACATTCAACACCGCGTCCCAGCCAAAGTTATTCTAGGCATTGGGAGGAGCCAGAAGTATCTAGCAGTGAGCGTAGGAGACATCAACGCAGGCAGGATAACCCGGCAGGGGCGGCGATGCCAGCTCCAGACATAAATCGGGCCAGATCAGGTGCCAGGGAGGAGATTCGTCAAACGACGCCGGTTCACACAGCCACTGCGGAAACAGGGGTTACGGCGAGTTCCTTTGGGGTGCAGTGTCCTATCCCCGCTTTACGGAGTGTCAAGCTGCCCAAAGATTTCAAAGGGCCCCGCAAGGTGCCTAATTACACGGCCGATTTACCACCAGAAGCTTGGGTCGAAAGTTATGAGATGACCATGGAGATGCTGGACATGGATGAATCAGCTTGTGCCAAATATTTTACTATGATGCTCGAGGGCACGGCCCGGACTTGGCTGAAAGCTCTACCGCCGAACTCTATTGGATCATGGGGGGAACTGCGCAGCCAGTTTATCAAAAACTTCAAGGATACATGCAAACAACCGATGTCGGTGATAGACCTGGCAGCTTGTGTGCAAGGAGAGCAGGAGTCTACAGCAGCTTGGGTACGGAGAGTGGCAGAGATTTTACATTCTTCGAATGGTATTAATCCTAGTACGGCAATAGTGACATTGGAGAACAATTGCCGGATTGAATCTTTAAAGTTAAAACTCGGACGGCTTAAGAGAGACTGCAATGATATGGGAACTTTGATGAGTGCCTTGGTGAAATACGGAGACTCTGATAACACAAAGTATCCGGAAGCAGAAGGAGATAAGGCTGGGAAGGCCGGCAAGTCTGGTAAACCGGCGCCGATCAATCCGGTTACGTCAAGTTTTTTGGGCAAACGGAAGGCAGAGGGTGGTTCAGACTTCGTGGCTAACACTCAAGTTCAAGGTGGTTTTCAGCGTAATCCGGGAGATTCAGCTTTACAAACCGGCGGAGGAGCTCTTGGCTGGGAGCAGGAGTTGGATCAGCCTTGTCCAAAGCATAGCAGAAAAGGGAAGGTGGCGAAGCATACCATGAGAGAGTGCATACCCCTTATGAAGGCAGTAGCTGGCCGTTTCAATCCTCCTAATCGACCCCCACATGGCGGTTCAGGGCCTGGATTTTATGGTCCGGGTCATCAGGGGAACAGCTCCGGATCAGGATATAGGGGTAATAACGGTGGTTATCAACCCCGGGCAGGCGGCCAAAATAGTCAAGGAAACTATAATGGTCAGGGCAATCAATCACATCATCAAGGTGGTTACAATGGTCAGAATAATCAGCAGCAAGGCCAAGGAAGTTATAATAATCAGGGAAATCAGCAGCAACAGCGTCAGCAACAGCAGCCGCAATCCGGATATCAGAATAATCCGAAGGAGTTAAGCAGTGGGCAATATCATGTTTTCACCACAAGTTTGTGTAAGAGGGACCAGAAGGTCTTGAAGCGGGCTGTTAATGTAGTAGAACCGGCGACACCACAATTTCTTCGATGGTTGGAGCAGCCCATTGTATGGAGCAGAGAAGACCACCCCATACGGGTGGATAATCCGGGACATTTAGCCTTGGTGGTAGCACCTCAGGTGGGAGGTTACAAGTTTACTAAGGTCCTCATGGATGGTGGTAGCAGTATCAATATCTTATATTACGAGACTTTCCGTCGTATGGGTCTGACAGATAAAAAGTTAAGATCATCAAACACAGTGTTTCACGGAGTGGTCCCAGGTAAGTCAGCTTATCCGGTTGGTAAGATTGACTTAGAAGTTACCTTTGGAAATGAATATGATTCTAGGTCAGAGATGATCACTTTCGAAGTCGTCAAAATTAAAAGTCCATATCATGCTCTATTTGGAAGGACGGTTTATGCTAAGTTTATGGCTAGGCCGTGTTATGTTTATCTGTAGCTTAAGATGCCGGGTCATAAAGGCACGATTACAGTTCATGGAAGCCGTAAGATAGCAGTGGAATGTGAGGAAGGTGATGCAGCGTATGCAGAAGCAGTATGTGCCACAGAGGAGTTGAAATTTTATAAAGATAATGTTGATCCGGCAGATATGACTCCGCTGAAGAAGCCAACTACCGAGCATGATCCGGCGTTGAAGTTTAAATCAGCTGAAGAGACCAAACAAATTGATTTTGTGCCGGGGGACTCGTCTAAACAATTCACTATCAGCGCCAACCTTGATCCCAAATAGGAAAGCGCGCTCATCGAGTTCATCCGTGAGAACCGAGATATCTTTGCGTGGAAACCTTCTGACATGCCAGGTATACCGAGGGAACTCGCTGAGCACAAGTTAAACATTGATCCGAAGTTTAAACCCGTTAAACAGTATCTGCGCCGCTTCAACGAAGAAAGGCGCAAGGCTATAGGAGAAGAAGTGGCCAGACTTTTGGCCGCAGGGTTCATAGTGGAAGTTTTTCATCCGGAGTGGTTGGCTAATCCGGTGCTGGTCTTAAAGAAGAATGGGAAGTGGAGGATGTGTGTGGACTACACGGACCTCAATAAAGCTTGCCCAACTGATCCTTTTGCTCTACCTCGCATCGATCAGATCATCGATGCCACGGCGGGGTGTGAGCGGCTGAGTTTTCTGGATGCATATTCAGGGTATCACCAGATCAAGATGGCGGTGGAAGACCAAGAGAAGACGGCCTTCATAACTCCTTTTGGTGCTTTTTGCTATGTGTCTATGCCTTTTGGACTTAAGTGTGCACAGGCAACTTATCAACGTTGCGTTCAGAATTGTTTGAAGGGGCAGATAGGGAGGAACGTGCATGCCTATGTGGATGACATTGTGGTCAAATCGAAGAAGGAAGGGACAATGATAGAGGATCTCAAGGAAACCTTTGATAATCTTCGGGCTTACAGGATGATGCTTAATCCGGAAAAATGTGCTTTCGGTGTTCCGGCTGGTAAGCTTTTGCGATTTTTGGTCTCAAACAGAGGAATAGAAGCTAACCCGGAGAAGATCAAAGCCATCACGTCTTTGACTAAACCGGTTTGTATCAATGATGTTCAGCGCATAGCTGGCCGGATCACAGCGTTAAGCCGGTTCATCAGTCGCTTGGGAGAGAAGGCGATCCCGCTTTACCAGATGCTGAGGAAAACAGATCGGTTTATCTGGAGTGATGAGGCAAATGCAGCATTTGAGGATCTGAAAAGGCAACTAGTAAACCCACCAGTTTTGGCTGCGCCCATTGACAGGGAACCTTTGCTGTTATACGTTGCTGCGAATACACGAGCGGTCAGCGTTGCTATTGTGGTGGAGCGCAAGGAAGCAGGGAAGGAGCACTCGGTTCAGCGCCCGGTTTATTATGTAAGCGAAGTACTCATTGAGTCCAAGCAGAGATATCCTCACTGGCAGAAGTTGGTATATGGGGTGTTCATGGCAAACCGGAAACTGAAGCATTATTTCCAAGGACATCCGATAACTATGGTTAGTTCAGCTCCGTTGGGGGATATAATCCAGAATAGGGAAGCTACAGGCAGGGTAGCAAAGTGGGCCATCGAGCTCAGCCCGCATGATTTGAAATATGTACCACGCACTGCTATAAAATCTCAGGCATTAGTAGACTTCATCAATGACTGGACAGAGTTACAGACTCCTGAGGAGAAGCCGGATCTTACCTATTGGACGATTCACTTTGACGGTTCAAAACAGTTGGAGGGCTCGGGGGCTGGAGTTGTCTTAACTTCCCCCAGAGGTGATAAATTTTGCTATGTCCTCCGCTTATTATTTCCTTGTACTAATAATGCAGCAGAATATGAAGCATTACTTCACGGTTTGCGGTTAGCGAAGGAGATGAATTTGAGCCGGGTTAAGTGTCTGGGTGACTCAGATCTGGTGGCACAACAAGTTTCTGGCAAGTGGGATTCAAGAGATCCCCTCATGGCGGCTTATAGACGAGAAGTTGAAGCAGTTGCAGGATACTTTAAGGGGTATCAGGTGGATCACATAGACCGGCGGAGAAACGAAGCGGCCGACGCTCTGAGCCGGCTAGGATCGCAGCGTAAACCAGTACCACCAAACACCTTTTTGGATGAATTGAACAGTCCTTCGGTCCAGATACCTACGGAGGAAGATCTAGCTGTTCCAGACCCAGAGGCGCAGTTAGTTGCGGCGCTCCATATTATTCCGGATTGGACGCTACCCTATTTGGCATACCTGGGCCGAGGAGAGTTGCCGGAAGACGAAGAAGAAGCACGACAGATAATCCGGCGCTCTAAGTCCATGACAATTGCAAACGGAGAGCTTCACCATCGTAGTACTTCTGGAGTATTTCAGCGATGTGTTTCAACTGAGGAAGGTTGTGAGATTCTAAGGGAGATTCATGAAGGGGATTGTGGTCATCATGCCGGTTCAAAATCATTGGTAGCAAAAGCATTCCGACATGGTTTCTATTGGTTAACTGCGCATGCAGATGCGGCAGATCTGGTCCGGAAGTGTGATGCTTGTCAGAAATTCTCAAGGCGTGCGCTGGTGCCGGCACAGGAACTCCGGATGATACCAATAACTTGGCCTTTCGCAACTTGGGGGCTTGATATGGTTGGGCCTTTCAAACGATCCCAAGATCAAAAAACTCATCTACTAGTGGCAGTAGACAAGTTTACAAAGTGGGTTGAAGCGGAGCCTATAAGCAAGTGTGATGCGGCAACAGCGGTTAAATTCATCAAAAAAGTGATATTCCGGTTTGGCTTTCCACACAACATCATCACAGACAATGGTACTAATCTATCTAAGGGTGAAATGAAGGAATTCTGTCAAAGAGAACATATTCGATTAGACGTATCTTCTGTGGCTCATCCTCAGACCAACGGCCAGGCTGAAAGGGCAAATCAGGAGATTTTGCGAGGCATCAAACCCCGGCTTATGACACCTTTGCAGAGAACCCCAGGATGTTGGGTTGAAGAATTGCCATCTGTTCTTTGGAGCATTAATACTACACCAAACCGGTCTACAGGCTACACGCCTTTCTTCATGATTTACGGCGCTGAAGCAGTTCTTCCAAGTGATATACGTCATGACTCACCAAGGATAACGGCCTATGTGGAAGCAATCAACGAGGAGTCAAGACATGACGGTTTAGACCGGTTGGATGAAGAGCGTGATATGGCTGCAGCGCGGTCGGCGGTTTATCAGCAAGACCTGCGCAGATATCATAGCCGCCGGATTAGAACAAGGACATTCCAGGAGGGTGACTTGGTACTCCGGCTCATCCAAGATCAAACAGATATGCACAAACTATCCCCACCTTGGGAAGGGCCCTTTGTGGTCAGCAAGAATCTACACAACGGTTCGTATTACTTGGTGGACATTCGAGAACACAAGGACTCACGAACATCAGAAGAGGAGACGAAGAGGCCGTGGAACGTCGCCCATTTATGGCCATACTATACTTGAACTATGTGCTCCAATGTATCCTATGTATATATTATGAGTAATGAATAAACCGGCACCCTCGGTAAACCGGGGGCTTAGCCCTTTTTCCATATACAAAAATCCTGTGAAAAGCAACCATACAAGTTTACTATCAGATACTATATTTCAATATTGGCCGGTTTAGAAACTGATTTTTTGCAGAATATGTGAAGGAGCAATAGAACTCTCAAGAACATGAGATTATATCCGGTTCAAGGAGAGAAGACTTCATAAAAGACCCACCGGTTCAGAAGGAACCCTGGAGGCCCTCTGGGAGTGGTATCATCTACTCCCAGTGATCGGATTAATTTGATAGTTCTATCAACCCTCTGAAAAGTTGGACAAGTCCACGTTCAGTGATTGGTTTACATTGACCCACCGGTTCAGGAGGAACCCTGGAGGCCCTCTGGGAGCTGGTGTCATCCACTCCCAGTGATCGGATTAGTTACATAGTTCTTTCGGCCCTCTGAAAAGTTGGATAATGCCACGTTCAGTGATTGGCTAGGCCCTCTGGGAGTGTCGGCCAATCCGCGTCCCAGTGATTGGCTCAGTTTGTACATTGACCCACCGGTTCAGGAGGAACCCTGGAGGCCCTCTGGGAGTGTCGGCCAATCCGCGTCCCAGTGATCGGATCAATTTTTATATACGGTTCTTTCGGCCCTCTGAAAAGCTGGATAATTCCACGTTCAGTGATTGGCTAGGCCCTCTGGGAGTGTCGGCCAATCCGCGTCCCAGTGATCGGATTAGTTTTTATTTCCGGTTCGTTCGGCCCTCTGAAAAGTTGGATAATTCCACGTTCAGTGATTGGCTAGGCCCTCTGGGAGTGTCGGCCAATCCGCGTCCCAGTGATTGGCTGAACCTTGCTTTGAGCCTGGCAGCTCTTTGAAAAAGCCTCGACTACATGGTCTTATTTGCAAAATTTGCATATTTTTGGTGTTTTTGTGTTCTATAACCTTTTAAATCGGAGTGGAACAGCTACTCAAGTTGGCCACATATCTATAAAATGGAAAGTCTGGATCATGCATATCAGACTAAGTAAACCGGCGTTCATTAAAACCCGGATCGCGTATCAGGCAAAGGTTACAATTTCCGAACAAGATGAACCGGATTTATCATCAAGATGGACCGGAGAATTTCGAGTTTTTACTTGGATCCATGAAGATCTTCATAAAGCGGCTTTAAAGTCCTACCGGTTTAAAAGAGTATTGGCCGCATATAAGATTCAGTGGTAAGCCACTAGGACATCTTTTCGGTATTTTTTCTGTATAAACAGAGGAAGGCAACAAATATCAGACAACAGGTCAACCGGCCCGTATTTCATAAAGGCAAAATATTCGGACAGAAGCACATTAAGTTTCGGCTAACCTATTACAAGGCATGCCGAGCCCAACGGTTTAGAAACATTGTTTGACGGAATAAAGGTTATGATTACAGCAATAAAATACGAAGTTATGCTTCTCCTTGCTGAGACGGCTGGCCATCGCCTTGATCCGGAACATCTTCATCATCGTGAAGCGGTTGGAAGTCCGGCGCACGCCAGTCAATCTTCGCCAAGGCCCGGAAATACATCTCATCGTTGATAAGTTCAGCAGGATCAATGTCAGGAGCAAAGGTGTGAGGACGAACCGGCGGAATCAAGTTGACGGTATCGTAAACTGGTCGCTCCACCCGCTCGTTCTGCAAATTGTATCCTGGATGATATCTGGACAAATCCGATTCAGCGGCAAGCTTGCCGGCGAGGGGGCGCATTTCCTTCGTCAGGGCGTAGAGATCCGTTTCAGTGAAAGGTGAGCCATCCTCCTTTGTATCTGGGAATCCGGTGAAAGCTTCCTCCGGATCAAGGTCCGGGACCCAAGCCTTAGCCCTTGTAAGGGCCAGAAGAGCACCACCCCGCGCAGCAGACTTCTTGACTTCTTCGAGACGAACCGGCAAGACAGACAACTTGTTCAAAGTATCTTGGATCGTTGTAGGGGCCGGTTTACCAAAAGAAGTGGCACTGATAATCCTTTGCGTCCCGGAGTACAATTGTTCGACCAAGGTGTAGCAAGCTTTGAGTTTTTTCCGTAAGTCATCCCCAAGATGGGAGACACGGCGCCCTGCACACAACAATCATAGTTAAACCGGTACAAAGCACATGTTACAAAGATAAAGGCAGAGGTTCAGATTATACTTACCAAAAACAGCAGAGGTCATTAAGTCAATTTGCCGTCTTAATCCGGACAATTCTTCTGTCACCGGATTAAGTGCTCCTTCAGCATCCTGAACCCGTTTTTCCAGATCCTTTTTCTGAACCTCAAAAGTTGTCCGCTCCTCTTCAAAGTATTTCTTCAAGTCCTCAGCGGTCTTTAAGCTCACTTGAACTTCTTTTTTAGCTTTTGAAGCGGCAGACTCTGTTTCAGTAAGACGGCTTCGAAGTTCATTAATTTCAAGAGTATTCCGGTTCAACTCAGCCTGCAGACATAGTTCAAAGAAAAGAGGTGAAATTTAGTCAAGTCTCAAGCACACAACCAAGTTGTCTACTTGACACTTGGGGACTAATGGCAGTTGAAGCAGTAAAAAAAAAGAACAGTTTAAAGTTACAAGTCTCAAGCACACAAACAAGTTGTCTACTTGACACTTGGGGGCTAATGCGTAATTGGAGTATCAACAGCAACTTTTACAAGTATCAACTACATAAGCAAGTTATCTACTTGATACTTGGGGGCTAATGTAAAGTCCAACGGTTCAAATCTACAAAGTTCCGGATCACCTTCATTAGGCAGCTAAACCGGAACTTGGGGGCTGTTATGAGATAAGAAATACATTAAAGGAACAAAGTCAGAAGAAGAAGTTTACCTCATACTTTTCCCTCATTAAGTTAACCAAGCTGGCTTCATAATCCCGACTGCTGTGGAGCCGGTTCAGATACCCAGAGTAAATTTCTTAAGCACTCATACCGGAGAGGCTGGATATTTCAGTACTCCACTTCCCCTTTTCCTGAGATAGTTTTTCCGTTTTAGCCGTGTGTTTGGCTAAAACGGTGGGCTCAGCGGGAGCAACATAAGCAGTCCCGGTTACCACAACATCAGGTGAGGCTGGTACATTGGAGGGAGTGACAGCATGAGCCGGATCAGGAGACGCCGGATTAATCCGAGGAGAATTAACCCGGGCCGGACTTGGCGGGTTCTGGGCATCTTCAGCAGTAGGATGCTCAGGAGCAGAAATATGATCTGTTGGTGCAGGGTCTTCAACAGGAGCTACGGGCTCACCTTCTGGAGGAACAATTGTTGACGGATTAATGACCGGATCACCCGCAGTAGGTTCAGCAGTAGGCTTATTTGCCTTGGGCTTCTTGCTGGGTTTCGGTTTGCTGGAAAAATATGCAAAATGAGTTAGCATTATAAAGCAAAAAGGGATCATAAACCGGAAGAGGTGAGGAAAGTTACCCTGGGACGGTTTTCAGGGGAGGAAGTTGCGTGGCGGTCGATTCACCAGAGGAAGACAATGGAGTTTCCTGATAATCAGGGTCAGACGGTTTAAGAGGTTTTCGGATAAGACCGGCCTTGGGATGAAGGAGGGTCGGAGAAAGTATCACCTTAGCACGGCGTTTTCGAACCGGAGTTAAGGAAATTCCGGATGACTCCACTGCCAGGCCGCTGTGGCGAGTGGTCCGGCAAAGAGCTTCGTGCTGTTGCTTCTTCAAAATAAAGTTAGGGTCCAACTGAGCATAAGGATGAGAAAATTGGTACTTCCGGACGGTTCGACGTCTTTTTTGTGGAAGAGGTTCTGAGTCAGAGGAAAGAAGGGTTACCTCAATTTCAGCCGGGTTATCACCTTCAGGCAATTCCTGTGGAAAGGTGTCATTAGATACAATTACAAGTACATGAAAGCAAAAAATCTAAACCGGATTAAAGCATACCTCGGAGTCCGGATCATCATCCTCAGTGGGAGAACCGGCGTCAGCGGCTGCTTTTCTCTTCTTATTGGCAAAAGTTTTTCGGCGAACTTGTTTGCCGGTTTTCTCCTGAGGCTTTCTCTTCCAGAAAGGGTCGTCAGCCTAATTGAAAGAGATAAAGACAATTTAAAGACGGTTCAAAGGAAATGGATTACAAATACAGCGTAAAGTGAAACTTACAGCGGGCAGTTTATTCTTCTTATAGTATGGAGCTAAACCGACCTTGGCGCAGTCTGCTAAAGAGACATTGAGGATCTTCTTGGCAGATTCTATTACTTCCGATTCAGAAAGCTTGTCTTTGGAAAACCTTTGGGGATCATCCGGTTTACCAGAATATTTGCACATTAGCTGAGAACGCCGGCTCAGGGGAAGGATGCTCCAAGACAGCCAGCAGCGTAGGAAATCGGTTCCGATCAGACCATTTGCTATGAAGGCTCTTAATTTGGAGAGCTGTGATGAGAACCGGGTCCGTTCAACAGCGCCGAGCCGTGGTGGTAAGGGATGATTCTCCGGAATACGGGTTTCACGGTAACCCGGCAGAGGGTTCTCCCCTTCAGGAGAAGTGTCAACACAATAGAACCAGGACTTATTCCAGTCTTTTGGATGAGAGTGTAAAGCGGCGTGAGGAAAAACCACGTCTCTCCTCTTCTGAATACTAACCCCACCGAGTTCTTGATGTGGTCCGCTGGTAAACTCGGTGCGCCGGTTCAAATGAAAGAAATCCCGGAATAGATCGACAGAAGGTTCTTCTTGCAGATACACCTTAGAAAACACTTGGAAATCACAAATATTTGAGACAGAATTGGGTCCAATGTCCTGCGGGTGCAATTGGAAAGCAGCAAGAACATCCCGGAAAAACTTTGAACCGGGGGGAGAGAATCCTCGAGATATATGATCCAACAACACAATGACTTCCCCGGATCTGGGAGTAGGGGGACATTCATTACCCGGGGCCCGCCACTTTAATTCAGACTGAGGTCCCAAAGTGCCAATTTCAGACAGCTTGATTAAATCATCCTCAGTAATGACCGAAGGGACCCAATCGCAGGAGACATACTGCTTAGCCATTGCAACGAAAGAGCAAGGTACTGGAAAAGATAAAATACAGAAAACGGATTATGAAAATACAGCGGTGTAAACCGGACGCTATCTAGGAGAGTTACGCAACGATTTCGCTGAGGACTAATGGCGTGGTTAAACCGGCAATTATGACAAGCTATACCATTTCCGGTTAAATGGCAGTTGAAGAGGAACGGCTAAACCGTTGCGTTAAGTTACAGAGTTTCGCAAGAACAGGGCATATCAACTTAAACCGGAACATACTTAGCAGATTTACCGAGGAGAAAAACAGGTTTTCAAAAGACAGCTAAGGAGGAATAGATCTGAGCACACTAGGAAAAGAGAAACAAATCTAAGAGTATGCGGGAAAAGCTACAAGGACCTTATACTAAGCGGATGGATCTGCAGGCTAGACAGGAATGACGAAGATCTGAAGTATTTACAGCAGGAGAAAAACACAATTCAAAGGCAAGATCTGAAGGGCAACGTTACTAGAAGTCATTTGCTTGAAGGTTGAACAAGATGAAGTTTCTATTTAAGCTCTAATGGCGGAGGCGTAGGAGGAAACCCTAGAAGTTGCATACTGATAATGGAGAAGAAGGATGTACCTGGAGCAGCAAAGATCGGCGGCGGAAGTTCTCTGGACAAGCTCAGGGTGATGCAGCGGCCGGCGAGGTCCTGGATCTAGCGGACGGCGGCGGCGGTTCGAGCTCGGGCGAAGATGACGTTGGGCGACGGAGGAGGAAGACAGAGCAGGAAGAAGATAATGAATGGGGTGCGGCGGTATTTATAAAGAAGAGTCAGATCTGAAGCGACAGGTGCGGGAATCGAGGAGACAAAAAATCGGATAAAGATCCTTTGACGCCTCGATTTTCGGGATAACCCTTAAAATAAGCTACAGTACAGCTCGCGGCGTTAAATACGGAGATGATGTCACTGTCAGATTTAATGATCTCGGAGGATGACGTCAGAGCCGGTTTACAAAAATGAGAAGACACAGAAGAAAGTTATGCAAGACAAGGGAGATTGATATGAACAAGTTCAAATCATCCTGGGGCCTAATGTCAGGGATATGACTAGCTGGTATGAACCGGCTAGTGTAAACCGGCTTAGTTATATTATACTTGGTTGTAATGTTCAGTAAAGGCTACGGCCCATAAGATCTTAGAGCCCATGTATAGAATTAAGGTTTGTAAACCGCCCCGTGATGTAACTTGAGAGATAAGGAAGAAAAGACAGAGACCGAGGCGGACACAATTATGAGCCGGCCTCGGGACTCTGTAAAACCGGATCAGGCGTACCCTCTATATAAAGGGGCGACCTGGCAACGGTTCGAGGACAAGCAACAATCAACCCGTCGAGACACAGGCAATCGAATCCGCTCCCTGTAATCCGACGCCCAAGCAATACCAAACCAACTAGACGTAGGCTTTTACCTTCTTCGAAGGGGCCGAACTAGTATAAACCCTCCGTGTCCTTTGTGTGCTATGAACCCTTTCAAGCTAACCCGTGCGATGGTTCCATCATCAAGTCCGTTAAACCGGACATCTGCCGTGCTATTTCCACGACAGCGGTAGTTCCGAAACGCAAGATATAAACAAGGTTATCAAGCTCAGAACCCATGGTAACAAACTTATGCCTTTTCATAGCAGCAAGATCAAAGCTTAAATAAGTAAAAGGAGTATCATCAGGGTGTGGGGTGCCTCCAAGATGCTCTAAGATAAGTGTGGCATAAATGCCACCATATAAGTCCCCCTTGTTATCGTTCATAGCAAGGCGTCGAGCAATTAAGGTACCCAGATTATAATCAAACCTCCCTGAGAGGGCTGCTGCCAGGATAGCAATATCCGGAGCAGAAATGCTGCTCGTGTTGTCAAGAGCTAACACCCCTCTAGCAATATAATATGCAAAATACCTGAGGTGAGGAAACAGGATGCTGGAGATCTTCGACCGATGAATATCCCTCGTACCCATGCTGCAGAGAGAGTTGATGACGGTTTTCAGCTCGGCGGGCTGAGTGGCCATCCTTGCTGTCCTCCCAACGTTCGGCACACCTATTACTTCACAAAAATTTCCCAGAGTCATGGTGATAAGATCATTATAAATTTTAAACTCAATAGCACCTGAATCAGGATTATATCTAAAACTGTTAATGAAACTGGAGGTGAGTTTTTGATACTGAGTAACACGGCTCGTGACGAGTCGTGTCAAACCTGCATTAGCACAAAGATTATAAAACTCATCCTTGATTCCCGCAGCTTCCATGAATTCATCACATGGAAATGTCATCGCACGTGCTGGACTTGTGTCTTCCAACAACTCCAGGGGCACATGATCCTCATTATAGCTCACCCTAGCAGTCGACGGTGAAGCTGCGGCTCTAGTGACTCGATCGGAGTGTGCGGGCCTCCTCTTCTCAAGCCATCCTTTTGCCCTTCCTAACAAACTCATTTCTGAAATCTTTTACAATTTACAAAAACGAGGATTAAAACAAAGTGAGCTAAGGCAAACTACTCAACTCACTTGCCCAAGGCATAAACTTGCATCAAAACTTGGAAAATAACCTTCTACACATGCATGCAAGCTCATCTCTACAGCACCAAGAACTACTAAATACTCACAAATGAGGCCACCAATCAAAAATCTAATTGGAGGGGTGGAGGAGTCACATACCAGGGAGTATTTGCTCAAAATTTCAGCTCAAATGATGGGCTGTAGAGAGAGATCGAAGAATCGCCTCCAAGAACAGCAAGAACAGCAAGAACAAGACCAGAACTCGGGTTTCTGGAAAAAGAGAGAGAGAAGGGAAGAAGAAGTACCTGGAGGGGGGTCCCGTGGGCCCCAGGCGCCCTGTGGGCGCGGCCAGGGGCTGGGCCGCGCCAGCTGGCCGCCTGGGCCACTGGTGGCCCCCCCGGCTGGCCCCAGGACTTTCCGGGTCTCTCTCGTTGTGGAAATTTTTAATATAAATTTTCTGGAATTTTTCTGAAAACTTCACTGTTGAAATTTTTTCGAAGTTCAAAAAGCTGCGAAACTCTCTGAAAACTTGAAGCAGTTAGTAGTATTGTGAAGCTTCAAAAACATAGATACTTGGTACAGCAAGTAGGACAACACTAAAAACAAATGAAAACATAGCAAGCTCAACTTTTTATCCATATAAAACACGTTCACTAGTAAGGTTGATCAAGTCTTACCAACAAACAAGCGATATATAGAGCAAAAAGTCTCACCTCCTACGAAGTAATCACTGAACTTTTACCTTGATGGACATTGTCCCTACCATGATAGTTTTGTATTTGTGAGGCACATGTAGTGGACAGTCCCATTCTCCAATTTTCACGGTCTCGATATTCTCTATAGAGTTGAGGGCATGCCTCCTGTCGGTCTTTTTCGGAAAATATACCGTGTGTTCTTTATCATTCACATGAAAGGTAACCTTCCCTTTGTTGCAATCAATAATAGCATCTGCGGTGTTAAGAAAAGGTCTACCAAGAATAATGGACATGCTCCCATCCTCGGGCATGTCAAGCACAACAAAATCAGTAAGAATTAAACAATTAGCAACTTCAACTGGAACATCCTCACAAATACCTATCGGAACAGCGGTTGACTTGTCAGCCATCTGAAGGGAGATATCTGTAGGAATTAGTTTGTCTAAACAAAGCCTCTCGTAAAGAGAGAGAGGCATAACACTCACTCCTGCTCCAAGATCACATAAAGCAGTTTTGACATAATTATTGTTTATGGAGCAAGGAATGGTGGGTATACCTGGATCACCGAGCTTCTCAGGAATCTTTCCACTGAAAGAATAGTTAGCAAGCATAGTAGATATTGCATCATTAGGAACTTTTCTTTTGTTAGTGACAATATCTTTCATATATTTTGAATAAGGAAGTAACTTAATAGCATCAGTCAAAGGGATTTGAAGAAAAAGAGGTTTAATCCATTCACAAAACTTATTGTAATGCTCTTCTTCTTTAGATTTGATGGACTTACCTGGAAAGGGCATGGGTTTCTGTACCCATGGTTCTCTCTCCTTCCCATGTTTTCTTGCGATGAAGTCTTCTTTAGTGTACCTCTTACGTTTGTCAGGTGCTTCTTCTTCTTGAACTTCAGGCGGATCATTCTTCTCATTACTATTACCTTCAGGTTCAGCACCGTCTTCAGTCTCAGCATCGGAAATAGATACACTGTTGGGATCAATAGCTGGCTCTTCATCTGCAATAGGATCATTAGAATTGTCAGTCTCTTTATGTTCCTTGTTCTTATTTGGAGACACAACAATTTCTTCTTCCTGCATTTGAGAATCTTGCTCGATTCTCTTCGGATGTCCCTCTGGATAAAGAGGATCTTGAGTACTAGTTCCTCCTCGGGTCTTAATCCCAAAAGCCTGCAATTTATCTTGTTTGGTATTGTTAGCAAGCAAATCTCTTTGCACATTAGAAATTTGATCAAGCTGAGTTTGAACCATATGAAAATGCTTCACAAGACATTGGACATCATTAACTGTTCTATCTAAAACACCAAGCAACTTTTTGATAGCAAGGGAATTATCATGCAACTGACTTTCTATCCTCTCATTAAAATGATTCTGTTTCATAATAAAATTATCAAACTCATCTAAACATTGATCAGGAGGTTTACCATGAGGGATGTCACTTGCGTTGAAATCTAAAAGAGAGTGTACCTCTACCATAGGAGGGTGAGTGGTAGGCTCACACAGCTTCTCAATAGGGGGTAGATTCTTCACGTCTTCAGCTTTAATACCTTTCTCTTTAATAGACTTTTTTGCTTCTCGCATATCCTCGGGGCTTAGAACAAACACGCCCCTCTTCTTTGTTGGTGGAGGTGGTTCAGGGACGGACCAATCTTCATGGTTTTTGGCAATCCTGCCCATCAGATCTTCCGCATCGTCCGGTGTTCTTTTCCTGAAAGAACAACCAGCACAACTGTCCAAATAGGACCTAGATTCAATATTTATACCAGCATAGAATATATCAATTAATTCATTCTTAGGAATTTCATGTCCTGGTCTAGCCCGAATCAAACCGCAGTACCTCCCCCAAGCTCTAGGGAGGGACTCATCCTGCAACTGTTTAAAGTTATAAATTCTTTGTAAAGCAGCATGTTGCATGTGAGCAGGAAAGTACTTATCAACAAAAGAGTGAGCTAAGTCCTGAGGACTCTTAATAGAACCGCATGGGAGTGAATCATACCATGCTTTAGCACCTTCCTTCAAGGAGAAAGGAAGAAGCTTGGTCACATAAAAGTAGCGTATCTTTTCATCTGTGGTAAACAGGCTACCTAGCTCACCAAGTTTAGTTAGGTGTGCAATAGCATCATCATTTTCTCTGCCATAAAAGGGGTCAGCTTCAACCATAGGTATAAGTGAAAGATCAACAGAGAAATCAAAATCAGGATCATCAATGCATATAGGAGATGTAGCAAACTCAGGATTAGGAACGGTTTTGTTTTTCAATGAGTGTTTTTCAAATATTTTCTAAATAGTTTCAGGGTCAGAGCCAGCAAACTCTGTCAGTTCCCTGCATAGATCTTCATCAAGCATATAGTAATCATCATCAAGGAGCCTCTCTTGGAGTTTACTCAAATCAGGATAATCATAAGTTTCACCAATAGGGTAGCGAGCAACAGGAAGTTCAATTCCATATTTATTAGCAGCAGCAGCAATTTGTTTCTCAAGAGCATAACCAAGCGAACTAATATCATCATCAAAAGTAGTAGAAGCATCATCAAGAGTATCATACGTAGTAACAGATTCAGTAGGAGCATCATGTGGTGGTGGTGAGGCAAACTTACTCATAACGGAAGGTGAATCAAGTGTAGCACTAGTGCTCAGAGCAGTACCTCTTCTTGTAGTGGATAGTAAGATCGGAACCTTGGGGTCTCCTTTCTTACCCATAGTGAATAAAGTGCAGCAGGTAGGATACCTCAAGTAGACTTGTAAATATTGCTATGCTCCCCGGCAACGGTGCCAGAAAACGGTACTTGATAACCCTCAACCATAAGGGATCGAGATAGTCTTCGCGGGTAAGAATAACCCAATTTATTGATTCGACACACGGGGAGCCAAATAGTATTTATAAGCTTTAACAGTTGAGTTGTCAATTCAACCGCACCTGAAATATACTTACTTGCAACAAAAGATAAGTGGTAACAGTGATATGATAGTGATGATAGTAATGGTAAAAGTAAACATCAAAAGTAAATAGTAGTAGTAAATGGCAAAAGTAGCAACTAGTGACAAGCAAGGTTTAAAATACTGTAGGCTAGGGAGATGGATGGTTGGGCACTGCATGGATGAGATAGATTCTAACTTGGGGCACGGCACACGGAAAAGTAATGATCATCTAGGCAAATATCAAACATCAGGCATGTATCCCGTAGGTAGTTGTACGTGCTTGCAATAAGAACTTGCACAACATCTTTTGTCCTACCATCCCGCTACGAACGGGGCCAAAAGGAACTAATGGATATTAAGGTGCTCCTGTCAAAGAGCACCGGAACAAAGCAATGAACTCAATGGATACATGTAATCCTCAAACTACGGACCATCCCCTTTGGTGTCCCAAGCTGTCACTTTTGGGATCGCCGGTTCCAGACCGTAACAGGTGCATACAACTCATAGATAGGATCAAGAACACAAATATATTCATGCAAACACATATGGTTCAGATCTGAAATCATGGCACTCGGGCCCTAGTGTCAAGCATTAAGAATAACAAGTTGTAGCAAAGATGATAAACACCATAGTAGATGATAGGCAACATGCCCCCAACAATCTGACGAACTATTACATGATCTAACTCATCCAATCCCTACCATCCCCTTCGCCTACAGCAGGGGAATTACTCACACATGAAGGGGGAAGTCATGGAGGGATGATGGAGTGGTGATGATGATGACGATGGCGACGATCTCCCCTCTCCGGAGGCCAATTCAGCCTCCAGATTAGCCCTCCCGAAGAAGAACAGAGGGTGGCGGCGGCTCCGTGACGAAAAACTGCGAAAGAACTTCCGATCTGGGGTTTCTGCGTCGGGAGGAAAAATACTGGCTAAAGTAGGGCACCAGGGGGTGTGGGCCCCACCCAGGCGCCCCCCCGGCGCGGCCCAGGGGGGGGGGCGCCCACAGGGCGCCTGGGCACCCCCTGGCCCCCCTCTGGCCCCACTTCTGGTATTTGGTTTCTTCGGGTGCGTGGATTTTCTCTGATTTTTCGTGGATTTTTCTGAGATACTTAAAAATCCGTTTTCCTGCACACAAATAAACCATACAGGCAGCTCTGCTGAAAACAGCGTCAGTCCGGGTTAGTTTAGTCCAAATCATGCAAGAATGAGGTCAAAACAATATCAAAAGTGTTTGGAAAAGTAGATACGTTTGAGACGTATCAAGGAGTACCTCATGCATAATGTAGTTGCCGATGTTTCATGGTGTTTATCTGCTCACGGGTCTTGGAAGCGGGAGGGCGCCTTGATGTCCAGCTGGAGCCGAATCCACATTGCTTTCACGCTGTTGAGGATGAGTTGATCAGTGTTCTGAGGTGCATGAACCATTTCAGGAAACCACTTATGGCATTGGGCGTTCAATTCTCAAGAACTAGAAAGCACAGTGTATAATAGTTATATAACATAAATAAGGTAGCAGGTGTTCAATTCATAAGGATCGGAATCCATTTCCCCGCATATGGTATTTGTACGCGATTTGAAATAAAGTCTACATCATTTTATTTTTCCTGTAGTTTAACTACAGTGTGAAGAGAGATAGTCTTACCTTGACGGGGCGGCAACATTATTGTTCATTTATTTAAACCGATGCATTCATAAATCAAAGTTTGAACGAACATTTCTAATGGTGAACGAACTAGGGTGGTAGTTCTAGAAAACTGCAATGTTTCTCGAGTGCTAAATTTTCCAAAGTATAGAAAGGAGTACCTCATGCCAAATGGAGTCACCGATGTTTGACGGTGTTGATCTTCTCATGGATCTTGGAAGTGAGAGGTCGCGTGATGTCCAGCTGGAAACGAATCCGCATTGCTTCCAAACTGTTGAGGAAGAGTTGATCGGTGTCTTGAGGTGCATGAATCATTTTTGTAAACCACATATGGCATTGGGCGTTCAATTCATAAGGACTAGAAAGCAATATTAAAATAATATAGATAAGGCATCATGTGTTCAATTCACAAGGATCAGAAATCATTCCCCCCATAGGCTATTTTGTATGCAGTTTGAAATGAAGTCTACATCCTTTATTTTCCTGTAGTTTAAATAACTTGTGAAGAGAGATAGTCTCACCATGAGGGGGCGGCAAAATTATTGTTCATTTCTGTAAACCGATGCATCCATAAATCAAAGTTTGAACAAACATTTCTCATGGTGACCGAACTAGGATGGTCAGAGTTATGGAAAACTTCAATGTTTCTCAAGTGCTACATCTTCCAAAGTATAGAAAGGATTACCTCATGCTAAATGGAGTCATTGATGTTTGACGATGTTGATTTGCTCATGGGTCTTGGAAGTGGGAGGGTGGTGTGTTGTCCATGAGGAACCGAATCCACGTTGCTTTCAGACTGTTGAGGAAGAGTTGATCGGTGTCTTCGGAGGTGCATGAACCATTTCTATAAACCACATATGGCATTGGGCATTCAATTCACAAGAACTGGAAAGCAATATTAAAATAACATAAGGCATCATGTGCTGAATTCACAAGGATCGGAAACCATTTCCCCCCGTAGGCTATTTTGTACGCAATTTGAAGTAGAGTCTACATCTTTTCCTTTTTCGTATTGTTTAACTAATGTGTGAAGAGAGATAGTCTCACCATGAGGGGCGGTAACATTATTGTTCATTTCTTTAAGGGTTAATTAGATAAATGCCACTCTAATTATGGCGATTAATAAAAATGCCACTGCAATTTCCAGACTTTGAAAAATGCCATTGCAATTTTTGCAAACTTTGAAAAACGCCACTGCAGACTTCGAAAAATGCCACTGAAAATGGCAAGAAATGGCATTTTTCAAAGTTTGAAAATTGCAGTGACATTTCTTGGAATCGCCAAATTTGGAGTGGCATTTATTATATTAACCTTTCTTTAAACCGATGCATCCATAAATCAAAGTTTGAAAGAGCATTTCTAATGATGACCGAACTAGGCTGGGCGGAGTTCTGGAAAACTGCAACTTTTTACGAGTGCTAAATCTTCCAAAGTATAGAAAGGAGTACCTCATGCTAAATGAAGTCGTCGATGTTTGACTGTGTTTATCTTCTCATGGGTCATGGAAGCGGGAGGGCAGCATGTGTCCATCTGGAACCGAATCCGCATTGCTTTCAAACTGTTGAGGAAGAGTTGATCGGTGTCTTGGGAGGTGCGTGACAGCCCAGAGGCCCCCCTGACTTGTGCCCTACGCCAAAAAAATCCTATAAATACTGAAACCTTCGGAAATTAACCAAGATCGGGAGTTCCGCCGCCGAAAGCCTATGTAGCCACTGAAAACCAATCTAGACACCGTTACGGCACCCTGCCAGAGGGGGGAACCCTCACCGGTGGCTATCTTCATCATCCCGGCGCTCTCCTTGACGAGGAGGGAGTAGTCCACCCTCAGGGCCGAGGGTATGTATCAGTAGCTATGTATTTGATCTCTCTCTCTCTCTCTCTCTCTCGTGTTCTTGAGATGGCACGATCTTGATGTATCACGAGCTTTTTTATTATAGTTGGATCTTATAATGCTTCTCCCCCTCTACTCTCTTGTAATGGATTGAGTTTTCCCTTTAAAGTTATCTTATCGGATTGAGTCTTTAAGGATTTGAGAACACTTGATGTATGTCTTGCACGTGTTTATCTGTGGTGACAATGCGATATCATGTGATCTACTTGATGTATGTTTTGGTGATCAACTTGCGGGTTCCGTGACCTTGGTAATCTATGCATAGGGGTTGGCACACGTTTTCGTCTTGACTTTCTGGTAGAAACTTTGGGGCACTCTTTGAAGTTCTATGTGTTGGTTGAATAGATGTTTCTGAGATTGTGTGATGCATATCGTATAATCATGCCCATAGATACTTGAGGTGACAATGGAGTATCTAGGTGACATTAGGGTTTTGGTTGATTTGTGTCTTAAGGTGTTATTCTACGAACTCTATGATAGATTGAACATTACTACGGACTCTTGAATAGATCGATCAGAAAGAATAAGTTTGAGGTGGTTTCGTACCCTACCATAATCTCTTCGTTTGTTCTCCGCTATTAGTGACTTTGGAGTGACTCTTTGTTGCATGTTGAGGGCTAGTAATATGATCCAATTATGTTATCCTTGTTGAGAGAACTTCCACTAGTGAAAGTATAAACCCTAGGCCTTGTCTACTATCATTGCAATACCGTTTATGCTCACGTTTACCACTTGCTACCTTGCTGTTTTTATAGTTTCCTATTACAAAAACCTATATCTACCATCCATATTGCACTTGTATCACCATCTCTTCGCCGAACTAGTGCACCTATATAATTTGCCATTGTATTGGGTGTGTTGGGGACACAAGAGACTCTTTGTTATTTGGTTGCAGGGTTGCTTGAGAGAGACCATCTTCATCCTACGCCTCCCACGGATTGATAAACCTTAGGTCATCCACTTGAGGGAAATTTGCTACTGTCCTATAAACCTCTGCACTTGGCGGCCCAACAACGTCTACAAGAAGAAGGGTGCGTAGTAGACATCAAATACATAGACCATAATATGTCCCTAGTGAGCCTCTAGTTGGCTAGCTCGTTGATCAATAGATGGCCACGGTTTCATGACCATGGACATTGGATGTCATTGATAACGGGATCACATCATTAGGAGAATGATGTGATGGACAAGACCCAATCCTAAGCATAGCACAAGATCGTGTAGTTCGTCTGCTAAAGCTTTTCCAATGTCAAGTATCTTTTCCTTAGACCATGAGATTGTGCAACTCCCGGATACCGTAGGAATACTTTGGGTGTGCACACGTCACAACATAACTGGGTGGCTATAAAGGTACACTACGGGTATCCCCGAAAGCATCTGTTGGGTTGGCACGAATCGAGACTGGGATTTGTCACTCCGTATGATGGAGAGGTATGTCTAGGCCCACTCGGTAAGACATCATCGTAAAGAGCTCTATGTGACTAAGGAGTTGGTCACGGGATGATGTGTTACGGAACGAGTAAAGAGACTTGCCGGTAACGAGATTGAACAAGGTATCGGTATACCGACGATCGAATCTCGGGCAAGTACTATAGGTAGACAAAGGGAATCGTATACGGGATTGATTGAATCCCCGACATCGTGGTTCATCCGATAAGATCATCGTGGAACATGTGGGATCCAACATGGGTATCCAGATCCCGCTGTTGGTTATTTGCCGGAGAGATGTCTCGGTCATGTCTGCATGGTTCCCGAACCCGTAGGATCTACACACTTAAGGTTCGATGATGCTAGGGTTATACGTGGTTACCGAATGTTGTTCGGAGTCCCGGATGAGATCCCGGAAGTCACGAGGAGTTCCGGAATAGTCCGGAGGTAAAGATTTATATATGGGAAGTCCTCTTTTGGTCACCGGAGTAATTTCGGGGGTCTCCGATATTGTACCGGGACCACCGGAAGGTGTCCGGGGGTTCACCGGGTGGGGCCACCTACTCGGTGGGCCAGGTGGACTAAGCAAAGGGGGAGAACCAACCCCTGGTGGGCTGGTGCGCCCCCAAGGGCCTAAGGCGCCTAGGGTTGGGGGGAAACCCTAAAGGGGTGGCGCACCCCTTGGCTTGGGGGGCAAGCCTCCTCCCCTGGCCGCCGCCCCCCTTAGATTGGATCTGAGGGGGCCGGCACCCCTCTCCCTTGCCCCTATATATAGTGGAGGGGGAGGGTGGGAGGGCAGTCGCACCCATTGCCTGGCGCAGCCCTCCCCCCTCCTAACTCCTCCTCTTCTCCTGCGAAGCTTGGCGAAGCCCTGCCGGAGTACCACGCTCCTCCACCACCACCATGTCATTGTGCTCCTGCTGGACGGAGTCTTCCCCAACCTCTTCCTCTCTCCTCGCTGGATCAAGGCGCGGGAGACGTCACCGGGCTGCACGTGTGTTGAGCGCGGAGGCACCGTTGTTCGGTGCTTAGATCGGATTTGACCGCGATCTGAATCACTTCGTGTACAACTCCACGGACCGCGTTCTTGTAACGCTTCCGTAACGCGATCTTCAAAGGTATGAAACTGCACTACCCTCTCGTTGCTAGTCACTCCATAGATAGATCTTGGTGATGCGTAGAATTTTTTTAGAATTTCTGCAACGATCCCCAACAGTACATCATGCCAAATGGAGTTGCCGATGATTGACGATGTTGATCTACTCACGGGTCTTGGAAGCGGGAGGGCGGCATGATGTCCAGTTGGATCTGATTCCGCATTGCTTTCGGACTATTGAGGAAGATTTGATCTAGTCTTGGGAGGTGCATGAACCATTTCTGGAAAGCACATATGGCATTGGGCATTCAATTCACAAGAACTAGAAAGAAGTATTAAAATAACATAAATAAAGTATCATGTGTTCAATTTACAAGGATCGGAAACTATTTTTGATCATAGGCTATTTTGTACGGAATTTGAAATAAAGTCTACAACATTTTCCCTTGTAGTTTAACTAATGTGTGAAGAGAGATAATCTCACCACAAGGGGGCAACAACATTATTGTCCATTTCTTTAAACCGGTGTCCATAAATAAATGTTTGAAAAACATTTCTAATGATAACCAAACTATGGTGGCCGTAGTTCATGAAAACTACAAGGTTTCTTGAGTCCTGAATCTTCCAAAGTATAGAAAGGAGTAGATCATGCCAAATGGAGTCGCCGATTTTTGATGATGTTGATCTGCTCACGGGTCTTGGAAGTGGGAGGGCGGCGTGATGTCTAAGTAGAGCCGAATCCACATTGCTTTCGGACTATTGATGAAGTGTCTTGAGAGGTGCATGAACCATTTTTGGACCACATATGACATTGGGCGTTCAATTTTCAAGAACTAGAAAGAAATATTAAAATAACCAAAATAAGGCATTAGGGGCTCAATTCACAAGGATTGGAAACCATTTTCCCCTACATCATTTTCTTTTTACTGTAGTTTAACTTATGTGTGAAGGGATATAGTCTCACCATGAGGGGGCGGCATCATTATTATTCGTTTCAATAAACCGATGCATCCTTTAATCAAAGGTTGAAAACCATTTCTAATGGTGACCAAACAAGGGTGGTCGGAGAACTGCAACGTTTCTCGGGTCATAAGTCTTCCAAAGAGTAGAAAGGAGTACCTCATGCCAAATGTAGTCGCCAATGTTTCACAGTGTTGATCTGCTCACGGGTCTTGGAAGAGGGAGGCCACCGTGATGTCCAGCTTGAGCTAAATCCGCATTGTTTTGAGACTATTGAGGAAGAGTTGATCAATGTCTTTGGAGGTGCATGCATGATTTATGGAAACCATATATGGCCACTGGGCGTTCAATTCACAAAAACTGGAAAACTGTAGTGATAGAACATAAATAAGGCATCATGGGTTCAGTTCACAAGGATCGAAAACCGTTTTCCTAAATAGGCAATTTTGTACGCAATTTGAAATAAACTCTAAATCATTTCCTTTTTTAGGAACGGACGGAGTATCATACAATCACCAGAACTTGCTGGAACCAAGCCTGGCTTCAGACTGTATTTTTGATTCTTCTGTCCATTTTTTTTGGCATTCTCAATTGAGTTCACAAAGAAGATCGACGGTCATGGGTTAACACCGACGAGACATGACATATTTCGTACTCTCTCTGACCTGAATTATTTGTCTTAGATTTGTCTAGATACCGATGTAGCTAGACACATTTTAGTGTTAGATACATTCATAGCAGACAAATCTAAGACAAGTAATTTGAGACGGATGTAGTTGCAATCAAAGCTGGCTTCACACAATTGGTTCAGAGCTACAGAACCTGTGAATCGAAAGGCTTAACGCCTTGAGTCGGACAACAATCGGGACAGAGAACTGAATCAGTACACACTCGACCAAGAGAAGGGACCGAAATTTGAGTCAGTACACACAAAATCAATTCTGGTTGCGGTCCTCAAACCGGTGATATCATATCACAGCTAGGAATCGCGTCAACGGATGTTCAGCAACACACTATTAATTCAGATATAACAAAGTAGTTCTACGTATGTTGCAGAGACGACAAAGTCTACTCGTTCATTCCACGGGCTAGAGCAAGAAAGCCACCCATTCCCTGACAGACACAAGCCCGGCAGTGGTCGCAGTTGGCTGTTGATTTCCGCTGCTCAAGTCATTTGATCATCCATTCGAGGAGGACAGCTTATACAGGGTGAGGAAGCGTTGCCTTGGCTGAAGGAATTCAAAATTCTGCTAGTTGGATATGCTTGTGGGTTGCAGAAAGGTGCAAGTCTGAGGCGATTCAGGATTCAATGTGAGGCTTTTTTTGGTGGATCTGTTCTTCTGTAGTATCTTCGCTATTTCTGGAGCCTGGTTGGGGCGGGTAAGGACATTAGAGCTCAGTTCTTTGTTCTGGTCAGGTGTTTTCGTGTTGGAAATGGCATTAGGGGTTGTACCTAGGTGTTTTAGATGTGTAAGGCTTGTGCAACCAACGATTATGATTGTGGTGCATCTTTTATATTGCAAGTGAATGCTAGCAGTTTTTCAGTAGTACGTATTGTTTTTGCCACGCCAATCTGCTTTTCAGTAGATTATTTGCCTGAGTTGAAATTCTCTTGTTGGGGTGACACCAAGGTACCAGGGGTTGGAATTCTCTGCCAGCAAGCAGTGACTCACAGACTACAAGTACGAAAAGAATAATGAACACTTGCACACAGAGAACGAACTAGTGTATGAAATAGGGGTTTTACCTGTGAATTGTTTTAACGTTGTTTGCTTGTAGAGTACTCCGAATCATACAATCACCAAAACTTGCTGGGGCCTTTTTTTGGCATTTTCAATTAAGTTCACAAAGAAGATTGACGGTCTCGGGTTAACACTGACGAGACATGACATATTTCGTACTCTCTCCGCCCCGAATTATTTGTCTAGATACCGATGTATTTAGACACGTTTTAGTGTTAGATACATTAATATCAGACAAATCTACCCATCAAAAAAAAATCTGACAAATCTAAGACAAGTAATTTGAGACGGATGTAGTTGCAATCAAAGCCGGCTTCACACAATTGGTTCAGAGCTACAGAACCTGTGAATCGAAAGGCTTAACGCCTTAGTAGGACAACAATCGGGACAGAGAACTGAACCAGTACACACTCGACCAAGAGAAGGGACCGAAATTTGAGTCAGTACACACAAAATCAATTCTGGTTGCGGTCCTCGAACCGGTGATATCATATCACAGCTAGGAATCGCGTCAACGGATGTTCAGCAACACACTATTAATTCAGATATAAAAAGTAGTACTACGTATGTTGCAGAGACGACAAAGTCTACTCATTCATTCCACGTGCTAGAGCAAGAAAGCCATCCAAGTCCACCACATCCATCCGTTGGGTGGGTGGGTGAGCGAGCGGGGTACGCGTAACAAAGGAGCCGGGGATGGAGGCGTGGTCTCGAGCGTCCGATCGGGGATGGACAGCCCAGATCCGGCGCAGGGGGGTCGATCCGCGGGACGGAGAAACGAGCGATGTGATTGGCGAGATAGCTAGCGCTGGCGTGGCGGAAGCTTCGCCGTCCGTTCCCTCCTCCTCGGCTGGGCCTCGTGCTGCCGCGCGGGCCGTGCGGGCCGGTCCGGCCTGATCCGTGTGCGCGAGGTTCATGTGACAGGTAGCCGTATGCGCCGCGCGCCGCTCCAACGCGAAACCCTAGCCACCGTCCGTCCTGGCGCCGTATGTATATACATACGGCGTATTCCAGGCCATTTCCATCCCCAAAAAATTCTCCCCTGTGCCGCGGCGCTCACCACCTCGCTTCCACCCCGAGTAGTAACGGCCGGCGCTAGGGCAGTTCCCTATTTTCGATCGAGGAGGAAGCATGGCCGAGGGACGTCGTGGATCCGCGGGGACGGCGGCCGAGGCACTCGACCTCGAGCTGCACCTCCGGTCGTACAGAGCTATAGTCTAGGGGTCGCTTGGTCTTGGGTCTTGGGTCAAATTGTAATCCCAAATTCTGATTAATAAAGAATTATTTCACAAAAAAAGTGTCACGTACAATTTTTTTCAAATTCGTAAATATTTTCTAAATGTCACATGCATTTTTTTGAATGGTACTAACATTTACATTCATTGGGTTAGCCTTCGCTCGATTTTATATGAGGGCTCCGCCGGATGGGAGAGGGGCGACCTGACTGGCTCACAGGGGTCGTGCTCGCTCAATTCATCTGAAGGTTCCCTAACCGTGTGTGTGTGCCGCTTCGTCGTGAAACCAACTTCCTAGATACATCCTACATCACCGCCCCGCACCTTGCGTGTCGTAGGTATATACATACAACCAGTGGCGGAGCTACGTGCAAGCAAAACCAGGCCGTGGCCCGCCCAGCTTTGCTGCAAAACGAGTAGGCGACTAGGCGTAAGGGTAAATCTAGGCAATGTTTGCAAGATAATTTTGGCAGCCTTTAGCTTTGCCCGCCCAGGACTTCGATACTAGCTCCGCCAGTGCATACAACGTATTGCCAGGTCATTTCCAACCCAGAAACATTTTCCCCCCAAACAATTTCCCCTTGCCGTGGAGCTCACTAACTAGCTTGGACTTCGAGTAGTAACGGCGATAGGCCAGTTTCGTTCGTGTCAATCGAGGAGGAGGGTGGCTGAGGGGCATCGTGGAATCGCGGGGACGGCCACCAAGGGGCTCGGCCTCGAGCTGCACCTCGGCCTCTCATCCGCGTGAATCGTGTTCTACCTCGACTTCAATGTTGACCTCTTGCTCTACGTTGCCCCAATCCTAGTAGAGAATCTCGCCCTAGTCGTTGATGAGGACCCGGTGGAAGTGGCTGGAAATGACGTGCCGATGCCGGTGCCACCCGCGGTGACCGAGAGCGTTGCGGTCGTGGACATGGGGATCAGAGAGATAGGAAGGGCTTGATTGTATATGCTCAAAAACATGTTTTCGGATCATCCCGGCCTACAGCGCTAACGTCACCGCACTGGCGCTGTGCCACCTCTCCATGCAGCAGCAGCAGCCGACCGACGAAGGAATCCCGTTGCTCCCCTGGGCAGGCAGCGGCGCACGCCAGTCGAGGCGTAGGGCCGACATGGTGCGGGGGTGGGTGCGTGACCAGCCCCAGAACAAACACTGCCTGCCTAGGGACCTGCCGCTGAGCTACACCTGGGAGAAGGTCCTGACACTCGTACAAGTTGTACATGAACCCGTGGCATGCCCGCTTCCTCCTCCTGGCCTGCGCAAGCGCCCGCCTCCGCGCCTTTTTATACCCCGCCTAGATCACCGTGCGGCTTCAACATATTCGATCCCAAGTCGATTAAGATTGTTGGGGTCGAACCCTTCTTGTTCTCTCTCTCTCTATGGAACGGAGGTAGAAGAAGAAAGGAGCTAAACACACTGGGGTTGCTGGTGACGAACGCCTCTGCCAAACAACGATTTTTTTCCAGCTCGAACTATTTACAAATGACTCGATTTACCACCGCATTTGTTGCTAACCGGGACGTAGCACCCACGCTCGCCGCGGTCACCCCACGTATGCTTCCTAGCGATCCGGTCTTCGAACGTGAGCTGCCCACTCCTCCGTTTGAGCTGGATGCCATCCTACGCCCGCCGTTGTTACACTACAGTGCTACCTGCAAACCTGGCTTGACACAAACGTATCCTCGAACGTGGCCAAACCAACATCCGGACTCGATCTAGACTTTGACGCAAACACAAGCACGTACTCGTGCACCTATACGCCACATGCATGCGCACACACGCACACATGATACACCCGTATGCCCATACGCAGTGGCGGAGCTTGGAAAAAAAGTTGGGCTGGCTAAAGAGCACAATATTCTTCAAATTGTAAAGCATATATACTACTTCAATAGATATAGTCAACACACCTTCTGTTCACACTGAATACAAGATGAGCAGATGCATATATACACATATATACTACCGATACCAAAATAAGCCATAACATTTGACCATATATACCACCCCAAACCAAAATAAGCCATGCCATTTGACCATCCGACACGGTTGTGTGAAGTTACATACTACAAATCAGCATTCCGTTCCTTCAGACATCTGAAATCTTCAATGATATCTTCATAGCTGTACTTCTTCAGAATTTCAGCCTCTATGTTAACTAATAAGTTATTGGCAAGAAAGTCATCCTCCATTGTATTGCGCAACCTTGTTTTAATGATCTTCATACTGGAAAATGCATGCTCAGCACTCGTCGTAGAAACTGGAAGGGTAATGAGCTAACGGAGTAATCTTTCAATCAAATTGAAGACAACATGTCTTCCTGACTCCACAAGGCATCGACAAAGATCAATCAAGTTTGATATATTTTTCATATATTCATCCTTGGAAGCATCCAAAACAAAATGTTTTAGCTGTAGTTGTAATCCATAGATATCTTGTTGGGAGAAGTCTGCTGGGTAATACTTTTTCACCGTGCCACATATATCACCAGCTTTAAATCCTCTAAATTTGTTTTTAGGAATCAAGGTGGCACTAGTGGTTAGAAGATCCATTACCTTCTCATTGAACCTATGACTTAGTTCAAATAGTTGAGTGTCCAGTGTTGCATAGAATATTTCGACTCGAAAGTAATGCTCCTTGGTCAGCTGATTGGGTTGATGACGGGCACGGCCTTGGAATGTTCGGGTGGATATTGCCAAATTTGCGGGCGTAATCCTGGGTCTCGCTGCAACACCTCAACACCTTGGAATGTTATAGGTTCATTTGCATGAAGACCTTCATCTTGGCTCTCTGGTGTGGCTGTTCAATTTCAAGCATTGGCAAAAGTTGATCTGCCATCGGTGAAGGATCTTCGTCAACTCCAATCATGTCATCATATCTTTTTCTTTTGAAAACCAAATCGATTTTTCGCTGACTGGCCTTGCCCATGGCTGCCTAGACCTCAACCCGTAAGCTGTAAACACAATGGAATGAATTATTTATGCTACATCAAGGCCAATTGCTCAATTGTGGAACAAAACTTGCCTACTAAATTAGAAACCATCTACTGTGGTATGTGTACACTTGACACTAAACTAGTATGCTCTTCAGTGAAATATTTAGCCAATTGAGAATTTTGGGGATGATTCAATTTCAATGAACGATGACCTACGTTCAGTTCAGGGGAATAAAATTGGGATGATTTAAAACGATTTACCTTCGCAACTTGTAAGGATTCAGAGAAGTATTTTTCTAGTTGGCAATTCACTGCCTCGCCGTCGCCGGCTAACCTGCTCGCGGCTGCGTGTGCGCGTCCGTGTGTGGGTCGGCTAAGGAGTGGTGGTGCCGTTGGGGTGGGGGGTGAATGAAGGGAACTAGGGAAGGGCCTGATGTGCGCCGCGCCCGTGGGCAGCGCCGGCCGGCGGCGGGCACGCGGCAGCCGGCGGCTGGGCTAAGAGACGGCGGTCAGAGATGTGTGGGCATGCAGCTGTTCGACTGTCCGAGTCTGCGAGGCAGAGAGGCTGAGATGTGTGTATCGGCTGTGGGCTGCACCCGCGTACTGGTTGTGGGCTGTGATGGTCGGCTGGGTATGAAGCATACATATATAAACAAAAATTTCTCCAGACCTGGTCGGGCCACGGCCCACTCGGCCTTGCGGAAGCTCCGCCAGTGCCCATACCTACACCTTGCCACGGCAGCGACGCATCAATGGACTGGTGACTGGCTCGATCAGCGTGCACACAAACAGATGATCACCACCCATACCGTGGCTTATTTCAACATTAGGATCCCTGGGTTGAGGGGCAGGCCGACGACATACCCGGGCGTGTCCTTGTCCGTCTACGTTAGCAACGGTCGCCGGGGCCGTGGCTAGTGCAAGTCTGACCGCCTGAAGCTGAACAAATTCCACCGCAATATGCAACGGTTATCAACGGTAAGGGGTATTGGAGCTTCATGGTGGACTGCGTCCTGGAGGTCGACCACGGCGTCGAGGTGTGCGCATTGCGGTGGCCGCCTGATATCCGACAGTGCCTTCTAATCACCAAGAAGGACGGCGTCCGCCCTGCCCGATACCCGTAGAATGTGTAGTTTCAGTTCGATCCTCTCGCTGGGATCTCATATTGCAAGTCAGCTATGTCTGCCAGATGGTACTCTCCGGTCGTAAAGAGCTATAGCCTAGCGGTCGCTTGGTCTTGGGTCAAGTTCTTGTATCTTAGTGATCAGTTTTTTTTTTGCGAAGTATCAGCTAGCTAACACTCCTTAATTATGTTGCAAATACAATTCTGAATATGAATGCAATCTTTTTTAAACATTATACTTACACTGGTATGTGAGACACTTCGTTTCTACAATCATAGCAAGAAATGACTTGCTTAATTGTACATGGTCAGCATTTTTGAATTACAGCGTTGCTGCCTACTTTTTTTTCATACACATTGCTATATGTTTTGTATATATCAAAAAAAAATTTAAGACGATTACCATTTCTCAAATACGTACATGATTAACATGTTTTCCAAATACACATTGAATTAACTTCTGAAATGATACAAAACATTTTTTAAACTATGTGTACATTTTTTTATATTGTATAAACATTTTTTCATAAAATGTCACCAACATAGTTTAGAAACGCATGAACATAGTTTTAAATGTAACGTACATTCTCTTTGAATGCTATAATTTTTTTGAATAACCCAAACATTTTTTATAAAATGTCACAAACATATTTTTGAAACACATGAACATAGTCTGGCCTGACCCGCGCATGCTCGGATACATTGTCCTCGATTGTCTGTCCTGCGCCCGCTGTATTTGTATACTCCCTCCGGTCCTTTTTATTCTGCGTATTGGATTTGGGTCAAGTCAAACTTTACATAGTTTGACCAAATTTATTTTTAAAAATAACAACACGTACAATACAAAATATATGAACTGTGAAACTACATTTCATCACAAGTGAAACAATATTGATATGTCATTGTAAATATTGATAGTTTTGTCTATAAGTTAGGTCAAAGTAGAGATACTTTAATTTCGAACATAACTTATGTGCAGACTAAAAAGGATGGGAGGCAGTACATATACAGCGCTAGGGCAGTTTCGTTTCGATGGAGGAAGGATGTCCAAGGGACGTGGATCTGCGTGGATGGCGGCCTAGGGTCTTGACCTCGAGCTGCACGTCGGCCTGCCTTCCGCTTATACTACATTCGATATCGACCTCAACGTGGATCTCGTGCTCTTCGCCGGCCCGATCCCGGTGGATATTTTGCCCTTGTCAGGTACGGCCCTCCGAGGGCCTGGTGGCGGTGGGTTTGGACGACGTGCCGGTGCTGGTGCCGCTCGCGGTGACCGAGAGTGTTGTGGTCATAGACGTGGAAATGGGGGCCACCATCATCTACGAGGGCCCGGTGGGCGGGGAAGGCGCAGTCACCGGGGTCGGGGTTTTGGCCACGGTGGACGACGAGCACATCGAGGCCTGGCAGATCGTGCCGTCCGGCGGGGACGACATGGTCAATGAGGTCATTGTTTCGGACAGCTGGACGACGAGCACGTCGAGGCCGGGTAGATTATCCCATCTGATAGCGCCGGCTCCACTGCCCTAGTGGTGTGGCACCTCCCAGCGTGGGGATCCCATTGCTCCCCTGGGCAGGCAATAGGGCATGCCAGTCTAGGCGGAGGAGGGCCATCCTGGTGCGGGCGTGGGTCTGTGATAAGATCCAAAACAAACACAACCTTCCAAGGGACCTGCCGCTGAGCTACACCTGGGAGAAGGTCCTGATCCAGTCGTACATGAAACTGCTTCCGACTCTCGGCCTGTGCACGCGCCCGCCATCGCGCCTTCCTGTACGCCGCCGCCGTCATACCCGGGCATTTCCTTGACCGTCTACGCGAGTAGTGGCCAGGCTAGTGGCCACTTTGATCGCCTGAAGCTGAACAATTCCATTGCTACAACTCCACAGTCATCAATGCTAAGGGGTACGTGCCTTCCATGTTAGATAGCTGCCTGGAGGCGGGTGATGTCGTCGAGGTGCAGGCGTTCCGGTGGCCACCTGGGATCCATGTCTTCTGATCGGCAAGAAGGACAGCGTCGGCCCCGCCCTAAACACGTAGTGTGTAGCCTTCCATCCTCTCGCCGGGATCTCAATATCTCATACTGCATGTCAATTGTGTCTGGCAGATGGTACTCTTCTTGTTGTTACTGTTTTTTATTGTGAGAGGAGTTTGTCATTATTGTTGTTGTTGTATTGCAGTGAGCTAGCCTAGTGGTGGCTTGGTCTTAGGGTAAGTTGTTGTATCTTAGTGATCAGCTAGGTTAGGTTGTCGATACGAAACTGCCCTACCTAACCTAGCGTCATTACTCGAAGAAAGGGGGTGATCGGCAGGATGGGAGAGGAGCGACATGACTGCTTCGCGGGGTTGTTACATTGTATAACATTTTTAAAAAGTGTTACGTATAGTGTTTTGAATTTCATGGACATTTCTTAAATGTCACACTTATTTTCCTGAATGGTACAGACATTATCTAAAAGTTGAGCTGGGACATCCATTGGGTCAGTGTCTGTGCGATAGGATATATAGGGATATGATTCGAGGTAAGTGGGCGATCCATGGGATAGGACATGAGTGACGTGATAGGCTCGCGTGGTTGTGGGGCCGGATCACTGGCGTGGCAGAAGCTGCTTTATCCGTAGCGGGGGCCACCGTGTGGCGGCCGAGTGTGCCCGATTTGTATAGTCTTTGTTTTCGTTTGCATGTAGCCGCATCATGAAAACCTAAGATACAACATATAAAGACCTAGGGCAGGACTGCATACGGCGCCTCTCGACCGTCCGTGCCTGCGGCGCCGTATGTATATATAACCCGTAGTCTTGTTCCCCTCCCAAAAGCATTTCCCCCAAGTCATTTTTCACTCAAGTAGCACATGACTCTTAGCTTCTCTTGAGTAACGGCGCGAGTTTAGACATCATAGTTTCGTGTTGAGGATGGCTGATGGGCGTGGATCCAGGCGGATGCCGATTGGGGGCCTCGACCCGGAGCTGCATTTCGGCATGCCGTACGCGCTGATTTCCCATGACTTCGACCAGAATGTCAACCTTGTAGTGTTCGTCGTCCTGATCCCGATGGAGGCCGGCACGGTGCCCGATCCTAGTGGAGAACGTCGCGGTCGCGGAGGTGGCGGATGGTAATGAGAACGATCTTGCCATCGTCGTGTACCAGGCCCGGTGGGCGGGTACGACGTTGTGACCAGGGTGGGGAAGCTCTGGTTTTGGTGTCGGCCGCACTGACTGAGGTGCAGAGCGATCTCGCCATCGTCGTGTACGATGGTCCGGTGGATGAACTACCAAACACAAAGCAATCTGTCGATGTATATCCTATATGATTTCAAACCATGGCGACACACAAATTGAATACTAATTGTACATCTTCAATACTGGCATTTCATTTAGCACTTCTATTGTAAGTTGCTAATACTGGATTGACATTGTTCTTACACCGGTAGGTGAGGCGCCCTTTGTTTTTACATTGGTAGCAAAGAATGGTGTATCCACTGCATAAACATTGTTCATGTATAACAATTCTCCAATACATGATTTTCTCAAGTATATGTTTTGCTGCGTACCTTTTTCATACACATTTCTATATTTTTTTGTATAAACCTAAAAAAAATGACACACTTTTAACATTCGTCTACATGATTAACATGTTTTTGAACATTTTGGCCTACTTGTTACATATTTTTGGAATACACATGGAATTATCTTTTGAAATGCTACAAAATATTTAAATTATGCAAACAGTGTTTGCATTGTATAATTTTTCTTCAAAAATATACAAACATATTTTGAACCACGTGAACATAGTTTTAAATGTAATGTACATTTTCTTTGAATGCTACAATATTTTTTTTGAATTACCCGAACATTTTTATTTCATTGTATAACATTTTTTTAAAGTGTCACGTACATTCTATGTCCACGGGTCAGCTACTGAACCCTTCAGAATCATCCATTCTATTTGGGGATCCTGTCCGGAGGATAAAATAGAAGTGGTACAAAATGTATTGGGTGTCCCATGTTCTGATTTCGAGGAGAAATACCTGGGTTTGCCGACACCTGACGGCCGGTTGACTAAGGGTAAGCTTCAAAATTGGCAAGTTAAGTGGAGTAAGTGTTTGTTTCGCTTTTGATGGGCATCCTACACATGCTGGCAAAGAAGTTTTGTTTCAATCAGTTGCTCAGTCAGTTCCTACCTTTATTATGTGTTTGTTCAAGATCCCATTTGGTGTTTGTGAATTGTGATGACCTGAATCGTATGGTTCGGAACTATTATTGGGGCGCGGAGAAAGGTAAAAGGAAAAGGCACTGGTATGCTTGGCATAAGATGACCCAGCCAAAGTCACAAGGGGGCCTCGGGTTTTGGGATTTCCAAATCTTTAATCAAGCTCTGTTGACGAGACAAGCCCAGCGTCTCTTAATTTTTCCGGAGAACTTATGTGCAAGACTGCTCAAAGCCATGTATTATCCAAGTGGAATCTTAGAGGACACGGTGTTTTCGGAGAACCATCTCAATCATGGCAAGGCGTTTGTCACGGGCTGGAGCTCCTAAAGAACGGGCTGGTCTGGTGTATAGCTAATGGACAAAAGGTTAGAATCTCGTGGAACAGATAGCTAGTTCGAGGCAACACTAGTTCGCTTGTTTCCAGCATTGGAAAATGTCGGTTCAAATGAGTGCCTGATTTGCTTGATCATAATGGAAACTGGGATATGCCCAGGCTACATCTGTTTTCTTGCCAGTGGACTTTCAGGAGATTTGCAAGCTTCGTCCTTCACCTCGATTGGGTGAGGACTTCTTGGTCTGGGCTCCCGAACGCAATGGTCTTTTCTCTGTACATAGTGCCTATTGGCAGGCTGCTGACATGGTTAATTGCTCTCTATTCTCCTGTAGGAGAAGTTCACTGGACGGATGCAGGGACGTTTGGAATCTGATTTGGTCATGTCCAGCACCACCAAAAGTCCTATCCTTTGCCCGGTGAGCAGCTACAGAATCATTAGCACCTTGCTAAATAGAAAGCGTAGATCGCTGGAGGTGTATGGTACATGCCCTATTTGTGGAAGAGAGGATGAAGACTCCTTTCATGTGTTACTAGGGGTTGGGGCGTCACCCCGTGACGCCGCTTGAGAGGAAGTTAGGGCAGTGCCAAATGGAAGACGTCCCTTCCATTCTCCTATTTGTACCGAAGAATGTGCTCTGTGTATTATGTGATACTGATGTGAAAAAACTGGCATTTACAATAGAACAAACAAACAAAAATGCAACTCGTCTAGGTAAGACAGTCACATCATACTTCACTGTCTTATTTGTACTATGCACTATTATGAAATCAAAACTGAAAGCACAAGTGCAAGTTCTTGACTGGAACTACAAGAGAAACCAGTACAAATGTAACACATTCAGGCAACAGATCAGCTCTAAGAGAAAAGCAGTGACATCATAGATCATGGATATTAACATGCGCATATTGCTCGCGAAGCCCTCTGTCTCAGATTGCTCGCAAAGCCCTCTGTCTCAAGCACGCCCCACACCAGCTTCCACTCGAAGGCAAGGACGACGGTGACAGCGCTGTGGACTACTCCTCGTCCTTCTCCACTCCATCGGGGATGTATTTAAAAAAATCTGACAAAAATTTAGCATGTTAACACAACATCAATGTACAATGTCACAAAATTTCGTTTAAAAATTTGAATTATTTTTTCAGATACAAAAATGACAAAGTTGACATCAGTATGATAATGGGCCAAATCTAAAGCCCAAGTTATGTTATGTACTATTTAGGGTTAAAAATTTTCATTTTTTTTTCGAGTTATGTTTTGAATTTTGACTCGAAATTTTGTGAGAACCTACATTGATGTTGTGTGAGAGCGCTAAATTTTTTCCAGAATTTTTTGAACATTTTGAAAGCACAATGTGAGTTCGGTGCACTGGTAGCACCACAAGCTCCGGTGCACCAGATATTTTTCCCCATCCCACAAGGTGAGGGGCAAGTTGATGTCAATGCCCTCATGTATGGCTCGGCCTCCTCATCTATATGCTGGCTTTCCACGATAGTTATCCGTTAGCCTTGCCCTACTATCTTCTTTCTCAGATATGCAGAACATCGGCATAAATTATGACATTGTATTAAACAACTTTTGGATGACAGATCAACTGAAAAAAAACATAACTGAAAGACAAATTTGCAAAAAAAATATCATAAATGTACATGAGATAACCATAATCTCCATATTCTCAAGGCATTTATCGAAAAGATGTCCATATCTATAATTGAAATAGGAATTATACAACAATCATAGGGATAGATTTGAGGTAACACTAAACACGCTGGACCAGGAAAAAGAAGAGCCCAAAGTATACGTCCATGAAGCTTCCAGACCAGCCCTTTATATCTCCACATATGCAGCTAGTCCATCTCTTATATGAGGCTGTCGCCGGTTGAGCGCCAACGAGGAAGAAGGGCATGCTCTCATCCACCAATCACCATCACCGTGCATGAGCTCAGATCCGGAGGCGTCGGTCCCAAACTCCGGCTACCAGTTTCCTGACCGACGACGCAAGGAGAGGAGGAGAAGGATGTGGTCCATTCCTTGAACCTTACAAACATGGAAAAATTCACGAGCTGCTTCTTCTCAGTAGCAGAACAGACAAACAACCAACGATCGAGTAGAAAGTAACCTAGTATGAAGCTGCAAAGTGCTAGGATGGACCACATGGACGAAGCGAGAATCATTAGAAACAGGTTGTAGTACAGATTAAATTAGAGAAAAAAGGCACCATATTATATTGTACAATGAGAATTACGCAGGGTCAAGGAGGACTTTTAGCAAAGACTGAAAAGTTAAACCATAGTAAAAATAACTTAGGGCACTCAGGCCTAACCGTAAATTTCAAATTTTCAGGTACAAATGCATATTTGGAGAAGTTGAGACCACTATGTGGGCCAACCTCATTCGTGAAATGATACTTAAACTGAACCATCAAATTAAATTTTCAGCGGAACAAAGTAAAAAAATGAGTTCCACCAGGGCTTGGAAAGCATAGAATGTCCTTTACTCAAGCAGGCATAAATGTAAACATGATATGTTGAACTTGCATGCAATTACAAACATCTGAGCGAGAAGAGAAACAATTGACCATGAGCTTCTCTTATCTTACTTCAATCTCCCAACAGGAAACAAAACAAGTTGTTTGATTACAGTGACTTTCACTTTTCTAGTTAAATTGCCCAATTGAAAACAATACATACAGATTTACCATGCTGTCTTAATTCTTCTCCATCAGACCAAACAGCGGTGTCACTTACTCCCTCTGTTCTAATTTACTCATCGTGGTTTTAGTTCAAAATTTAAACTAAAACCACGACGAGTAAATCGGAACGGACGGAGTACCTGTTGACGCTCAAAAGTGGCACAATCGTAAAAGTTGCTTTAATCTATGTCAAGATTACTTCAAACTTATGATTGGAAGTCACCATGAGATGGCTTTCTTTGAGAAGATCAAGACGGATATGAAAGTGATCTAAAACGGAGTCCGGATGCAAAAGTTATGACAAGTTCAGAGATGCTTATGATGACACCAGATCAAAGAATGGCTTGAAACCCACTTAAGATGACTTCAAATAGAAAAAGTTTCAACATGAAAGTTGTGCGTCTCGTCGAAAAGGTCGATTTTGATATAAAAATCGTCTCAATCCGAGTTCGTATGCAAAAGTTACAGCCATCCGAACACAGCCCTGTCACAGAGCCATAAGTGGCGCGCCCCACCAGCCACGTGTCTGATGGGTAGCGCGAATAACAGCCTGTATTGCGTGACCGTTTTGGCTGAGAAGATGGCTTCAAATTTAAAAACGTTCAACATGAAAGTTGTTCGTCTCGTCGAAGCTAGTTTAAACCGAACAGTTTTGGAAAATTCGGACAAAACCAATCCGAATTTGGCTAGGGTTTTGGACGTGAATCCAAGCCTTTTCCTTGCACAGGAAGTCCAGCCGCCTCTTATATACCTAAGGGGTGACGGCCGATTCAACAACACACAATCGATCAATTCATCTACCACTTTTTATCTTTTATCTTTTCTCCCTAACCCTAGTTCTTCTTCCTCGTTCTTCGTTCGTTCTTCTTGTTGCAGGGCGGCGAACCTCGAGGCCCTAGGGGCGATCAGGTCGACCTAGGGCAGCCCATAGCCGCCGCGAGCCCTGACGGGGTCCCTCCCGGGCAAGCGGGGCTTCGGGTCATCAAAAGCACCCGCCGGATTGTCTTGCGTACCGCGCTTCCGACGGGTCTCCTTCGACGTGAGCTGCGGTGCATCACCCCCGGCGTCGATGGTACACGGTGACGTGTTCGTGTGCGAACACACTTTTTGGCGACTCCGCTGGGGACGAAGCTTTGAACGGTCTCCAGCCCGTTCTTGCTACGAAGAGATCGTCATCTAGGGTTTGCAGTCTACAAAGGTAATATGAATACCCAATCCCCTTATGTAGATGCAAATAATTCATATGGTGTTACTAGATCGTGCAATGAATATACTCTATCGGCCAGCCCTGATTTTTTCAATCATGCATCTAACTACGTGCAAGGGCCGATTCAAAGTAATTTACATGGTTCAATTTCTTATGATATTAGTAACATGCAACATATGTATTCCAACTCACATGCATCGGCAACCCAGCAAATTCATATGCCGATGAGCAACATGATGAGTTCGGTTAACCAATTTGAAACACCCCAAGTTAGAACTTCCAATAGCATACAAGAAAGTGTTTCACCCTTTTATTCATCGGCAACTAATTTGCAACATGTTAATCCAAACATGCTGGTGGATAGGGGAATTGGCCATGCTACTACTAGTTATTCGGCCAATTACCCTCAAACATCATATGCTACACCTCATGCCACTAGTTTTTTGGCATCATACGCAACTGTTGATGTCCATAATTCGGCTCCGCACCTTAATGGTCACGACCGAATAAGTGAAACTTCTGCAGGAGCACAAATGCCTTCACCTACTACCTTGGCATATCATGTACCCCCTACACAATTACAGAATTTCGGCAACATCTCATTGCTGAAAGAGTCTAAAAGCATTGGGGGGCAACCATATCCAGACTGGGTAATTGAGAACAAGCTTACATTCTCTTGGGATTTGTGCAACTCTATTCGCCACGAACTAATAGAAGGCGGGAAGCCTCATGATTTTGCTGCTGTAAAAGCTAGAGTTGTGCAAATGATGCAGTTGCTCAGTGCTGTACCATCCAGTGTACCACCTAAACAATCGCAAAGTTTCGGTACCTCATTGCCGAAAGAGTCTCAAAGTATTGGGGGGCAATCTCATGACGAGTGGATGGAAATTGAGATGAAAAAGTGTAAAGCTCGCCAAGCTGAGATGTGGGCTAAACTTAGACGAGAGCGAGAAGCCTTGCAAATTCAAAAAGATAAAGTTTTTGATTCAGGTAACAAAGAAAATTCGGTTACTAGAAGAGCCGAATCAAGTAGTATATATTCTGAGTCCATCAAATCCAAAGAGGCAAGCATTATTGAGAAAGGGCATAGCAAAACAGTCATACTTGATTTTTCCGAAGTCAATAGAACCTACTTCCTGCCCTATGAGTTCCGTGCCATAGAAATTGACAAGCCTCAAGGACAAGAACAAGTAGCCGAACAAAGTTCTGCTGACATGGATCTTCAAAGCAATGATGCACGGAATCAAGAAAAAAATGATGAAAAGGTGTTGGGGAGCCATCCAAAGATGGAGCAATATGTTCTTCAAGTGACACCACCATCATGTTCCCCCAACATATTTGAAGAGGTATGCATAGAGAGTAATTTACCTATTTTCAGATTTGGTCGCGACTTCATTATTGATGCATCTATAAGAAATATTCTCATAAGTAATTTTGAAAGACCAATGAAGAAGGGTAATTTACTTGTTAGCAATAAACTTGTTATGGAACATATCGCTCAACCTATTACGCCATTTATAAAGACCGATATTGACTTATTGTTACAGCCAAAGCTTTCCCCGTTGCTTTATGTAAAGTTCATATCTAGTTGGGTAGCTTTGCTTATTTCGTACTTGGCTTGCACTTGGTCTCAACTGAGACATGTATGTTCTAAATATCTTCGTTTCAGAAATTTAAAGCCAAAGTTAAATTCTATTGAGAAAACTGATGCTAATATAATATCTTATCCAAAGACATCGGAGATAGAGTGGAAAAAATAATGCATAGCCGAACGGGGAGACTACAAATCTGAACCACTCGTTTGCTTATCTCCAAAGCCGTTCAAACAGCAAGATCGGCTAGAGAATAAAAAGTTTACCTTCAATTCAAGCATGTGTGATCAAATATTTGATTTGTTGCTGAAAAATAATTACATAAGAATTCTTGATCACCATGTCAATCTATCAATTCAAGGATGAATGTATTGTAGGTTGCATCTTTCGTTCAAACAAAATGTTGAGGATTGCAATATGTTTCGTCAAATAGTTAAATCGGCCATTGATAAAGGACGACTGAAATTTGCGGAAACACCAAGAGATGACCAGTCTATTCTGATTGGTCCCGATGGCAGAAAGTTTTTGCATCGGCTACTTCAAGCCGATCCATGTAAAGAGAAGATAAAAACTGCAGGTGATGGGATCAAGCTTTCAAGTAAAGAAGTTGTTGAAGAGCATAATGAACATAATCTTGAGGGCGAGAATTCCATCAAAGCTACAATGGAGACGCCAAGGACTGGGGGGCAACAAGCAAATCCAATGATCGATGAAAGCAAACCAAAAGAAAGCAAAGGCCAAAATAAGCGCAAGTGTAAGTGATCAAAAATCACTTTCGCTGAACTATTGGATAAGTATCAAAAGAAGAGTGAAGAGAAGAATGCTTATCAGCCAAATCATACAAAGAAACCAAGATCACCCCCAAGGCGCAAGTATGATGATCGGTATTGGCAAAGTGACAATTTTTATGCAACATATTCATATCCTTATTTTGGGCCGCCAATGCCAATGCCGTGGATGCCTCCCTATGCTCAAGTAGATCCATATCCATCATGGGACAGGTATGATACAAGGCCGCATTCTCCATCTTATTTTAGACCATCTCACCAATATTATGCAGCTCCGAGAAGATCAACATTTGAACAATCACATGTTAAAAACCGTTTCAATCATAAGGAATCGGTCCGGAGCTCAAGGAAGAAGAAAGAGGTGGTCAAGCAAGTTTACCGTGTTAAAAGAGATGGCCGTAAGAGTGCAACTTCAGATTTGATCTCAAATGAAAAAGAGCCAATTAAAGTGTTGACATTGGCTACTAAAGGCAATGAGATGAAGCAACCAATTATTGAGAATCAAAGTGCCAAATCTGAAGAAAAGAAGTTGAGAGTGCACAAGGCCAAAAAAGGATTGCCATTGGCCAGGACAAAATCGCAGCCGGGGTGCCCACTCGGCTTATCATATTGGCAAAAGAAGAAATTACAAAAACTTAGTGCACAAGAACTTGAAGAAAGAAACATGGCATGGGTTCCCAAAGGAAGTGCTCAAAATAAGAATTATGTGCAAGCTTCCATTACAAGAAGTGCGGCAAAGGTGAAGAAGGAAAAGAGTGAAAACTATGAAGGACGAAGCCAAAGGTTTCATCATCTTCGGTCTACCCATTATCCATATTCTTCAACTATGCCATTAACGCCCATGTCATGGAATTCGTCATCAGGTATGATTGGTAACCCTCAATGGTCTTATTTTAATCCATGGATGCCATATAATTTCTTACATCATGAAAGGGTATTACCAAGTCACTATACATTTGATTAGCTACAAGTTTGTTGTTGATCCAAAGGGCCGAAATACTTAGTTTGTCATTTCATTTGTTTGTTTTGGCTATATGTGCTTTGAATGAAGTTTACATGGTAATGGCCGATATTTATCTATCGTCCTAAGAATATGTCAATGCATGGCCGGTGTAGTATTCTAGCATCATCCTTAGTTCGAATGGAGAGCGAGACAAGGTGCTATACATCTTGAGGCTTTCGGTGATTCGTTACGAGTAGTGCAACAAATATCCAAGGGTTATCAATGTTTTGACGTATCACTTATAGTTTATCTTGAGATATGTCTAGATGCAAAATTTACCTTGGGTTGCTTTAAAACTGTTCTTATATTTAGACATGACAATTCAAAAGAGTTGGCACATCAAGCATCCGGCTACTACGTTAATCATGGTGTGTTGCATTTCTCTCAATAGCCGATGCTTCATCTCGTCAACATAGGTAAGGCCGAACCGAAGTTCACAGCTTCGGCCACTAATGAATTTTGATGCAGGTGATAGTAAGGATTGGAGAGAGTTTATTGTTGATTATCTACAAAATCCTAGCAAAAGGGGGAACAATATGGTTCGGAGGATGACCTTGAGATACATATCTATGGAACTTTATCATCAGATTGTTAATGAAGTTGAGAAGGTTTCGCCCAAGTTTGCATCAAGGGTTCAAGAACAATAATGGCCGATATATAATTATCGTCCTAAGCATATAAATGGCCGATGGGGTGTTGACGTCGTCCTCAGAACCAACATGGTACAAATTATTTTTCGGCACGCTTGCTTTGCCGAAAAACAGGGGGGCATGTGTTGACGCTCAAAAGTGGCACAATCGTAAAAGTTGCTTTAATCTATGTCAAGATTACTTCAAACTTATGATTGGAAGTCACAATGAGATGGCTTTCTTTGAGAAGATCAAGATGGATATGAAAGTGATCTAAAATGGAGTCCGGATGCAAAAGTTATGACAAGTTCAGAGATGCTCATGATGACACCAAATCAAAGAATGGCTTGAAACCCAATTAAGATGACTTCAAATAGAAAAAGTTTCAACATGAAAGTTGTGCGTCTCGTCGAAACGGTCGATTTTGATATAAAAATCGTCTCAATCCGAGTTCGTATGCAAAAGTTACAGCCATCCGAACACAGCCCTGTCACATAGCCATAAGTGGCGCGCCCCATCAGCCACGTGTCTGATGGGTAGCGCGAATAACAGCCTGTATTGCGTGACCGTTTTGGCCGAGAAGATGCCTTCAAATTAAAAAACGTTCAACATGAAAGTTGTTCATCTCGTCGAAACGGTCAAGATTGCTTTTGGGCTCTTTTCCATCCGAGGTCGTTTACCACCTCAAAAATTACCTGCAAGGTACAGCCAGTTTAAACCGAACAGTTTTGGAAAGTTCGGACAAAACCAATCCGAATTTGGCTAGGGTTTTGGACGTGAATCCAAGCCTTTTCCTTGCACGGGAAGTCCAGCCGCCTCTTATATACCTAAGGGGTGACGGCCGATTGAACAACACACAATCGATCAATTCATCTACCACTTTTTATCTTTTATCTTTTCTCCCTAACCCTAGTTCTTCTTCTTCCTCGTTCTTCATTCGTTCTTCTTTATGCAGGGCGGCGAACCTCGAGGCCCTAGGGGCGATCAGGTCGACCTAGGGCAGCCCATAGCCGCCGCGAGCCCTGACGGGGTCCCTCCCGGGCAAGTGGGGCTTCGGGTCATCAAAAGCACCCGCCGGATTGTCTTGCGTACCGCGCTTCCGACGGGTCTCCTTCGACGTGAGCTGCGGTGCATCACCCCCGGCGTCGATGGTACACGGTGACGTGTTCGTGTGCGAACAGTACCTTTTAACTGCCGGAAACCATATCAGTCATCGCCGTCACAGCCCCCTGCCTCGCCCACCAACATCTATCAGCGACGTCTTGCACCACACTATCATAACATGTAAAGTCTAGAAGCGCTAATAATAGAACCACTTCAGTCTATGATCAAGCAATTGATAATGGAATGCTGCATGAAGTTCTATGGAGTAATGACATGAACGACAAAAATACCCAGTTTGCAACTTTTAGGCATGGTTCATCTTCAGCAATGGGCCCATATATCATAGTTAAGTTTAAATAATCAGCCTAATTTGGAGCCAATAACACAAATAGTCTCTCATCTCATCCTGCTCCTACTACCATGCCAAGCAATATCTCCAAGTTATATTCAGAAAAGCATGATGCATGGTTAAATGGTTACGAAAAAGGATCTCACCTTGTTCTAGCAGAACATGTAGTGATCCATAAACATAGTAAATGTTCTTTGAATTCATGGACTCATCAATTGCTACTTGTGTGGAGTGTTGGCACCTAAATAAATTTGGAGGGAGCAAATGGTCAGAAAAAGCAGCTTACAATTTTCCAAGTTTCTTTTTTTGCTCTTCCAAAGGCGGTGGATGAACATATGATGCAGCATCAATGATTGCCTGTCATCAAATAGTTAAGTACGCTATAAGAGAAAAAGGCAGCAACAACATGATCCCTATGCAAGTTGCTTCTAGACAAAGATTTGAAACGGACAAGGCGTACCTGTATTTTCTGCAAAGCATCTTCAATATTGCCCCTACTGTGATAAGCATGTCACTTGTTGTCCAAACAAGACAAAAAAAGAAATAGCTAAGTGATATTTACTTCTGTGTCCTAGTTTTTGTAGATGACATCACAAGTTCACCATCTTTATTTATCCTGTTCTTTTCCTGGACATGCGGAAACTTAAATTGTAAGAAACCTCTCTAAATATGAAATATATAATACAAAAGTATGTACAAGGAAAACAGATAATCAGATGCATCCGTCAAAAGTAAACATCATAATACAGAATCGCCTTCAGACATGATAGTAACATAAACAAATAATATGTGCAAATTAAGGTATTCAAACCGTTTGGAATATCCGTTCCTTAATCCTCTCCCCAAGCCAATGAGCTTTCTCAACATTGAACCACATGTCAACCTTTGTATTAACTGCAAGATAGTGGTACACATTTTAGCGTGAAGTAGTAACATCAACATCCTTAAGTAATCACTATCTGGACATCCTTAATATAAAGAAATGGGGAATCTGGTTTGACGGCCTGGACAATGAATGCATGATACAATCCTAGCTCTGAATCGAACCCACTTGTTTGGTTTGAGGATTGGAATATATTTGGTAAATTTAATGGATCATCCCATGATGGACTCACCTATCCTAGGATAAGGGGATCCCTCAGACAGAAAAGTGAGAAAACCCTACCGATGGGCCAACGACAATTCTTTGAACCTGGCAAGTGATGAAACAAAACATGCTACTACTGACTTGGAAATGTTCGACAAAACAAATCAGCCATTAGTTTCATAATGCTGAACCAACAATAATTTAGACATACTACGCAAAAATATCAATGCAGTGATAAATAAGGAGAATGTACAGACAGCAAACCTTTATTAACATTCTGACCACCCGCACCCCCACTTCTTGCAAAGCTAACAGTAACAAGATCTGCACACATAGTGGGCTATTTCAGAACAGCTTGGCAAACCCATGTAATGGTTGGATACATAGTCATCAGGATCAAACGTTCAGAAATATCACTGGGATACAAAATGCAAAACTAATACTGTTGATATAAATAGTTGTAATGGATGCTATATTTATGGTCACAGTTTAGCGAATTCTTAAAACTATTTTCCTTATTCCAGTTCATAGTCAAATACCTGCAACAAGCTGTGACAAGAATATGCATTTTAGTTGCGATGAGTCACCTAGCAACAATCAGACCAGATGTTCCGTTACCTCTTACATGAACTTACAGGTTAGATCAAGCAATTTACTAACCAAAAATGTGTTATTACCTCCCATCTATACCTAATATTTACTCTGTCTCTCCTTCCTTTTTTTGCTTCAAGCTATAAGGCAAGCAAGCATAGCTACTTCTCAAGATTAATTAACTTATTTTCCGCACTGCCAGTTTCTGCTTAATAAAAGCAGATTGGCACCACACTGCCAACTTAAAATTTATAGGCAGATACACAGATACTTGAATAAGCAATCAGGAGGGCCATCTCCTTGGGGGCTTCAGATGCCCATTTTGTGCTCAGTAAATAACATTTTACTGCAGAGACATTGTAATCCTCCTGAGCCTTTAGTAAATACGTTAACTCGAGATCCCCATCTTCTATGTTTCTACTCATAAGCTACAAATTTAAAACTGCAGCCTGATGTTGTGCTTCTTTCCTTGTACTACCAATGCCTTCACCCACTTTTTCTCCCACTAACAAAACCTAAATACATGAAGCAAGCTGAATAACACTAAAAGAGACAATAACAAAATTTTCCAGACCAGTCGCCATTAGAGGATAGGAGTGAGCGGGGAAGGCAGGGGAGGTGGGAGGGGCGCACCAGATCGGGCATCTTGATGAGGTCCTCCAGACGGGAGTCGGTCTTGATTGAGGCAATGGAAGGAGATGCAGCCGGCGAGGTTGGGCGGGGGTGGGTCGACGAGATGGTCGACATCGAGGGCGGAGTACGGGGTCTCGGCCATGAGCTTCTCGCAGTGGTGGGAGGAGATGTACCCATCGGCCCCGATCACGCAGATCGCGAGCAGAGCTACGAACACGCCGTCCAGATCCAGCCTGCCGCCGTTGGCGGGCGGCGGCGGCGGCAGCGGCAACCCTAGTTGGGGAGGAAAAAACGAGAGAGAGAAGAAAGGAGGAGAAGACGTGTACGGGGAGGAAAGAACGTTGGCCAATACGTGTGTGTATGAGCAGATGACTTGACCCGCAAAGCTCGATCCTGATTGGCGCCGTGAATAGTGCGGCTGTGATGACGTGTATAGCGCGAGGAGGCGCACATTGCGCGACTCTTATATCATGTGTTATGTGTCTGTGAGAACGCCCAGCCTCTATGTAAAGCCATGTCAAATATCTGGGAACTTCCGGACCTAACTAGAATCAAACGCCGTGATGATTGTCTGATTCGGCTAATGAGTGATGTGAACGAACATGTCTGGGTCCGTGTGCTTATGCTACTCTGGAGGGCGTGGCATGTACAGAATGAACTGGTGCACGCAAAGCCAACCCCTCCAATTGACGTGACAACCTGGTTCTTGGCTAGTTACCTAGACTCGCTTGCCTGTCTTAAGCTTGATCCTAATGCAGACTTTGTCAAGGGTAAGATGTTGGTTAACCACATTTTCCCAATGATGCATGCCACATGTGATAATAATGCCATTTCAAGCACCCCTTGGCTACCTCCTTGTCAAGGGCGAGTTAAGATAACAATGGATGGCTCCATCCTGAGTGGAAAGGAGGGAGTTGGCATGGTGCTCCGGGACCATCTTGGAAAGCATAATATTTAGTGCATGCAGACATCTTGGTGATTGTGTTGATGTGTTGGAATCTGCATTTCTTGCTATTTGACAAGGGTTTAGCTTGGCACTGCAATGGGGTAATCAATCCATTGATGTTGAGTTTGACTGCTTGGAGGCGGTTTCCATGGTGGTTAAAGGTGGAGCAATTAATCTAAATAGTCTTTCTTGATCACATAGTTAAAACATATTATGGGGGACATGACTCTTCTATTAGTCATATCAATCATACAGGCAATGGTGTTAGTCATGCTATGGCAAACTTGGGTAGAGGCCAGGGTCGTACCATAGTTTGGCCTGGTTCGGGCTAAATGAGGTCTTAGATAATGTCTTACAAGATTTTTATCCATTATTCTGCGCAATAAAGACTTACGAGATTGTAATCCCTAATTCTGAGTAATAAAGAGTTATTTCGTAAAGAAGTGTCACATAATTTTTTTCTTTCAAATTCATCAATATTTTCTAAATGTCACATGCATTTTTTGAATGGTACTAACGTTTTACATCCGTTGGGTTAGACTTCGTTCGATTGGATATGAGGGCTCCGCCGGATGGGAGAGGGGCGACCTGACTGGCTCAAAGGGGTCGTGCTCGCTCAATTCATCTAAAGGTAGCCTAGCCGTGTGCGCGCTGCTTGGTCATGAAACCAACTTTCTAGATACATCCTACATTGCACCCTCCACCTTCCATCCCGCACCTCGTGCGTCATACGTATATACATACAACGTATTGCCAGGTCATTTCCATCCCAGAAAAATTCTCCCCCGAAAGAATTTCCCCTTGCCATGGCTCTCACAAACTAGCTTGGATCTCGAGTAGTAACGGCGATAGGAAAGTTTCGTTCATGTCAATCGAGGAGGAAGCTGGCCGAGGGGTATCGTGGAATCGCGAGGACGACAGCCGAGGGTCTCGGCCTCGAGCTGCACCTCGGCCTCTCATCCGCACGAATCTTGTTCGACCTCGACCTCCACGTAGACCTCTTGCTCTACGCTTCCCCGATCCCGGTCGTGAATCTCGCCCTCGTCGTCTATGACGACCCGGTGGCAGTGCCTGGAAATGATGTGTTGGTGCCGGTGCCGCCCGCGGTGACCGAGAGCGTTGCGGTCATGGACATGGAGAACAGAGAAATAGGAAGGGCTCGATTGTATATGCTCAAAAACATGTTTTCGGATCATCCCGGCATACAGCACTGACGCCACCGCACTGGCGCTGTGCCACCTCTCCCTGCAGCAGCAGTAGCCGCCCGACGAAGGGATCCCGTTGGTCCCCTGGGCAGGCAGCGGCGCCCGCCAGTCGAGGCGGAGGGCCGACATGGTGCGGGGGTGGGTGCGTCACCAGCTCTAGAACAAACACCGCCTGCCCAGGGACATGACGCTGAGCTACATCAGGGAGAAGGTCCTGACACCGGTACAAGTCGGACATGAAACCGTGGCACGCCCGCTTCCTCCTCCTGGCCCGCGCATGCGCCCACCTCTGTGCCATCCTCAACCCCGCCGAGATCACCGCGTGCGGCCTTAACACCACCGATCCCAAGCCGATTAGGATCCCCGGAGTGACGGCCAAGCCGACGACCCACCCGGGCATGTCCTTGTCCATCTATGTCAGCAGCGGGGGCCGGGGTCGTGGCGAGTGCAAGTCTGACCGCGTGAAGCTGAACAAATTCCACCGTAACGACCCCATCGTAAGGGGTATAGGAGCTTCATGGTGGACTGCGGCCTGGAGGCCGACGACGGCATCGAGGTGTGGGCGCACTAGTAGATAAAGGGTCATCAGACCCGGTTCGTTTGGGCCTTTAGCCCCGGTTCCTGAACCGGGACAAGAGGGTCAGTACTAATGCTTTGACCCTTTAGTCCCGGTTCAATCCAGAACCGGGGCAGATGGGTGTCCACGTGGCCTGTGCGTCGAGCCCAGGCAGGAGGGGCTTTGGTCCCGGTTGATGGTACCAACCGGGACCAAAAGGCATCCATGCGTCAGCATTTCTGTGGCTGTGGTTTTTGTTTTTTTTTGAAAGGGGAGGGGGGGTTGGAGGTTTTGGGGGGTTAATTTAGGTGTTTCATATTGTGTTAGCTAGCTAATTAATAGAGAGAAGTGTCCTCTCTTATGTCCGTGCTTGGTTGACGCTACGTACTACACATACGTATAGAGATGACTAGACACGGTAGCTAGCTAGCTAGCTAGTAAAGCAAACGAAGGAAACAAAAGATCGTATAATCAACATATATATATATATATATGCATACAGAGAGAAGTAATATCGACCACCTCTCCTTCTCCGAGAGATTGGTCGAACAACAAGTTATCGTATATCTATCCGACACTACCGGGTACATATATACAATAATTATCTCTTACAAATATAATCTCCTATCATATGGATGCATGGTCCACATAGTATTCTCCGTCTTCAGCGATCACGTGTTCAAGGAAGAATGCCGACAATTCCTCTTGAATTGCTCGCAGACGATCTGGTGTTAGGAGTTCATCCCGCATCCGAAACATCTAATTTGAAGTAGGGGGTCAATACATGAAATGATGCTATAAATTTGTGAATATTATTGATTGCTTACGCACTTCAAATTGTGCTTCAGTGTAGCCCCGCTCACAGGTCGTGTGGCGGATGGACTCGCAAATGTAGTATCCACAGTAATCATTCCCGGGTTCCTGCCACAACCACTTTACAAGAAATAGAGGTCAATCAAACTGATAAGCAAGAATGCCAAATTGGTATTGATGAAACTAGCGCTTGAATCAAGATATAGGCGATGCGCGCGCGGAACATGCTACTATATAGTACTTACTTTCGGGTATCTAAATTCTAGCTTCTTCGGCAGTCCCGGAGCTTTTTTGGTGAATTTTCTCCAAATCCTGCCAGACAAAGAAAACAATTAGTTGATATCAGAAATGAAGTTGCTGATATATATGCATGGTGGATAATATTGATCGATTTAACTTACCTGATGAGCATTTGAGTCATGTCCGCATACTCCTCGGGATCTTTACGTTTAGAGTCCAAGACAGTTACTACTCCCTTCTCAAGCTTAATCTCTAAGAGAATATAGTGGAAGCTGCGCACGCATGCATGAACTCATCAATTACATCACTATAACCTTGACTGATATATAAGGGAAACCAAATATGCACAAGACAGTAACACTCACTTGAAGTTGTAAGGAAAGAGTATTATATCTTTGTTTTCATTTACGACCAACGATCGTAGCAAGTTGGTCTCGGTATCGTCGGGACGCAATTTAACCTCGGTTGCATCTATGAGGTATGTGTTAACGAACCCAATATCACCTACTTGTCTTTTCTTCAGTTCGACGATCTTCAATCTGCATAATATAGTGAGGATAATTATAAATACATGCAAATGAAGATCAGCTATATAGAGAGACTTAATGACAGAAGTAGTACTACTTACAGACAGTAGCAGGTGACCGTTGCTTTATCGAGGGCCAATTGATTGAAAAACTGATAGAACTCCTCAAATGGAACATGCAACAGTTCAATTCCAACGAGGTCATGCTCCGGTTTAACTCTCAAATACAAGCTATCCCTCCACCCAGAGTCTCTGCAGATTTTCAAGTACCAATCATGCAATCTTCGCATATTCGTTGATAGAGATCTTTCATCTTTGACGAGAGGCTTCCCGTACTCGTATCTTTGTATCTGCACCTCCAAGAAATCATATTGTACATCGTCGGACACGTAATCTCCAAGATTGCCATAACCGGGCACCATCCTCGGATCATTAGCGACCATGTCGCTAGACACCTTGAGCGGGGGGCACGATTGGTCCGCTTGTTCGCCGAGCTGGGCAATTTGTTTCCCAGTTCGTCCTTCTGCTAACCTTTGATCACTTTTAGTACTTCCCGACCGCTTCGCTGCTTGATATGACTTTTGAATCATGCGGTCATAGTTGTCCTGCGGCTTACTTTTCGCTGGTTGCTTCAGGGCAGCAAGAGTGCGCTTTGCTTTCACTGCATCTATCTTCTCCTCCAGAGGTGGATGTCTCTGTGCTTTCAACCCTTCAAGCCAGTCCTTCACTTCGCCTTGAGCGATCTTCGTGTTTTCCTCATCGGACCTCTCGTACGGTAACTTCTCTAGAGGCGTGAGAGAAGGACCGAATCTGCATCGCCTCCCGCCTCTGGCTGTACTGCTAGACGTCGCCGGACCAGACGAAGCGGCTGTCTTCTTTCCTTGCTTACGCACCGGAGGAGGAGCAGCCGGAGCGGCGGCAGGTCTCTTCCGCCCTTGCTGACTAGGCGGAGAAGGAGGAGCAGGCTAGCTGCTCGGGCGCGCCGGCGCAGCTGGCGAAGGAGGCGGCGTGCCGCCACGCGCCGGAGAAGGAGCCAGAGTGCCCTGATCGTCACTCGCCGGAGGAGGAGGCGGTGGAGGAGGCGGAGTGCCCTGACTCGCCGGAGGAGGAGGAGGAGGAGGCGGAGGCGTCCAGTTGATAATGTTGATGAGGTCCTTCCGCCATAGGCATGGAGTCTTCAGTGAAGAACCCAGCCGAGTCTCCCCTTCACCGGTAGGGTGGTCAAGCTGGAGCTCCTCAAATCCCTCCGTTATTTCATCCACCATCACCCTAGCATATCCTTCTGGAATCAGCCGGCAGTGAAAAGTGTCGCCGGGTCCAGAAGGATAAACAGAGCCAGCAGCCGCCTTGACCTTCAGATTCATCCACTGCGCCATAAGGTGGCAATTTTGTGCCTCCGTGATAGCATCCACGGGATACCTGGCAGTAGCCGTCAAGACAGGCTCTGGCTGAAGCAGCTCGGTGGAAGCCACGCTGCTTCTCCGCTGAGATGGCGGGGTAGCTTCGGGGGAAGCTTCGGCAATTCTTTTGTCCCGATTTGCTTCCCGTTCCTCTATCGCTTGTATTCTGGCCCGCAGCGCCTGCATTTCGGTCAGCTCCATTTTCTTCCTCCTTTCGTGGCATTTGTAGCCGCCTGCGTCCGGAAACCCAGCACGCCACGGAAGGGAGCCTGGCGTGCCTCGTGTCCGTCCAGGGTGCTCAGGATTCCCGAGGGCCATTGTCAGCTCGTCGTTCTCTCTGTCGGGGAAGAATGTCCCTTCATGCGCTGCTTTGATATACTGCCGCATCTTCCTGAGTGGTTTTTCCAATTGCTTGTCCGTCCAAATGCACCACCCTGATACGGGGTCCAAGGTTCCGCCAGCCCCGAAGAACCAAGTCCGGCAACGGTCTGGCCAGTGCATTGTCTCTGGTTCGATCCCTTTCTCAAGCAGATCATTCTCAGCCTTGGCCCACTTAGGCCGGGCTCTGAGGTAGCCACCTGACCCCGTGCGATGGTGATGCATCTTCTTCGCAACATTTATCCGGTTTGTCTCTGACATCTTCTGACTCTTTTCCGATGTCTTATAGGCCACAAATGCGGGCCAGTTATCTTTGATCTTCTCATATATGCCCACGAATTCTGGAGTCTGTTTATCTTTGACAAACTTATTCAGTTTTTTCTTCCATGCCCTGAATTGGTCTGCCATCTTCGAAAGAGCAGCTGACTTGATTAAGTCCTCTTTAACTGGCTTCGCCGGATCATCCTCTCGCGGTAGGACGAAATTTGACTTCAGCTCAGTCCAAAGATCTTCTTTCTGCATATCAGTGACATAAGTCACCTGAGCGTCGTTTGCAGCCGGCTTTAACCATTGATGGATGCTGATCGGGATCTTGTCCCTAACCAAAACGCAGCACTGATTAACAAATGCGTTCTTTGTCCGGATGGGTGCAATCGGCTCACCGGAGCGCGAGATTTCTGAGATCTCAAACTTTTCATCCGGCCTCAACTTTTTCTTCGCGCCTCGTCTCTTTACCGAAGATTTGCTCGATCCGGAGGGCTAGAAAAAGGAACAAAGACGAGAGTTAATGAATGCATCAATTAACTAGTCAGCACATGCTTAACTAACATATATACCTCCTGGCCGGACTCGGTTCGGTCATCGGAGCCAGCATCACGGTCTCCTTCTTGCACCGGCATTGGGTCACCGGAGCCGTCCTCACGGTCTACTGCTTCTTCCATGTGCATTGGGTCACCGGATCCATCAATATCATAGCCTAGATCTTCCAGCTGCAGCTCTCTTTCGACCTGCTCATCGGTGTCGTTGAGAAACGACAAGACGGCATTTTGTCCGTCTGCGATTATGTCCATCAACATCGCTTCTTCTGCTAGGTCTCGGGTGTTGTCGTCCATTGTTTCTACAAATATTTACAACATGCCAATTATTATTCAAACATGACAGATGGATATATTAATGGCAAACGTAGAACTAGCTTCGACCCTCGACTGCTCGGCGATCCACAAACCCTAGACCCCCTCATGTCACATTTTGTCTAGTGTCAAAGGATTCAACAAAACCAATACTTCATCATTAGGCGAAAGTAACAGTAGCATGATGGTACGAAGCTCTCCAAAGTGGTTTTGGAACGGAGTCCCGGATAGGATAATTCGTAACAAAAGAAGGATTATCCTATCAGGAACTCCGTTCCAAAACAACTTTGCATAACTTCGTACCAACATGCCCCGGTTACTTCTGGCAAATGATGAAGTCATGGAATTCTTCAATACTTTGACACTAGCTAGGCAACCTCTCGACCCCCCCGACTTCTCGGCGATCCA
>LR738713.1:752483475-752512213 GCA_902687465.1 Secale cereale | reverse complement strand
TTAGTCCCGGTTGGTGCCACCAACCGGGACTAAAGGTCCCTTTTCAGCAGCCCAAAGGGCGGGAAGGAGGGGCCTTTGGTCCCGGTTGGTGGCACCAACCGGGACTAAAGGGGGGAATTGGTCCCGGTTGGTGCGACGAACCGGGACTAATACACCCCTTTAGTCCCGGTTGTTGCCACCAACCGGGACCAAAGGCCCTGTGCTGGCGCGGGTGCAGTGGGATGTTTAGTCCCACCTCGCTAGCTGAGGGAGCTCGAGAGTGGTTTATAAGGGCTGCTGCGCCCACCCTCTCGAGCTCCTCTCAAATGCAGGCTTATGGGCCTAACTCTGCGTGCTGCCCTGTGAGCTTGCTGGGCCTTATAGTCCAGATGCATCATGTGCTGTATGCCTTGCAGGCTCACTGGGCAGCGCCCATTTTTTTTCCTTTTTTGCTTTATTTATTTCTAAGTTGTTTTTTACTGTATTTAGAGTTTCTTTGTGAATATTATTGCTTTAGGTAAAACCAATTACAAACTTTCTGTTAGTGCAAGTAGTATTCAAATTTGAATAGTTTAAATTTGAAATTATTTATTTTCTTTGTTGCTTTATTTATTTTATTTTGTTTCTACTTACAACAAAATACTTATTGTTGCTATTTTTTTTTTCAAGTTTTTTTGTTTTGTTTTCTGCATTATTTATTTTCTTTTGTTATTTGCTTTATTTTTTTAATTCTTTCTGGTAAAACCAATTACAAACTTTCTGTTAGTGCAAGTAGTATTGAAATTTGAATAGTACAAACGGACAATGGTATCATACTCGTTTGTTACAAAGTTGGCATGGCATCATCATAATAGTTGCGGAAAAAAGTCTTCACTTTTTCTTCGCTTGTGTCATTTGCTTATTGCGCCGTAACCATGGATAATCTTCATCGTTTATCAGGATGCTTGGGTCAGCTTTGACTTTGAAGGGAGGAATTTCATGAAACTTTTCATAATCTTCAGACATGTCTGTCTTGCCCTCCACTCCCAGGATGTCCCTTTTTCCTGAAAGAACTATGTGGCGCTTTGGCTCATCGTATGATGTATTCGCTTCCTTATCTTTTCTTTTTCTCGGTCTGGTAGACATGTCCTTCACATAGATAACCTGTGCCACATCATTGGCTAGGACGAACGGTTCATCAGTGTATCCAAGATTTTTCAGATCCACTGTTGTCATTCCGTACTGTGGGTCTACCTGTACCCCGCCTCCTGACAGATTGACCCATTTGCACTTAAACAAAGGGACCTTAAAATCATGTCCGTAGTCAAGTTCCCATATGTCCACTATGTAACCATAATATGAGTCCTTTCCCCTCTCGGTTGTTGCATCAAAGCGGACACCGCTGTTTTGGTTGGTGCTCTTTTGATCTTGGACAATCGTATAAAATGTATTCCCATTTATCTTGTAACCTTTGTAAATCAATACAGTCGAAGATGGTCCCCTGGACAATAAGTACAACTCATCACAAACAGTGTTGTCACCTCTGAGACGTGTTTCCAACCAACTGCTGAAAGTCCTGATGTGTTCACGTGTAATCCAGTCGTCGCACTGCTCCGGGTGTTTGGAGCGCAGACTGTTCTCTTGTTCATCGACATACGGGGTCACCAATGTAGAGTTCTGTAGAACCGTGTAGTGTGCTTGAGACCAAGAATATCCGTCCCTGCATATTATTGAGTCCCTTCCAAGCGTGCCTTTTCCAGTCAGTCTCCCCTCGTACCGCGATTTAGGGAGACCTATCTTATTAAGGCCAGGAATGAAGTCAACACAAAACGCGATGACATCCTCTGTTTGATGGCCCATGGAGATGCTTCCTTCTGGCGTGGCGCGGTTACGGACATATTTCTTTAGGACTCCGATGAACCTCTCAAAGGGGAACATATTGTGTAGAAATACGGGCCCGAGAATGACAATCTCGTCGACTAGATGAACTAGGACGTGTGTAATGATATTGAAGAAGGATGGTGGGAACACAAGCTCGAAACTGACAAGACATTGCGCCACATCACTCCTTAGCCTTGGTACGATTTCTGGATCGATCACCTTCTGAGAGATTGCATTGAGGAATGCACATAGCTTCACAATGGCGAATCGGACGTTTTCCGGTAGAAGCCCCCTCAATGCAACCGGAAGCAGTTGCGTCATAATCACATGGCAGTCATGATACTTTAGGTTCTGGAACTTTTTCTCTGCCATATTTATTATTCCCTTTATATTCGACGAGAAGCCAATCGGGACCTTCATACTGGGCAGGCATTCAAAGAAGATTTCTTTCTCTTCTTTCGTAAGAGCATAGCTGGCAGGACCTTCATACTGCTTCGGAGGGATGTCGTCTTTTTCGTGCAAACGTTGCAGGTCCTCCCGTGCCTCAGCTGTATCTTTTGTCTTTCCATACACGCCCAAGAAGCCTAGCAGGTTCACGCAAAGGTTCTTCGTCACGTGCATCACGTCGATTGAAGAGCGGACCTCTAGGTCTTTCCAGTAGGGTAGGTCCCAAAATATAGATTTCTTCTTCCACATGGGTGCGTGTCCCTCAGCGTCATTCGGAACAGCTAGTGCGCCGGGGCCCTTTCCAAAGATTACGTGTAAATCATTGACCATAGCAAGTACGTGATCACCGGTACGCATGGCGGGCTTCTTCCGTTGATCTGCCTCGCCTTTGAAATGCTTGCCTTTCTTTCGACATTGATGGTTGGTCGGAAGAAATCGACGATGGCCCAGGTACACATTCTTCCTGCACTTGTCCAGGTATATACTTTCAGTGTCATCTAAACAGTGCATGCATGCGTGGTATCCTTTATTTGTCTGTCCTGAAAGGTTACTGAGAGCGGGCCAATCGTTGATGGTCACGAACAGCAACGCCTTTAGGTCAAATTCCTCCTGTTTGTGCTCATCCCACGCACGTACACCGTTTCCATTCCACAGCTGTAAAAGTTCTTCAACTAATGGCCTTAGGTACACATCAATGTCGTTGCCGGGTTGCTTAGGGCCTTGGATGAGAACTGGCATCATAATGAACTTCCACTTCATGCACATCCAAGGAGGAAGGTTATACATACATAGAGTCACGGGCCAGGTGCTGTGATTGCTGCTCTGCTCCCCGAAAGGATTAATGCCATCTGCGCTTAAAGCAAACCATACGTTCCTTGGGTCCTTTGCAAACTCCTCCCAGTACTTTCTCTCGATTTTTCTCCACTGCAACCCGTCAGCGGGTGCTCTCAACTTCCCGTCTTTCTTACGGTCCTCACTGTGCCATCGCATCAACTTGGCATGCTCTCTGTTTCTAAACAAACGTTTCAACCGTGGTATTATAGGAGCATACCACATCACCTTTGCAGGAACCCTCTTCCTGGCGGGCTCGCCATCAACATCACCAGGGTCATCTCGTCTGATCTTATACCGCAATGCACCGCATACCGGGCATGCGTTCAGATCCTTGTATGCACCGCGATAGAGGATGCAGTCATTAGGGCATGCATGTATCTTCTGCACCTCCAATCCTAGAGGGCATACGACCTTCTTTGCTGCGTATGTACTGTCGGGCAATTCGTTATCCTTCAGAAGCTTCTTCTTCAATATTTTCAGTAGCTTCTCAAATCCTTTGTCAGCCACAGCATTCTCCGCCTTCCACTGCAGCAATTCCAGTACGGTACCGAGCTTTGTGTTGCCATCTTCGCAATTGGGGTACAACCCTTTTTTGTGATCCTCTAACATGCGATCGAACTTCAGCTTCTCCTTTTGACTTTCGCATTGTGTCCTTGCATCGACAATGACCCGGCGAAGATCATCATTTGGTTCCTCTTGATCTTCAGCAGCTTCACCCGTTGCAGCATCATTGGGCACATCGTCTGGTTCCTCTTGATCTTCACCAGCTCCCCCCATTGCAGCATCACCGTATTCATGGGGCACATAGTTGTCATCGTACTCTTCTTCTTCGCCGTCTTCCATCATAACCCCTATTTCTCCGTGCCTCGTCCAAACATTATAGTGTGGCATGAAACCCTTGTAAAGCAGGTGGGAGTGAAGGATTTTCCGGTTAGAGTAAGACATCGTATTCACACATTTAGTGCATGGACAACACATAAAACCATTCTGCTTGTTTGCCTCAGCCGCATTTAGAAACTCACGCACGCCCTTAATGTACTCGGAGGTGTGTCTGTCACTGTACATCCATTGCCGGTTCATCTACGTGCATTATATATAATTAAGTGTGTCAAAAACCATTACAGAACATCATAAATAGATAATTAAGTGACCAAATGGATAAAAGTTCATCATCACATTAAAACCAAAGTACATACATATATAGTTCTCATCTAACAACATATAGCTCTCCATACACATCGAAACTATGTAAAACATTTCAACGCGAAAACAAATGCTATCATAATCGCAACCAAGGTAACAATTGATCCAACGGCATAATGATACCAAGCCTCGGTATGAATGGCATATTTTCTAATCTTTTTAATCTTCAACCTCATTGCATCCATCTTGATCTTGTGATCATCGACGACATCCGCAACATGCAACTCCAATATCATCTTCTCGTCCAATTTTTTTTATTTTTTCCTTCAAGAATTTGTTTTCTTCTTCAACTAAATTTAACCTCTAGACAATAGGGTCCATCTTGATCTTGTGATCATCGATAACTTCCGCAACATGCAACTCAAATTTCATCTTCTCCTCCTCCATTTTTTCCAATTTTTTCTTTAACGAAATGTTTTCCTCTTCAACTAAATTTAACCTCTCCACAAGAGGGTCGGTTGGAATTTCCGGTTCAACTACCTCCTAGACATAATAAAACATCTATGCATGTCAGGTTGGTCGGCATAACTATCATAAACACTAAAACAAATAGTTATAAATTAAAGATAATATACCACATCCGAATCGTAGACCGGACGAGGGCCCACGTGGGCGGATATCAAAACCGTCGCACTATATAATAACAAGCAATAATAAACGTAAGAAAATTAGACAAATATCTATCTAAAGCAATAATAAAAGTAAGAAAAGCATGGACATAACAAGAGGCTCACGACGGTGGTGCCGGTGACGAGATCGGCGGGGGCGATCGACGGCGGCGAAGACGGGGACGGGACGTGACGGACCGCTAAACCTAGACAAATCTCGGAGAAAATAGAGCTTCGAGAGGAGAAAAGCTTAACTAGTGTGGCTCGGGCATTCCACCGAACACGTTGTGTGCATAGGAGGTGAGCTAGAGCACCACTAACCCCTCTCCCCCTCGGCCAGACAAAAAAACAGAGCAGTGAGCTCTGCTCTTGAGTGAGGGGGTATATATAGGCAACTCACTGGTCCCGGTTGGTGCTAGAAACCGGGACTAAAGGGGTGCCTTTGGTCCCGGTTCATATCACCAACCGGGACCAATAGTGGTGGGCCAGGAGCAAGAGCCATTGGTCCCGGTTTGTCGCTCCAACCGGGACCAAAAGGTCCAGACGAACCGGTACCAATGGCCCACGTGGCCCGGCCGCCCCCCTGGGCTCACGAACAGGGTCCAGTACCCCCATTGGACCCGGTTCTAGATTGAACCGGGGCTAATGGGCTGGACCAATGCCCTGTTTTCTACTAGTGGCATTCCGGAGGCCGCCTGGGATCTGGCCATGGCTTCTGATAGCCGCGAATGACGGCGTCCGCCCCGCCTGAAATCCGTAAAGTGTGTGTTGTCTGAGGACGATCCTCTCGCTGGGATGTCATATTGCATGTGAACTGTGTCTGTCATGGTACTCTCCGGTCGTAGTGAGCTACAGCCTAACGGTCGATTAGTCTTGGGTCAAGTCGTTGTATCTTAGTGATCAGCTAGCTAGCTCTCCTTAATCTTTTCTATAACATTGTGCTTACACTGGTGGGTGAGACACCCTTCATTTTTACAATTGTACCAAGGAATGACTTGCATAATTGTACATGTTTAACATTTTTCAAATACATGTTTTTTGAATATATGTTTTGCTGCCTACTTTTCGTCATACACATTTGTATATGTTTTGTATATATCTAAAACATTTTTAACATTACTAACATTCGTCAAATATGTATATGATTTACATGTTCTTGTACATTTTTTGGACTATGCGTCAAATATTTTCTGAAAACACATTGAATTAACTTTTGAAATGATACAAACCATTTTTTAAACCATGCGAACATTTTTTATACTGTATAAATTTTTTGTTTATACAATGTCACAAACACATTTTAGAAACGAATGAACATTGTTTTAAATGCAACATACATTTTCTTTGACTGCTATGATTTTTTTGAATTAAACAAACATTTTTATAAACTGTCACACACATATTTTTCAAATTCATGAAGATAGTCTGGCCTGATATGCGCGTCCTCTGTTTGTCCGAAGGTAGCCTAGCCATGTATGCCCTCCTTTGCGAAACCGAAACCCTAGAAACATTGTCCTCCACCGTCTGTCCTGCGCTGCGTATTTATATACTCCCTCATTTCCCTTTTCCTCCACGTATTGGATTTGGGTCAAGTCAAACTTTGACCAGATTTATTTTAAAAAATAACAACACCTACAATTGAAAATATATAAGCTATGAAACTACATTTCATAAAAAATCAGACAATATTGATTTGGCATTCTAAATATTAAAACTTTTGTCTATCAGTTTGGTCAAAGTAGAGATACTTTAACTTCGAACATAACTTATATGCAAACTAAAAAGGACCGGAGGGAGTACATATACAACCATATTGCCAACTCATTGCCCCCCCCCCCAATGTATTTTTGCCCGAAACTGTTTTCCCCATGCGAGGGCGCTTACTAGCTAGCTTGGACCTCGAGTAACGGCGCTAGGGAAGTTTCGTGTCGATGAAGGAAGGATTTTCAAGGGGCGTGGATCTTCGGGGCAGCAGACGAGGGGCTTGACCACAAGATACACGTCAGCCTGCCTTCTGCTCGGACTGCGCTCGATATCGACCTGAAAGCTGATCTCGTGCTCTTCACCGGCCCGATCCCTATGGAGAATCTTACCCTTGTCCGGTACGACCGTAGGAGGGCCCAGCGGCGGTCTATGGGGACGACATGCCGGTGCTGATGACGCCCGCAGACGTGGATATGGGGCCCATCATCGTCTACGAGCGCCTGGTCGGCGGGGAAGGCACAACCACCGAGGTCAGGTTTTTCCCATGCTGGACAAGTAACACGTCGAGGACGAGCAGATCGTCCCGTCCAGCGGCGTCGACATGGTCGCTGAGGTCGGGGTTTTGGCCACGCTGGACGACTAGCACGTCGAGGCTGAGAAGATTGTCTCGGCCGACAGCGCCGACTCCAACGCGCTGGCGTTGTGCTACCTCCTAGCATGGGGATCTTGTTGCTCCCCTGGGCAGGCAGTGGCGCACGATAGTCGAGGCGGAGGATGGCCGTCATGGTGCGGGCATGGGTTCGCAACAAGCTCCATAACAAACTCCACCCCACCAAGGGACTTGTCGTTGAGAGACATCTGGGAGAAGGTCCTGATCCATTCGGACATGAACCCGTGGCACGCCTGATACGTCCAAAACGTATCTATAATTTCTGCTTGCTCCATGCCACTTTTGGGTGATATTGCTATGATATTCATACACTTCCATACACTTTTGATCATATTTGGACTAACTTACTAATCCAGTGCACCCCAGTGCCAGTTTCTGTTTTCGGCTATTTTTGTATTTCAGGTTTTCACGTTTCGAGAACTGCCCAGAAAAATCCAGAAAAATTATATAAAAAATCAGCGATCCGGAAACAACACTGCGTCCGAAGGGCAGCCTGGGGGGGCCACCAGGGCTCTAGGCGCCCTGGCGGCGCCCCCCCCTGGCTGCGCCGGGGGGGCGCCTGGGCCCCCCGAAACTCCCCCGGTGCCCTACTTTGGCATATATTTAAAGGGTCCTCCGTAACCCTCAGAACAGGAACTCTTTTCGCAATCCCATCTCTGTTCCGCCGCCGCCGCCTCTTCCAAGATCGGGAGCACCAGGAGAACTCTTCCCGGCACCTTGCCGGAGGGGAGGATCACCACCGGGAGCTTCTCCACCACCATGGACGCCTCCCGGATGACTCGTGAGTAGTCTCCCTTGGACCATGAGTCCATGACCAGTAGCTATGCGATGTTCTCCTCCCGTTCTTGTGCTTCACTAATTAGTCCTCGTGAGCTGCCCTACATGATCGAGGCACCTATGTAATCCTTATGCTGTTGCTATGTTGAGTTTGCTGGGATCCGATGGATTATGAGATTATGTTCAGATTGATCTTGAGTAATATATTTGATTCACCTCTTTTATATTTTTGTTCATAAGTAATTCTTGCATGTTCTCCGTTGTTATTTATTGCTTTGGCCGAGTAATAGGTAGTGACTCCAAGAGGGAACGTTATGCTTGTTGGGGAACGTAGTATTTTAAAATTTTCCTACGATAACGCAAGATCTATCTACCAGATGCATAGCAACGAGAGGGAAGAGTGTGTCTACGTACCCTCGTAGACCGGAAGCGGAAGCGTCAAGTGACGCGGTTGATGTAGTCGAACTTCTTCGCGATTCAACCGATCAAGCACCGAACGTACGGCACCTCCGCGTTCAGCACACGTTCAGCTTGATGACGTCCCACGAGCTCTTGATCCAGTTGAGCTTCACGGGAGAGTTTCGTCAGCACGACGGCGTGGTGACGGATATGATGTATCTACCGGTGCAGGGCTTCGCCTAAGCACTGCGATGGTATGACCGAGGTGTGTTTCTGTGGAGGGGGGCACCGCACACGGCTAGAACAATTCAACTTGTGTGTCTTTGGGTGCCCCCCTGCCCCCGTATATAAAGGAGCAACAGGGGAGGGCCGGCCGGCCTCCTATGGTGCGGCTAGGGCAATCCTACTAGGAATAGGATTGCAATCCTATTCCTAGTAGGAGTCCACCAAGAAGGAAGAGAGGGAAAGGAAAAGAGGGAGAGGTGGCGCCCCCCAATCCTAGTCCAACTAGGATCCCTAGGTGGGGCGCCGGCCAGCCTCTATGGGCTGCCTCTCTCCTTTCCTCAAGGCCCACTATGGACCATCCCCCCTCGTAGGGGGTTCCGGTAACCCCCTCCGGCAATCCAGTTAAATCCGAAACTTTTCCGGAACACTTCCGGTGTCCGAATATAGTCGTCCAAAATATCAATCTTTATGTCTCGGACATTCCGAGACTCCTCGTCATGTCCGTGATCTCATCCGGGACTCCGAACTACCTTCGGTACATCAAAACTCATAAACTCATAATACCGATCGTCATCAAATGTTAAGCGTGCGAACCCTACGGGTCATGACCGAGACTCATTTCCGGTCAATAACCAATAGCGGAACCTGGATGTTCATATTGGCTCCTACATATTCTACGAAGATCTTTTATCGGTCAAAACCGCATAACAACATACGTTGTTCCTTTTGTCATCGGTATGTTACTTGCCCGAGATTCGATCGTCGGTATCTCCATACCTAGTTCAATCTCGTTACCGGCAAGTCTCTTTACTCGTTCCGTAACACATCATCTTGTGACTAACTCATTAGTCTTTTGCTTGCAAGGCTTATTGTGATGTGTGTTACCGAGAGGGCCCAGAGATACCTCTCCGACACTCGGAGTGACAAATCCTAATCTTGGTCTATGCCAACACCACGAATACTTTCGGAGACACCTGTAGAGCATCTTTATGATCACCCAGTTACGTTGTGACGTTTGATAGCACACAAGGTGTTCCTACGGTATTCGGGAGTTGCATAATCTCATAGTCATAGGAACATGTATAAGTCATGAAGAAAGCAATAGCAGTAAAACTAAACGATCATAATGCTATGCTAACAGATGGGTCTTGTCCATCACATCATTCTCCTAATGATGTGAACCCGTTGATCAAATGACAACTCATGTCTATGGCTAGGAAACATAACCATCTTTGATCAATGAGCTAGTCTAGTAGAGGCATACTAGGGACACTCTGTTTTGTCTATGTATTCACACATGTACTAAGTTTCCGGTTAATACAATTCTAGCATGAATAATAAACATTTATCATGATATAAGGAAATATAAATAACAACTTTATTATTGCCTCTAGGGCATATTTCCTTCAGTCTCCCACTTCCACTAGAGTCAATAATCTAGCTCACATCGCCATGTGATTTAATACCGATAGTTCACATCGTTATGTGAATAATACCCATAGTTCACATCGCCATGTGACCAACACCCATAGGGTTTACTAGAGTCAATAATCTAGTTCACATCGCTATGTGATTAATACCCAAGAGTAATAAGGTGTGATCATTTTTTGCTTGTGAGAGAAGTTTAGTCAACGGGTCTGTCACATTCAGATCCGTATGTATTTCGCAAATTTCTATGTCTACAATGCTCTGCATGGAGCTACTCCAGCTAATTGCTCCCACTTTCAATACGCATCCAGATTGATACTTAGAGTCATCTGGATTTAGTGTCAAAGCTTGCATCGGCGTAACCCTTTACGACGAACTCTTTATCACCTCCATAATCGAGAAACATTTCCTTAGTCATCCAATTACTAAGGATAATTTTGACCGATGTACAGTGATCTACTCCTGGATCACTATTGTACCCCCTTGACAAACTCATGGCAAGGTACACAACATGTTTGGTACACAGCATGGCATACTTTATAGAACCTATGGCTGAGGCATAGGGAATGACTTTCATTCTCTCTATATTTTTCTGCCGTGGTCTGGCTTTGAGTCTTACTCAACTTCACACCTTACAAGTCAGGCAAGAACTCCTTCTTTGACTGATCCATTTTGAACTACTTCAAAATCTTATCGAGGTATGTACTCATCGAAAGTCTTATCAAGCGTCTTGATCTATTTCTATAGATCTTGATGCCCAATATGTAAGCAGCTTCACCAAGGTCTTTCTTTGAAAAACTCCTTTCAAACACTCCTTTATGCTTTCCAGAAAATTCTACATCATTTCTGATCGACAATATGTCATTCACATATACTTATCAGAAAGGTTGTAGTGCTCCCACTCACTTCTTGTAAATACAGGCTTCACCGCAAGTCTGTATAAATCTATATGCTTTGATCAACTTATCAAAGCGTATATTCCAACTCCGAGATGCTTGCACCAGTCCATAGATGGATCGCTGGAGCTTGCACATTTTGTTAGCACCTTTAGGATTGACAAAACCTTCTGGTTGCATCATATACAAGTCTTCTTTAATAAATCCATTAAAGAATGCAGTTTTGTTATCCATTTGCCAGATTTCATAAAATGCGGCAATTACTAACATGATTCGGACAGACTTAAGCATCGCTACGGGTGAGAAAGTCTCATCGTAGTCAACTCCTTGAACTTGTCGAAACCCTTTCGCAACAAGTCGAGCTTTGTAAACAGTAACATTACCGTTTGTGTCGGTCTTCCTCTTGAAGATCCATTTATTTTCGATGGCCTGCCGATCATCGGGCAAGTCAACCAAAGTCCATACTTTGTTCTCATACATGGATCCCATCTCAGATTTCATGGCCTCAAGCCATTTTGCGAAATCTGGGCTCATCATCGCTTCCTCATAGTTTGCAGGTTCATCATGGTCTAGTAACATGATTTCCAGAACTGGGTTGCCGTACCACTCTGGTGCGGAACGTACTCTGGTTGATCTACGACGTTCAGCAGAAACTTGATCCGAAGTTTCATGATCATCATCATTAACTTCCTCACTGATTGGTGTAGGAATCACTGGAACAATTTTCTGTGATGTACCACTTTCTAATCCGGGAGAAGGTACAATTACCTCATCAAGTTCTACTTTCCTCCCACTCACTTCTTTCGAGAGAAACTCCTTCTCTAGAAAGGATCCACTCTTAGCAACAAAGACCTTGCCTTAGGATCTGTGATAGAAGGTGTACCCAACAGTTTCTTTTTGGGTATCCTATGAAGATTTACTTCTCCGATTTGGGTTCGAGCTTATCATGTTGAAACTTTTTCACATAAGCATCGCAGTCCCAAACTTAAAGAAATGACAGCTTAGGTTTCTCGTCAAACCACAGTTCATACTGTGTCATCTCCACGGATTTAGATGGTGCCCTATTTAACGTGAATGTAGTTGTCTCTAATGCATAACCCCAAAAGCGATAGTGGTAGATCGGTAAGAGACATCATCGATCGCACCATATCTAATAAAGTACGGTTATGACGTTCGGACACACCATTACACTGTGGTGTTCCAGGTGGCGTGAGTAGTGAAACTATTTCACATTGTTTTTATTGAAGGTCAAACTCGCTAACTCAAATATTTTACCTCTACGATCATATCGTAGAAACTCTTATTTTCTTGTTACGATGATTCTCCACTTCACTCTGAAATTCTTTGAACTTTTCAAATGTTTCAGACTTGTGCTTCATTAAGTAGATATACCCATATCTGCTCAAATCATCAGTGAAGGCCAGAAAATAACGATACCTGCCGCGAGCTTCAACACTCATTGGTCCGCATACATCAGTATGTATGATTTCCAACAACTCTGTTGCTCGCTCCACGGTTCCGGAGAACGGAGTTTTAGTCATCTTGCCCATGAGGCATGGTTCGCAAGCACCAAGTGATTCATAATCAAGTGATTCCAAAAGTCCATCACTATGGAGTTTCTTCATGCGCTTTACACCAATATGACCTAAATGGCAGTGCCACAAATAAGTTGCACTATCATTATTAACCTTGCATCTTTTGGCTTCAATATTATGAATATGTGTATCACACGATCGAGATCCAATAAACCATTTTCATTGGGTGTATGACCATAGAAGGTTTTATTCATGTAAACAGAACAACAATCATTCTCTAACTTACATGAATAACCGTATTGCAATAAACATGATCAAATCATATTCATGCTCAACACAAACACCAAATAACACTTATTTAGGTTCAACACTAATCCCGAAAGTATAGGGAGTGTGCGATGATGATCATATCAATCTTGGAACTACTTCCAATACACATCGTCACTTCATCCTTTAACTAGTTTCTGTTCATTATGCAACTCCCATTTCGAGTTACTACTCTTTAGCAACTGAACCAATATCAAATACCGAGGGGTTGCTATGAACACTAGTAAAATACACATCAATAATCTGTATATCAAATATACCTTTGTTCACTTTGCCATCCTTCTTATCCGCCAAATATCTAGGGCAGTTCCACTTCTAGTGACCATTTCCTTTGCAGTAGAAGCACTTAGTTTCAGGCTTGAGTTTAGCTTTGGGTTTCCTCACGGGAGTGACAACTTGCTTGTCATTCTTCTTGAAGTTCCCCTTCTATCCCTTTGCCCTTTACTTGAAACAAGTGGTCTGGTTAACCATCAACACTTGATGCTCTTTCTTGATTTCTACCTTCGCCGATTTCAGCATCGTGAAGAGCTCGGGAATTACTTTTGTCATCCCTTGCATATTATAGTTCATCACGAAGTTCTACTAACTTGGTGATAGTGTCTAGAGAACTTTGTCAATTACTATCTTATCTGGAAGATTAACTCCCACTTGATTCAAGCAATTGTACTACCCAGACAATCTGAGCACATGCTCACTGGTTGAGCTATTCTCCTCCATCTTGTAGGCAAAGTACTGTCAGAGGTCTTATACCTCTCGACACGGGCATGAGTATGAAATACTAATTTCAACTCTTGGAACATCTCATATGCTCCGTGGCGTTTCAAAACGTTTTTGAAGTCCCGGTTATAAGCCGTAAAGCATGGTGCACTAAACTATCAAGTAGTCATCATATCGAGCTTTTGTCAAAACGTTCATAACGTCTACATCTGCTCCTGCAATAGGTCTGTCACCTAGCGGTGCATCAAGGACATAATTCTTCTGTGCAGCAATGAGGATAATCCTCAAGTCACGGAACAATTCCGCATCATTGCTACTAACATCTTTCAACTTGGTTTTCTCTAGGAACATATAAAAAAAATGGGGAGCAACATCGCGAGCTATTGATCTACAACATAGATATGCTAATACTACCAGGACTAAGTTCATGATAAATTAAAGTTCAATTAAATCATATTATTAAAAGAACTCCCACTTAGATAGACATCCCTCCGGTCATCTAAATGATCACGTGATCCAAATCAACTAAACCATGTCCGATCATCACGTGAGATGGAGTAGTTTCAATGGTGAACATCTTATGTTGATCATATCTACTATATGATTCACGCTCGACCTTTCGGTCTCCAGTGTTCCGAGGCCATATCTGCATATGCTACGCTCGTCAAGTTTAACCCGAGTATTCTGCGTGTGCTAAACTGGCTTACACCCATTGTATTTGAACGTAGAGCTTATCACACCCGATCATCACGTGGTGTCTCGGCACGATGAACTTTCGCAACGGTGCATACTCAGGGAGAACACTTATACCTTGAAATTTAGTAAGGGATCATCTTATAATGCTACCGTCGTTCAAAGCAAAATAAGAAGCATAATAAGATAAACATCACATGAAATCAAAATATGTGACATGATATGGCCATCATCATCTTGTGCTTTTGATCTCCATCTCCAAAGCACCGTCATGATCACCTTCGTCACCGGCGCGACACCTTGATCTCCATCGTAGCATCATTGTCGTCTCGCCAACTATTGCTTCTACGACTATCGCTACCGCTTAGTGATAAAGTAAAGCAATTACATGGCGATTGCATTTCGTACAATAAAGCGACAACCATATGGCTCCTGCCAGTTGCCGATAACATTACAAAACATGATCATCTCATACAAAACCATATAACTCATCATGTCTTGACCATATCACATCACAACATGCCCTGCAAAAACAAGTTAGACGTCCTCTACTTTGTTGTTGCAAATTTTACGTGGCTGCTACGGGCTTAGCAAGAACCGTTCTTACCTACGCATACAAAACCACAACGATGTTTCGTCAAGTATGTGCTGTTTTAACCTTCACAAGGACCGGGCGTAGCCACACTTGATTCAACTAAAGTGAGAGAGACAGACACCCGCCAGTCACCTTTAAGCAACGAGTGCTCATAACGGTGAAACCAGTCTCGCGTAAGCGTACGCGTAATGTCGGTCCGGGCCGCTTCATCTCACAATACCGCCGAAGCAAAGTATGACATGCTGGTAAGCAGTATGACTAGTATCGCCCACAACTCATTGTGTTCTACTCGTGCATATCATCTACGCATAGACCTGGCTCTGATGCCACTGTTGGGGAACGTAGTATTTTAAAATTTTCCTACGATCACGCAAGATCTATCTACCAGATGCATAGCAACGAGAGGGAAGAGTGTGTCTACGTACCCTCGTAGACCGGAAGCGGAAGCGTCAAGTGACGCGGTTGATGTAGTCGAACTTCTTCGCGATTCAACCGATCAAGCACCGAACGTACGGCACCTCCGCGTTCAGCACACGTTCAGCTTGATGACGTCCCACGAGCTCTTGATCCAGTTGAGCTTCACGGGAGAGTTTCGTCAGCACGACGGTGTGGTGACGGATATGATGTATCTACCGGTGCAGGGCTTCGCCTAAGCACTGCGATGGTATGACCGAGGTGTGTTTCTGTGGAGGGGGGCACCGCACACGGCTAGAACAATTCAACTTGTGTGTCTTTGGGTGCCCCCCTGTCCCCGTATATAAAGGAGCAAGAGGGGAGGGCCGGCCGGCCTCCTATGGTGCGGCTAGGGCAATCCTACTAGGAATAGGATTGCAATCCTATTCCTAGTAGGAGTCCACCAAGAAGGAAGAGAGGGAAAGGAAAAGAGGGAGAGGTGGCCCCCCCCCAATCCTAGTCCAACTAGGATCCCTAGGTGGGGCGCCGGCCAGCCTCTATGGGCTGCCTCTCTCCTTTCCTCAAGGCCCACTATGGACCATCCCCCCTCGTAGGGGGTTCCGGTAACCCCCTCCGGCAATCCAGTTAAATCCGAAACTTTTCCGGAACACTTCCGGTGTCCGAATATAGTCGTCCAATATATCAATCTTTATGTCTCGGACATTCCGAGACTCCTCGTCATGTCCGTGATCTCATCCGGGACTCCGAACTACCTTCGGTACATAAAAACTCATAAACTCATAATACCGATCGTCATCAAACGTTAAGCGTGCGGACCCTACGGGTTCGAGAACTATGTAGACATGACCGAGACTCATCTCCGGTCAATAACCAATAGCGGAACCTGGATGTTCATATTGGCTCCTACATATTCTACGAAGATCTTTTACCGGTCAAAACCGCATAACAACATACGTTGTTCCTTTTGTCATCGGTATGTTACTTGCCCGAGATTCGATCGTCGGTATCTCCATACCTAGTTCAATATCATTACCGGCAAGTCTCTTTACTCGTTCCGTAACAAATCATCTTGTGACTAACTCATTAGTCTTTTGCTTGCAAGGCTTATTGTGATGTGTGTTACCGAGAGGGCCCAGAGATACCTCTCCGACACTCGGAGTGACAAATCCTAATCTTGGTCTATGCCAACACCACGAATACTTTCGGAGACACCTGTAGAGCATCTTTATGATCACCCAGTTACGTTGTGACGTTTGATAACACACAAGGTGTTCCTACGGTATTCGGGAGTTGCATAATCTCATAGTCATAGGAACATGTATAAGTCATGAAGAATGCAATAGCAGTAAAACTAAACGATCATAATGCTATGCTAACAGATGGGTCTTGTCCATCACATCATTCTCCTAATGATGTGATCCCGTTGATCAAATGACAACTCATGTCTATGGCTAGGAAACATAACTATCTTTGATCAATGAGCTAGTCTAGTAGAGGCATACTAGGGACACTCTGTTTTGTCTATGTATTCACACATGTACTAAGTTTCCGGTTAATACAATTCTAGCATGAATAATAAACATTTATCATGATATAAGGAAATATAAATAACAACTTTATTATTGCCTCTAGGGCATATTTCCTTCAATGCTCGATTGTGGGTTCATGCCCCTCGATGACTAGCTTGAGTGACAGAAACATGAGTCTAGGGGATGTGCTGTTGCCACAAGGGGGAAAACAACGGTGCTTGTGCCCGCGGGTGCAAGGATTGTTTACTTTACGCAAAGTTCTTTTAATGCAGTTGTCTGTTGCATTGAGTTTACACTATGGGTGGGACTCGCAACTTAATACCAGCGAGATGTTCTGGATAGATATCTCAAGGTGGATGATTAGTAGTAGATATTGATGGATTTCGGTCTACTTACTTTGGCGTACCGCCCATGCTTTGAACCTCAACCTTTCTTGCAATGTAGTCAGCATTCGTTTGCGTTTGTGGTCCTGTCAATTGCCCAGCTGTAATTTGTTACCTCACATAGCTGTTTTATCGTCTTTTGGGAGAGAGACATCACTAGTGAACATCATGAGAGTCCGGTCCATATTACCATCATTGATCACACCCGCTATTTACTTTTCGCTATTTACTTACTATTGCAAAAACTATCTATCACTGCTTTTAATCCTTTGTGAACTACAAGGCCGGAGGGATTGACAACCTCTCTGTACTCGTTGGGAGCAAAGTTATTTGTATCTGTGTGCAGGTCCATGTTGATTGCTACTAATCTGGCGCCGTAGCAATTGACACCTACTTGTTGAACCTAGGAGTCTCTGGGGATTCGATCCTTGGCATCTTTGCTAAGGGAAAACACTTCTACTTACTGCATCTTACACCTTCCACATGGGGTAACCAACGAGGGGTTCGAGGCCCATCAAGGAGTATTTTCTGGCGCCGTTGCCGGGGACTCCACTCTTCAGGATAGGGGAGTTGCATGCTGTCTTTTACCTTTGCTTTTTAGTCTTGTTAGTTTACCTTTCATTTTTGCTTTAGTACCTTTTATCAAAAATCACAAAAATAGTTATCTTGCTTGCTTGCTACTATGGGTTCCACTGAGAACACCAAGTTGTGTGACTTCACTAGTCACAACAACGATGACTTTATCAGCACACCTATCACTACACCTGCCACTTCAGCACCTTCATATGAAATTAAACCTGCTTTACTGAACTTAGTCATGAAAGAACAATTCTCCGGTGCTGGAGATGATGCTGCTTTACACTTGAACAACTTTGTTGAACTTTGTGATATGCAAAAGTACCAAGAAATAGATAGTAATATTGTTAAGCTTAAGCTTTTTCCTTTCTCCTTGAGAGGAGGAGCTAAAATTTGGTTTTAGTCTTTGCCTAGAAATAGCATAGATTGTTGGGACAATTGCAAAGATGCTTTTATCGGAAAATACTATCCACCTGCTAAAATTATCCAACTTAGAAGTAACATAATGAATTTTAAACAATTGGATAATGAACACGTTGCCCAAGCTTGGGAACGTATGAAATCTCTTATCAAGAACTGCCCTACTCACGGTTTGACTACTTGGATGGTTATCCAAACTTTTTATGCAGGCTTGAACTTTACCTCGCGGAACTTGTTAGATTCGGCCGTGGGAGGAACTTTTATGTCAACTACACTTGGTGCTGCCACGAAGCTTCTCGATGAGATGATGACCAACTATTCCCAATGGCACACCGAACGCGCTCCAACAGGTAGGAAGGTAAACTCTGTCGAGGAGATTTCCTCCTTTAATGAAAAAGTTGACTTGATCATGTCTCTACTTTCGAAGCAATCTACTGTTGATCCACGTGATGTTCCTTTAAATTCTTTGATTGCTCAAGAACAAGTAGATGTGAACTTTATCTCTAGAAACAATTTTAACAACAATGCTTATAGGAGTAACTTTGGTAACAATCATAGACCGTTCCCCTCTAACTATGGGAACAACAATGCTTATCCTAGTACCAAGAACTCCAATACTGAACTAGAGACTATGCTTAGAGATTTCATCACTACCCAAAAAGCCTTTAATAAGAATGTAGAAGAGAAACTACATAAACTAGATGATCTTTCTTTTAAGGTAGACCACTTAGCCAATGCGGTAAAATTGCTAAAAAATGAAACTTCTCCTCTTAAGGAGAGGGAAGTCATCCCTATTAATGCTACTCAAGTGCAAATTAATGAAAACATTAGGATGATGGCTAAGCTTAAAGAGAGATGGGCTAGAGAAAGGGAGGAAGAGGAAAGAATTAAGTGCCTTCCTACCCACCACACTGTTGCTACTATCCAAGTTATTGAGGATGTTCACACTCTTAGCACCCAATGTACTCCTGGTCCCAATGGACCTATTAATGGTGATGCTATAGAAGCTACCAAACAAGTGAACCTTAAGGACACCACTACCACTTTACTTGATGCTCGTGACCTTGATTTTGATAATTGCACTCTTACAGAAGTTATTGATTTCCTTCACAAGATGTCTAGAGATCCCCGCACTAGCACGCTTAACCTTGCCTTCACAGAGCATATCACTAATGCTCTCATTAAAGCTAGGGAGGAGAAACTTAGAGTAGAAGCCTCCATACCTAGAAAGCTAGAAGATGGTTGGGATCCTATGATAAAAATTAATTTGAATGACTTCTCTTGTTATGCATTATGTGATGTTGGTGCTAGTACCTTTGTTATGCCCAAAAGAATATATGATATGCTTAAATTGAAACCTTATGATTCTTGTTCTTTTGGTGTTCGTCTCGTTGATTCTTCCATAAAGAAACCTTTGGGGAGGATCGACGATGTTCTTATTGTTGTCAATGATAATTATGTGCCCGTTGATTTCACCATTATGGATATTGAATGTGATCCTTCTTGTCCAATTATTTTGGGACGTCCCTTTTTGCGCACCGTTGTAGTTGTCATTGACATGAAAGAGGGCAATATAAAATTTCAGTTTCCTCTCAAGAAAGGGATGGAACACTTCCCTCGTAAGAAGGTCAAGTTACCTTTTGAGTCCGTTGTACGGGCTAGTTATTCTTTTACTCTTGATAAAACTTGATCTATGCATTATGCCTAGCTTAAAGGCATAAAAGAAAGCGCTTTTGGGAGGCAGCCCACATGAATAAATTTTTTGCTTTTGTTGTGTCTTGATGTTGTTTACTGCTGTAGCATCATCATTGTATCTTTGCTTTTCATATTTGTGCCAAGTATAGCCTCTGATTGCTAGAAAGTTCAAAAGTTGTGAGGTGCTGTCCAGGAAACAGATTCTGTCCTTGGATAGAAAAATTCGTATAAAATCACCAGATCATCTTTTTGGTCTGAATTTTTTCGACAGCGTTCTCTATATAATTGTCTTTCGTGCGTCAGTTCTGAGTTTTTTGATTTGAGTTGCAGAAGTATCCCGAACAGATCAATTACTGCCTGCTGTTCTGTTTTTCACAGATTCTGTCCTGTTTTGCCTTTCCCTCACTTTGCAAATCAAGAACTTGCTTTTTCTTTGCAAAAACCTTTTGGCAATCTTGAGAAACAGTAGAACTTCAAGAATATCCTTATTTCCAGCAAGGTATAATTATTTTATTAAGGGTACTAACCTCGCTAATCAGATTATGATGAGTTGTGTATGAAGGGAGTTTTCAAGTGTGCGAGGGAAGATGATAAAAAGATTCAGGAGTGTCAAGCGCTCAAGCTTGGGGATGCCCCCATGCACCCCCAAGAAATATTCAAGGAGACTCAAGCGTCTAAGCTTGGGGATGCCCCCGTGCATCCCCTTCTCCATCAATATTATCAGTTCGTCTTTCGTTTCGCTATATTTTTATCACTTCATGTGTTATGTGCTATGCTTGGAGCGTCTTGCTTTTAGTTCTCTTTTTAGTTTTTCATAACGAGTCGGAACTCAGCATTCCTTTATGTGGGAGAGAAACACGCTCCACCTCTACCTAGAACATAACATAGAATTTTCATGTCTATCTATGTTGTGTGTGTTCTTTATCTTTTAATAGCTACTATCATGTTCTGCTCTTAGTATGCATGCTTATCTTTTCAAAGAGCTTTTGTTTAGTTGGTTGCTTGAACTCTCTTTAATTACCATGCTCACCTTATTAAGAGAGTTTGCTTCCGTTGCATTGGTTAATGTGTCTATGATAAAGATGCTACTTGCATGATGGTGCTTAGTAGTTCAGGTTTTCTTATGGTTAATCTCAAATAGCTGGGGGGTTCCCAATGTGTTATTGGAGTACCAACTTGGTTTGTTTGCCTATGATGTGGTATGGTTTAGTAATATCTTCCTTCGAGAATTTATTTTGATTGACTTGGCGTATGCTCACGCATATTCAAGACTGTAAAGAAAGTCTGTCAAGCCTTGATGATCTTTTGTTTCTGAGTAGCGATATAACTACCATGCCTGATTCAATATTGCTTTGTCGTTCTGCATGATTATGACCGTCATTGCTCTCTTAGTTGGTCTCTCCCAGTCTTTTGCTAACCTCCACCTGTACTAAGCAAACTAACCATGCAATACATAGCTCATGGGAAAGTAGCCTAAAAACTATTGTGGTAAAGAATATGTTGCCTATGTATCTTATTTCTTATGAGTTGCTTGCTGAGCGGTAACCATGTTTCTGGGGACGCCATCAACTGCCTCACTTTTGTTGAATATCATGAGAGTTGCTATGCATGTTCGTCTTGTCTGAAGTAAGGGTGATTTGCCGTGGGTTGAATTAATGTGCATATTGTTAGAGAAGAACATTGGGCCGCCAACCAAAGCCATGCATCATGGTGGAAGTTTTAGCTTGGACCTTAATCCTCAACCTCTCATGAGAACATGCTTATGCATTAAAGAGGAGTCCATCATCTATTTTCTATGTTGTCCCGGTATGGATGTCCTCAAGTTGAGATCTATCAAAAACGAGAAATCAAATGCGATTTATCTCCTTGGACCTTTGTACAGGTGGCATAGAGGTACCCCTTTGTGACACTTGGTTGAAACATATGCAATGCAATGATAACCCATGGAAATCCGAGCTAATTAGGACAAGGTGCGAGCACTATTAGTATTCGATGCATGAGGCTTGCAACTTATAGGAAGTTTTATGCATGACACATATGAAGTACTACTACCATTGACACAATTGCTTCCATGTTTTCAAAATAAAGAGCTCTAGCACATAACCATTCCTTTTACCTTTATGTTAAAGCACCAACTACTGAGAGCATGATTGCCATTCTGAGTGTAATGTGCATTGTCCCAAAGTAGCATTGTCTTTTGCATGATTGTGATATCGTTTATTCTGAAATGATTGTATCTAGTCATCACTTAAACCTTGAAGGTGCCCCTGCATTTATGTTTTGCATCACTAAAGGGGGCAAGCTAGATATCACTTTGTCATATTTGCACATCATGTCCATTGCAAATCTTTTTGATGTTTCAGTTTCATGTTGTAAAACTTTCAGTCATTTGTGATTTTCTCTTGAGGCAACTTAATTACTTTAGAATCATTGTCTCAGTAAGCTTTTGTCATATGACTATGAAAAAGTCCTATATGGTTAATAGCATGTCACCACAGAAATTATTCTTGTTATCATTTACCTACTCGAGGACGAGCAGGAATTAAGCTTAGGGATGTTGATACGTCCAAAACGTATCTATAATTTCTGGTTGCTCCATGCCACTTTTGGGTGATATTGCTATGATATTCATACACTTCCATACACTTTTGAACATATTTGGACTAACTTACTAATCCAGTGCACCCCAGTGCCAGTTTCTGTTTTCGGCTGTTTTTGTATTTCAGGTTTTCACATTTCGAGAACTGCCCAGAAAAATCCAGAAAAATTATATAAAAAATCAGCGATCCGGAAACAACACTGGGTCCGAAGGGCAGCCTGGGGGGGCCACCAGGGCTCCAGGCGCCCTGGCGGCGCGCCCCCCCTGGGCCGCGCCGGGGGGGCGCCTGGGCCCCCCGAAACTCCCCCGGTGCCCTACTTTGGCATATATTTAAAGGGTCCTCCGTAACCCTCAGAACAGGAACTCTTTTCGCGATCCCATCTCTGTTCCGCCGCCGCCGCCGCTTCCAAGATCGGGAGCACCAGGAGAACTCTTCCCAGCACCTTGCCGGAGGGGAGGATCACCACCGGGAGCTTCTCCACCACCATGGACGCCTCCCGGATGACTCGTGAGTAGTCTCCCTTGGACCATGAGTCCATGACCAGTAGCTATGTGATGTTCTCCTCCCGTTCTTGTGCTTCACTAATTAGTCCTCGTGAGCTGCCCTACATGATCGAGGCACCTATGTAATCCTTATGCTGTTGCTATGTTGAGTTTGCTGGGATCCGATGGATTATGAGATTATGTTCAGATTGATCTTGAGTAATATATTTGATTCACCTCTTTTATATTTTTGTTCATTAGTAATTCTTGCATGTTCTCCGTTGTTATTTATTGCTTTGGCCGAGTAATAGGTAGTGACTCCAAGAGGGAACGTTATGCTCGATTGTGGGTTCATGCCCCTCGATGACTAGCTTGAGTGACAGAAACATGAGTCTAGGGGATGTGCTGTTGCCACAAGGGGGAAAACAATGGTGCTTGTGCCCGCGGGTGCAAGGATTGTTTACTTTACGCAAAGTTCTTTTAATGCAGTTGTCTGTTGCATTGAGTTTACACTATGGGTGAGACTCGCAACTTAATACCAGCGAGATGTTCTGGATAGATATCTCAAGGTGGATGATTAGTAGTAGATATTGATGGATTTCGGTCTACTTACTTTGGCGTACCGCCCATGCTTTGAACCTCAACCTTTCTTGCAATGTAGTCAGCATTGGTTTGCGTTCGTGGTCCTGTCAATTGCCGAGCTGTAATTTGTTACCTCACATAGCTGTTTTATCGTCTTTTGGGAGAGAGACATCACTAGTGAACATCATGAGATTCCGGTCCATATTACCATCATTGATCACACCCGCTATTTACTTTTCGCTATTTACTTACTATTGCAAAAACTATCTATCACTACTATCACTGCTTTTAATCCTTTGTGAACTACAAGGCCGGAGGGATTGACAACCTCTCTGTACTCGTTGGGAGCAAAGTTATTTGTATCTGTGTGCAGGTCCACGTTGATTGCTACTAATCTGGCGCCGTAGCAATTGACACCTACTTGTTGAACCTAGGAGTCTCTGGGGATTCGATCCTTGGCATCTTTGCTAAGGGAAAACACTTCTACTTACTGCATCTTACACCTTCAACTTGGGGTAACCAACGAGGGGTTCGAGGCCCATCAACGCCCGCTTCCTTCTCTCAGCCCATGCATGCGCCTGCCATGGTGCCTTCGTGGGGGACATACATGCATTCAATGACTGGAAACTGCTTAGCATAACATGCAATGGTCAATTCTCTGCACGCAATGGTATTGATTAGCACATAAACATCAAGTTCTCTTGTTTCCCCCCACCTTGGTCGCCGGGGAGGGTGGATGAAAATGCTCGTTTCACATTTGGATGCCCCGACCCATGTGCGTAATTATCACATTGAGAACTGTGCAACCACGGGAATTTGGAGGGACTTGATACTAATAATTACAATTGATTATATCAGTATTCGAGCCGCCTACAAGGCGTCAATATAATCCGTCAATCCATCGCTTCAATTGTCATCCTTTTCTCTCCATAGCCCGCTGTAGTGTCGGCCATCTTCATCATCCTGGATGGCTGGGCTACACACTTGCATACACTCTGCAATCTAGCTTTCTTGCTATTTGTATACGTACCGCAGCCATGTCGAGCGACAACGAGGACAACAGTTCCGCCTGGAGTGTGGCCCCCGATGATAGGTCAACATTGGAATCATCCCTCTCGTCTTCCATAAGTCCAGCGTTGAGCCCAGACCTCGATTTTATTCAGATCATGACAGGGACGCTGCCGCCCGAGTGGTCGAACGACAAGCAGATGGATGAGGAGCCTTCAGTGGACAAAGAAGATGTCGATGATGATGAGGAGGAGGAATGGTCGACCAAGGAGGAGGAGGACGACATCAACCATGATGATGGCGGCAGCGGCAGGAAGCGTTCTCCCCAAGACGATGTCGCAAGGCCATCCAACAACAACAAGAAGAAGGACTAAATTAATCAGAGTGTATAGATCCGTGCTGTCGTTCGCTCATATTAATCCGTTATCTCTGTTTCCCCTGTCAATCTCATTGTAGAAGCTTAGCAATACGTATTCAACAGAGATCTTTTACATTATCGCCCACATGTTGGTTTTTGAATTGTGTGCCCTCTCGAGCACACAATTCAAAAAAAATCATATGCGTTGTCTATAATTATCGCACCCAATTCTGATTACCGACATGTTTGCTGGGTATCACACACATCTTGGTACACCGAATCGTTTGTGTTCTTCTCGATCATCGCAAACAGTTCATCCGACTGAACTGTATGCTACCTATCACACACACCTTGATATGGCTGACCATTTTTATTTTTCTGGCTCCTCGCAAACATTTCGTATGAATCAACTGTATGCCATACATCGCACACACACACCTATAATCTAAATCGTGTTTGATGTATGCGCCATCGCAAACGATTCGTATTATTTGTGATAGTTTAACTACAACACCGCTTGCGATTTATGCATCGCACACAGTTTTGTCGAATGGTCTCTGATTGTAGTTTCACGTTAGCAGCATCCGACGGTAGTGTGTAATTCCTAATTCTGAGAAATAAAGACTTACGAGATTGTAATCCCTAATTCTGAGTAATAAAGAGTTATTTTGCAAAAAAGTGTCACGTACATTTTTTTAAATTAGTGAACACTTTATAAATGTCACATGAACTTTTTGAAAGTTACTAACATTTTACGTCCATTGGGTTAGCCTTAGTTTGATTGGCTATGAGGGCTCCGCATGATGAGAGATGAGCGATGTGACTGGCTCGCGGGGCTGGTGCTCGCTCAATTCATCTGAAGGTAGCCTAGCTGTGCATGTGCCGCTTCGTCGTGAAACCAAAACCCTAGATACATCATATGTCGCACCCTCCTCCGACCGCCCCGTGCCTCGCGCATCGTATGTATATACAGACAACATTTTGTGTTGTGAAGTTTTCGAGTTTTGGGTAAAGATTCGATGGACTATGGAATAAGGAGTGGCGAGAGCCTAATCTTGGGGATGCCCAAATCACCCCAAGGTAATATTCAAGGACAACCAAGAGCCTAAGTTTGGGGATGCCCCGGAAGGAATCCCCTCTTTCGTCTTCGTCTATCGGTAACTGTACTTGAGGCTATATTTTTATTCACCACATGATATGTGTTTTGCTTGGAGCGTCAATGTATTTTATTTTGCTTGTTGTTTGAATAATGTTCAAAGATCTGAAATTCTTAAATGTTAGAGAGCTTCACATAGTTACATAATTATTCGACTACTCATTGATCTTCACTTATATCTTTTGGAGTAGTTAGTCCTTTGCTCTAGTGCTTCACTTATATCTTTTTCCAGTACGGCGGTGGTTTTATTTTGAAGAAATAGATGAACTCTCATGCTTCACTTATATTATTTTGAGAGTCTTTTAGAACAACATGGTAATTTGCTTAGGTTATGAATTTAGTCCTAATATGATGGGCATCCAAGAGGGATATATTAAAAACTTCCATATAAAGTCCATTGAATACTATGGGAAGTTTGATTCCTTATGATTGTTTTGAGATATGAAGATGATGATATTAGAGTCATGCTAGTAGAGTAATTTTGAATTTGAGAAATACTTGTATTGAGGTTTGCAAGTCCCGTAGCATGCATGTATGGTAACCGTTATGTAACAAATGTGAAGCATGAGGTATTTCTTTGATTGTCTTCCTTTGTGTGGAGGTCGGGATCGCGCGATGGTTAACAGTCTTTTGCGGAAATTAATGCATCATCAAGTTTCTTGGACAAATTTTTTCTAGATCTATTAACAGTCTTTTGCAAAATTAATCCCATCTTTCTATTACTTAGTTCTACTTGACCACTAGACTGTGGGTGGTAAGGGGATGCAATTCTATGATTAACATCATACTTAGCAAGCATTTTGCGGAAAGCACCATGAATAAAATGTGAACCTCCATCAGTCATTAAATATCCAGGGACTCCAAACCTCGGAAAAATAACTTCTCTAAGCATCTTGATAGAGGTGTTGTGATCAGCACTACTAGTTGGAATAGCTTCTACTCACTTAGTAACGTAATCAACATCAACTAAAATATGTGTATACCCATTAGAGGAAGGAAACGGTCACATATAATCAAAGCCCCAAACATCAAATGGTTTAATAACAAGTGAATAGATCATTGGCATTTCTTGATGTCTACTGATATTACCAATCCATTGACATTCATGACAAGAAAAGACAAACTTACGGGCATCCTCGAAGAGAGCAGGCCAATAAAAACCAGATTGCAGTACCTTATGTGCAGTTCTATCTCCAGCATGGTGTCCTCCATAAGCCTCAGAGTGACACTTGCGTAGGATCTGTTCCTGTTCATGCTCATGTACACAATGTCTAATAATACCATCTACTCCTTCTTTATATTGGTGTGGGTCATTGATGGGCCTCTAACCCCTCGTTGGTTACCCCAAGTGGAAGGTGTGAGATGCAGTGTTGTGGAAGTTTTTCCCTAAGCAAAGATGCCAAGGATCGAATCCCCAGAGACTCCTAGGTTCAACAAGTAGGTGTCAACTGCTAACGGCGCCAGATATTAGCAATCAACGTGGACCTGCACACAGATACAAATAACTTTGCTCCCAACGAGTACAGAGAGGTTGTCAATCCCTCCGGCCTTGTAGTTCACAAAGGATTAGACGCAAATGATAGTAGTGATAGATAGTGTTTGCAATAGTAAGTAAAAGCGAAAAGTAAATATCGGATGTGATCAATGATGGTAATATGGACCGGAGTCTCATGATGTTCACTAGTGATGTCTCTCTCCCAAAAGACGATAAAACAGCTATGTGAGGTAAACGAATTACAGCTGGGTAATTGACAGGACCACGAACGCAAACCAATGCTGACTACATTGCAAGAAAGGTTGAGGTTCAAAGCATGGGCAGTACGCCAAAATAAGTAGACCGAAATCCATCAATATCTACTACTAATAATCCACCTTGAGATATCTATCCAGAACATCTCGCTGGTATTAAGTTGCAAGCCCCACCCATAGTGTAAACTCAATGCAACAGACAACTGCATTAAAAGAACTTTGCGTAAAGTAAACAATCCTTGCACCCGCGGGCACAAGCACCGTTGTTTTCCCCCTTGTGGCAACATCACATCCCCTAGACTCATGTTTCTGTCACTCAAGCTAGTCATCGAGGGGCATGAACCCACAATCGAGCATAACGTTCCCTCTTGGAGTCACTACCTACTACTTGGCCAAAGCAATAAATAACAACGGAGAACATGCAAGAATTACTTATGAACATAAATATAAAAGAGGTAGATCAAATATATTACTCAATCACAATCTGAACATAATCTCATAATCCATCGGATCCTAGCAAACTCATCATAGCAACAGCATAAGGATTACATATGTGCCTCGATCATGTAGGGCAGCTCACGAGGACTAATTAGTGAAGCACAAGAACGGGAGGAGAACATCACATAGCTACTGGTCATGGACCCATGGTCCAAGGGAGACTACTCACAACTCATCCGGGAGGCGTCCATGGTGGTGGAGAGGCTCCCGATGGTGATCCTCCCCTCCGGCAGGGTGCCGGGAAGAGTTCTCCTGGTGCTCCCGATCTTGGAAGCGGCGGCGGCGGCGGAACAGAGATGAGATCGCGAAAAAGAGTTCCCGTCCCGAGGGTTTCGAAGGACACTCTAAATATATGCCAAAGGGGGGCACCAGACGGGGCTCGGGGGGCCCA
>LR738713.1:752411378-752483278 GCA_902687465.1 Secale cereale | reverse complement strand
CCGGCTGTACTTCGGGCGCAAGGTAGGTTCTGGAACGCTGATTTTTTATATAAATTTTCTGGATTTTTCCTGACAGTTCTCGTAATGTGAAAACCTGAAATACAAAAACAGCCGAAAACAGAAACTGCCACTGGGGTGCACTGGATTAGTAGGTTAGTCCAAATATGATCAAAAGTGTATGGAAGTGTATAAATATCATAGCAATATCACCCAAAAGTGGCATGGAGCAAGCAGAAATTATAGATACGTTTTGGACGTATCAGTCATCCCAGAAGTAATGTATTAACTCATGGAAAAACTTTTTCTTTTGCTGGTATGTGAAACTAGGTGGTATAAAGTTAGTGATACGTCTCCAACGTATCTATAATTTTTTGATTGTTCCATGCTATTATTTATGATGTCTTGGATGTTTAATGGGCTTTGTCATACACTTTTATACCATTTTTGGGACTAACCTACTAACCCAAAGGCCCAGTCCAGATTGTTATTTTTTTCCTGTTTCAGGGTTTTGCAGAAAAGGAATATCAAACGGAGTCCAAACAGAATGAAACCTTCGGGAGAGATATTTTTGAAGAAAATCACGCACGGGAGACTTGAGAACCACGGAGAAGGGGCCACGAGGCGCCCACAAGGGTGGGGGCGCGCCCCCCTTCCCAGGGCGCGCCCCCTGCCTCGTGGGTCCCTCGTGAGTCCCCCGGTGTCCTCCTTCCTCCTATATAAGCCTACGTACCCCGAAACCATCAGCAACAGAGAGAAAACCATAATTCCACCGCCGTAACCTTCTGTTCCCGTGAGATCCCATCTTGGATCCTGTTCCAGACCTCCGCTGGAGGGGGGATCCATCACGGAGTTCTTCTACATCATCATCATCGCCCTCACCATGAGTTGTGAGTAGTTTACTACAGACCTTCGGGTCCATAGCTAGTATCTAGATGGCTTCTTCTCTCTCTTTGGATATCAATACAAAGTTCTCCTCGGTCTTCGAGGAGATCTATTCGACGTAATCTCTTTTTGCGGTGTGTTTGTCGAGATCCGATGAATTGTGAGTTTCTGATCAAGATTATCTACGAGAAATATTTGGTTCTTTTCTGAACTCTTTATGTGTCCTCACAATATCCTTGCAAGTCTCTTCGAATTATTGGTTTGGTTTGGCCTACTAGATCTATTGTTCTTGCAATGGGAGAAATTCTTGGCTTTGGGTTCAATCTTGCGGTGTCCTTTCCCAGTGACAATAGGGGCAGCAAGGCACGTATTGTATTGTTGCCATCGAGGATAAAAAGATGGGGTTTATATCATATTGCTTAAGTTTATCCCTCTACATCATGTCATCTTGCTTAAGGCGTTACTCTGTTCTTATGAACTCAATACACTAGATGCATGCTGGATAGCGGTCGATGTGTGGAGTAATAGTAGTAGATGCAGGCAGGAGTCGGTCTACTTGTCTCGGACGTGATGCCTATATACAATGATCATGCCTAGATAGTCTCATAATTATTCACTTTTCTATCAATTGCTTGACAGTAATTTGTTTACCCGCCGTAGAATATCGCTATCATGAGAGAAGCCACTAGAGAACACTATGGCCCCCGGGTCTATTCTCAACATATCAATCTACATCTACTTTACTTTTTTCGCTTTTACTTTCTGTTCTTATAACCAAAAATACCAAAAATATAAACTATCATCTCTATCAGATCTCACTTTCGTAAGTGACCGTAAAGGTATTGACAACCCCTTATCGCGTTGGCTACGAAGTTCTTATTTGTTTGTGCAGGTGCGAGGGACTCGCGCGTGGTCTCCTACTGGATTGATACCTTGGTTCTCAAAAACTGAGGGAAATACTTACGCTACTGTGCTGCATCTCCCTTTCCTCTTCGAGGGAATACAATGCAAGCTCGAGAAGTAGCAAGAAGAATTTCTGGCGCCGTTGCCGGGGAGGCTTATGCAAAAGTCATATACCAAGTACCTATCACAAACCCTATCCTTCGCATTACATTTTTTGCCTCTCGTTTGTCTCTCCCCCACTTCACCCTTGCCATTTTATTTGCCCTTCTTCTGCCATGTGTTTATCGTTCGCTTGCTTCTTGTTTGCTTGTGTGTTGCTTGCTTGCTTGCTTGTCATCATGTCTAGCACACCTATCATTATCAACACTGCTGAGAGTGAGGTCCTCAACTTTAAACAAAGGGAGGAAGAAAACTTAAAAGATGCCTGATATAGAATTTGCAATGCTCAAAATAGATCCAATAGGAAGCTTTCCACTTCCGTGCTTCTTCGCAATTTTTATGTTGGCATAACTCTGTGGAATGGATTTATCTTAAATACCATTACCGGAGGGAATTTCTTGGGTTGCCATACCTTTGATTCTTATAATGCTATGATTGAATTATTTGGCTCACCACCTCTTATGGTTAATGGAACCGTCTTAACTTTGGAGCATGTTATGCAAAGGTTAGAAAACAGTGAAAACAAAGTTGCTACGGTAGAACTGGTAGAGAACTTGGATAGAAAAATCCATAATGAAATTACCCAATATGGATCTAAGGTAGGAGTTGTTCTGAAAAATCTTAAGGAAAAGGAGCCCATAGTTAAAGAATAGCTAGATCAGGATTCTACTAGAATCAATAAGCTTGAGGATATTATCACTAATGTGGGTTCTGCTCTTTCTTCTATAAAAACTACTCCAAATACCTCTACCACTAAATTATCTAAGTTCATATATGTCCCTAAAGGCAAGGGTGAAACATCTAGTAAAGGAATTGCAGATCTCAAATCCATAAGTGTTCACCCCAATTTTCTTACTTTTGCAAGAGACCCTTTTGACACTTTAGAATTTCTTGATTTATTGCCCAAGAGTTTGATTATTAATAGGGACAAAGAAGTTCCTAAGAATCATAAGTGCTTAATCAAAGAATTGCCTTCCAAAGATGGCAATACCTAGATTTATCTTGTATCGTGCCTAGCTAGGGGCGTAAAACGATAGCGCTTGTTGGGAGGCAACCCAATTTTTTGTTTTTTCTGCTGTTAGGGAATAAATCTTGCATCTAGCTTCTGTTTAGATGTGGTTTCATGTTTTGTTTAGTGTTTGTGCCAAGTAGAACCTTTGGGAAGACTTGTGTGAAGTTTATGTGATCTTGCTGTGAAAAACAGAATCGTTAGCGCTCGCTAGAATGGTCATCAGATTTTACTGGAGCGTGCTATTTAGTTGATTCTTTTTTCAGATGATTAATAGACAAATTCCTCAAGTTTAAAAATTTAGTTTGAATTTTGTGGAGTTAAAGAAGTATGCGAAACCTGCAGATTACTACAGACTATTCTGTTTTTGACAGATTCTGTTCTTCGTGTGTTGTTTGCTTATTTCAATGCATCTATGAGTAATATTGTGAAGTATGAACCATAGAGAAGTTAGAATACTGTAGGTTTAACACCAATATAAACAAAGAATGAATTCATTGCAGTACCTTTGAGTAGTGATTTGTTTTCTTATACTAACGGAGCTCACGAGAATTTTTGTCTAAGTTTTGTTATGTGAAGTTTTCAAGTTTTGAGTATTGCTTTGATGGACTATGCAACAAAGAGTAGCAAGGGCTTAAGCTTGGGGATGCCCAAGGCACCTCACGTAAAATTTAAGGACAATCAAGAGCCTAAGCTTGGGGATGCCCCGGGAAGGCATCCCCTCTTTCGTCTTCATCCATCGGTAACTATACTTCGAGCTATATTTTTATTCACCACATGATATGTGTTTTGCTTGGAGCGTCTTGTATAATTTGAGTCTTTGCTTGTTAGTTTGCCGCAATTATCCTTGCTGGACACACCTATTTGAGAGAGTTAAATATGGCCTAGGAATTGTTAGAACACTCTATGTGCTTCACTAATATCTTTTGAGCCGAATAGTTTTTGCTCTAGTGCTTCAATTATATCTTTTAGAGCACGGTGGTGATAATATTTTGAAGAAATTGTTGAACTCTCATGCTTTACTTATATCCTTTTGAGAGTCTATTAAAACAACATGGTAATGTGTTTAGGCTATAAGACTAGTCTTCACATGATAGACATCCAATATCAATGTAGTAAAAACTTTCACACTAAGTGCATTGAATATGATGACATGTTGGATGCTTGATAATTGTTTTGAGATATGAGGATAGTGATATTAGAGACAAGCTAGTTGAGTTATTATGAAATTGAGAAATACTTGTGTTAAGGTTAGTTATTCCCGTAGCATGCACGTATGGTGAACCGCTATGTGACGAAGTTAGAGCATGAGGTATTTGTAAAGTGCCAACCTTTGTGTGGAGGTCGGGGGCGCGCGATGGTTAACTCCTACCAACCTCCCCCCTAGGAGCATGCGTTGATTGCTTTGTTTTGATGACTCATAGATTTTTGCAATAAGTATATGAGTTCTTATGACTAATGTTGAGTCCATGGATTATACTCACTCTCACCCTTCCAACATTGCTAACCTCTCTTGTGCCGCGCAACTTTCGCCGGTACCATACACCCACTATATATCCTCCCTCAAAACAGCCACCATATTATTCCTCAAAACATCCACCATACCTACCTATCATGGCATTTTCATAGCCATTCCGAGATATATTTCCAAGCAACTTTCCACCGTTCCGTTCATATGACACACATCATATTGTCATATTGCCATGCATGATCATGTAGTTGACATCGTATTTGTGGCAAAGCCACCATGCATAATCTTTCATACATGTCACTCTTGTTTCATTGCACATCCCGGTACACCACCGGAGGCATTCATATAGAGTCATACTTTGTTGTAATGAAAGTGTGATGATCATTATTATTTGAGCATTGTCCCATGTGAGGAAAGGACAACAAAAAAATAGAGAGGGGCTAATAAAAAAAGTAGAGAAAGCCCCTCCAAAAAAATGAGAGAAAAGAGAGAAGGGACAATTGCTACTATCATCTTGCACACTTGTGCTTCAAAGTAGCACCATGTTCTTCATGATAGAGAGTCTCATGTTTAGTCACTTTCATATACTAGTGAGAATTTTCATTATAGAAATTGGCTTGTATATTCCAACGATGGGCTTCCTCAAATGCCCTTGGTCTTCGTGAGCAAGCAAGTTGGATGAACACCCACTAGTTTCTTTTGTTGAGCTTTCATACATATTTAGCTCTAGTGCATTCGTTGCATGGCAATCCCTACTGACTCACATCGATATATATTGATGGGCATCTCCATAGCCCGTTGATACGCCTAGTCGATGTGAGACTATCTCCCTCCTTTTTGTCTTCTCCACAACCACCTCTATTCCACCCATAGTGTTATGTCCATGGCTCACGCTCATGTATTGCGTGAAAGTTGAAAGGTTTTAAAGAATAGAGTATGAAAACAAGTGCTTGGCAGAAACCGGGGTTGTGCATGATATGAATATTTTGTGTGATGAAGAGGGAGCATAGCCAGACTATATGATTTTGTAGGGATAACTTTCTTTAGCCATAGTATTTTGAGAAGACATGATTGCTTTGTTAGTATGCTTGAAATATTATTATTTCTTATGTCAATATAGACTTTTATTTTGAATCTTTCAGATCTGAACATTCATGCCACAATTAAGAGAATTACATTGAAAAACTATGTTGGTTACCATTCCACATCAAAAATTCTGTTTTTATCATTTACTTACTCGAGGACGAGCAGGAATTAAGCTTGGGGATGCTTGATACGTCTCCAACGTATCTATAATTTTTTATTATTCCATGCTATTATTTATGATGTCTTGGATGTTTAATGGGCTTTGTCATACAGTTTTATATCATTTTTGGGAATAACCTACTAACGCAAAGGCCCAGTCCAGATTGTTGTTTTTTGCCTGCTTCAGGGTTTTGCAGAAAAGGAATATCAAACGGAGTCCAAACGGAATGAAACCTTCGGGAGATATATTTTTGGAGAAAATCACACACGGAAGACTTGAGAACAGCGGAGTAGGGGCCACGAGGTGCCCACGAGGGTGGGGGCGCGCCCCCCTTCCCAGGGCGCACGCCCCTGCCTCGTGGGTCCCTCGTGAGTCCCTCGGTGTCCTCCTTCCTCCTATATAAGCCTACGTACCCCGAAACCATCAGCAAGAGAGACAACACCCTAATTCCACCGCAATAACCTTCTGTTCCCGTGAGATCCCATCTTGGAGCTTGTTCCAGAGCTCTGCCGGAGGGGGGATCCATCACGGATTTCTTCTACATAATCATCATCGCCCTCACCATGAGTTGTGAGTAGTTTACCACAGACCTTCGGGTCCATAGCTAGTATCTAGATGGCTTCTTCTCTCTCTTTGGATCTCAGTACAAAGTTCTCCTCGGTCTTCGAGGAGATCTATTCGATGTAATCTCTTTTTGTGGTGTGTTTGTCGAGATCCGATGAATTGTGAGTTTATGATCAAGATTATCTACGAGAAATATTTTGTTCTTTTTTGAACTCTTTATGTGTGCTCATAATAACCTTGCAAGTCTCTTTGAATTATTGGTTTTGTTTGGCCTACTAGATCTATAGTTCTTGCAATGGGAGAAGTGCTTGACTTTGGGTTCAATCTTGCGGTGTCCTTTCCCAGTGATAGTAGGGGCAGCAAGGCACGTATTGTATTGTTGCCATCGAGGATAAAAAGATGGGATTTATATCATATTGCTTGAGTTTATCCCTCTACATCATGTCATCTTGCTTATGGCGTTACTCTGTTCTTATGAGCTCAATACACTAGATGCATGTTGTATAGCGGTCGATGTGTGGAGTAATAGTAGTAGATGCAGGCAGGAGTCGGTCTACTTGTCTCGGACGTGATGCCTATATACAATGATCATGCCTAGATAGTCTCATAATTATTCGCTTTTCTATCAATTGCTTGAGAGTAATTTGTTTACCTGCAGTAGAATATCGCTATCATGAGAGAAGCCACTAGAGAACACTATGGCCCCCGGGTCTATTCTCAACATATCAATCTACATCTACTTTACTCTTTCCGCTTTTAATTTATGTTCTTATAAACAAAAATACCAAAAATATAAACTATCATCTGTATCAGATCTCACTTTCGTAAGTGACCGTAAAGGGATTGACAACCCGTTATCGCGTTGGCTGCGAAGTTCTTATTTGTTTGTGCAGGTGCGAGGGACTCACGCGTGGTCTCCTACTGGATTGATACCTTGGTTCTCAAAAACCGAGGGAAATACTTACGCTACTGTGCTGCATCTCCCTTTCCTCTTCGAGGGAATACAACACAAGCTCGAGAAGTAGCAGTTAGCAACAATGTAATTAGCATAATCAGCATACCATGGAGCAGTACGAGAAGCATTTATGATAGCTAATTGTTCATCAGGAAAGTTATCATCAATAGATAGTGCGTCATCAAGAATATTCTCTAACCTAGACAAGTTGTCTGCAACGGGGTTCTCAGCTCCATTTCAATCAGTAATATGCAAATCAAATTCTTGTAGCAAGAGAACCCATCTAATAAGTCTAGGTTTAGCATCTTTCTTTTCCATAAAATACTTAATAGCAGCATGATCAGTGTGAACAGTTACTTTAGAATCAACAATATAAGGTCTGAACTCATCACAAGCAAATACAAGTTCTAAAAATTCTTTTTCAGTAGTAGCATAATTTCTCTAGGCACTGTCTAGAGTTTTACTAGCATATTGGATACCATTTAATTTCTTATCAATTCTTTTTCCTAGAACAAAACCTACAGCATAATCACTAACATCGCACATAATTTGAAAGGTTAAATTCCAGTCAGGAGGCTGGACAATAGGTGCAGAAATAAATGATTTCTTAAGTATTTCAAATGCTTCTACACAATCATCATCAAAAACAAAGGGAACATCTTTTTGTAAGAGGTTAGTCAGAGGCCTAGATATTTTTGAGAAGTCTTTCATGAACCTCCTATAAAACCCGGCATGACCAAGGAAACTTCTTATACCTTTGATGTCTTTGGGACACGACATCTTTTCAATAGCATCAACCTTAGCTTTATCCACTTCAATACCTCTTTCAGAAATTTTATGCCCCAAGACAATACCTTCATTGACAATAAAGTGGCACTTTTCGCAATTCAAGACCAGATTAGTTTCTTCACATCTCAGCAAAACTCGATCAAGGTTGCTTAAGCAATCATTAAAAGAAGTTCCATAAATGGAAAAATCATCCATGAAAACCTCAACAATCTTTTCACAAAAAAAGAGAATATAGCCATCATGCATCTTTGAAAGGTACCAGGTGCATTACATAAACCAAAAGGCATAAGTCTATAAGAAAAGGTACCGAAAGGGCAAGTAAAAGTGGTCTTTCTTGATCCTCTTTTGATACAGGTATTTGAGAGAAACCAGAATAGCCATTTAGAAAGCAAAAATGAGTATGTTCTGATAATCTTTCTAGCATTTGATCAATAAAAGGTAGAGGGTAATGATCCATCTTAGTAGCTTTATTTAATTTACAGAAATCAATTACCATTCTATAACCTGTAACAATTCTTTGTGGGACCAATTCATCTTTATCATTAGGAACAACAGTAATACCTCCCTTCTTAGGAACACAATGGACATGACTTACCCATTGACTATCAGCAACTGGATAAATTATACCTGCCTCTAGAAGCTTTAGTATTTCTTTCCTTACCACTTCTTTCATCCTAGGATTTAACCGTCATTGGTGATCAACAACCGGTTTAGCGTCTTTCTCCAATTTTATTTTGTGTTGGCATAGAGTGGGACTAATGCCCTTAAGATCATCAAGAGTATATCCAATAGCAGCATGGTGCTTCTTAAGAGTTTTCAATAATTTCTCTTCTTCCTGCTCTGAATGGTTAGCACTAATAATAACATGATATATCTTCTTTTCATCGAGATAAGCATACTTAAGAGTATCAGGTAATGGTTTGAGTTTGAACATGGGATCACCCTTGGGTGGAGGAGGATCCCCTAGAATTTCAACAGGCAAGTTGTGTTTCAATAAAGGTCCCTGTTTAAAAAATATTTCATCTATTTCCCTTGTCTCATTCATATACATATCATTTTCATGTTCTAGCAGATATTATTGTAAAGGATCGTTAGGAGGCACATCAATAGAAGCAAGACCAATAATTTCATCCTTACTAGGAAATTATTTATCATGGGGTTGTCTACGAAATTTAGCAAAGTTAAAATCATGAGACATATTCCCTAAACCAATAGTAACAACATCTTTTTCGCAGTCTATCTTAGCATTAATAGTATTCAAGAAGGGTCTACCAAATATAATGGGACAAAAGTCATCTTGTGGGGAACCAAGAACAAGAAAATCAGTAGGGTATTTAACTTTCCCACACAAGACTGCAACATCTCTAACAATCCCAATTGGTGAAATAGTGTCTCTATTGGCAAGCTTAATAGTAACATCAATCCCTTCTGGCTCAACAGGTGCAATATCGTGCATAATTTCTTCGTATAAGGAATGAGGTATTGCACTAGCACTAGCACCCATGTCACATAAGCCATGATAGCAATGATCTCCTATTTTAACAGAAATAACAGTCATGACTACAACATGTCTATGTTTATTCTTAGTATCGGTTCTAGCAATTCTAGTAGCTTCATCACAGAAGTAAATAACACGCCCATCAATATTATCGACCAAGAAATCCTTAACAATAGCAACACTAGGTTCAACTTTAATTTGCTCAGAGGGTGTAGGTGTTCTAGTATTATTCTTACGAACCATAGTTGAAGCTTTAGCACGATCCTTTATTCTAGCAGGGATGGTTTCTCAATATAAGCAGTAGGAACAATAGGATCAACATTATAAGTGATAGTCTTTTCTTCAACTATAACAGGTTCAAGTACTTTTACTTCAATGGGAGGATGATATTTAAACCACTTCTCCTTAGGGAGCTCAACATGAGTAGCAAATGATTCACAAAAAGAAGCTACTATCTCAGAGTCAAGTCCACAACATCGGTATCCATAAAAGATTTAACAAAATCAAACTTAGGTGTTATACCTGATTCCTTACCTTCGCCGAGATCGCAATCTTCAGAGTTGCGTTTAATTATTTCCAATAAATCCCATTTGAATTCAATAGTCTTCATCATAAAAGAACCAGTGCAGGAAGTATCGAGCATGGAGCGATTATCGAGAGAAAGCCGAGCATAAATTTTTTGAATAAAAATTTCTCTTGAAAGCTCATGATTGGGACATGAATATAACATTGACTTAAGCCTCCCCCAAGCTTGAATGATACTTTCTACTTCGCGAGGCCTAAAATTATATATATAATTACGATCACGATGAACCTAATGCATAGGATAGAACTTCTGATGAAATTCCAATTTCAACCGGTTGTAGTTCCAGGATCCAATATCATCGCATAGCCTAAACCATGTCAATGCATTTCCCTTCAAAGATAAAAGGAAGACCTTCTTCTTGATCACATCTTCGGGCATACCTGCAAGCTTAAATAATCCACAAACTTCATCCACATATATTAGGTGCAAATCGGGATGCAATGTTACATCTCCTATAAAGGGATTAGCTAGCAGTTTCTCTATCATATGAAGATACCCCGAACAAGCCCCTCAAAGGCTTATGTTCCATAGTAACAAGTGACAGTAAATATCAGCACACTATATAAATTTTTTCCTTACCCAAGGCACTTCACTCCCCGACAACGGCGCCAAAAAAGAGTCTTGATGACCCAAAAGTGTAGGGTATCTATCGCAGTACCTTTGATAAGTATGAGTGTCGAACCCAATGAGAAGAAGAAGGAAATGATAGGCAGTTTTCCACAAGGTATTCTCTGCAAGCACTGAAATTATCGGTAACAGATAGTTTTGTGATAAGGTAATTGGCAACAAGTAACAACTAATAAAAGTAAATAAAGTGCAGAAATATGGCCCAATCCTTTTTGTAGCAAAGGACAAGCCTGGACAAACTCTTATATAAAGGAAAGCGCTCCCGAGGACACATGGGAATATCGTCAAGCTAGTTTTCATCACGCTCATATGTTTCGCGTTTGTTACTTTGATAATTTGGTATGTGGGTGGACCGGTGCTTGGGTACTGCCCTTACTTGGACAGGCATCCCACTTCTGATTAACCTCTATTGCAAGCATCCGCAACTACAAAATAAGTATTAAGGTAAACCTAACCATAGCATGAAACATATGGATCCAAATCAGCACCTTACAAAGCAACGCATAAACTAGGGTTTAAGCTTCTGTCAGTCTAGAAACCCATCATCAACTTATTACTTCCCAATGCCTTCCTCTAGGCCCAAACAATGGTGAAGTGTCATGTAGTCAACATTCGCATAACACCACTAGAGGAAAGACAACATACATCTCATCAAAATATCAAACGAATACCAAATTCACATGACTACTTATAGCAAGACTTCTCCCATGTCCTCAGGAACAAACGTAACTACTCACAAAACATATTCATAATTAGAGGGATATTAATATGCATAATGGATCTGAACATATGATCTTCTATCGGATAAACCAACTAGCATCAACTACACGGAGTAATCAACACTACTAGCAACCCACAGGTACCAATCTGAGGTTTTGATACAAAGATTGGATACAAGAGATGAATTAGGGTTTGAGAGGAGATGGTGCTGGTGAAGATGTTGATGAAGATAACCCTCCCCAAGATGGGAGAGTTGTTGGTGATGATAATGACGATGACTTCCCCCTCCCGGAGGGAAGTTTCCCCGGCAGAACAGCTCCGCCAGAGCCCTAGATTGGTTCCGCCTTGAGACGGCGGCGCTTCATCCCGAAATCCTCCTTATGAGTTTTTTCCAGGGCAGAAGACACCTTATACGAGAAGATGGGCATCGGGGGGCTACCAGGTGGCCCACGAGACAAGGGGCGCGCCCAGGGGGGTAGGGCGCGCCCCCACCCTCGTGGATAGTGGGTGGCCCCCCTCTGATGCTTTCTTCACCCGATATTTTTTATATATTCCAAAACTGACTTCCGTGGAGTTTCAGGGCTTTTTGAGTTGTGCAGAATAGGTCTCCAATATTTGCTCCTTTCCAGCCCAGAACTCCAGCTGCCGGCATTCTCCCTCTTCATGTAAACCTTGTAAAATAAGAGAGGAAAGGCATAAGTATTGTGACATAATGTGTAATAACATCCCATAATGCAATAAACATCAATATAAAAGCATGATGCAAAAAGGACGTATCATTATCACATTGAGAACTTTGCAACCGCTGCAATTTGAGCGACTAGGTACTAATAATTACAGTTGATTATATCAGTATGCTAACCGCATGCCAATGCGCAAATATAATCCGTCAATCCACCGCTTCAATTCTCATTCCACTTCTCTGCATTGCCCACTTTAGTGTCCACCATCTTTGTCGTCGTAGCCGGCTGCGCTACACACTTGCATACACTCTGCAATTTTGCTTTCTCGCGGTTTGTATACGCACCACAGCCATGTCAAGCGACAACGAGGACAACAGTTCCACCAACAGTCTGGTGCCCTATGATATGTCAACATTGGAATCATCCCACTCGTCTACCATGAGTTCGGCATTGAGCACAAACCTCTATTTTATTCGGATCATGAAAGGGACGCTGCCGCCCGAGTCGTCGGATGACAAGAATACGGATGAGGAGCCATCAGTGGACAAAGAAGAGGACGGCGATGATGATGAGGAGAAATGGTCGACCGAGGAGAAGGACGACGACATCAACGGCGATGATGGCGGCGTCGATGACGAAAAGCCAATGGTCAGCGTCAAGAAGCATTCTCCCCAAGACGATGTCGCGAGGCCATCATACAATAAGAAGAAGAATGCCTAAATTAAGCAGACTGTATATATCCGTGTTGTCGTTCGCTCAAATTAATTTGTTATCTCTGTTTCCCCTGTCAATCTCATCGTAGAAGCTTAGTAATATGTATTCGACGCAGATTTTTTACATTATCGCCCACATGTTGGTTTCTTGAATTGTGTGCCCTCTCGAGCACACATTTAAAAAAAATCATATGTGCTGTCTATAATTATCGCACCAAATTATGATTACCGACCTGTTTGTTGGGTAGCACACACAACTTGGTACACCGAATCGTTTGTGTTCTTCTCGATCGTTGCAAATAGTTCATCCGACTGAGCGGTATGCTACCTATCGCACACACCTTGATATGGCTGGCCATTTCTATTGTTCTGGCTCCTCGCAAATATTTCGTATGGATCAACTGTGTGCCATACATCGCACACGCACCTATAATCTAAATGGTGTTTGATGTATGTGCCATCGAAAACGGTTTGTATTATTTCTAATGGTTTAACTACAACACCGCTTGTGATTTATGCATCTCACACAGTTTTGTCGAATGGTCTCTGATTGTACTTTCACGTTAGCAGCATCCTGCAATAGTGTGTAATCCCAAATTCTGAGCAACAAAGAGTTACGAGATTTGTAATCCCTACTTCTAAGTAATAAAGATTTATTTTGCTAAAAAGAGTCACATACATTTTTAAAAAAGTAGTGAACATTTTATAAATGTCACACACATTTTTTGAATGGTACTAACATTTTATATCCATTGGGTTAGCCTTCGTTTGATTGGATATGAGGGCTCCGCAGGATGGGAGAGGAGCGATGTGACTAGCTCGCTGATACCTCTCCAACGTATCTATAATTTTTTATTATTCCATGCTATTATATTAACCATCTTGGATGTTTTATATGCATTTATATGCTATTTTATATGATTTTTGGGACTAACCTATTAACCTAGAGCCCAGTGCCAGTTTCTGTTTTTTTCCTTGTTTTTGAGTTTTACTGAAAAGGAATACCAAACGGAGTGCAATTGACGTGCCAATTTTTGATGATTTTTTATGTACCAAAAGAAGCCCCTGAAGTAAAAGAGTTTGGCCAGAAGAGTCCCGAGCCATCCACGAGGGTGGAGGGCGCGCCCTACCCCCTAGGCGTGTGCCCCTATCTCGTGGACGAGTCGGAGACCCCCCTCACGTGAGACCGACGCAAAAAATTCCTATAAATACAGAAACCCCCGAAAAGAAACCTAGATCGGGAGTTCCGCCGTCGCAAGCCTCTATAGCCACCGAAAACCAATCTAGACCCGTTTCGGCACCCTGTCGGAGAGGAGAATCCCCTCCGGTGGCCATCTTCATCATCCCGGCGCTCTGAATGACGAGGAGGGAGTAGTTCACCCTCGGGGCTGAGGGTATGTACCAGTAGCTATGTGTTTGATCTCTCTCTCTCTCGTGTTCTTGAGATGGCACGATCTTGATGTATCGCGAGCTTTGCTACTATAGTTGGATTTTATGATGTTTCTCCCCCTCTACCTTCTTGTAATGGATTGAGTTTTCCCTTTGAAGTTATCTTATCGGATTGAGTCTTTAAGAATTTAAGAACACTTGATGTATTTCCTGCGTGGGATACCCACGATGACAATGGGGTATTCTATCGATTCACTTGATGTATGTTTTGGTGATCAACTTGCGGGTTCTGTGACCTTGGGAATCTATGCATAGGGGTTGGCACTTGTTTTCGTCTTGACTCTTCGGTAGAAACATGGGGCACTCTTTGAAGTTCTATGTGTTGGTTGAATAGATGTATATGAGATTGTGTGATGCATATCATATACTCATGCCCACGGATACGTGAGGTGACAATGGAGTATCTAGGTGACATTAGGGTTTTGGTTGATGTGTGTCTTAAGGTGTTATTCTAGTACAAACTCTAGGATAGATTGAACGGAAAGAATAGCTTCGTGTTATTTTACTACGGACTCTTGAATAGATCGATCAGAAATAATAACTTTGAGGTGGTTTCGTACCCTACAATAATCTCTTCGTTTGTTCTCCGCTATTAGTGACTTTGGAGTGACTCTTTGTTGCATGTTGAGGGATAGTTATATGATCCAGTTATGTTATTATTGTTGAGAGAACTTGCACTAGTGAAAGTATGAACCCTAGGCCTTGTTTCAAAGCATTGAAATACCGTTTATGCTCACTTTTATCATTAGTTACCTTGCTATTTTTATATTTTCAGATTACAAAAACCTATATCTACCATCCATATTGCACTTGTATACCATCTCTTCGCCGAACTAGTGCACCTATACAATTTATCATTGTATTGGGTGTGTTGGGGACACAAGAGACTCTTTGTTATTTGGTTGCAAAGTTGTTTGAGAGAGACCATCTTCACCTGCACCTCCCACGAATTGATAAACCTTAGGTCATCCACTTGAGGGAAACTTGCTACTGTCCTACAAACCTCTACACTTGGAGGCCCAACAACCCTACAAGAAGAAGGTTGCATAGTGGACATCAAGCTCTTTTCTGGCGCTGTTGCCGAGGAGGCGAGTGCTCGAAGGTATATCTTTAGATCTTGCAATCGAATCTTTTTGTTTCTTTTTTTACACTAGTTTAGTTTATAAAAGAAAACACAAAAATGGAATTGAGGTTACCTTTTAATATCTTTTTAATATCTTTCGTGAAAATCATGGGAAGGAAAATTGTTTGGCATAAAATACTTGAATGATGGGCATGATTGCAATGATGGGCATGATTGCAATGTTGGAAAATTCCTTGGCATAAAGTACTAGAAGAAGAATTAAATAGAATGCTTGCCATAAAATACTTGAATGGTGGGCATGATTGCAATGTTGTTAGTGTGAATCCTTTGAATATCCATGATGCTAATGATATGCAAAGCCACAACCTTGGGGATGCTATGTTTGATGAAGATGATATTTTTTGTCCCCCAAGTTTTGATGAGCAAATTTATTATGATGAAAGCATGCCTCCTATTTATGATGATTATATTGATGAAAGGGATTTGGAGAGGTCATGACTTTATTTAGTGATGAATCCTCTATTTCTGAAGAGGTTCCGATTGATTAGGAGAACAAAGTTGCTACCTATGATGATTATTGTGATGACTTGTATGCTATTAAGAATAATGATAACCATGAAACTTCTCATCATGATTTTAGTTTTCAATTGGATTATACCTCACATTATAGTTATTTCGTTGAGTTTGCTCCCACTACTATTCATGAGACGAAATTTGCTTATGATGGGAGTAGTAAAATTTCTATGCTTATGGATCATGAAAAGAATGCTTTATGTGATGTTTATATTGTTGAATTCATTAATGATGCTACTGAAAATTATTTTGAGAGAGGAACATGCAATAATATCAAGTTTCCTCTCTATATGTTGAAAGTTTGGAAGCTATGCTTGTTTTCGCTTGCTATGCTAGTTGATTCTCGTTCCCATAAATTGTTTGCTCACAAAATCCCTATGCAGAGGAAGTGGGTTAGACTTAAATGTGCTAGTTATATTCTTCATGATGCTCTCTTTATGTTCCAATTCTTATCTTTTATGCGAGCATCATTGGAATCATCATGCCTAGCTAAAAGGAGCTTACGAGTTGCACCTATACAATTTACCATTGTACTGGGTGTGTTGGGGACACAAGAGACTCTTTGTTATTTGGTTGCAGGGTTGTTTGAGAGAGACCATCTTCATCCTACGCCTCCCACGGATTGATAAACCTTAGGTCATCCACATCAGGGAAACTTGCTACTGTCCTACAAACCTCTGCACTTGGAGGCCCAACAACGTCTACAAGAAGAAGGTTGCATAGTAGACATCACTCGCGAGGGTGGTGGTCGCTCAATTCATCTGAAGGTAGCCTAGCCGTGCGTGTGCCGCTTCGTCTTGAAACCAAAACCCAAGATACATCCTACGTCGCACCCTCCACCGACTGTCCCGCGCCTTGCATATCGTATGTATATACATACGGCGTACTGACAGGTCATTTCCAACCAAAAAACACCACCCCTCCCCCCCAACCCCCTAAAGAATTCCCCATTGCTGCCACACTCACTAGCTACCTTCGACCTTGTGTAGTAACGGTGCCAGGGAAGTTTCATTCGTGTTGATCGAGCAGGAGGATGGCCGAGGGGCTTCATGGAATCGCGGGGATAGTGGCCGTGGGGCTCGACCTTGAGCTGCACCTCCTCCTGCCGTCCGCACAGATCGTGTTCGACCTCGACATCAATGTCGACCTCACACTCTACGCCGCCCAGAACCCGATGAAGAGTCTCGCCCTCGTCGGGCCCGGTGGCGGTGACTGGAAATGATGTGCCAGCGCTGGTGCCGCCCGTGGTGCCCAAGAGTGTTGTGGTCGCGTACGTGGAGATCAATGAGATAGGAAGTGCCCGTTTGCATATGCTCAAAAACATGATTTCAAATCGTCTCGGCCGGCAGCACTAACTCCACGACACTGACGATGTGCCACCTCCCCCTGAAGCAGTTGCCGCCCAGCGACGGGATCTTGTTGCTCGCCCGGGCAGGCATCGATGAATGCCAGTCAAGGCGATGGGCTGACATGGTGCGAGCGTGGGTGCGCGACTAGCTCCAGAACAAACACCGCCTGCCGAGGGACCTGCCATTGAGCTACATCTGGGAGAAAGTCCTGACTCCTGAGAAAGTTGTACATGAACCCGTGGTGCGCTTGCTTCCTCCTCCTAGACCGCGCACACACCCGCCTCCGCGCCTTTTTCTATCCTGCCGAGATCACCGTGTGCCGCTTCAACACCTTCGATCCCAAGCCGATTAGGATTGTTGGGGTCGAATCCTTCTTGTTCTCTCTCTCTCACTCTCTATGGAACGGACGTAGAAGAAGAAAGGAGCTAAACACACTGGGGTTGCTTGCGACGAACGCCTCGCTGTCAAACAGCGATTTTTTCCAGCTCGAACTATTTACAAATGACTCGATTTACAACTGTATTTGTTGCTAAACGGGACGTAGCACCCTCGCTTGCCGCGGTGACCACATGTACGCTTCCTGGCGATCCAGTCTTCGAACGTGACCTGCCCACTCCTCCACTTGACCTGGACGCCATCCTACGCCCGCCCGTTGTTACACTATAGTGCTACCTGCAAACCTGGCATGACACAAACATATCCTCGAACGTGGCCAAACCAACGTCCGGACTCGATCTAGACTTTGACGCAAACACAAGCACGTAAGTGTGCACCTATACACCACATGCATGTGCACACACGCACACATGATACACCCGTATGCCCATACGTACCCCTTGCAACGGCCGTGACACGGCAATGGACCGGTGACTCGCTCGATCAGTGTGCACACACGCACATGATCACCACCCATACCGTGGCTTATTCCAACATTAGGATCCCCGGGGTGAGGGCCAGGCCGACAACATACCCGGGCATGTCCTTGTCCGTCTACATTAGCAGGGGGCACCGGGGTCATGGCCAGTGCAAGTCTGACCGCCTAAAGCTGATCAAATTCCACCGCAATATGACACAGTCATCAACGGTAAGGGGTACTGGAGCTTCATGGTGGACTGCGTCCTGGAGGCCGGCGACGGCGTCGAGGTGTGGGCATTCCAGTGGCCGCCTGATATCCGTCGGTGCCTTGTAATCGCCAAGAAGGATGGCGTCCGCTCCGCCCGACACCCGTAGAATGTGTAGTTTCAGTTCGATCCTCTCGCTGGGATCTCATATTGCATGTCAGCTGTGTCTGCCACATGGTACTCTCCGGTCGTACAGAGCTATAGTCTAGTGGTCGCTTGGTCTTGGGTCTTGGGTCAAATTGTAATCCCAAATTCTGAGTAATAAAGAATTATTTCACAAAAAAAGTGTAACGTACATTTTTTTTTCAAATTCGTAAATATTTTCTAAATGTCACATGCATTTTTTGAATGGTACTAACATTTTACATCCATTTGGTTAGCCTTCGCTCGATTTTATATGAGTGCTCTGCCGGATGGGAGAGGGGCGACCTGACTGGCTCACAGGGGTGGTGCTCGCTCAATTCATCTGAAGGTAGCCTAGCCGTGTGTGCGCTGCTTCGTCCTGAAACCAACTTCCTAGATACATCCTACATCGCCGCCCCGCACCTTGCGTGTCGTACGTATATACATACAACGTATGGCCAGGTCATTTCCAACCCAGAAACATTTCCCCCGAAACAATTTCCCCTTGCCGTGCAGCTCACTAACTAGCTTGGACTTAGAGTAGTAACGGCAATAGGCCAGTTTCGTTCGTGTCAATCAAGGAAGAGGGTGGCCGAGGGGCGTCGTGGAATCGCGGGGACGGCCGCCAAGGGGCTCGGCCTTGAGCTGCACCTCGGCCTCTCATCCGCGCGAATCGTGTTATACCTCGACTTCAACGTTGACCTCTTGCTCTACGCTGCCCCAATCCCAGTAGAGAATCTCGCCCTAGTCGTCTATGAGGACCCGGTGGCAGTGGCTGGAAATGACGTGCCGATGCCGGTGCCACCCGCGGTGACCGAGAGCGTTGCGGTCGTGGACATGGGGATCAGAGATAGGAAGGGCTTGATTGTATATGCTCAAAAACATGTTTTCGAATCATCCCGGCCTACAGCGCTGACGTCACCGCAGTGGCGCCGTGCCACCTCTCCATGCAGCAGCAGCAGCAGCCGCCCGACGAAGGGACCCCGTTGCTCCCCTGGGCAGGCAGTGGCGCACGCCAGTCGAGGCGGAGGGCCGACATGGTGCGGGAGTGGGTGCCTGACCAGCTCGAGAACAAACACCGCCTGCCTAGGGACCTGCCGCTAAGCTACATCTGGGAGAAGGTCCTGACTGTGGTACAAGTTGTACATGAACCGGTGGCATGTCCGCTTCCTCCTCCTGGCCCGCGCACGCGCCCGCCTCCGCACCTTTTTATACACCGCCGAGATCACCGTGCGGCTTCTAACACCTTCGATCCCAAGCCGATTAAGATTGTTGGGGTCGAACCCTTCTTGTTCTCTCTCTCTCTATGGAATGGAGGTAGAAGAAGAAAGGAGCTAAACACACTGGGGTTGCTGGTGACGAACGCCTCTGCAAAACAGCGATTTTTTTCTAGCTCGAACTATTTACAAATGACTCGATTTACCACCGTATTTGCTGCTAACCGGGACGTAGCACCCATGCTCGCCGCGGTCACCCCACGTACGCTTCCTGGCGATCTGGTCTTCGAACGTGAGCTTCCCACTCCTCCGTTTGACCTGGATGCCATCCTACGCCCGCCGTTGTTACACTACAGTGCTACCTGCAAACCTGGCTTGACACAAACCTATCCTCGAACGTGGCCGGCCAAACCAATGTCCGGACTCCATCTAGACTTTTACGCAAACACAAGCACGTACTCGTGCACCTATACGCCACATGCATGCGCGCACACGCACACATGATACACCCGCATGCCCATACGGCCATACCTACACCTTGCCACGGCAGCGACGCGGCAATGGACTGGTGACAGGCTCAATCAGCATGCACACACACACATGATCACCATCCATACCGTGGCTTATTCCAACATTAGGATCCCCGGGCTGACGGACAGGCCGACGACATACCCGGGCGTGTCCTTGTCCGTCTACGTTAGCAATGGGCGCTAGGGCCGTGGCCAGTGCAAGCCTGACCGCCTGAAGCTGAACAAATTCCACCGCAATATGCAACGGTTATCAACGGTAAGGGGTACTGGAGCTTCATGGTGGACTGCGTCTTGGAGGCCGACCACGCCGTCCAGGTGTGTGCATTCCGGTGGCCGCCTGATATCCGACCGTGCCTTCTAATCGACAAGAAGGACGGCGTCCGCCCTGCCCGATACCCGTAGAATGTGTAGTTTCAGTTCGATCCTCTCGCTAGTATCGCATATTGCAAGTCAGCTATGTCTGCCAGATGGTACTCTCCGGTCATAAAGAGCTATAGCCTAGCGGTCGCTTGGTCTTGGGTCAAGTTCATGTATCTTAGTTATCAGCTATATTTTTTTGCGAAGTATCAGCTAGCTAACACTCCTCAATTATGTTGCAAGTACAATTCTGAATATGAATGCAATCTTTTTTAAACATAGTACTTACACTGGTATGTGAGACACACTTCGTTTCTACAATCGTAGCAAGAAATGACTTGCATAATTGTACATGGTCAGCATTTTTGAAATACATGTTTTGCTGCCTACTTTTTTTCATACACATTGCTATATGTTTTGTATATATCAAAAACATTTTTAACACGATTAACATTTCTCAAATACGTACATGATTAACATGTTTTCCAAATACACATTGAATTAACTTCTGAAATGATACAAAACATTTTTTAAACTATGTGTACATTTTTTTATATTGTATAAACATTTTTTTAATAAAATGTCACCAACATAGTTTAGAAACGCATGAACATAGTTTTAAATGTAACGTACATTCTCTTTGAATGCTATAATTTTTTTGAATAACCCAAATATTTTTTATAAAATGTCACAAACATATTTTTGGAACGCATGAACATAGTCTGGCCTTGATCCGCGCGTGCTCGGATACATTGTCCTCCATTGTCTGTCCTGCGTCGCGCTGTATTGGTATACTCCCTCCGATCCTTTTTATTCTGCGTATTGGATTTGGGTCAAGTCAAACTTTACAAAGTTTGACCAAATATATTTTTAAAAATAACAACACGTACAATACAAAATATATGAACTGTGAAACTACATTTCATAACAAATGAAACAATATTGATTTGTCATTGTAAATATTGATAGTTTTGTCTAAAAGTTAGGTCAAAGTAGAGATACTTTAATTTCGAACATAACTAATGTGCAGACTAAAAAGGACCGGAGGCAGTACATATACAGCGCTAGGGCAGTTTCGTTTCGATGGAGGAAGGATGTCCAAGGGGCGTGGATCTGCGTGGACGGCGGCCTAGGGGCTTGACCTCGAGCTGCACGTCGGCCTGCCTTCCGCTCATAGTACATTCGATATCGACCTCAACGTGGATCTCGTGCTCTTCGCCGGCCCGATCCCGGTGGATGTTTTGCCCTTGTCAGGTACGGTCGTCCGAGGGCCTGGTGGCGGTGGGTTTGGACGACGTGCCGGTGCTGGTGCCGCTCGCGGTGACCGAGAGTGTTGTGGCCACAGACGTGGAAAGGGGGGCCACCATCATCTACGAGGGCCCGGTGGGCAGGGAAGGCGCAGTCACCGGGGTTGGGGTTTTGGCCACGATGGACGGCGAGCACGTCGAGGCCTAGCAGATCGTGCCGTCCGGCGGGGACGACATGGTCAATTCGGTCGTTCTTTCGGACAGCTGGATGATATGTCTCCAACGTATCTACTTTTCCAAACCATTTTGCCGTCTTTTTTGGCTCTAACTTGCATGATTTGAATGGAACTAACCCGGACTGATGTTGTTTTCAGCAGAACTGCCATGGTGTTGTTTTTGTGCAGAATAAAAAGTTCTCGGAATCGCCTGAAAATCAACGGAGAATTATTTCAGAAAATATAAAAAATACATGCACGAAGATCCACACCAGGGGGCCTTGGGGCAGTCGTGGGCCCCCTGGTGCTCAACCGACGTACCCCCAGATCCTATATCTTCCGTTTCGGGGAGAAAAGAATAGGGAGAAGGAATTATCGCGTTTCACGAGACGGAGCCATCGCCAAGCCCTAATCTCTCTCGGGAGGGCCGATCTAGAGTCCGTTCGGGGCTCCGGAGAGTGGAGATCGTCGCCATCGTCATCATCGACCTTCCTCCATCACCAATTCCATGATGCTCACCGACGTGTGTGAGTAATTCCATCGTAGGCTTGCTGGACTGTGATGGGTTGGATGGGATCTATCATGTAATCTAGTTAGTTTTGTTAGGGTTTAATCCCTAGTATCCACTATGTTCTGAGATTGATGTTGCTATGACTTTACTATGCTTAATGCTTGTCACTAGGGCCCGAGTGCCATGATTTCAGATCTGAACCTATTATGTTTTCATGAATATATGTGTGTTCTTGATCCTATCTTGCAAGTCTATAGTCACCTACTACGTGTTATGATCCGGCAACCCCGAAGTGACAATAATCGGGACCACTCCCGGTGATGACCATAGTTTGAGGAGTTCATGTATTCACTATGTGTTAATGCTTTGGTCCGGTACTCTATTAAAAGGAGGCCTTAATATCCCTTAGTTTCCAATAGGACCCCGCTGCCACGGGAGGGTAGGACAAAAGATGTCATGCAAGTTCTTTTCCATAAGCATGTACGACTATATTCGGAATTCATGCCTACATTGCATTGATGAACTGGAGCTAGTTCTGTGTCACCCTAGGTTATAATTTCTACATGACGAATTGCATCCGACGTAATTTGCCATCACCGATCCAGTGCCTACGAGCTTGACCTATATTGCTTGTCGCTTATTTACTTTCCCATTGCTATTATTACAAAAACACTATTGTTACTTTTATTTCTACTACCGCCACTATCATATTACTTTGCTACTAAACTATCTTGCTGCAGATACTAAGTTTCCAGGTGTGGTTGAATTGACAACTCAGCTGCTAATACTTGAGAGTATTCTTTGCATCCCCTTGTGTAAAATCAACAAATTTGGGTTTAATACTTTACCCTCGAAAACTGTTGCGATACCCTACACTTGTGGGTTATCAAGACTATTTTCTGGCGCCGTTGCCGGGGAGCATAGCTCTATTCTTTAAGTCGCTTGGGATTTATATCTGTTGATCACTATGAAGAATTTGAAGGACTCAAAAACCAAGATATTTATCACATCCCTGGTCAGTGCTTGCATTAGGACTAGCTAGAGTGTGCATCATGTTTAACTTTTCCAGAAACTTGAAATGGGGATGACAGAAACCACAGCACCCCTCTTCTTTCAACTAGGGTTTAATAAAATCTTTTCTAATGTACCCAAAATGCCCTTCAAAAATGTTCATCATCTTTGCCTTGGTCGTAAACCTCTGACAAAAATGATGCACAATTTTCTAGGACAACCTAAGGTCACTGGATTAAATCATATTGTATTTGCGTTTGGGCATTTAAATGCTATAAATTATTTTAAATGCCCAAATAATCATAAACTAAAATGTTCCATGTTGTTTATAATATATACAGTGGAATGGTCAGTTTCATGATTTATAAAAATGTTCTAGCATTTTTAATAATTCAACATAGTTGCAAAAGAAAACAAAACAGAAACTAAATAGAGAGAGAGAGAGGCCAGAGGCCACTTACGTGGCCGGCCCACCTGGCGGCCCAGCACTGTGCTGGCCCATGCCAGCCAGCTGCTTCGTCCTGCCAGGCAGGCAGGTGAGGCCGACGCACGGCCGCGCGCCACCACGGCAGCTGCTTGCCGCCTGGCCGCCGCTTCGCCGCCCCAGTACACCTAGTCGACCTCCACGTCGTCGCCCAGACCGCCACGACACCGCACTTTCCTCCCTGTCCCTCTCCCTCGCCCTCTCCTCGCCATGGCCGACGCGCCCGCGAGCACACCACCGTCGTAGCCGCAGCCACCGTCGCCCCACCGTCGCCTCGCCATATCAGGGAGCACCGCCGTCATTCGCTACGTCGAACAGGTCGAGCCCCGAGCGCTCGGATGCTCTGCTTCGCCACCTTTGACGTCGTCTTCAACCTTCGGCAGCCGGAGATCCCCTTCGCCGCACCAGCCACTCCAGGCAGTCCCCGAGCTCGCCGACCAGCTCTTCATCTCCGCTGTGAGCCCCTGACCGTTCCTGTCCCCCCCATTCGCTCTACCGTGCACCACAGCCACCGCAACAGGCTCGCCCGCCTGCGCCACCGTGGATGCTCGTCGCCGACGTAGTTCCGGCCACCTAACGGCCAGGCCGTCGTGCGCATTGTCTCCACTGCCTCACGTACATGTCGTAGGACCACTTGACGCGCCTTCCCGAGCACCGCATCCACGAGTTCGGCCTCACCCGAACTCCGGCAGCCGCTGGACTCGTCGCCAGTGTCGTTTACGACGACCCCGAGCTCCAAGTCGTGCACCACTCGACGCGACTCACTCCCAGCTGCCCGTAGATGTGCTCCGCCGTTCTTTTGGTCGTGGGAGGACAAAACCCAAGGCGCTCCGCAGCGTTTGGCCTCGCCGGCGACTAGCCACCGGCAGGTTTGACCCGCTGACCAGGGGGTTTGACCTCCCCCTGTGCCACTGACATGTGGGCCCAGCGTTGACTGTTTTAGTTTAGGATTAAGTTAGTGCTAAACTAATTTTGTTAATTAGATGACCCACTGACGTGTGGGCCCGACCTTGTTAGTTACTAGTTAGTTAAACTAACCTGTTTAGTTAGCCCTGTTAGACTGACGTGTGGACCCCACACGTCAGGTTTGACTGGACCAGCCCTGTTGACCTGCTGACGGCAGCATGATGTCATGTTGACGCAGTAAGTATTTTCTATGATTTAAATAAATCAGAAATGATTTATTTTATTTTAGAAAATTCCCTAACTTCTGAAATTCATAGAAATTCAACAGTAGCTCAGATGAAAAATATTTATATATGAAAAATGATCAGAAAAATCGAATCTATCCATCGGTACTGGTTTCATGCATGTTTAAGCAAGTTAACCTTGATGTTCACTTCAAAACATGATAATGCACTTTAAATAATAATAGTTTTGGCATGAATTTGAATCATTGATTCAAATAAGCTCAAACCTTTCTGTTTATAGTCGCATTAGCTCAAAACACATTCATCTTGCCATGTCATGAGCATGCATCATATTGTTGCATTTGGTTGTGTATTGATTGTATTACCGGTGTTCTCCATGGTAGGTTCTGCTCCCAAAGATACATATGCATATCCAACTGAAGAGCAGTACCCGAGAACCAACCTGTCAGGCAAGCAACCCTTTCATCATTCTGATACAAACCCGTCTTCTCGCTTCTGCTCTCTTTTACTGCACTAAGGCAACAACGTGTGAATTGCTATTTGCCGCTATAGTTGAACCCCATTCCTTTGCATGACCTGTTATTGCCACAGTAAATAGTTGAAACCCACTAGCATGTGTAGGAGTTGATTGAGCCATCTGATGTGTTTCCTACCATGCTATTTATTTATGTTGCCTTCTATGCTTAGAGTTGTGTCAGGTTTGGTTCATCTAGGTGATGGATCAGAGTGAAATGATCATGTCTGGTAATGAGAGTGAAGTGTGGAATATGTTTTGGTAAAGGTATCGATGAAAGTCCATGTAGGAGTACATGGTGGGTTGTTTCATTGGAACAGTCCATAGGATCTGAGATTTGTATGTGTGATTTAAGATCGGCTACTACCACACATTGGGCCCTAAAATATGACCCCGCTCGACTTACTGACTGCCCTTGTTCTCTGTCCAGGAGTTGCAACTAGTTTCTGGTGTTTGTAGTTTACTAGTGGTCGTGCGCAGCGCTGACCCTCGGGGTGGGCTGTGACGCGGCAGTTACGTGGCCCGGTGTACCGAGTCGCCCGTTTGGTGGCTCGGGAACCCTGTACACATCGTTTGGGGTCATGAGCGACACCCCGGCCGGATCTCCCCACGGATGGAACCCAAATAGGCGATAAACCTGGACTAGAGACTTGAGTGGTTTGTTAGGTCGTGGTCTACACCCACGTCGGCTTTCGCTTGAAGTGTGCCGAGCACATGTCGTGTGCAGACGCTAAGTGGTGGAAACATGTGTGAAAGAGTACACCCCTGCAGGGTTACCAATCTATTCGAATAGCCATTGTTCCCAGTTAAGGACCACTTGGTTGCTTATACAGTTCATAGACAAGTTAATGGTTACTCCTAAAAGTCTCAGGACAAGTGTGACTTTCGTGGATGGCCCTTCCGTAGGATGACGGAAGAGGATCCACGGTAGTGTATGGTTGTGGTGAGTAGTGCACTCGTGTGCGTAGTCTCATCTTTGCAAACTACTGAGAGTTGTAGTATAGGTTAGCAAAGAGTCAAAGCTGGCTTGCTGCAATAAACTCCACTACCCTTGTTGATAATGATGCATGTATGATAGGTTCTGATGTAAGTCTTGTTGAGTACCTTTGTACTCATGTTTGCTTAATAACTGTTGCAGAGGAGAACCCTGCCCCCTCTGATGGGTTCTACATAGACCTTGACGTCAATGAGTAGCTTGCTACCCAGACGGAGATCTTGGACTTGTGAAGGGCCTTGTAGATAGTCAGGCTAGACCAAGCCTGTTTTCTTTCCAAGTTGTCTGTACTCAGACAAGTTAGCTTCCGCATATGCTTGTATGCTTGTATGACTTGAGTGTTGGGTCATCTGACCCCTATCTGTATGGATATGTTATGTATGGCTCTTCGGAGGCTCTTAAATAAAGTACTTTGAGTCATAGAGTTCTGTTCTGATCTAATGTTGTATTTGCACATATTGAGCATATTGTGTGTATGTTATTGAAATGCTTGATATGTGTGGGATCCAACACCTAGTTGTTTACCCTTGGTAGCCTATCTTACAGGGAAATGCCTCCTAGTGCTCCCACTGAGCCTTGGTAGCTTGCTACTGCTCCGGAACACATAGGCTGGCCGGCACGTGTCCTTCTTCGTTCCTGTGTCTGTCCCTTAGGGGAAATGTCACGTGTTGTTCCTTTATGTCCATGTAGCTTGCTACGACTTGGGTTCATACATTCATGACCGACACGTTCGTTGCTGGGTCATGGATGCCTGTCTCTGTAATTTAGTGCCACTTTTGGTTTATAACTAGCCATGTCGGCCCAGGTTCTCTGTCATATGGATGCTAGCAACACTATCATATACGTGTGCCAAAATGCGCAAACGGTCCCGGGCCAGGTGAGTGGCACTCGTTGGGATACCGTGCGTGAGGCCGCAAAGTGATATGATGTGTTACATGCTAGATCGGTGTGACTTACGATTGGGGTCCTGACAGCGTTGGCATCAGAGCTGGACTGCCTGTAGGTTCTTCAAGCCAAACTGGTCGATGTTGAGTCTAGAAAATTCTTAGTTATATGCAGGGGAATTGATTGTGGAAGGGAACGTAAGGCTCTTTTACTTCTTTACCTTATGCCATTCTGATCCGAGTCAGCCTATTCTTTCTACCGGGGTTAAGGACTAGGCCTCTCATCTTTACTAGGTTCACGTGTTACTAATCTGTAGACTCTTAGGATTGTTGGTTTCAAGTCTCAGTTCAGTTTCTACCTTCCAGTTTGTTGATTAGTTGGACCCGGAACCTTGATATGATGTTGTTGAGTGGCTATGCTATCATTTGTATGATGTCTCAAAATCTTTTTTGAGCATTTACAGTTGTTATGCTGCCCGATTTCGTCTAGAAATTCTAATGCCTTTGCATTATTTCATGTTTCAGATGTCTGACCGCAGCCCTCATCAGGTGGTCCGTCTGACCCGGTGCATTAATGTGCTAGGTCACATGGCCATGTTAGTCCATGTGTTGACTGAGACCGACTACCGTTGATATCCTGAGTATACCGTGGAGGAGCAGTACCGGGATTTCAACCAGAGTCAGTACTTCTGCACAGTCCGGATATACCCTTCATATCCCGGAGCTACCGACCCCATCCATTGGATGTATGGACTCGGGGTTACCATCAAGACGGCAGTGCAGGATGCTGCTTACTCGATGATGACTATCATCAGGGCTAGGCATGCTTTGCTGTTGAACACCGAGTTCTGCTACATGCCAGCCTCACTTCCTGGAGAGGAAGGCTACTACACTGGTCTGTACACTGATGCCGCTCATGAGGAGCCGCTACTTCATACTACCACGCAGATGCTGGAGGATAGGGACCGTGAGGTCCGTGCCCTCCGGATGGAGCTTTATAACACTCGAGCCGCCTACTGGGCCACTCTGACACGGCTTGCACCTGCCGTGCAGGCCGGATATCTGGATATGCGGGATTTGTACCCCGTGCGGACTCGTCTGCCCGACCGTATGGATTGGTGTGACGTTGGGGGTATTACACCTCAACGTGGGCGTCGTTTACCACCAGCAGCGGGACCGAGGCCGCATCCGTGTCCCTATGGTCCATAGTCTCAAAGCGCCCGAGAGTTTCCAGATCCACATGTTCCACTTCCAGGCTACGGGGGTAATCTTTACGAAGATCACTATGGGAATGTCTAAGCTAGACCGTGGCAGTAATAGTATCGTAGTAGTTGTATTTCCACAGTCCTGCGTGTCTTGTGGAATATGACTTAGTGTGTACTGAGTCCCGGAGGCGTAGATAAATAATGTATAGGAGCTTGGAGTGCCTCTGATGAGATGTATCATCTTTCACCGCAGTTGTACTTTAGCCTTGGCTTGTACTAAACTATGTATGGTGTGTATGACCAATGGTGTATATATGGCAGTTTCTATATTACGATGTCGTACATATGAACATCTCTGCATTCCGTGTCATCCATTACATGCTGCACTCCTATGTCAAAGTTTTGCCATCCTTGTCTAAACCGTTGTCTTGTATTCCTAGGATGGTCAACACTCGCAGCACCCCTGCTACTCAGGAGCAGGGTGAAGCCAGTGGGGCTAGAGATGAGAATCGGCCTAACCCACCGTCCTTGGCTGAAGTCATGCTGGCAGCAGAAAGGAACAAAAGGGAGACCAACCGTCTGCTGGAATGCAAAGAGCATAATACTGCCTTTCGCTAGAGAAATGACGTGGTGTCTATTAATGACTTTATCAAGATGTGCCCACCAAATTTCCATCATTCTGCTGAACCTCTTGATGCGGATGACTGGCTTTGCAGTATCACCCACAGGCTACATTCTTCCCGTGTGGCCGAAGCTGACAAGGTTACCTACGCCGCCTACCATCTTGAGGGCCCTGCTCGCCTTTGGTGGGAAAACTATGAGGCTATGCGTCCTGTCTGGCCAGATTACCACTTGGGCAGAGTTCAGCGAGGCATTCCGTGAACATCACATTCCGGAAGGTCTCATGGATCGCAAGCGGGAGGAATTTTGCAATTTCACCCAGGGCAGGCTAACCGTGGATGCCTATAGTCATGAGTTTGGCAACTTGGCACGCTATGCTCCCGAAGAAGTGTCCACCGACGCCAAGAAGCAAGCGTGGTTCCGCAAGGGACTCAGCTCTGAACTTCGCCGAGATCTACGTCTGCATGAGTGCACCTCCTTCCAGAAGCTAGTAAACAAAGCCATCAGTGCCGAGATCGGTCAACCTGATTATGAAGCCACTAGCAAGCATCCCCGTGACTTTGGTTCCTCATCCGGCTCTGGCTCTCACAAGCGCCGTGTGTGGGTTCCAAACACAGCTCTGCCACCCAAGTTCACTCCGAGGCCATCCTATGAGGCGCCTCGCCCAACCCAGCAGTATGCACCGCCCAAGACTTATGGAGGACCTTCTGCCAACACCGCCCCATGCACTGGCACTGTGACATGCTTCAAGTGCGGAGAACCAGGCCACTACATGCGAGAGTGTCCTCAAAACCAACCAGGAAGGTCCGTTGGTCGTGGTAAGCCAAAAGGCAAGGTGAACTATGTCAAGCCATCCACCACTGCACGTGGTCATGTCAACTATGTCTCTGCCGAGGAAGCCTATGAGGATCATAACGTCGTACTTGGTACGCTCCTTGTTAACTGCCGTCCGGCATCTGTTCTTTTCGATACTGGAGCATCTCATTCATTCATATCTGAGAGCTATGTTCGAATGCACCACATGACATTTTGTGACATGCCCACCACCATGGAAATTCAAACTCCTGGCTCTAGATGGCAAACATCTAGGGTAAGCCATTGGAATGAAATTCTTGTTGATAGACTTGTTTTCCTTGCATCCCTAATAGCTCTCAAGTCCTTAGACATAAACATCATCTTGGGTATGGACTGGATGACAACTCATTACGCCAAGATTGATTGCTACACTAGGATTGTTCAACTTACACAACCATCCGGCAAGATAGTCAATGTTTTGGCCCGAATGGCTGAGCGTCAGCTCTACTCTCTTAAAGTCAGCCCTCTACCAGAACTTGAAGATATCCCGGTAGTCCGTGACTTCCCGGATGTCTTTCCAGAAGAAGTGCCAAGTGTTCCACCTGACAGAGATGTAGAGTTCATGATAGATCTTGTTCCAGGAACTGTCCCAATCTCTAGAAGACCCTATAAGATGGCACCCTTAGAACTAGCTGAGCTTAAGAAACAACTCGATGAGTCCTTGAAAAAGGGTTTCATCCGTCCTAGCTCTTCTCCTTGGGCTTGTCCCGTCCTCTTCGTCAAGAAGAAGGATGGAACGGATCGGATGGTTGTAGATTATCGACCTCATTACACCACGCACCAGAATTCCCTACCGACGTTTGTTGGGAAAAAGTCACTATTGCCGACCCACAGTCAGCCACGAAAATTTCTAACAAACCGTGGGTTGGAAAATGTATGTACAGTGACCCGTTGTCGGTCGGGAATGCTACAAAATATACCTTCCAACTGTCGGTCGGGAATTCTATTATGGCAAACAAACCATCGGTCGGTAAATAACCCCGACCGACAGTCCGATGATATATGGGCCTCGCACGCAAATAGCCAATTTTTAGCGCCAATAACCGGCCCAGCCCGCGAAGTTTTCTCGGTCAAAATCACAAGCACGCCGCCGCTCCACGCTCCTTTCGTTCCCCAGACACGAAACCCTAGCTCCTTTCGTTCCCCACGCACGCCGCCGGCCTAGAGAGGCGACCTCACCCTTCCCTCCCATCCCCCCGCTGCCATAGCCAGCTCCCTCTCCCCTCCCTCCCTCTCCACTCCCTTCCATGGTACCAGATCTGAAGGGGACATGGTCTCTTCGCTCCCGGTGGTCCAGGGCGAGGTAGGCGGCCTCCGCTCCCTCCGCTTCCGGCGACAGGTGCCTCCATATCTGCCAACCAACATTCGGTGACCAGGAGGTAGCCATCTATGGCGGCAACAAAATCGGTAAGGGTTATTTCCCTCTCGTGTGGTCTCTCCCTCCACTCCCCCTCCAGGCTGCAGATTTGAAACTGGAGCGTGCAGATTCATAGTTTTCTAAAAAGTATTTTCATGAATTGGTTATATTCGTTCAGTTGTTCGTCCCACCCCTCTGCATATTCGACCTATTCTTATGTAGTTTATTATTATATTAGAGGAAGGGGTAATGTACTGTTAGTTAAGACCAATTTCATCTCTGTGTTCTCAGCAAGAAAGATAATGACACAGTGGATGGAACTTTTGTTCTGCAGTCTAATAACGAGATAAAATAAAAGTTCTTTTATTTTACTGAAATTAACTTTTACTTGAGTGAGGTGCTAAGGTCAACCTCTATATACGTGCACATCCCTGAACTGAAAATACACCCAGGCACCAATTTCGGACAGTACCAAATTTATATGATGCTTGCTTTGTGAGTGAGTATTTTATTCCAAAAAATCTCTGTATAAAAGGCATGGTTAGAAATAAACTGAACCAAACTATCGACATCAGAGAGCATACAGTTATGAGTTTAATTTCTCAGTTACAGCAATAATTGTACTGTATTTGTAATGATACATTCTTACCCCGCCAATAAATATTTGGTTCAGAGCCCTTGATCATGACAGCTAGAAATTAGCAAACGCATTACATATGTTCAGTAAAGCCTTTCAATATTTTTTCTGTCGATGTCACAAAATAAACACCCCAATTAGTATATTTGAGCTTGGTGGTACGTGCCCCCATCTCTCCCCACTTCAGGAGAATAGGAGCCAGCCATCCATGGCAGAAACAACATCGTAAGTTCTGTGTTTGTGCGCGCGCGCTTGTGTGTGTGTGTGTTTGAACTTTGAAGTAGTAAATTATTTTTTGCAGGGGAAATGAATCTTTAGTAAGTTTGGGAAAAAAGGCCACTAGAAGATATCCATAGTCATATGGATGCATCCCATCGACTTGATGCTACTACAATTTACTCTTTGAAGAACCTCTGTATGTATGTACGTGAGATAGCAAGCAATGTTGGATGCCCTCACTGTTTACTTCAGATTGGCATATAGGACTATGTGCTTGTCCAGTATACATATCTCCAGTTTTCTATTAATTCTTTGGTACAAACGGAATACATGTAGCACTTTGTAAATGTTTCCTTGTGAAAATATCATACTGTAACATTATGTTCTATTTAGTTCCCAAGAATACTTGGTTTCAACTTTGAAGGACCACATGAGTTCTTCTATGGGGCATCCGAACAAAATGGGAATCCCGTCACTACAGTAATTTTGGTCACTTATCTGAACAAAAAGGGCTATGATCTCTTAATGAAATTGGGGGTCCATTGGGGATCCTTTTATTGGAAAAGATAATCTATTCCCATGGGGGCTGGGTTCTCGTTGACGAACTGAAACATGCCGCTCTTAAATTAGAAAGAAGGAAACTGCAAGCTTAGTTGACATTGGACATTTATGTTGTTCTTTTCTCATATGGTGAAAAAGAGAGTTCATATTTTGCATATGGCCATGTTATCTTATAGAACAAAAATAGGGCTATGTTGACATTCGACTTTTGTGTCATCACTCTTCCATGATGGTTCACCTACTGTTAATATCCTATTCTCCAACTAACACATTCTTGCAAGAAATCACAATTGATGAAATAATTTTGAGAACTTACTTTTTAGAATTTTATGTTTACAAGAAGATTTACTGGTTACAAAGATTAAACAGACAAACCTCTTTTTGAGAAAGCTATTCTAGATCCCACTAAGACAAAATAGAAGTGTGTTACTGCTAGTGTGTATACTGGAACATAATGCATGTTTGACATGAATGCTATTGAAAATTTTGAGTTGTTATGGTGTTCCTAATAACTTAAAGTTGTTGTATAATTTAACTGAACCATAGTACTCTCAACTAGAGAGCAAGAAATTGAGAGTTACTAATTTCTTGTAGAGTAATAGTTCTTTTATATGCAACCATTCAGTTGACTTGTGAAGTAGTCGTATGCTTGAATAATTGGGCTGTTGTGATGGCCTTAATAGTGCAAAGCTATGCATATAAAGCCGTCGTTCTTGTATAAGTGGGCACTACACAAAGCTGGTGTCATGACCTTACTGCAAAATCTAATGGAAAATTGTGTTGAACTAGTGGGTATACTATATTGGAACATAATGCATGGTTAACATAAATGGTATTGGATTTATTTAGCTGTTATGGTGTTCCTAATAGCTTAAACTGTTGTGAAAATGAACTTAACCAACTGACTCTCAAACTAGAGATCAAGAAATTGGGAGATAGTTTCATGTATAGTAATAGTTTCTGTATGTGCAGCAATTCAGTTACCTTGTGAAGTAATAGTTGATGCCATGCTTGTAAGTGGGCTGGTGTCATGACCTTAACAGCGCAAAGCTATGCACGTAACATTCACATTTTATTTTGAGCTTCCCTTCAGCAATGACTTGTGAACTTTTCAGCACTAAACTGTATTTGCCTGAGTATATCAATATTCAAACTTGTTTGTGTCGCTTTCCCTGTTTTGTGAGCCATTAATCGTTCTATTGGTGAAGTGAATATTAATATAATTTATCTTGTGGAGAAACTGAAAGAATTCCAGATCTTGATGAATGTATACCTCGGTTTGTGAGGATTGAAGAAACCCTTTTTCCCTTTACAGGTAGTGGAGCAAGATTTCTTATATATGGGTGAGGGCGTCAATCAATGCTGGGAGTTGGGACAAGGAATCTCATGACTGCAATATATAGCTACCACGTTGGATCAGGCGCGGTTATCTTGAGTATAGCTAGACGGAAAAACATCTTTCGAAGGTAACCTGACCCAACCTATTTATTTTGTAAAATTTAAAGTTACAATAAGGGATGTATTCACCAGCTAGTCAATCTCCTTCCAGGAAGAATAGTACATAAAACTCTATGCTTAGCACACATCTGCTATGGAAAGTATCATCATAAAGCCTAGTTACTTAAGTTGTCGTAGTAAGATCTACAAATTTGTATAATAAATCTACACACATGTAGTCCTTGAAAATCAAATTAAACTGCTAGATAAGCATTGCTCATTATTTGTCGGATGCCAATAAGTGAAAATGACCTCAATGAGATGCTGACAATACTACAAATGCAGAAGAATACATGATTTATATAATACATAATTAATAATTGTTTGAACACAAATAGATGCTTCAAACACTTCTGCTATCTGAAGATCATGCGTACTCCAGTTTTTTTTGCCTATGCCAATACAGTAATTTATCTTATTTTTAATGAGAAGAAACAAATGCCTTTGCTGACCTATCAACTCCTTATGGAGATGGTGGGCCGGCTGGGGTGATCCCAGCCGAGGATCAAAGTTAGTGTTAACACATGGCTGTTGAATTCTCTGTATTTATTACTATTTATATTTTTGAGAATGTGATTATCCTCTATGTTGGAATTTGAGAACTGTTTTAACTTTTGTAGGAAGCAAACAAAAGGCTACACTCACACGGAACCATGAAGCCAATGATCCACGTCAACTAGATGTTTTTGATTTCATTTTGTACAACTGTATCATACTTGCATCTTTTACATGTCCTTTTGTGAACATGATGTATGGTGTCTCTGTAGTTATATGCTTAGAACAGACTGAAGGCAGACTTAAGTGTATGTATGTGACAACTAGTTAATGGAATTAAAAAAATGTTTGGTGCACCTGATGTGAGCCTGAAATATGGTGTCTTGGTGATTATACTTATAACACATGAACTCTATGTATGTGGCAATCAGTACCATATGTTAATTAAAGCAGTTGTTGGCTAAATAAAATATTGATGAACTATTGGTCGACAAAGAAAAACCCAATCTGATTGTTGGTCGGCAAAACAACCTCGTCTGACAGTCGGTTGGGAAAGGCTAGGCCAGGCCCAACAGAATGTTGGTTGGGAAAGAATAACCCGTCCAATAGTTGGTCGGGAAAGGCCCATGGTTGCCCCAACGGACTGTTGGTCGAGAAAGGCCCATGATAGGCCCAACAGACTGTTGGTCGGGAAAGATACTCCATAGTCGTCAAACAGTCGGTCGGGAAATCTATGTCGGTCGGGAAAGGGTTTTCCCGTCTGGACTTTCCCCAACAGACATTCTTGGTCGGCAATAGTCTTTCCCGTCCAATTATCTATTGGCGAAACTTGTATTCCCAACCAATCTGTCTGTCGGGGATGTAGTGTTGTGGTGTAGTGCCTATCAATCTGGTCATCATAAAGAACAAGTATCCGCTCCCCAGGATCAACGACCTGTATGATCAGCTCGCTGGATCCTCAGTCTTTTCCAAAATGGATTTGAGGTTGGGCTACCATCAAATCAAAATCAAGAACGGGGACATTCCCAAGATGACCTTTGTCACTCGTTATGGCCAATACGAGTACACCGTCATGTCCTTCGGGTTAACCAATGCCTCAGCCACTTTCTCCCGGCTAATAAATTCGTCGTGGTATACCTCGATGATATACTCATTTACTCCAAGAACAAGGAAGATCGTGCCGAGCATTTAAGGCAGGTATTGACGAAACTTCGAGAGCACCCCCTTTATGCCAAATTCTCCAAGTGTGAATTCTGGTTGCCAGAAGTGACCTATCTAGGCCATGTAATCTCTGGTAAGGGTATTGCTGTCAATCCCGAGCGAGTTCAGGCCGTCCTTGATTGGACTCCACCTGAATCGGTCAAGCAAGTTAGGAGTTTCCTTGGCCTAGCGAGCTACTGCCGACGCTTCATCGAGAATTTCTCCAAGGTTGCTAAACCTCTAACTGAACTCCTCAAGAAAGATAAAAAGTTCGAGTGGACCCCACAGTGCGAGTTCAGCTTTCAGGAACTGAAAAGACGCCTGACATCTGCTCCCGTACTGGTACCACCAGACTTTTCCAAGGACTTTATTATCTATGGCGACGCTTCGCGACAAGGACTAGGTTGCATACTCATGCAAGATCATCAAGTGATTACCTACGCATCTCGACAGTTGCGTCCACATGAGGATAACTATCCTACACATGATCTAGAGCTTGCAGCTGTAGTCCACACACTTAAGACATGGATACATTACCTTCTTGGTAATCGCTGTGAAATCTTCATAGATCATCAAAGTCTGAAATACATCTTCACCCAACCGGATCTGAATTTCAGGCAAAGACGTTGGGTTGAGTTGCTCACAGATTACGACTTAGGAATCACTTACACCCCTGGGAAGGCCAATGTCATGGCTGACGCACTAAGTCATATGTCTTATTGTAACAATCTGATGTTACAACAATGGCAACCACTTCTTCACGAGGAATTTCGTAAGCTTAACCTTCACATTGTTCCTTGAGGATTCCTTTCCACCTTGGTGGTGAATCCTACCCTTACGGATCAAATCATAGCTACCCAGAAGCGTGATAAGGGTGTATCCCAACTCCAAGAGAGCATTGCTAGCGGAGCTGCTAAAAGCTTCTCTATGGATGATCGAGGTGTTGTCTACTTCGACAATCGCTTGGTGGTTCCCAAGAAACAACAACTACGGCAGTTGATCCTTAAGGAGGCTCATGAATCCCCTCTCACGATTCATCTCGGTAGTACCAAAATGTATCAGGACTTACGCCAGAGGTTCTGGTGGACTAGGATGAAGAGAGAAATCGCTAAGTTCATTGCTAACTGCGACGTTTGCCGTCGAGTTAAAGCAGAGCCTCAACGGCCTGCTGGCACCCTTCAACCTTTAGCTATTCCCGAATGCAAAAGGGATAAGATCGGTATGGACTTCATTACCGGATTCCCCAGGACCAAGGAAGGGAATCATGCTATCTTCATCGTTATCGGTCGCCTCTCCAAAGTAGCCCACTTCCTGCCTGTTAGAGAGAGTATAACCGCTAGTCAGCTAGCAGATTTGTGCATCTCTCAGATAGTGTCTCTTCATGGTGTTCCATTGGAGATTAACTCAGACCGTGGAAGTCTTTTCACCTCTCAATTTTGGGAAACTTTCCAAAATGCTATGGGGACTCGTCTCTCTTTTAGCACCGCCTTTCATCCTCAGTCAAGTGGTCAAGTAGAACGGGTCAATCAAATTCTGGAAGATATGCTCCGAGCCTCTGTAATATCATTCGGTATGGATTGGGACAAATGTCTTCCATTCGCCGAATTCGCTTATAACAATAGTTATCAAGCTAGTTTGGGCAAGGCTCCCTTCGAAGTTCTGTATGGATGAAGGTGTCGAACGCCTCTTAACTGGTCAGAAACCGGGGAAAGACAATTCTTTGGTCCGGATATGATCCATGACGCAGAAGAGCAAGTTCGCATCGTTCGCGAGAAATTGAAAACAACCCAATCTCGCCAGAAGAACCAATATGATCGCCATCATAAGGCTGTGACTTACGAGGTCGGCAATAAGGCTTACCTTCGGGTTACCCCTCTTAAGGGAACCCATCGCTTCGGTATCAAAGGCAAATTGGCTCCTCGTTACATCGGTCCTTTTTGCATTCTTGCCAAACGAGGAGAAGTTGCCTACCAAATGGAACTACCTCCGCATCTTTCCAGAGTTCATGATGTCTTCCACGTCTCTCAACTAAGGCGTTGCTTCTCGGATCCTATCCGCGGAGTGGACCACGAAACGCTTGATCTCCAAGATAACCTCACATATCGAGAATACCCCGTCCGTATTCTTGATCAAACCGAGCGTACCACTCGACGTCATAGTATCAAGTTTCTCAAGGTTCAATGGTCACACCATTCCGAGAATGAAGCTACTTGGGAAAGGGAGGATTGTCTTCGACTTGAGTACCCCACCCTTTTTCCAGAGGAACCTGAATCTCGGGACGAGATTCTTTTGAGTGGGGGTGAGTTGTCACATCCCTAGTCAGTGCTTGCTTTAGGACTAGCTAGAGTGTGCATCATATTTAACTTTTCCAGAAACTTGAAATGGGGATGACAGAAACCCCACCACCCCTCTTCTTTCAACTAGGGTTTAATAAAATCTTTTCCAATGTACCCAAAATGCCCTTCAAAAATGTTCATCATATTCGCCTAGGTCTTAAACCTCTGACAAAAATGGTGCACAATTTTCTAGGACATCCTAAGGTCACTGGATTAAATCATATTGTATTTGCATTTGGGCATTTAAATGCTATAAAATATTTTAAATGCCCAAATAATTATAAACTAAAATGTTCCATGTTGTTTATATTATATACAGTGGACATGGTCAGTTTCATGATTTAAAAAAATGTTCTAGCATTTTTAATAATTCAACACATTTGCAAAAGAAAACAAAACATAAACTAAATAGAGAGAGAGAGAGAGGCCAGAGGCCACTTACCTGGCCGTCCCACCTGGCGACCCAGCACTGTGCAGGCCCATGCCAGCCAGCTGCTTTGTCCAGCCAGGCAGGCAGGTGACTCCGGCGCACGGCCGCGTGCCACCGCGGTAGCTGCTTGCCGCCTGGCCGCCGCTTCGCCGCCCCAGGAGTCCTGGGCGACCTCCACGTCGCCGCCCAGACCGCCATGACACCGTGCTTTCCCCCCTGTCCCTCTCCCTCGCCCTCTCCTCGCCATGGCCGATGCGCCCGCGAGCTCACCGCTGTCGTAGCCGCAGCCACTGTCACCCCATCGTCGCCTGGCCGTGTCAGGGAGCACCGCCGTCGTCCGCAACTTCGAACATGCCGAGCCCCGAGCGCTCGCATGCTCTGGTGCGCCATCATCGACGTCGTCTTCAACCTTCGGCCGCCGGAGATCCCCTTCGCCACACCAGCCACTCCAGGCCGTCCCCGAGATCGCCGACCAGCTCGTCATCTCCGCTGTGAGCCCCTCACAGTTCTTGTCCTCCCCGTTCGCCCTGCCGTGCACCACAGCCACCGCAACAGGCTCGCTCGCCTACGCCGCCGCGGATGCTCATCGCCGACGTAGCTCCAGCCACCTAACGGCCAGGCCGTTGTGCCCATCGTCTCCACCACCTCGTGTAGATGCCGTAGGACCACTCCACACGCCTCCTCGAGCACCGCCGCCACGAGTTCGGTCTCACCCGAACTCCGGCAGCCGCTGGACTCGTCACCAGCGTCGTTTCAAGTGACCCCAAGCTCCAAGTCGTGCACCACTCGACGCGGCTCACTCCCAGCTGCCTGTAGATGTGCTCCGCCGTCCTTTTGGTCGTCGGAGGACAAACCCCGAGGCGCTCCGCCGCGTTTGGCCTCGCCGGCGACTAGCCGCCGGTAGGTTTGACCCGCTGACCAGGGGGTTTGACCTCCCCCTGTGCCACTAACATGTGGGCCCTGCGTTGACTGTTTTAGTTTAGGATTAAGTTAGTGCTAAACTAATTCTATTAATTAAATGACCCACTGACGTGTGGGCCCGACCCTGTTAGTTAGTAGTTAGTTAAACTAACCTGTTTAGTTAGCCCTGTTAGACTGACGTGTCGACCCCACACATCAGGTTTGACTAGACCAGCCCTGTTGACCTGCTGACGTCAGCATGATGTCATGCTGACGCTGTAAGTATTTTCTGTGATTTAAATAAATCAGAAATGATTTATTTTATTTCAGAAAATGCCCTAACTTCTAAAATTCATATAAATTCAACAGTAGCTCAGATGAAAAAGATTTATATATGAAAAATGATCAGAAAAATCCAATCTATCCATTGGTACTGGTTTCATGCATGTTTAAGCAAGTTAACCTTGATTTTCACATCAAAACATGATAATGCACTTTTAATAGTTTGGGCATGAATTTGAATCTTTGATTCAAATAAGGTCAAACCTTTCTGTTTATAGTTGCATTAGCTCAAAACACATTCATCTTGCCATGTCATGAGCATGCATCATATTGTTGCATTTGCTTGTGTATTGATTGTATTACCGATGTTCTCCGTGGTAGGTTCTGCTCCCGAAGATACATGTGCGTATCCAACTGAAGAGCAGTACCCGACAACCAATCTGTCAGGCAAACAACCCTTTGATCATTCCGATACAAACCCATCTTCTCGCTTCGGCTCTCTTTTACTGCACTAAGGCAACAACGTGTGAATTGCGATTTGCTGCGGTAGTTGAACCCCATTCCTTTGCATGACCTGTCATTGCCACAGTAAATAGTTGAAACCCACTAGCATGTGTAGGAGTTGATTGAGCCATCTGATGTGTTTCCTACCATGCTATTTATTTATGTTGCCTGCTATGCTTAGAGTTGTGTCAGGTCTGGTTCATCTGGGTGATGGATCAGAGTGAAATGATTATGTCTGGTAATGAGAGTGAAGTGTGGAATATGTTTTGGTAAAGGTATCGATGAAAGGACATGTAGGAGTACATGGTGGGTTGTTTCATTGGAACCATCCATAGGATCTGAGATCTGTATGTGAGATTTAAGATCAGCTACTACCACACATTGGGCCCTGAAATATGACCCTGCTCGACTTATTGACTGCCCTTGTTCTCTGTCCAGGAGTTGCAACTAGTTTCTAGTGTTTGTAGTTTACTGGTGGTCGTGCGCAGCGCTGACCCTCGGGGTGGGCTGTGACGTGGCAGGTACGTGGCCCGGTGTACCGAGTCGCCCGTTTGGTGGCTCGGGAACCCTGTACACATCGTTTGGGGCCGTGAGCGACACCCCGGCCGGATCTCCCCACGGATGGAACCCAAATAGGCGATAAACCTAGACTAGAGACTTGAGTGGTTGGTTAGGTCGTGGTCTACACCCACGTCGGCTTTCGCTTCAAGTCTACCGAGCACATGTCGTGTGCAGACGCTAAGTGGTGGAAACATGTGTGATGATGTACACCCCTGCAGGGTTACCAATCTATTCGAATAGCCGTTGTTCACGGTTAAGGACCCCTTGGTTGCTTATATAGTTCATTGACAAGTTAATGGTTACTCCTAAAAGTCTCAAGACAAGTGTGAGTGCCGTGGATGGCCCTTCCGTAGGATGAGGGAAGAGGATCCACGGTAGTGTATTGTTGTGGTGAGTAGTAGACCCGTGTGCGTAGTCTCATCTTTGCAAACTACTGAGAGTTGTAGTATAGGTTAGCCAAGTGTCAAAGTTGGCTTGCTGCAATAAACTCCACTAACCTTGTTGATAATGATGCATGTATGATAGGTTCTGATGTAAGTCTTGCTGAGTACCTTTGTACTCATGTTTGCTTAATAACTGTTGCAGAGGAGAACCCTGCCCCCTCTGATGGGTTCTACATAGACCTTGACATCGACGAGTAGCTTGCTACCCAGACGGAGATCTTGGACTTGTCAAGGGCCTTGTAGATAGTCAGGCTACACCAAGGCTGTTTTCTTTCCAAGTTGTCTGTACTCACACAAGTTAGCTTCCGCATGTGCTTGTATGCTTGTATGACTTGAGTGCTGGGTCATGTGACCCCTATCTGTATCGATATTTTATGTATGGATCTTCGGAGCCTCTTAAATAAAGTACTTTGAGTCATAGAGTTATGTTGTGATGCAATGTTGTATTTGCACATATTGAGCATATTGTGTGTATGTTATTGAAATGCTTGATATGTGTGGGATCCGACACCTAGTTGTTTACCCTTGGTAGCCTATCTTACAGGGAAATGCCTCCTAGTGCTTCCACTGAGCCTTGGTACCTTGCTACTGCTCCGGAACATGTAGGCTGGCCGGCATGTGTCCTTCTTCGTTCCTGTGTCTGTCCCTTAGGGGAAATGTCACGCGTTGTTCCTTTAAGTCCATGTTGCTTGCTACGACTTGGGTTCATACGTTGATGCCCGACACGTTCGTTCCTGGGTCATGGATGCATGTCTTTGTAATTTAGTGCCACTTTTGGTTTATAACTAGCCATGTCGGCCCGGGTTCTCTGTCATATGGATGCTAGTGACACTATCATATACGTGTGCCAAAATGCGCAAACGGTCCCGGGCCAGGTAAGGTGGCACCCGGGGGGGTACCGTGTGTGAGGCCGGAAAGTGATATGATGTGTTACATGCTAGATCGGTGTGACTTAGGATCGGGGTCCTGACAATCTTACCATCAACTACGAGGGGAGGTAAGGAACTGCCATCTAGCTCCGCACTTGATTCTCCTTCTGTTATGAGTAAACTTGCGACACCTACTCCTGCTATTGAATCTGATATGTCGTATGTTCTTGATGATGCTACTTCTGCTATGTATGATGAAACTACCTCTATGCCTGATACTGTGCCACTAGGTGAATTTCTAGATGAACAAATTGCTAAGGTTAGGGAGGGTGCAAATGTTGATGATATTTATGAAAGTGATGATGAAACTACTCCCAATAGATATGAATTGCCTGTTGTGTCTGAGGGTTATGTTATGTATGAAGAAACTGCTAGAAACTTTCTTGCTTGCAATGATAGATATGATCTTAAGAAATTATTAGCTAAGCTTAAAGAAAAGTCCTTGAATGCTAGAATGAAACATGACCCTGCTTTTGCTACTTCACCTATCTGTGTTACTGTTAAGGATTATGAATTCTTTGTTGATCCTGAGTTAATTACTTTGGTTGAATCTGATCCTTTTCCATGGCTATGAGTCTGAAACTGTTGTGGCACATCTTACCAAGTTGAATGATATAGCCACCCTATTTACCAATGATGAAAAGATTCGCTATTACTTTATCCTTAAGTTGTTTCTGTTCTCGTTAAAGGGTGATGCTAAGACTTGGTTTAATTCTCTTGATCCTGGTTGTGTGTGTAGTCCCCAGGATATGATGTATTAATTATCTGCTAAATATTTCCCCGCTCATAAGAAACAAGCTGCCTTACGGGAAATATATAACTTTGTGCAAATTGAAGAAGAGAGTTTCCCACAAGCTTGGGGGAGGCTTCTCCAGTTACTAAATGCTTTTCCTGATCATCCTCTTGAGATGCATGATATACTTGATGTCTTTTATAATGGACTAACCGATGCTTCCAGAGACCACCTGGATAGTTGTGCTGGTTGTGTTTTCAGGGAAAGAACAGTTGTACATGCTGAATTACTATTAAATAATATGCTGGCCAATGAAAATAATTGGACACTTCCTGAACCAGCCCTTAAGCCAACTCCAAAGAAAAGAGGTGTTCTATTTCTCAGTCCTAAAGATATGCAAGGGGCAAAGAACTCTATGAAAGAAAAAGGTATTAAAGCTGAAGATGTTAAGAATTTACCACCTATTGAAGAAATACATGGTCTTGATAACCCGACACAGGTAGTAAAGGTAAATTCTCTTTATAGATTTGATGAAGGTGATAGTCCTCGTTATAAGTCTGCTAGCCAATGCTTAGATGAGTTTGACAATTTCATTGTGAAACAAGAAAACTTCAATGCTTATGTTGGTAGACAATTAAAACACAATGCTTATATGATTGAACGCTCGAGTGATTATCTACCTAGAGCTAAAAGTGAACTGAAACTCATTAGTATACATGCTTCCATGGTCACCACTCAAGTAGAACAAGTACTTAAGGCTCAGAATGATTTGCTCAATGAATAAAATAGTAAGAATAATGACTATGCTGTTAGAGTTGCAACTAGAGGAGGTAAAATGACTCAGGAACCTCTGTATCCTGAAGGCCATCCTAAGAGAATTGAGCAAGATTCTCGGAGAGCTAATTTAGAGGCACCTAGTTCTTCTAAGAAGAAGAAAAAGAAAAATGATAGGGCTTTGCATGCTTCTAGTGAAGCTGTAGCTGACACACTTGAGAATCCCAATCATATATCTGTTTCTGATGCTGAGACACAATTTGGTAATGAGCATCAACCTAGTGATAATATTAATAATGATGTTCTTGATGATGCTCAACCTAGCAACGATAATGATGTAGAGATTGAACCTGCTGTTGATCTTGATAACCCACAATCAAAGAATCAACGTTGTGATAAAAGAGACTTTGTTGCTAGGAAGCACGGTAGGGAAAGAGAACCATGGGTGAAGAAACCCATGCCTTTTCCTCCTAAACCCTCCAAGAAAAATGATGATGAGGATTTTGAGCGCTTCGCTGAAATGATTAGACCTATCTTTTTGCCTATGCGTTTGACTGATGTGATTAAAACAAATCCTTATGCCAAGTATATGAAAAACATTATTACGAACAAAAGAAAGATACCTGAAGTAGAAATCTCCACCATGCTTGCTAATTACACTTTCGAGGGTGGAATGCCTAAGAAATTAGGAGACCCAGGAGTACCTACTATACCTTGCTCCATTAAGAGAAACTATGTTAAAACTACTTTGTCTGATCTTGGAGCCGGTGTTAGTGTTATGCCTCTCTCTTTATATCGTAGACTTGATTTAGTAAGTTGGCACCTACTGAAATATCTTTGCAAATGGCTGATAAATCAACTGCTATACCTGTCGGTATTTCTAATGATGTGCCTGTTGTAGTTGCAAATGTTACTATTCTAACAGACTTTGTTATACTTGATATTCCCGAGGATGATAGTATGTCTATTATTCTTGGAAGACCTTTTTTTGAATACTGAAGGGGCTGTTATTGATTGCAACAAAGGCAATGTCACTTTTCATGTCAATGGTAATGAGCATACGGTACACTTTCCAAGGAAACAACCTCAGGTCCATAGTATCAATTATATTGGAAAAACTTCAACTATCACTATTGGAGGTTTTGAGTTTCCTATTCCGACTATCAAGAAGGCATATGACATTCTTATTGTTGGGGACATACATATCCCCAATGAGGTAACCTAGTGTTATTCAAAAATTCTCCGGTTTCATGTCACTAGGAAAGAGTTTATTAACAAGACCTGATCAACCTTGTTAATGGATTCCTTTTGATGAACATTGGATAGGCGAATCTAGATAGCACAACCTTCTCTACCCTCCTTTTACATTTTGTTAATTAGGATAAATAATGAGAAAAATAGCATTGTCTGTCTGTTCCCAGACTTATCCGTGCAATAAAAAAATACCCCAAAAATAAAAGTTCTCCAAATGCCATGAAAATGAAATATGATATTTTCTAGAATATTTGAGGAAATATGGCACTGAACACAGAGCGAGGGGAGCCAACATGTGGACACGAGGGTCCAGGGTGCGCCCCCTGCATCATGGGCCCCACGTGGGCCCCCTCCACTTATTCCTGCACCCATGCTCTTCTTCTTCCTCCCAAAAAAATCCCCAACCAGCTCAAAACCGAGTTCTAGCTCATCTTGCTGCCATTTTCGATCTTCTTGCTCAAAGCACCATTCACCAAACTGTTTGGGGAGATTGTTCCTTGGTATGTGACTCCTCCATTGGTCCAATTAGTTTTTGTTCTAGTGCTTTATTTGTTGCAAATTTATGCTGCTGTGGTGACCTTGTTCTTAAGCTTGCATGTCAAAATTTCTTGGTCCCAAGTAGTTCTAAAGCATGACATAGCCACTAGGCACTAGTAGGAGTTGTTGCTACCAATCTTGTTGAGTTTGGTTAAATTTTTATTGTGAGTTACTAAATTTTTTAGAAATTTTCAGAAAAGGAAAGTGTTAAAAAGATTATTGAAGGGCTCCTCCAGCAAGAGCTCAGAGGAGAAGAAGAAAGAAGAAAATAAGAAGCCCAAGTATAATCTTCCTCGCATGGCGGAAGTTCGACCGTGCGAATGGCCTTGTAATAATTTCATGATGTCTGCCGGTATTTACGAAGAATTTTATTGGTTGGCGAATAATGCAGGCCTCACCGACTTCCTCAACGATCGGAAAGAACATTATCTCTTACTCACCAATATTTTCACGCAAATCTTTCATTTTCATTCTAGGTTAATATGATGTGGTTAAGGAGATATCACTCTTAGATTTTTGTGAAATATGCAAAGTACCCTTCGGAGGTAGACTTGATGAACCACGTCGTGAAGATGTTGAAGAGTTTATTGATATGATAGCTGTAGGGGAAACTAGACAAGTTTCAGGGGCAAGAATCACCAGTATACACTTCCCTGTTCTGCGCTACTTTGCTTTATTTGCTAGTAGATGTTTAATTGGTCGCAGGAACAGTGGGAATCTCAGTGCCCCTGATATTATCATTTTACGCCATGCCATGTTTCAAGACACAACTTTTAGCTTGGGCGCCGTCGTTGCCAAACGATTGAGTCTGAACCGCTCAAAGGGGCACGTCTTTGGAAGCATCTTTGCTTCTCGCATTGCTCGATATTTTAATATACCTATCAGCCATCATGAGAAGGAAGAAAAATTGCTTGCCCCTGTTTATCTAGACTAGAAGAGCATGATAGCTCATGATTTTATTGTTAAAGACAAGAATATGCAGCTCGATTATAAATTAAGATTTGATGAAATATACCGTGAAATTTTTACCTTGCCTGCACCATCTTTGTTTGATCTATCCACGGGCAAGTATCTCATTACGTTAGATGCCTTCTACAAGTACCAAGGCCAGCCAAAAGCTTCAGAGCCTGAGCCAGAACCACCACTTGATCCTTCCCGTCAATCTGTTTATGGGTGGGAGTTGGATGAGCTCGCCAACCAGTGGCATCCATAGGACACATCTCAGTACACTGGAGGTAGCGGTTTTGATCCGTGGCCATAGACCAACTTAGGCCAAAAGCCTAAGCTTGGGGGAGTACGTGTTTCTCACCGACTTACATTCATGTTCACACTTATTCTAGTTGTCGGTGCTCACACTCTTTCACTGTACCATCCATGCTTAGTTTCAATTTCTTTTTCTTAGTCTGTTTCTTGTGTTCTAGAAAAACCCAGAAAAAAATATTAGCTGTAGCTTCTAGCTAGTTTATTTTCTTTGGTTGTAGTGGTGGTAAAAAAATGAAAACCCAAAAAGATTTCCCGTAATTCTTTTGCTTGTTGGGAGCTTTCCCGTGTAAATAGTTTCTTTTCTTTTCTTTAGGGGTTAAGAGTAGAAGATCATGATTGAAACTGCTTAGTGGCTCTCATATGCTTTGCTGTTGATTTAACCTCGAGCCATATTACCTTGTCTTCTCTCTTGTATTAAATGCCTGTAGATTCCAGCCTAGTCCAATGCACATGCACTATTATTATTACCCACACCGTTCGGTCGTGCGAGTGAAAGGCAATAAGGATGATATATGATGAACTAATTGAGATGAGAAAAGATGGTATGAACTCGACCTCTTTTGTTTTTGTAAATATGATTGCTCGTCGTTCTTGATTCAGCTTGTTATGAATGAAACATGTTTGCAATGACAATTAGAGATCATAGCTGCTTATGCCATGCTTAATTAGCTGAGAGTTTATAATGGTCTATCTTGCGTGCCAACATGATATTAAAATGGTTGTGATGTGGTATGATGGGTGGTATCCTCCTTTGAACGATTTAAGTGATCTGACTTGGCACATGTTCACGCATGTAGTTGAAACAAATCAACATAGCCTTCACGATATTTATGTCCATGGTGATTTATATCCTACTCATGCTTGCATTCATTGTTGAATAATTTTAATGCATGTTCATGACCGTTGGTGCTCTCTAGCTGGTCGCTTCCCAGTCTCTTTCTTGCCTTCACCTATACTAAACGGGAATACTGCTTGTGCATCCACTTCCATAAACCCCAAAGTTATTCCACATGAGTCCACCATACCTTCCTATATGCGGTATTTACCTGCCGTTCCAAGTAAATTTGTATGTGCCAAACCCTAAACCTTCAAATGAAATTATGTTTTGTATGCTCGAACAACTCATGTATCAACTAGGGCTGTCTATATCTTCCATGCTAGGTGGGTTATTCTCCCGATGAGTGGACTCCGCTCATCATTCATGAGAAAATGGCTGGTAATCGGGATGCCCAGTCCTATGCCCAAAATCATAATATGTGACGCCCGAAGACCGACGTCCCAGAAGATTCCAGAAGATTTCAGAAGATTCCAGATGTTCCGGGTTGCCCGTGTGTTTCAGTTCTGCTGTGTTATTTATTTTTGCATTGCATCATGTCATCATGCCATCATGTCATTTTTATTTTGCATCTCAACTTAAATAAATCGTGTGGACCTTCGGTCCATTTAAATCGAGGGAAGGATGTCTTCTCTTTATAACATATAAAAGCCTCTCATTATTTAGGGAGCTATATTAAAATATTCCATTTGTTTGGGATAACCGTAACACACTTGCATAATTTTTCCCCATGTCTTTTCACTTCGAGTTTCTCCTTAAAACCTTGCCAATATTTCTTTTCCCTTGTTTCGAGGTTCCTCCGAAAATTCGAACATTTTTGGACACCTCTATAATCAAGTCTTAGTTCAAACCCTTTTGAATTAAATTCAAATATGTTTGAATTATTTTTCCGATCTGGCCTTTTATATTTTTCTCCGGTCGTGCTTATTTTTATGAGCCCGAGAAAAATATAATTCCATGTGCACTTTTTCCTAACTCCCCTCCTCTTTCTTGTCTTCTCTCTTGTTTTTCTGCAAAGATCAGCTAATTTAAAAACAGGAGAGAGCCCAGGCCTCCCTCCCACCTGCGGCCCAGCCTCCTTTTCCCTCCAGCCTCTTGGGCCTCCTTTTCCCCATAGCCAGCCGGCCCACATCTCCTCCTGGCCCAACTCCTTCGCAGCCTCCCCAAACCCTAAGCCAGTCCCGCACTCCCTCTCGCTCTCCCCCCGCCGCCAGGATGCCCGAGCGCATCGCCCCCTCATCCCCTCGTCCCGTTTTCCTCGACCGCAGCGCCCGCTCCCTTCTCCCGTTCCCTCGACCCCGCTCGACCGCCGCCACCCTCTCGTTCCCCTCTGCTTTCCCCGATCCCGACTCCCTTGTCCCTCGAGTCCCTCTTCTCCCCGCACCTCCTCTCGTCCCGAACCCCTCCCGTCGCTCATCTCCCTCTGCGCCTGGCGCCCCACGCCGCCGCCCCACGTCGAGGCCGCCCTCGCCGCTCGAAACGCCGGCCGCCAGCGGACGACCAGCCCGCGTCGTCAGGTCGCCCGCAGGTCGACCGATGCGCCTCCCTCCGTCCGCGCAAGAAGCCAGCGACGCGCCAGGCTTCCTCGCCTCCAGCGCCGGGCGTCGAGCGCCCCGGCCTCCCGTCGGCCCCGAGCGGTCCCTCCTCTCCAAGCCGAGTGCATCGCCAGGCCGACCCACACCTCTCCGCATCGCCCGAAGCCCCGATGGCGCCCCTGCATCTCCCTTCGGTCCCTGCCTCCCTTCTCCGCGCGGCGGGCCCTCTCCTCGCCAGCGCCTCGCCGCTCCGCCTCCCCTCCAGCGGCCATCTACCAGGGCGCCGGCCCTCAGACCTCCGCCGCCATGGAGTCCCGCAGCCACCTCGGAGCTCGAACTGCTGCTGCTGTGTTTTGTTGTTTTTCATCGGCTTGGTGTTGTTGTGTTGGTCCAGCAGGTGTTTTTGGGCAAGATCGGCAAGTCCGACGAATCGTGTACGACTCGAGACCGAGACCTCAAGTACCTCTACGGATACGTGTACATCTACAACGAGTCCGGCAAGTACCACGACGACCCGATGACAAGTACCACGACATGACGGATGAACATCCACAAACGTGTACCACGACGACCGAGTACATCTACGGCCCGAACGTCTACGACCGTGTACAACTACGACCGAGTCCGAGACCGGCAAGACCGTGTACGACTACGCCCGGTGTTGAGGCAAGTACCTCTTCATGACCCGAACGAGTACCACGACGACCCGAACGACTACGAACGGAACCACTACTTCCGCTACCGTCGCCCGAGTACAACTACCGCCTCGTGAACGACTCCTTCCTCTACGTCTCGAACCGCCCCGAAACGCACGCTTCAAAGGTATAACGAGACGACCTCGTGGATGACCCGTGAGATGCTTGCTTGTGTTGTATGAAATGTTTCCCGTGTGTGCATCGTGCCCGTTTCGTCCGTTTGTCATGTTCCTCGGTTGCCTCGTCGCCGACTCGTGGGAACCCGGTAACGGGATCGCCCCACCTTTCATCTTGTTCTGCCCTTTCATCTTGTTCCGCACGTTCACTCCACCTTTGCTTTTGCCCGGTCCTTCAACGGGTTACCGGAACCGACATGATACGTTGCATCATTTTCGGATCGTTGCCGTGGCACCCTTTCGTTCCACCACGGTGACAAATGCTTCTTATCCTCTTAAGTCAACCTTTTAATAAAATTGCATAAAACTTGATCATGTCATCCGCATCATGATAACAACATGAGAATGTTTAATTGTAGTTTGCTTATAATTATTAAACATGCTCATGGGGATTTTCCGGAATATGTTGTTGTTATTTTTCCGGCCTCATTTAAAATGTCTAGTTGTGTAGTTTTATTATGCTTCACCTCTTGCCATGTTAAAAACATTTAATCTTGTCTTGTAAATAACGAGAGTCAACTAAATAATTATTATGTGGTGTTTCGTCAATATGCAACTCGTTGCATATTGATCTCCACTTAACTTGTAGATTTGTTTGTGCACTTTGCCATGCCATGCATATTTAAACTGGACATGCATCATACTTGTTTGTGCATCGTATGCCATGTTTATGTTTGTGTGTTTACCGTGTTGTTTCTTTCTTTCCGGTTGCTTCTCTTGTTAGCTTCGGTTTCGCTCCGGAGTTGTGAGGTTTCTCTCATCTGTGTTGCTCCGTCTACTTCATGGATCCGTTCTTCTCCCTTGTGGAATTCCAGGCAAGATGACCGAACCCGGATACCATTACTATCTTTGCCTATTGCTAGAAGTCTCGATCTATAGTTTTGCCTCGATGCCCATGTTTTCCTGTCAGCCTCCTACTTGTAACCTTTGCCTTGTTTAACCACCCTACCTACGCAAACCGTTGCTTGGCTAAGTACGCTTCGCTCAGCCCCTCTTATAGCATTGTTAGTTGCAGGTGAAGATTGAAGATGCTTGCTTCATGTTGAAGTTTGGTTGGGTTATATCACACTATATAAATGCTTAAAAATGAAATCATCTATATACTGGCAGGGTGGAAGGCTAAGCCTTTTGCTTGGTGTTTTGTTCCACTCATGCCGTTAGGAACCGTATAAACCGGTGTTATGTTCCTTGATTATGCGTTCCTAACACGGTTGGGGTGTATGGGACCCCCTTGATAAACCGCTAAGTGCTAAGTCTTTTCCAGCAAGTCCCAACATTGGTACTATTTGCCTAATAACAAACTAATAAAACTTGTATGGGACTAGCTACCCCTTTTATCTTAATTCAACCCCCCTGGGCCAGTGCTCGATTTGAGTGTTGGTCCAAACTAGAGTCGTGTGCGGGGCCCCCCTTGGCAACTTGGGTATTTCGGCCACTGTACGCTGTGCTCATCCGGTCGTGGCCTGAGACTAGATACGCGCGGCTACTATCAGGGTGTCGGCACGCCGGGAGGATTTGCTGGATTAGCCTTACCTTAGTTCGGTTTAACTTGAGCACGGGATTCCGAGAATACTCGGGTCTTCCCACCTATGGAGTTGCGACTTCGCGGATCATGGGCTTGTGATGGGCCAAGTTGGAACACCCCTGCAGGGTTTGAACTTTCGAAAGCCGTGCCCGCGGTTATGTGGCAGATGGGAGCTTGTTAATTCCGGTTGTAGATAACTTGACACAATGATTCCAATACACTACCAGCGTGTGTACCGTGACTGTCAATTTCCGAATAGGGATTCGGGAGTTGAACACGGTGGGGTTATGTTTGACCGGCTTTAGTTAGGATCACTTCGTGATCATCTTTCGACCGAGGCACTTCTCTTCTCGCTCTCTATTACGTAAGTTAGTGCTAGTTTCTGCTGCAGACTCTTGTTGTTCCTTCACCTCATATTTCTTTCTTCAGCCTTATCCTCACCCAAGGCTTAAATAGTCTTGTTACCCGGGAACGGGATTGCTGAGTCCTCTGTGGCTCACAGTTACTTCACCACACCAGATGCAGGTTCAGCCGAGTTTGATGCAGGAGCTGGTTCAGTTCTTCACCGGGAGTTCGATGAAGAGCGTGGCCGTTTGCTTGTGACGTTTCGATGTTCAGTAGTGGTTTCTACTAGGATTCGATCCTGACCTGTGGTTTTATGTTGTTTTGGTATCTTTCTTTTGGTTCTTCACCCGTAGTCGGGTTGTGATGTTTTGAATGATGATTTGCTTATGTAATGTATTGTGTGAAGTGGCGAGTGTAAGCCAACTATCCTCTTTTGCTTTTTAATCCCTCTTTTACATGAGTCGTGCAAAGATACCAAACTTGAGATCATTCTAGGATGGGCTTATACCTTTAAGTCGTGCCTCGACACGTAGGAGGTATAGTCCCATCCTGGGCATTACAAGTTGGTATTCAGAGCCTTCTCCGACCTAGAAGCCCCCACTGATTGATCGAATCGTTGACGGTTGAGTCTAGGCACACACTGAAAATGTTTTGAGTCCTATATATATATCGGAGAGTAGGATTTCTTTTGCTTCTCTTCCCCTTTCACTCTGGTGAGGACTCCTGACGATTACTCTTGCCTCTTCTACTTTCAAAAATTGCACCAAATTTTTTTTTAGGATCCCGCGAGTATTCTGGGATTGTTTCGATGTTCTTGTGACAAGGTTATTGTTCTCGATGCCTCCTGTTACCGAGGAGTTGAGCTTCGGGGTATCATTGTAACAAGCATATCGCGGCAGTACTAAATACTTAAGACGGCCGACATAGAAAATCTCCCCTATACGGCCAGTGGCAAGATAACCCCGACATCACCCAGTACTGGGGAGGTAGTTCGAGAGTATTGCCATAGCTTGTTATAGTGGATGCTTTTCGAAGGTCCGAGGTAAACAGTTTCCGAGAAAAACTGGTTATGTGTTGAAGGATGGATACACCTGGATGTAGGTTTAGAGTTGATTGCGCGGTGCTTCCCGTGTATCCCCAACACCTGATTGCATAACTGGAAACTTTCAGAAATCTATAGGTGGGTTCATCTAGTAGTTCTAGGCATTCTTCCAACGGATGCACGTTATGAAGTTTGGGGTTCTACATTGAGTGAAGTTGTTTTATGGACTTGTTCTGATCGGGAGTTGCATCTTAAAGGGTCCTTGGCTATGCTGATCCGGGGATTGCAAAACCCTTTTGTAACACGTTCCATGAGCTTTCAGCACGAAGATGTCGAACGAAGCTTCTATCTTGTATTTGTTCTATCTGATCCTTGTTCCTTTTTATTTTATCTTTTGTTCTCCCTAGTGGCTTCTCGACCAGTTGATGTACCTGCGGAATTCATTCGTTCAATTCTCTGTTCGGATGATATTGTGAAGATCATGCTGCACATCTACCCTTTGTTTTTGTTTTGATTCTGGTATTCGAGTTGCTTCGATGTCAAATGTTGATTCCATACCTTTCTTAATCGGTGTTCTCATATTTCTATGGGAGTGCTAGTCCTTCTTGACCTTCGAGATCTTCATGTTAAATTCTTTTCAACCGGTGTCCATTTTGTTCATCCCAAGTTGTCTTTGTTTTCCCCACCCTCCCACCCTTCTTCTTCTCAGAGCAAGAAATTCTCAAATGAAGTATCCATTTTATTCATGTGATGTTTCTTCATTCTTTTCCTTCAATGTTCTTATCCGGTGTTTTATCGTCAACATGCTCTAGAGCTTCAAGTTCATCATTCTTTTGTTCTCTAATTCTGTCGGTGGATGTAATTCAAGATTTCGGTGTTGATCTTATCCTTTTCCTCATTTCACAATGCTTTCTTATTCCGGTGCACCAATTAATCATTCTCCTCTTGCTATTCATATCCGGAGTGCTGAAGATTCATAATTCCATTCTTAATCCGTTCAAATTATTTTGAGCATTGTTATCTTATTCAAGCCATTTAATTCAACCGGTGCAATATCTTAAGCAATCTTTTCAACGGTGATTTCTTTTGAGTGGGCCCTAACCCACAGGTCTTTTCCAGGATCTTACCTGACTCTTCTAATTATTCCAGAGTTATTCTCAAATCCTTTCAAAGTGTGACGTAAGAATGATTTCCATCAGTCACATGCCTTCTCCAAGCTTGTTTTCAATTATATCCATCTTTAGCTCCACCTTCCATCTTTTTATCCTTCCGGAGTGCTCAACAATTCTTCATGGCATTTCTCGTCTTCATTCTCAATATTTCAAGATCGGAGAAGTGTTTCTCTTAATCTTGGCCCGTTCTCTCAAGATTCTTCATGAATTCTTTTCTTTCTGTTCCTCCGAAGGCCATCATTTCAGAAGATTTCTTCGTTCTCAGTTTTCAACTTCGTCCTCCAAATATTCTTCATTGATGTCTCTTCGTTCGTCTCCATATTCTTACGGTGGTTCATTCAAGTTTACCCTTCCGTTGTTATCATATCAATTCATTTGTTCTTTTCACAATTCTACCGGTGCTTTGTTGAATAATTATCTGAGCTTGTGCTAGATCTCTCTTTAATTCCTTGCAACGAGAATAAGTAGTATGCCAAATCCTTGGTTGTCATCAATTTAAATTGATGAAGGATATGCATAACATAATTCTTATTCTTATTCCTTCAAGGTGATTTAATTCTTTTGTCTGGAGCTTGTTCATCATATTCTCGGTTCTAAATTCTTCATCTTGTTTTCCGGAGATCCATGTTGTTTCAATTATATCATTTCAAGCCTCATCTAATTCATCGCAGGCCTTGAATTTTATTCTTTTCATCTTTCACTTCTCATGTTTTCATTACCGGAGTTCTCATGGTGGTTCATCATCATTTAATTCATCCTCGAAGTCTTCATCTAGATTATTGTTGGAGCTCAAGCATACTTCATCATGCTTTCCAAATGCAATTCTTTCTCCCTTATCTTTTGAGATGGTGTTATGTCATTCTTGTCAATTCCTTCATGTTTCATGATTCACGAGTTTTCAAGAATGAGATAGTTAAAACCATCATTTCTTTTTCTTTAGGAGACCCTTTCAACCCCTCATTTTATCTCTTGGAGTTATCTTGGGTTGTATTCACCTAAAAGCTTTCCTTGGGAATTGTTGCTATTATGGTGCTTATAAATGACCCAAATTCTTCATTTATCATTCCGGTGATAAGTTTATCATCTCCTTGTTGATCTCAATCCAATCAATGTTTTCGTAAGTGGCTGGTTGTCACCTCATAATTTTAAGATGTTTTCCATAAGCCCACATCAAGCTTATTCTTTCGTTGTTGAATTTCCAACAACTCCGTTCAGCCCTTCTTCGTAAGGATGCTCTTTCAAATTCATTTTGGGAGAAGTTGTCATTTTCTTCTCCATTCATTTCTTTCGTTGATCTATATTCTAATCTTTCATTCCGGAGGCTTTGTAATGTTGCTCTCTCCAAACCATCATCTCGTTTTTATCAAGATCATGTTTTTCCCTTGCTTATCATTTAACCGGAGTGTTGTATTCTTCATTCAAGTTCCGTCATTTATCTAGTTTGCCTCTCTTTTCAACCGGAGTGCTGTCTGAATCCTTTCTTCCCCCTTGTGCCATTCTTTCAATTGTTTCGGAGGCAATATGCTGTTAATTACATAGTATCACTCCATCTCCTCAAGTTCTTGTTGATTCCTTCCATTTTCAGACGGAGTGCTGTCCGAATTCTGTCATTCTTATTCCTTGGCTATACCATTGCGGTTTCTCATTCTTTTGGTTCGTAAGCGCTTGCTTCATGTCTTTCAACCTACAAGGTTCTTGTTATGTTCCTTGTTCCTTTTTTCTAACGGAGTTTTCATCTTCGTTCATCTCCGTTGCATTTCTTTCTTTCAAGTTTGTTCAACCTCTCAAGGTTCGTGGTTTCACTCGTCTATCAAAGAAGCAACTTTGTTTTACCTCTTCCTCTTCCGTTTTTACCCGGTGATATCTCTAGGATCTCGGGTCGAGATCCTCTGTTAGTGTGGGAGAGTTGTGACGCCCGAAGACCGACGTCCCAGAAGATTCCAGAAGATTTCAGAAGATTCCAGATGTTCCGGGTTGCCCGTGTGTTTCAGTTCTGCTGTGTTATTTATTTTTGCATTGCATCATGTCATCATGCCATCATGTCATTTTTATTTTGCATCTCAACTTAAATAAATCATGTGGACCTTCGGTCCATTTAAATCGAGGGAAGGATGTCTTCTCTTTATAACATATAAAAGCCTCTCATTATTTAGGGAACTATATTAAAATATTCCATTTGTTTGGGATAACCGTAACACACTTGCATAATTTTTCCCCATGTCTTTTCACTTCGAGTTTCTCCTTAAAACCTTGCCAATATTTCTTTTCCCTTGTTTCGAGGTTCCTCCGAAAATTCGAACATTTTTGGACACCTCTATAATCAAGTCTTAGTTCAAACCCTTTTGAATTAAATTCAAATATGTTTGAATTATTTTTCCGATCTGGCCTTTTATATTTTTCTCCGGTCGTGCTTATTTTTATGAGCCCGAGAAAAATATAATTCCATGTGCACTTTTTCCTAACTCCCCTCCTCTTTCTTGTCTTCTCTCTTGTTTTTCTGCAAAGATCAGCTAATTTAAAAACAGGAGAGAGCCCAGGCCTCCCTCCCACCTGCGGCCCAGCCTCCTTTTCCCTCCACCCTCTTGGGCCTCCTTTTCCCCATAGCCAGCCGGCCCACATCTCCTCCTGGCCCAACTCCTTCGCAGCCTCCCCAAACCCTAAGCCAGTCCCGCACTCCCTCTCGCTCTCCCCCCGCCGCCAGGATGCCCGAGCGCATCGCCCCCTCATCCCCTCGTCCCGTTTTCCTCGACCGCAGCGCCCGCTCCCTTCTCCCGTTCCCTCGACCCGCTCGACCGCCGCCACCCTCTCGTTCCCCTCTGCTTTCCCCGATCCCGACTCCCTTGTCCCTCGAGTCCCTCTTCTCCCCGCACCTCCTCTCGTCCCGAACCCCTCCCGTCGCTCATCTCCCTCTGCGCCTGGCGCCCCACGCCGCCGCCCCACGTCGAGGCCGCCCTCGCCGCTCGAAACGCCGGCCGCCAGCGGACGACCAGCCCGCGTCGTCAGGTCGCCCGCAGGTCGACCGATGCGCCTCCCTCCGTCCGCGCAAGAAGCCAGCGACGCGCCAGGCTTCCTCGCCTCCAGCGCCGGGCGTCGAGCGCCCCGGCCTCCCGTCGGCCCCGAGCGGTCCCTCCTCTCCAAGCCGAGTGCATCGCCAGGCCGACCCGCACCTCTCCGCATCGCCCGAAGCCCCGATGGCGCCCCTGCATCTCCCTTCGGTCCATGCCTCCCTTCTCCGCGCGGCGGGCCCTCTCCTCGCCAGCGCCTCGCCGCTCCGCCTCCCCTCCAGCGGCCATCTACCAGGGCGCCGGCCCTCAGGCCTCCGCCGCCATGGAGTCCCGCAGCCACCTCGGAGCTCGAACTGCTGCTGCTGTGTTTTGTTGTTTTTCGTCGGCTTGGTGTTGTTGTGTTGGTCCAGCAGGTGTTTTTGGGTGAGATCGGCAAGTCCGACGAATCGTGTACGACTCGAGACCGAGACCTCAAGTACCTCTACAGATACGTGTACATCTACAACGAGTCCGGCAAGTACCACGACGACCCGATGACAAGTACCACGACATGACGGATGAACATCCACAAACGGGTACCACGACGACCGAGTACATCTACGGCCCGAATGTCTACGACCGTGTACAACTACGACCGAGTCCGAGACCAGCAAGACCGTGTACGACTACGCCCGGTGTTGCGGCAAGTACCTCTTCATGACCCGAACAAGTACCATGACGACCCGAACGACTACGAACGGAACCACTACTTCCGCTACCGTCGCCCGAGTACAACTACCGCCTCGTGAATGACTCCTTCCTCTACGTCTCGAACCGCCCCGAAACGCACGCTTCAAAGGTATAACGAGACGACCCCGTGGATGACCCGTGAGATGCTTGCTTGTGTTGTATGAAATGTTTCCCGTGTGTGCATCGTGCCCGTTTCGTCCGTTTGTCATGTTCCTCGGTTGCCTCGTCGCCGACTCGTGGGAACCCGGTAACGGGATCGCCCCACCTTTCATCTTGTTCCGCCCTTTCATCTTGTTCCGCACGTTCACTCCACCTTTGCTTTTGCCCGGTCCTTCAACGAGTTACCGGAACCGACATGATGCGTTGCATCATTTTCGGATCGTTGCCGTGGCACCCTTTCGTTCCACCACGGTGACAAATGCTTCTTATCCTCTTAAGTCAACCTTTTAATAAAATTGCATAAAACTTGATCATGTCATCCGCATCATGATAACAACATGAGAATGTTTAATTGTTGTTTGCTTATAATTATTAAACATGCTCATGGGGATTTTCCGGAATATGTTGTTGTTATTTTTCCGGCCTCATTTAAAATGTCTAGTTGTGTAGTTTTATTATGCTTCACCTCTTGCCATGTTAAAAACATTTAATCTTGTCTTGTAAATAACGAGAGTCAACTAAATAATTATTATGTGGTGTTTCGTCAATATGCAACTCGTTGCATATTGATCTCCACTTAACTTGTAGATTTGTTTGTGCACTTTGCCATGCCATGCATATTTAAACCGGACATGCATCATACTTGTTTGTGCATCGTATGCCATGTTTATGTTTGTGTGTTTACCGTGTTGTTTCTTTCTTTCCGGTTGCTTCTCTTGTTAGCTTCGGTTTCGCTCCGGAGTTGTGAGGTTTCTCTCGTCTGTGTTGCTCCGTCTACTTCATGGATCCGTTCTTCTCCCTTGTGGAATTCCAGGCAAGATGACCGAACCCGGATACCATTACTATCTTTGCCTATTGCTAGAAGTCTCGATCTATAGTTTTGCCTCGATGCCCATGTTTTCCTGTCAGCCTCCTACTTGTAACCTTTGCCTTGTTTAACCACCCTACCTACGCAAACCGTTGCTTGGCTAAGTACGCTTCGCTCAGCCCCTCTTATAGCATTGTTAGTTGCAGGTGAAGATTGAAGATGCTTGCTTCATGTTGAAGTTTGGTTGGGTTATATCACACTATATAAATGCTTAAAAATGAAATCATCTATATACTGGCAGGGTGGAAGGCTAAGCCTTTTGCTTGGTGTTTTGTTCCACTCATGCCGTTAGGAACCGTATAAACCGGTGTTATGTTCCTTGATTATGCGTTCCTAACACGGTTGGGGTGTATGGGACCCCCTTGATAAACCGCTAAGTGCTAAGTCTTTTCCAGCAAGTCCCAACATTGGTACTATTTGCCTAATAACAAACTAATAAAACTTGTATGGGACTAGCTACCCCTTTTATCTTAATTCAACCCCCCTGGGCCAGTGCTCGATTTGAGTGTTGGTCCAAACTAGAGTCGTGTGCGGGGCCCCCCTTGGCAACTTGGGTATTTCGGCCACTGTACGCTGTGCTCATCCGGTCGTGGCCTGGGACTAGATACGCGCAGCTACTATCAGGGTGTCGGCACGCCGGGAGGATTTGCTGGATTAGCCTTACCTTAGTTCGGTTTAACTTGAGCATGGGATTCCGAGAATACTCGGGTCTTCCCACCTATGGAGTTGCGACTTCGCGGATCGTGGGCTTGTGATGGGCCAAGTTGGAACACCCCTGCAGGGTTTGAACTTTCGAAAGCCGTGCCCGCGGTTATGTGGCAGATGGGAGCTTGTTAATTCCGGTTGTAGATAACTTGACACAATGATTCCAATACACTACCAGCGTGTGTACCGTGACTGTCAATTTCCGAATAGGGATTCGGGAGTTGAACACGGTGGGGTTATGTTTGACCGGCTTTAGTTAGGATCACTTCGTGATCATCTTTCGACCGAGGCACTTCTCTTCTCGCTCTCTATTACGTAAGTTAGTGCTAGTTTCTGCTACAGACTCTTGTTGTTCCTTCACCTCATATTTCTTTCTTCAGCCTTATCCTCACCCAAGGCTTAAATAGTCTTGTTACCCGGGAACGGGATTGCTGAGTCCTCTGTGGCTCACAGTTACTTCACCACACCAGATGCAGGTTCAGCCGAGTTTGATGCAGGAGCTGGTTCAGTTCTTCACCGGGAGTTCGATGAAGAGCGTGGCCGTTTGCTTGTGACGTTTCGATGTTCATTAGTGGTTTCTACTAGGATTCGATCCTGACCTGTGGTTTTATGTTGTTTTGGTATCTTTCTTTTGGTTCTTCACCCGTAGTCGGGTTGTGATGTTTTGAATGATGATTTGCTTATGTAATGTATTGTGTGAAGTGGCGAGTGTAAGCCAACTATCCTCTTTTGCTTTTTAATCCCTCTTTTACATGAGTCGTGCAAATATACCAAACTTGAGATCATTCTAGGATGGGCTTATACCTTTAAGTCGTGCCTCGACACGTAGGAGGTATAGTCCCATCCTGGGCATTACATAATAATTAAACAAAACTCCCCCAGGGCTGTTGCTTGTTTGGACGGTACCCCGTGGATTCGGATGGCCGTGGAGTGTGCTTGTTGGTGGTTGGGGGAGTATAAACTTTACCATTCTGTTTGGGAACCGCCTATAATGTGCATAGCACGGGAGATATTGAGATTCTTAGTTGTTATATTGACAATGAAAGTATACTGCTCATACTGTTATTCATCTCTATTTAAAAATTGAGCTCTGGCACCTCTACAAATCCCTGCTTCCCTCTGCGAAGGGCCTATCTATTTACTTTTATGCAGAGTCATCATCCTCTTATCAAAGAGCACCAGTAGGAGAGCACCTCTATCGTTGCATGTATTACTATTAATTTGCATTGAGTATGATCATGACTGGATCTCTTTTACCATGAATTACAATGTCTAGTCAGTCCTTGATCCATAAAAGTGCTCTGCATTTATGTTTTGCGGTCTCAGAAAGGGCTAGCGAGATACCATCTTGTTATATCATATCATGATTGTTTTGAGAAGTGTTGTCATCCGAGGTTTATTATTATTGCTCGCTAGTTGATTATGCCATTGATGTGAGTAGTCTTGAGACCTGAAAGTTATTGTGAATATGGTTAGCTCATGATCTTGTCGAAAACTTGAATGCTAGCTTACATATTTACAACAACAAGAGCAAACAGAGTATGTCAAAGTTTTTCTTTATCACTTTCAGTTTATCAACTGAATTGCTTGAGGACGAGCAAAGGTTTAAGCTTGGGGGAGTTGATACGTCTCCAACGTATCTACTTTTCCAAACCCTTTTGCCCTTGTTTTGGACTCTAACTTGCATGATTTGAATGGAACTAACCCGGACTGACGCTGTTTTCAGCAGAACTGCCATGGTGTTGTTTTTGTGCAGAATAAAAAGTTATCGGAATCGCCTGAAAATCAACGGAGAATTATTTCAGAAATATAAAAAATACCTGCACGAAGATCCACACCAGGGGGCCTTGGGCCAGTTCACGAGGGTGGGGGCGCGCCCCTTGCCTCGTGGGCCCCCCTGGTGCTCCACCGATGTACCCCAAGATCCTATATCTTCCGTTTCGGGGAGAAAAAAAATTAGGGAGAAGGAATTATCGCGTTTCACGAGACGGAGCTGCCGCCAAGCCCTAATCTCTCTCGGGAGGGCTGATCTGGAGTCCGTTCGGGGCTCCGGAGAGTGGAGATCATTGCCATCGTCATCATCAACCTTCCTCAATCACCAATTCCATGATGCTCACCGCCGTGTGTGAGTAATTCCATCGTAGGCTTGCTGGACGGTGATGGGTTGGATGGGATCTATCATGTAATCGAGTTAGTTTTGTTAGGGTTTGATCCCTAGTATCCACTATGTTCTGAGATTGATGTTTCTATGACTTTACTATGCTTAATGCTTGTCACTAGGGCCCGAGTGCCATGATTTCAGATCTGAACCTATTATGTTTTCATGAATATATGTGTGTTCTTGATCCTATCTTGCAAGTCTATAGTCACCTACTACGTGTTATGATCCGGCAACCCCGAAGTGACAATAATCGGGACCACTCCCGGTGATGACCATAGTTTGAGGAGTTCATGTATTCACTATGTGTTAATGCTTTGGTCCGGTACTCTATTAAAAGGAGGTCTTAATATCCCTTAGTTTCCAATAGGACCCCGCTGCCACGGGAGGGTAGGACAAAAGATGTCATGCAAGTTCTTTTCCATAAGCACGTATGACTATATTCGGAATACATGCCTACATTGCATTGATGAACTGGAGCTAGTTCTGTGTCACCCTAGGTTATAACTTCTACATTCTGAATTGCATCCGACGTAATTTCCCATCACCGATCCAATGCCTACGAGCTTTACCTATATTGCTTGTCGCTTATTTACTTTCCCGTTGCTATTATTACTCAAACTATAAAAACACTATCATTACTTTTATTGCTGCTACCACCACTATCATAGTACTTTCCTACTAAACTATCTTGCTGCAGATACTTAGTTTCCAGGTGTGGTTGAATTGACAACTCAGCTGCTAATACTTAAGAGTATTCTTTGGCTCCACTTGTGTCGAATCAACAAATTTGGGTTTAATACTTTACCCTCGAAAACTGTTGCGATCCCCTACACTTGTGGGTTATCACTAGACGACGAGAACGTCGAGGCCAGGTAGATTATCTCGTCCGGCAGCGCCGGCTCCACTGCGCTAGTGTTGTGCCACCTCCCAGCGTGGGGATCCCATTGCTCCCCTGGGCAGGCTATGGGGCATGCCAGTCTAGGCAGAGGAGGGCCATCCTAGTGCGGGCGTGGGTCTGTGATGAGATCCAAAACAAACACCACCTTCCAAGGGACCTGCCGCTGAGATACACCTGGGAGAAGGTCCTGATCGAGTCGTACATGAACCTGCTTCCGACTCTCCGCATGTGCACGCGCCCGCCATCGCGCCTTCCTGTACGCCGCCGCCGTCATACCCGGGCATGTCCTTGACCGTCTATGCGAGTAGTGGCCAGGCTAGTGGCCACTTTGATCGCCTGAAGCTAAACAACTCCACTGCTACAACTCCACAATCATAAATGCTAAGGGGTACGTGCCTTCCATGTTAGATAGCTGCTTGGAGGCGGGCGATGTCGTTGAGGTGTAGGCGTTCCGGTGGCCACCTGGGATCCATGTCTACTGATTGCCAAGAAGGACGGCGTCGGCCCTGCCCTAAACACTTAGAGTGTGTAGCCTTCCATCCTCTCGCCGGGATCTCAATATCTCATGTTGAATGTCAATTATGTCTGGCAGATGGTACTCTTGTTGTTGTTACTGTTTTTTGTTGTGCGAGGAATTTGTTATTATTGTTGTTGTTGTAGTGCGGTGAGCTAGCCTAGCGGTGGCTTGGTCTTAGGTTTAGTTGTAGTATCTTAGTGATCAGTTAGGTTAGGTTGTCGATACGAAGCTGCCCTACCTAACCTAGCGTCATTACTTGAAGGAAGGGGGTGATCGGCAAGATGGGAGAGGAGCGACATGACTGCCTTGCGGGGTTCTTACATTGTATAACATTTTTTTAAAGTGTTACGTATAGTGTTTTGAATTTCATGGACATTTCTTAAATGTCACACTTATTTTTCTAAATGGTATAGACATTATCTAAAGGTTGAGCTGGCACATCCATTGGGCCAGTGTCTGTGCGATAGGATATATAGGGATAGTATTCGAGATAAGTGGGCAATCCACGGGATAGGACAGGAGTGACGTGATTGATGGGCCTCTAACCCCTCGTTGGTTACCCCAAGTGGAACGTGTGAGATGCAGTGTTGTGGAAGTTTTTCCCTTAGCAAAGATGCCAAGGATCGAATCCCTAGAGACTCCTAGGTTCAACAAGTAGGTGTCAACTGCTAACGGCGCCAGATATTAGCAATCAATGTGGACCTGCACACAGATACAAATAACTTTGCTCCCAACGAGTACATAGAGGTTGTCAATCCCTCCGGCCTTGTAGTTCACAAAGGATTAAACGCAAATAATAGTAGTGGTAGATAATGTTTGCAATAGTAAATAATAGCGAAAAGTAAATAGCGGATGTGATCAATGATGGTAATATGGACCGGAGTCTCATGATCACTAGTGATGTCTCTCTCCCAAAAGACGATAAAACAGCTATGTGAGGTAAACGAATTACAGCTGGGCAATTGACAGGACCACAAACGCAAACCAATGCTGACTACATTGCAAGAAAGGTTGAGGTTCAAAGCATGGGCTGTACGCCAAAGTAAGTAGACCGAAATCCATCAATATATACTACTAATAATCCAACTTGAGATATCTATCCAGAACATCTCGCTGGTATTAAGTTGCGAGCCCCACCCATAGTGTAAACTCAATGCAACAGACAACTGCATTACAAGAACTTTGCGTAAAGTAAACAATCCTTGCACCCGCGGGCACAAGCACCGTTGTTTTCCCCCTTGTGGCAACAACACATCCCCTAGACTCATGTTTCTGTCACTCAAGCTAGTCATCGAGGGGCATGAACCCACAATCGAGCATAACGTTCCCTCTTGGAGTCACTACCTACTACTTGGCAAAAGCAATAAATAACAACGGAGAACATGCAAGAATTACTTATGAACATAAATATAAAAGAGGTAGATCAAATATATTACTCAATCACAATCTGAACATAATCTCATAATCCATCGGATCCCAGCAAACTCATCATAGCAACAGCATAAGGATTACATATGTGCCTCGATCATGTAGGGCAGCTCACGAGGACTAATTAGTGAAGCACAAGAACGGGAGGAGAACATCACATAGCTACTGGTCATGGACTCATGGTCCATGGGAGACTACTCACAACTCATCCGGGAGGCGTCCATGGTGGTGGAGAGGCTCCCGATGGTGATCCTCACCTCCGGCAGGGTGCCGGGAAGACTTTTCCTGGTGCTCCCGATCTTGGAAGCGGCGGCGGCGGCGGAACAGAGATGAGATCGCGAAAAAGAGTTTTCGTCCCGAGGGTTTCGAAGGACGCTCTAAATATATGCCAAAGGGGGGCAGCAGACGGGTCTCGGGGGGCCCAGGCGCCCCCTCGGCGCGGCCCAGGGGGTGGGGGCACGCCGCCAGGGCGCCTGGGGCCCTGGTGCCCCCCCCCCCCCGGCTGTACTTCGGGCGCAAGGTAGGTTCTGGAACGCTGATTTTTTATATAATTTTTCTGGATTTTTCCTGACAGTTCTCGTAATGTGAAAACCTGAAATACAAAAACAGCCGAAAACAGAAACTGGCACTGGGGTGCACTGGATTAGTAGGTTAGTCCAAATTTGATCAAAAGTGTATGGAAGTGTATAAATATCATAGCAATATCACCCAAAAGTGGCATGGAGCAAGCAGAAATTATAGATACGTTTTGGATGTATCAACATCCCCAAGCTTAATTCCTGCTTGTCCTCGAGTAGGTAAATGATAACAAGAATAATTTCTATGGTGACATGCTATTAACCATATAGGCCTTTTTATAGTCATATGACAAAAGCTTACTGAGATAATGAATCTGTAGTAATTAAGTTGCCTCATGAGAAAATCACAAATGACTGAAAGTTTTACAACATGACATTGAAGCATCAAATAGATTTGCAATGAACATGATGTGCAAATATGATAAAGTGATATCTAGCTTGCCCCCTTTAGTGGAGCAAAACATAAATGTAGGGGCACCTTCAAGGTTTAAGTGATGACTAGATACAATGATTTCAAAATAAACGATATCACAATCATGCAAAAGACAATGCTACTTTGGAACAATGCACATTACACTTAGAATGACAATCATGTTCTCAGTAGTTGGTGCTTGAAGAAAGAAGGTGGAGACTCAAAAAGTAAAAGAATGGTTATGTGCTAGAGCTTTTTTTTTTTGAAAACATAAAAGCAATTTTGTCAACGGTAGTAGTACTTCATATGTGTCATGCATAAGACATCCTATAAGTTGCAAGCCTCATGCATCGAATACCAATAGTGCTCGCACCTTCTCCTAATTAGCTCGGATTTCCATGGGTTATCATTGCATTACATATGTTTCAACCAAGTGTCACAAAGGGGTACCTCTATGCCACCTGTACAAAGGTCCAAGGATATAAATCACATTTGATTTCTCGTTTTTTATAGATCTCAACTTGAGGACATCCATACCGGGACAACATAGAAAATAGATGATGGACTCCTCTTTAATGCATAAGCATATTCTCATAAAAGATTGAGGATTAATGTCCAAGCTAAAACTTCCACCATGATACATGGCTTTGGTTGGCGGCCCAATGTTCTTCTCTAACAATATGCATACTCAACCATTCAACCCATGGCAAATCACCCTTACTTCAGACAAGACGAACATGCATAGCAACTCACATGATATTCAACAAAAGTGTGACAGTTGATGGCGTCCCCAGAAACATGGTTACCGCTCAGCAAGCATCTTATAAGACTGGGAGGTGATACATAAGCAACATATTCTTTACCACAATAGTTTTTAAGCTACTTTCCCATGAGCTATGTATTGCAAAGTTAGTCTGCTTAGTACAGGTGGAGGTTGGCAAAAGACTGGGAGCGACCAACTAAGAGATCAATGACGGTCATAATCATGCAGAGCGACAAAGCAACATTGAATCAGGCATGGTAGTTATATCGCTACTCAGAAATAAAAGATCATCAAGGCTTGACAGACTTTCTTTACAGTCTTAAATATGCGTGAGCATACGCCAAGTCAATCAAAATAAATTCTCGAAGGAAGATATTACTAAACCATACCACATCATAGGCAAACAAATCAAGTTGGTACTCCAATAACACATTGGGAATCCCCCAACTATTTGAGACTAACCATAAGAAAACATGAATTACTAAGCGCCATTATGCAAGTAGCACCTTTATCATAGACATATCAAACAATGCAACGGAAGCAAACTCTCTTAATAAGGTAAGCATGATAATTAAAGAGAGTTCAAGCAACCAACTAAACAAAAGCTCTTTGAAAAAGATAAGCATGAATACTAAGAGCAGAGCATGATAGTAGCTATTAAAAGACAAAGAACACACACAACAAAGATAGACATCAAAATTCTATGTTATGTTCTAGGTAGAAGTGGAGCGTGTTTCTCTCCCACATAAAGAACGCTGAGTTCCGACTCGTTATGAAAAACTAAAAAGGAAACTAAAAGCAAGACGCTCCAAGCATAGCACATAACACATGAAGTGATAAAAATATAGCGGAACGAAAGACGAACTGATAATGTTGATGGAGAAGGGGATGCACGGGGGCATCCCCAAGCTTAGACGCTTGAGTCTCCTTGAATATTTCTTGGAGGTGCACGGGGGCATCCCCAAGCTTGAGCGCTTGACACTCCTGAATCTTTTTATCATCTTCCCTCGCACACTTGAAAACTCCCTTCATACATAACTCATCATAGTCTGATTAGCGAGGTTAGTACCCTTAATAAAATAATTGTTCCTTGCTGGAAATAAAGATATTCTTGAAGTTCTACTGTTTCTCAAGATTGCCAAAAGGTTTTTGCAAAAAAAAAAGCAAGCTCTTGGTTTGCAAAATGAAGGAAAGGCAAAACAGGAAAGAATCTGTGAAAAACAGAACAGCAGGTAGTAAATGATTTGTTCGGGGCACTTCTGCAACTCTAATAAAAAAACTCAGAACAGACGCACAAAAGACAATTATATAGAGAACGCTGTCGAAAAAATTCAGACCAAAAAGATGATCTAGTGATTTTATACGAATTTTTCTATCCAAGGACAGAATCTGTTTCCTGGACAGCACCTCACAACTTTTGAACTTTCTAGCAATCAGAGGCTATACTTGGCACAAATATGAAAAGCAAATATACAATGATGATGCTACTGTAGTAAACAACATCAAGACACAACAAAAGCAAAATATAAAAATTTATTCATGTGGGCTGCCTCCCAAAAGCGCTTTCTTTTATGCCTTTAAGCTAGGCATAATGCATATAGATCAAGTTTTATCAAGAGTAAAAGAATAGCTAGCCCGTACAACGGACTCAAAAGGTAACTTGATCTTCTTACGAGGGAAGTGTTCCATCCCTTTCTTGAGAGTAAACTGAAATTTTATATTACCCTCTTTCATGTCAATGATAGCACCAACGGTGCGTAAAAAGGGACGTCCCAAAATAATTGGACATGAAGGATCACATTCAATATCCATAATAGTGAAATCAACGGGAACATAATTATCATTAACAATGATAAGAACATCGTCGATCCTCCCCAAAGGTTTCTTTATGGAAGAATCAACGAGACGAACACCAAAAGAACAAGAATCATAAGGTTTCAATTTAAGCATATCATATATTCTTTTGGGCATAACAGAGGTACTAGCTCCAACATCACGTAATGCATAGCAAGAGAAGTCATTCAATTTAATTTTTATCATAGGATCCCTACCATCTTCTAGCTTTCTAGGTATGGAGGCTTCTACTCTAAGTTTCTCCTCCCTAGCTTTGATGAGAGCATTAGTGATATGCTCTGTAAAGGCAAGGTTAAGCGTGCAAGTGCGGGGGTCTCTAGACATCTTGTGAAGGAAATCAATAACTTCGGTAAGAGTGCAATTATCAAAATCAAGGTCATTAGCATCAAGTAAAGTGGTAATGGTGTCCTTTAGGTTCACTTGTTTGGTAGTTTCTATAGTCATAGCATCACCATTAATAGGTCCAATGGGACCAGGAGTACATTTGGTGCTAAGAGTTTGAACATCCTCAACAACTTGGATAGTAGCAACAGTGTGGTGGGTAGGAAGGCTCTTAATTCTATCTTCTTCCTCCCTTTCTCTAGCCCATCTCTCTTTAAGTTTAGCCATCATCCTAATGTTTTCATTAATTTGCACTTGAATAGCATTTATAGGAGTGACTTCCCTCTCCTCAAGAGGAGAAGATTTAATTTTTAGCAATTTTACCTCATTGGCTAAATGGTCTACCTTAAAAGAAAGATCATCTAGTTTATGTAGTTTTTCTTCTACACTCTTATTAAAGGCTTTTTGGGTAGTGATGAAATCTTTAAGCATAGTCTCTAGTTCAGTAGTGGAGTTCTTGGTACTAGGATAAGCATTGTTGTTCCCATAAGAATTAGAGGGGAACGGTCTAGGATTGTTACCAAAGTTACTCCTATAAGCATTGTTGTTAAAATTGTTTCTAGAGATAAAGTTCACATCTACTTGTTCTAGAGCAATCAAAGAATTTAAAGGAACATCGCGAGGATCAACAGAAGATTGCTTCGAAAGTAGAGACATGATCAAGTCAACTTTTTCATTTAGGGAGGAAATCTCCTCGACAGAGTTTACCTTCCTACCTGTTGGAGCGCGTTCGGTGTGCCATTGGGAATAGTTGGTCATCATCTCATCGAGAAGCTTTGTGGCAGCACCAAGTGTAGTTGACATAAAAGTTCCTCCCGCGGCCGAATCTAACAAGTTCCGCGAGGTAAAGTTCAAGCCTGCATAAAAAGTTTGGATAACCATCCAAGTAGTCAAACCATGAGTAGGGCAGTTCTTGATAAGAGATTTCATACGTTCCCAAGCTTGGGCAACGTGTTCATTATCCAATTGTTTAAAATTCACTATGTTACTTCTAAGTTGGATAATTTTAGCAGGTGGATAGTATTTTCCGATAAAAGCATCTTTGCACTTGTCCCATGAATCTATGCTATTTCTAGGCAAAGACTGAAACCAAATTTTAGCTCCTCCTCTCAAGGAGAAAGGAAAAAGCTTAAGCTTAACAATATTACCATCTATTTCGTGGTACTTTTGCATATCACAAAGTTCAACAAAGTTGTTTAAGTGTAAAGCAGCATCATCTCCAGCACCGGAGAATTGATCTTTCATGACTAAGTTCAGTAAAGCAGGTTTAATTTCATATGAAGGTGCTGAAGTGGCAGGTGTAGTGATAGGTGTGCTGATAAAGTCATCGTTGTTGTGACTAGTGAAGTCACACAACTTGGTGTTCTCGGTGGAACCCATAGTAGCAAGCAAGCAAGATAACTATTTTTGTGATTTTCGATAAAAGGTACTAAAGCAAAAACTGAAAGGTAAACTAACAAGACTAAAAAGCAAAGGTAAAAGATAGCGTGCAACTCCCCTATCCTGAAGAGTGGAGTCCCCGACAACGGCGCCAGAAAAACTCCTTGATGGGCCTCTAACCCCTCGTTAGTTACCCCAAGTGGAAGGTGTGAGATGCAGTGTTGTGGAAGTTTTTCCCTTAGCAAAGATGCCAAGGATCGAATCCCCATTGACTCCTAGGTTCAACAAGTAGGTGTCAACTGCTAACGGCGCCAGATATTAGCAATCAACGTGGACCTGCACACAGATACAAATAACTTTGCTCCCAACGAGTACAGAGAGGTTGTCAATCCCTCCGGCCTTGTAGTTCACAAAGGATTAAACGCAAATGATAGTAGTGATAGATAATGTTTGCAATAGTAAATAATAGCGAAAAGTAAATAGCGGATGTGATCAATGATGGTAATATGGACCGGAGTCTCATGATGTTCACTAGTGATGTCTCTCTCCCAAAAGACGATAAAACAGCTATGTGAGGTAAATGAATTATAGCCGGGCAATTGACAGGACCACGAACGCAAACCAATGCTGACTACATTGCAAGAAAGGTTGAGGTTCAAAGCATGGGCGGTACGCCAAAGTAAGTAGACCGAAATCCATCAATATCTACTACTAATCATCCACCTTGAGATATCTATCCAGAACATCTCGCTGGTATTAAGTTGCGAGCCCCACCCATAGTGTAAACTCAATGCAACAGACAACTGCATTAAAAGAACTTTGCGTAAAGTAAACAATCCTTGCACCCGCGGGCACAAGCACCGTTGTTTTCCCCCTTGTGGCAACAGCACATCCCCTAGACTCATGTTTTTGTCACTCAAGCTAGTCATCGAGGGGCATGAACCCACAAGCGAGCATAACGTTCCCTCTTGGAGTCACTACCTACTACTTGGCCAAAGCAACAAATAACAAAGGAGAACATGCAAGAATTACTTATGAACATAAATATAAAAGAGTTAGATCAAATATATTACTCAATCACAATCTGAACATAATCTCATAATCCATCGGATCCCAGCAAACTCATCATAGCAACAGCATAAGGATTACATATATGCCTCGATCATGTAGGGCAGCTCACGAGGACTAATTAGTGAAGCACAAGAACGGGAGGAGAACATCACATAGCTACTGGTCATGGACTCATGGTCCAAGGGAGACTACTCACAACTCATCCGGGAGGCGTCCATGGTGGTGGAGAGGCTCCCGATGGTGATCCTCCCCTCCGGCAGGGTGCCCGGAAGAGTTCTCCTGGTGCTCCCGATCTTGGAAGTGGCGGCGGTGGCGGAACAGAGATGAGATCGCGAAAAAGAGTTTCCGTCCCGAGGGTTTCGAAGGACGCTCTAAATATATGCCAAAGGGGGGCACCAGACGGGGCTCGGGGGGCCCAGGCGCCCCCCCGGCGCGGCCCAGGGGGGGGGGGGGG
>LR738713.1:752397217-752411329 GCA_902687465.1 Secale cereale | reverse complement strand
GGGGGGGCACCGCCAGGGCGCCTGGGGCCCTGGTGGCCCCCCCGGCTGTACTTCGGGCGCAAGGTAGGTTCTGGAACGCTGATTTTTTATATAATTTTTCTGGATTTTTCCTGACAGTTCTCGTAATGTGAAAACCTGAAATACAAAAACAGCCGAAAACAGAAACTGACACTGGGGTGCACTGGATTAGTAGGTTAGTCCAAATATGATCAAAAGTGTATGGAAGTGTATAAATATCATAGCAATATCACCCAAAAGTGCCATGGAGCAAGCAGAAATTATAGATACGTTTTGGACGTATCAGTGATAGGCTCGCGTGGTTGTGGGGCCGGATCACTGGCGTGGCGGAAGCTACTTTATCCGTAGAGGGGGCCACCGTGTGGCGGCCGAGTGTGGCCAATTTGTATGGTCTTTGTTTTCGTTTGCATGTAGCCGCATCATGAAAACCTAAGATACAACATATAAAGAACTAGGGCAGGGCTGCATACGGCGCCTCTCGACCGTTCGTGCCTGCGGCGCCGTATGTATATATAGCTCGTAGTCTTGTTTCAAAGCTATCTTATCGGATTGAGTCTTTAAGGATTTGAGAACACTTGATGTATGTCTTGCGTGGGATACCCGTGGTGACAATGGGGTATTCTATTGATTCACTTGATGTATGTTTTGGTGATCAACTTGCGGGTTCCGTGACCTTGGGAATCTATGCATAGGGGTTGCACATGTTTTCATATTGACTCTTCGGTAGAAACTTTGCGGCACTCTTTGAAGTTCTATGTGTTGGTTGAATAGATGAATCTGAGATTGTGTGATGCATATCATATAATCATGCCCATGGATACATGAGGTGACAATGAAGTATCTAGGTGACATTAGGGTTTTGGTTGATGTGTGTCTTAAGGTGTTATTCTAGTACAAACTCTAGGATAGATTGGAAAAAAGAACAGCTTCGTGTTATTTTACTACGGACTCTTGAATAGATCGATCAGAAATAATAACTTTGAGGTGATTTCGTACCCTACAATAATCAGTTCGTTTGTTCTCCGCTATTAGTGACTTTGGAGTGACTCTTTGTTGCATGTTGAGGGATAGTTATATGAACCAGTTATGTTATTATTGTTGAGAGAACTTGCACTAGTGAAAGTATGAACCCTAGGCCTTGTTTCAAAGCATTGCAATACAGTTTATGCTCACTTTTATCATTAGTTACCTTGCTATTTTTATATTTTCAGATTACAAAAACATATATCTACCATCCATATCGCACTTGTATCACCATCTCTTCGCCGAACTAGTGCACCTATACAATTTAGCATTGTATTGGGTGTGTTGGGGACACAAGAGACTCTTTGTTATTTGGTTGCAGGGTTGTTTGAGAGATACCATCTTCATCCTACGCCTCCCACGGATTGATAAACCTTAGGTCATCCACTTGAGGGAAACTTGCTACTATCCTACGAACCTCTACACTCGGAGGCCCAACAACGTCTACAAGAAGAAGGTTGCGTAGTGGACATCAAGCTCTTTTCTGGCGCCGTTGCCGAGGAGGTGAGTGCTTGAAGGTATATCTTTAGATCTTGCAATCGAATCTTTTTGTTTCTTTTTTTATCACTAGTTTAGTTTATAAAAGAAAACAAAAAAAAATGGAATTGAGGTTACCTCATATTCTTCATCTTTTTAATATCTTTCGTGAAAATGATGGAAAGGAAAATTGTGCTCAAGTACTAGAAGAAGAATTACATAGAATGCTTGGCATAAAATACTTGAATGATGGGCATGATTGCAATGTTGTTAGTGTGAATCCTTTGAATATCCATGATGCTAATGATATGCAAAGCCACAAGCTTGGGGATGCTATGTTTGATGAAGATGATATTTTTTTGTCCCCCAAGTTTTGATGAGCAAATTTATTATGATGAAAGCATGCCTCCTATTTATGATGATTATATTGATGAAAGTGGATTTGTTGAGGTCATGACTTTATTAGTGATGAATTCACTATTTCAGAAGAGGTTCCAATTGATTAGGAGAACAAATGTGCTACCTATGATGATTATTGTGATGATTTGTATGCTATTAAGAATAATGATAACCATGAAACTTTTCATCATGATTTTAGTTTTCAATTGGATTATACCTCACATGATAGTTATTTTGTTGAGTTTTCTCCCACTACTATTCATGAGAAGAAATTTGCTTATGATGGGAGTAGTAAAATTTCTATGCTTATGGATCATGAAAAGAATGCTTTATGTGATGTTTATATTGTTGAATTCATTCATGATGCTACTGAAATTTATTTTGAGAGAGGAACATATGTTTCTACCTATTGCAATAATATCAAGTTTCCTCTCTATATGTTGAAAGTTTTGAAGCTATGCTTGTTATCCCTTCCTATGCTAGTTGATTCTCGTTCCCATAAGTTATTTGTTCAAAAAATCCCTATGCATAGGAAGTGGGTTAGACTTAAATATGCTAGTTATATTCTTCATGATGCTCTCTTTATGTTTCAATTCTTATCTTTTATGAGAGCATCATTGAAATCATCATGCCTAGCTAAAAGGAGCTTACGATTTGCACCTATACAATTTACCATTGTTCTGGGTGCGTTGGGGACACAAGAGACTCTTTGTTATTTGGTTGCAGGGTTGTTTGAGAAAGACCATCTTCATCCAACGCCTCCCACGGATTGATAAACCTTAGGTCATCCACTTGAGGGAAACTTGGTACTGTCTTACAAACCTCTACACTTGGAGGCCCAACAACGTCTACAAGAAGAAGGTTGCGTAGTAAACATCACTCGCGGGGGTGGTGCTCGCTCAATTCATCTGAAGGTAGCCTAGCCGTGCACGTGCCGCTTCGTCTTGAAACCAAAACCCAAGATACATCCTACGTCTCACCCTCCACCGACTGTCCCGCGCCTTGCATATCGTATGTATATACATACGGCGTATTGACAGGTCATTTCCAACCCAGAAACACCACCCCTACCCCCACCCCCCTAAAGAATTCCCCGGTGCTTCCACGCTCACTAGCTAGCTTCGAACTTGTGTAGTAACGGTGGCAGGGAAGTTTCATTCGTGTTGATCGAGGAGGAGGATGGCCGAGGGGCTTCGTGGAATCGCGGGGATAGCCGCCGAGGGGCTCGACCTTGAGCTGCACCTCGTCCTGCCGTCCGCACAGATTGTGTTCGACCTCGACATCAATGTCGACCTCACGCTCTACGCCGCCCAGAACCCGATGGAGAGTCTCGCCCTCATCGGGCCCGGTGGCGGTGACTGGAAACGATGTGCCAGCGCTGGTGACGCCCGTGGTGACCAAGAGCGCTGTGGTCGCGTACGTGGAGATCAAAGAGATAGGAAGTGCCCGTTTGCATATGCTCAAAAACATGATTTCAAATCGTCTCGGCCGGCAGCACCAACTCCACGACACTAACGATGTGCCACCTCCCCTTGAAGCAGTTGCTGCCCAGCGACGGGATTTTGTTGCTCGACCGGGCAGGCATCGACGAATGCCAGTCAAGGCGATGGGCTGACATGGTGCGAGCGTGGGTGCGCGACCAGCTCTAGAACAAACACTACCTACCGAGGGACCTGCCATTGAGCTACATTTGGGAGAAAGTCCTGACTCATGAGAAAGTTGTACATGAACCCGTGGTGCGCCTGCTTCCTCCTCCTAGCCCGCGCACACATCCGCCTCCGCGCCTTTTTCTACCCTGCTGAGATCACCGTGTGCCGCTTCAAGACCTTCGATCCCAAGCCGATTATGATTGTTGGGGTCGAATCCTTCTTGTTCTCTCTCTCTCACTCTCTATGGAACGGAGGTAGAAGAAGAAAGGAGCTAAACACACTGGGGTTGCTGGCGACAAACGCCTCGCTGCCAAACAACGATTTTTTTCAGCTCGAACTATTTACAATTGACTCGATTTACAACAGTATTTGTTGCTAAACGGGACGTAGCACCCACGCTTGCCGCGGTGACCCCATGTACGCTTCCTGGCGATCCAGTCTTCGAACGTGACCTGCCCACTCCTCCACTTGACCTGGACGCCATCCTACGCCCGCCCGTTATTACACTACAGTGCTACCTGCAAACCTGGCTTGACACAAACATATCCTCGAACATGGCCAAACCAACGTCCGGACTCGATCTAGACTTTGACGCAAACACAAGCACGTACTCGTGCACCTATACACCACATGTCAGGGTGGACACGGTCCGGGCCGGTCCGGTCCCGGTCCGAGCCGTCGTTTGGACCGGCCGCCGGCGGTCCGAGCCGGACCGGACCGAGAAGAGTGGCGGTCCTGTCTTCAGGGACCGGACCGGCCATGGAGAAGCTCGGGCCGGACCGAGAGGACCGTGAGGACCGGCCAAGAGACGAGGCAGAGCACGTACTGGAGCTCCGGCGGCGGCTGCTCAACGGGGATGCAGCGGTAGAGGAAGCACAGCTCATCGGCGAGATGTCCGCAAGCTTCAGAAGAACCAGAGGAAGCTAGAGGAACAAAGAAGATCACCAATGGCTGCTCAACGGCGACGAATCTGGCACGATGGCCGGTGGACTGACATGAAAGTGATGTCGACCGATGCGGCGATGTAGGACCTCCCACGTCGATTTCTTTGTGTGAGAGGACGAATACGAGTCAGGCGCATCCAATGGACATGGTTTCTGGGGCCGAAGAGTCCAGTGGCCGCGCGGACGACGATGCCCCGCGGTGGCGGACGACGGCCCCATGGTGGCGGACGTAGATGAGGAGGTTTCTTGCGCCCCCGCCATGCCTGGGTCGCCACACACCCGCCACGGCCCCGCCATGCCCCCGCCTTGCCGCCGGCACGCCCCAGCCATGCTCCAGCCACGCCCCACTCAATGCTCACCGTGCCGCCGCCATGCTCCCACCAGGGCGATGCAGTGTGTTCTCGGTCCTGCGAGCTGGCTCGGTCAAAGACCGGACCGGACCGACAAAGTTTCGGGCCCAAATCTACAGCTCGGACCGGCTGTGTTTTTTACCGGGCCAGGACCGAGCCGGCCTGGACCGAGCGGGCCACGAGCCGGTCCGGAAAGACCGCTCGTTTGGTCCAGCCCTAACCACATGCATGGGCACACACGCACACATGATACACCCGTATGCTCATACGTACACCTTGCAACGGCCGCGACGCGGCAATGGACCGGTGACTGGCTCGATCAGTGTGCACACACACACACATGATCACCACCCATACCGCGGCTTATTCCAACATTAGAATCCTTGGGGTGAGGGCCAGGCCAACAACATACCCGGGCATGTCCTTGTCCGTCTACATTAGCAGGGGGCGTCGGGGTCATGGCCAGTGCAAGTCTGACAGCCTAAAGCTGATCAAATTCCACCGCAATATGCCACGGTCATCAACGGTAAGGGGTACTGGAGCTTCATGGTGGACTGCGGGCTGGAGGCTGGCGACGGCGTCGAGGTGTGGGCATTCCAGTGGCCGACTGATATCCGTCGGTGCCTTCTAATCGCCAAGAAGGACGGCGTCCGCTCCGCCCGACACCCGTAGAATGTGTAGTTTCAGTTTGATCCTCTCGCCGGGATCTCATATTGCATGTCAGCTGTGTCTGCCACATGGTACTCTCCGGTCGTACAGAGCTATAGTCTAGCGGTCGCTTGGTCTTGGGTCAAGTTCTTGTATCTTAGTGATCAGCTATATTTTTTTTTGCGAAGTATCAGCTAGCTAACACTCCTTAATTATGTTGCAAGTACAATTCTGAATATGAATGCAATCTTTTTTAAACATTGTACTTACACTGGTATGTGAGACACACTTCGTTTCTACAATCGTAGCAAGAAATGACTTGCATAATTGTACATGGTCAGCATTTTTGAAATACATGTTTTGCTGCCTACTTTTTTTCATACACATTGCTATATGTTTTGTATATATCAAAAACATTTTTAACACGATTAACATTTCTCAAATACGTACATGATTAACATGTTTTCCCAATACACATTTAAATTAACTTCTGAAATGATACAAAACATTTTTTAAACTATGTGTACATTTTTTTATATTGTATAAACATTTTTTTATAAAATGTCACCAACATAGTTTAGAAACACATGTACAAAGTTTTAAATGTAACGTACATTCTCTTTCAATGCTGTAATTTTTTTTGAATAACCCAAACATTTTTTATAAAATGTCACCAACATATTTTTGAAACGCATGAACATAATCTGGCGTGATCCGCGCGTGCCCGGTTACATTGTCCTCCATTGTTTGTCCTGCGCTGCGCTGTATTTGTATACTCCCTCCGGTCCTTTTTATTCTGCGTATTGGATTTGGGCAAGTCAAACTTTACGAAGTTTGACCAAATTTATTTTAAAAAATAACAACACGTACAATACAAAATTTATGAACTGTGAAACTACATTTCATAACAAATGAAACAATATTGATTTGTCATTGTAAATATTGATAGTTTTGTCTATAAGTTAGGTCAAAGTAGAGATACTTTAATTTCGAACATAACTTATGTGCAGACTAAAAAGGACCGGAGGCAGTACATATACAGCGTTAGGGCCGTTTCGTTTCGATGGAGGAAGGATGTCCAAGGGGCGTGAATCTGCATGGACGGCGGCCTAGGGGCTTGACCTCGAGCTGCACGTCCGCCTGCCTTCCGCTCATATACATTCGATATCGACCTCAACATGGATCTCGTGCTCTTCGCCGGCCCGATCCCGGTCGATATTTTGCCCTTGTCAGGTACGGCGGTCCGAGGGCCTGGTGGCAGTGGGTTTGGACGACGTGCCGGTGCTGGTGCCGCTCGCGGTGACCGAGAGTGTTATGGTCACAGACGTGGAAAGGGGGGCCACCATCATCTACGAAGGCCCGGTGGGCGGGGAAGGCGCAGTCACCGGGGTCGGGGTTTTGGCCACGGTGGACGACGAGCACGTCGAGGCCTAGCAGATCGTGCCATCCGGCGGGGACGACATGGTCAATGAGGTCGTTCTTTTGGACAGCTGGACGACGAGCACGTCGAGGCCGGGTAGATTATCCCGTCCGGCAGCGCCGGCTCCACTGCGCTAGTGTTGTGCCACCTCCCAGCATGGGGATCCCATTGCTCCCCTGGGCGTGCTATGCGGCACGCCAGTCTAGGCGGAGGAGGGCCATCCTGGTGCGGGCGTGGGCATCTGATGAGATCCAAAACAAACACCACCATCCAAAGGACCTACCGCTGAGCTACACCTGGGAGAAGGTCCTGATCCAGTCGTACATGAACCCGCTTCCGACTCTCGGCCTGTGCACGCGCCCACCATCGCGCCTTCCTGTACGCCGCCGCCGTCATACCCGGGCATGTCCTTGACCGTCTACGCGAGCAGTTGCCAGGCTAGTGGCCACTTTGATCGCCTGAAGCTGAACAACTCCATTGCTACAACTCCACAATCATCAATGCTAAGGGGTACGTGCCTTCCATGTTAGATAGATGCCTGGAGGCGGGCGATGTCGTCGAGGTGCAGGCGTTCCGGTGGCCACCTGGGATCCGTGTCTTCTAATCGCCAAGAAGGACGGCGTCGGGCCCGCCCTAAACACTTAGAGTGTGTAGCCTTCCATCCTCTCGCCGGGATCACAATATCTAATATTGCATGTCAATTGTGTCTGGCAGATGGTACTCTTGTTGTTGTTACAATTTTTTGTTGTGCGAGTAATTTGTCATTATTGTTGTTGTTGTATTGTAGTGAGCTAGCCTAGCGGTGGCTTGGTCTTAGGTTAAGTTGTTGTATCTTGGTGATCAGTAAGGTTAGGTTGTCGATACGAAACTGCCCTACCTAACCTAGCATCATTACTCGAAGGAAGGGGGTGATCGGCAGGATGGGAGAGGAGCGACATGACTGCCTTGCGGGGTTGTTACATTGTATAACATTTTTTTAAAAGTGTTACGTATAGTGTTTTGAATTTCATGGACATTTCTTAAATGTCACATTATTTTTCTAAATGGTACAGACATTATCTAAAAGTTGAGCTGGCACATTCATTGGGTCTGTGTCTGTGTGATAGGATATATAGGGATAGGATTCGAGATAAGTGGGCGATCTACGGGATAGGACAGTAGTGACGTGATAGGCTCGCGTGGTTGTGGGGCCGGATCACTGGCGTGGCGGAAGCTGCTTTATCCGTAGCGGGGGCCACCGTGTGGCGGCCGAGTGTGCCCGATTTGTATGGTCTTTATTTTCGTTTGCCCGTAGCCTCATCACGAAAACCTAAGATACAACATATAAAGACCTAGGGCAGGGCTGCATACGGCGCCTCTCGACCGTCCGTGCGTGCGGCGCCGTATGTATATATAGCTCGTAGTCTTGTTCCCCTCCCAAAAGCATTTTCCCCAAGTCATTTTTCACTCAAGTAGCACATGACACTTAGCTTCTCTTGAGTAACGGCGCGAGTTTAGACAGTGCAGTTTCGTGTTGAGGATGGCTGAGGGGCGTGGATCCACGCGGACGACGATGGGGGCCCTCGACCCGGAGCTGTATTTCGGCATGCCGTACGCGCCGATTTCCCATGACTTCGACCAGAATGTCAACCTCGCAGTGTTCATCGTCCTGATCCTGATGGAGGCCGTCACGGTGTTCGCCGGCCCGATCCTAGTGGAGAACGTCGCGGTCGTGGAGGTGGAGGATGGTAATGAGAATGATCTAGCCATCGTCGTGTACCAGGGCCCGGTGGGCAGGTACGACGCTGTGACCAGGGCGGGGAAGCTCTGGTTTTGGTGTCGGCCGCCTTGACTGAGGTGCAGAGCGATCTCGCCATCGTCGTGTACGATGGTCCGGTGGATGAACTACCAAACACAAAGCAATCTGTCGATATATATCCGATATGATTTCAAACCATGGCGATACACAAATTGAATACTAATTGTACATCTTCAATACTGGCATTTCATTTATCACTTCTATTGTAAGTTGCTAATACTGGATTGATATTGTTCTTACACCGGTAGGTGAGGCGCCCTATGTTTTTACATTGGTAGCAAAGAATGGTGTATCCACTGCATAAACATTGTTCATGTTTAACAATTCTCCACTACATGATTTTCTGAAGTATATGTTTTGCTGCGTACCTTTTTCATACACATTTCTATATTTTTTGTATAAACCTAAAAAATATTACACACTTTTGACATTCGTCTACATGATTAACATGTTTTTGAACATTTTGGACTACTTGTTACATATTTTTGGAATACAGATGGAATTATCTTTTGAAATGCTACAAAATATTTATATTATGCAAACAGTGTTTACATTGTATAACTTTTCTTCAAAAATATACAAACATATTTTGAACCACGTGAACATAGTTTCAAATGTAACGTACATTTTCTTTGAATGCTACAATTTTTTTTTGAATTACCCGAACATTTTTTAAAGTGTCACGTACATTCTATGTCCACGGGTCAGCTACTGAACCCTTCAAAATCATCCATTCTATTTGGGGGATCCTGTCCGGAGGATACAATAGAAGTGATACAAAATGTAATGGGTGTCACATGTTCTGATTTCGAGGAGAAATACCTGGGTTTGCCGACATCTGACGGCCGGTTGACTAAGGGTAAGCTTCAAAATTGGCAAGTTAATTGGAGTAAGTGCTTGTTTCGCTTTTGAAGGGCATCCAACACATGCTGGCAAAGAAGTTTTGTTTAATTCAATTGCTCAGTCAATTCCTACCTTTATTATGTGTGTGTTCAAGATCCCATTTGGTGTTTGTGATGACCTGAATCGTATGGTTCGGAACTATTATTGGGGTGCGGAGAAAGGTAAAAGGAAAACTCACTAGTATGCTTGGCATAAGATGACCCAGCCAAAGTCACAAGGGGGCCTCGGGTTTTGGGATTTCCAAATCTTCAATCAAGCTCTGTTGACGAGACAAGCCAACGTCTCTTAATTTTTCTGGGCAACTTATGTGCAAGACTGCTCAAAGCCAAGTATTATCCAAGTGGACTATTAGAGGACACGGTGTTTTCGGAAAACCATCTCAATCATGGCAAGGCGTTTGTCATGGGCTGGAGCTCCTAAAGAACGGGCTGGTCTGGTGTATAGCTAGTGGACAAAAGGTTAGAATCTCGTGGAACAGTTAGCTAGTTCGAGGCAACACTAGTTCGCTTGTTTCCAGCATTGGAAAATGTCGGGTTCAAATGAGTGCCTGATTTGCTTGATCATAATGGAAACTGGGATATGCCGAGGCTACATCTGTTTTCTTGCCGGTGGACTTTCAGTAGATTTGCAAGCTTCGCCCTTCACCTCGATTGGGTGAGGAATTCTTGGTCTGGGCACCCGAACGCAAAGGTCTTTTCTCTGTACATAGTTAGTGCCTATTGGCAGGCTGCTGATGTGGTTAATTGCTCTCTATTCTCCTGTAGGAGAAGTTCTCTGGACGGATGCAGGGACGTTTGGAATCTGATTTGGTCATGTCCAGCACCACCAAAAGTCCTATCCTTTGCCCGGTGAGAAGCTACAGATTCATTAGCACCTTGCTAAATAGAAAGCGTAGATCGCTGGAGGTGTATGGTACATGCCCTATTTGTGGAAGAGAGGATGAAGACTCCTTTCATGTGTTATGTGTCTGTGATAATGCCCAGCCTCTATCTAAACCCATGTCAAAGATCTGGGAACTTCCGGACCTAACTAGAATCAAACGCAGTGATGATTGTCTTATTCGGCTAATGAGTGATGTGAACGAACATGTCTGGGTCCGTGTGCTTATGCTTCTCTTGAGGGCGTGGCACGTACAGAATGAACTGGTGCATGCAAAGCCAACCTCTCCAATTGACGTGACAACCTGGTTCTTGGCTAGTTACCTGGACTTGCTTGCCTGTCTTAAGCTTGATCCTAACGCAGACTTTGTCAAGGGTAAGATGTTGGTTAACCACATTTTCCCAATGATGCATGCCACATGTGATAATAATGCAATTTCAAGCACCCCTTGGCTACCTCCTTGTCAAGGGCGAGTTAAGATAACAATGGATGGCTCCATCCTGAGTGGAAAGGAGGGAGTTGGCATGGTGCTCCGGGACCATCTTGGAAAGCATAATATTTAGTGCATGCAGATATCTTGGTGATTGTGTTGATGTGTTGGAACCTGAATTTCTTGCTATTTGACAAGGGTTTAGCTTGGCACTGCAACGGGGTAATCTATCCATTGATGTTGAGTCCGACTGCTTGGAGGCGGTTTCCATGGTGGTTAAAGGTGGAAGCAATTAATCTAAATAGTCTTTCTTGATCACATAGTTAAAACATAGTATGGGGGACATGACTCTTCTATTACTCATGTCAATCATACAGGCAATGGTGTTAGTCATGCTATGGAAAACTTGGGTAGAGGCCAGGGTCGTACCATAGTTTGGCCTGGTTCGGGCCAAATGAGGTCTTAGATATTGTCTTACGAGATTGTAATCCCTAATTCTGAGCAATAAAGACTTACGAGATTGTAATCCCTAATTCTGAGCAATACAGAGATATTTCGCAAGAAATGTGTCACATACATTTTTTTTTCAAATTCATGAATATTTTCTAAATGTCACATGCATTTTTTGAATGGTACTAACGTTTTACATCCGTTGGGTTAGACTTCGTTCGATTGGATATGATGGCTCCGCCGGATGGGAGAGGAGCGACCTGACTGGCTCAAAGGGGTCGTGCTCGCTCAATTCATCTAAAGGTAGCCTAGCCGTGTGCACGCCGCTTCGTCATGAAACCAACTTCCAAGATACATCCTACATTGCAGCCTCCACCATCCATCCCGCACCTCGTGCGTCGTACGTATATACATATAACGTATTGCCAGGTCATTTCCATCCCAGAAAAATTCTCCCCGAAACAATTTACCCTTGCCGTGGCTCTCACTAACTAGCTTGGACCTCGAGTAGTAACGACGATAGGAAAGTTTCGTTCATGTCAATCGAGGAGGACGATGGCCGAGGGGCGTCGTGGAATCGCGGGGACGACCGCCGAGGGTCTTGGCCTCTTGCTGCACCTCGGCCTCTCATCCGCACGAATCTTGTTCGACCTCGACCTACACGTCGACCTCTTGCTCTACGCTTCCCCGATCCCGGGCGTGAATCTCGCCGTCGTTGTCTATGACGACCCGGTGGCAGTGCCTGGAAATGATGTGCTGTTGCCGGTGCCGCCTGCGGTGACCGAGAGCGTTGCGGTCGTGGACATGGAGATTAGAGAGATAGGAAGGGCTCGATTGTATATGCTCAAAAACATGTTTTCGGATCATCCCGGCCTACAACACTAACGCTGTGCCACCTCTCCCTGTAACAGCACCAGCCGCCCAACGAAGGGATCCCGTTGGTCCCCTGGGCAGGCAGCGGCGCACGCCAGTCGAGGCGGAGAGCCGACATGGTGCGGGGGTGGGTGCGTGACCAGCTCTAGAACAAACACCACCTGCCGAGGGACATGCCGCTGAGCTACATCAGGGAGAAGGTCCTGACTCCGGTACAAGTCGGACATGAACCCGTGGCACGCCCGCTTCCTCCTCCTGGCCCGCGCATGCGCCCACCTCCGTGCCATCCTCAACCCCGCCGAGATCACCGCATGCGGCTTTAGCACCACCGATCCCAAGCCGATTAGGATCCCCGGAGTGACGGCCAGGCCGCCGACCTACCCGGGCATGTCGTTGTCCATCTATGTCAGCAGCGGGGGCCGGGGTCGTGGCCAGTGCAAGTCTGACCGCCTGAAGCTGAACAAATTCCACCGTAACGACCCCACCGTAAGGGGTACAGGAGCTTCATGGTGGACTGCGGCCTGGAGGCCAACGACGGCGTCGAGGTGTGGGCGTTCCGGAGGCCGCCTGGGATCCGTCCATGGCTTCTGATCGCCAAGAATGACGGCGTCCGCCCCGCCTAAAATCCGTAAAGTGTGTGTTGTTTGAGTTCGATCCTCTCGCTGGGATGTCATATTGCATGTGAACTGTGTTTGTCATGGTACTCTCCGGTCGTAGTGAGCTACAGCCTAACGGTCGATTAGTCTTGGGTCAATTTGTTGTATCTTAGTGATCAGCTAGCTAGCTCTCCTTAATCATGTTGCAAATACAATTCTGACTATGAATGTAATCTTTTTTATAACATTGTACGTACACTGGTAGGTGAGACACCCTTCATTTTTACAATTGTACCAAGGAATGACTTGCATAATTGTACATGTTTAACATTTTTCAAATACATGTTTTTTCAATATATGTTTTGCTGCCTACTTTCCGTCATACACATTTGTATATGTTTGGTATATATATATCTAAAACATTTTTAACATTTTTAACATTCGTCAAATACGTATATGATTTACATGTTCTTGTACATTTTTTGGACTACACTAGTAGAAAACAGGGCATTGGTCCAGGCCTGTCCAGCCCATTAGCCCCGGTTCAATCTAGAACCGGGTCCAATGGGGGCACTGGACCCGGTTCGTGAGCCCAGGGGGCCGGCCGGGCCACGTGGGCCATTCGTCCCGGTTGGAGCGACAAACCGGGACCAATGGTTCTTGGTCCTGGCCCACCACCATTGGTCCCGATTGGTGATATGAACCGGGACCAAAGGCTCCCCTTTAGCACCGGTTCGTAGCACCAACCGGGACCGATGAGGTGCCTATATATAACCCCTCACTCAAGAGCAGAGCTCACTGCTCTTTTTTTTTCTGGCCGAGGGGGAGAGGGGTTAGTGGTGCTCTAGCTCACCTCCTATGCACACAACGTGTTCGGTGGAATGCCCGAGCCACACTAGTTAAGCTTTTCTCCTCTCGAAGCTCTATTTTCTCCGAGATTTGTCTAGGTTTAGCGGTCCGTCACGTCCCGTCCCCGTCTTCGCCGCCGTCGATCGCCCCCGCCGATCTCGTCACCGGCACCATCGTGGTGAGCCTCTTGTTATGTCCATGCTTTTCTTACTTTTATTATTGCTTGTTATTATTGCTTTAGATAGATATTTGTCTAATTTTCTTACGTTTATTATTGCTTGTTATTATATAGTGCGATGGTTTTGATATCCGCCCACGTGGGCCCTCGTCCTGTCTACGATTCGGATGTGGTATATTATCTTTAATTTATAACTATTTGTTTTAGTGTTTATGATAGTTATGCCGA
>LR738713.1:752374322-752387735 GCA_902687465.1 Secale cereale | reverse complement strand
ATCTCTGTTCCGCCGCCGCCGCCGCTTCCAAGATCGGGAGCACCAGGAGAACTCTTCCCGGCACCCTGCCGGAGGGGAGGATCACCATCGGGAGCTTCTCCACCACCATGGACGCCTCCCGGATGAGTTGTGAGTAGTCTCCCTTGGACCATGAGTCCATGACCAGTAGCTATGTGATGTTCTCCTCCCGTTCTTGTGCTTCACTAATTAGTCCTCGTGAGCTGCCCTACATGATCGAGGCACATATGTAATCCTTATGCTGTTGCTATGATGAGTTTGCTGGGATCCGATGGATTATGAGATTATGTTCAGATTGATCTTGAGTAATATATATGATCTACCTCTTTTATATTTATGTTCATAAGTAATTCTTGCATGTTCTCCGTTGTTATTTATTGCTTTGGCCAAGTAATACGTAGTGACTCCAAGAGGGAACGTTATGCTCGATTGTGGGTTCATGCCCCTCAATGACTAGCTTGAGTGACAGAAACATGAGTCTAGGGGATGTGCTGTTGCCACAAGGTGGAAAACTACGGTGCTTGTGCCCGCGGGTGCAAGGATTGTTTACTTTACGCAAAGTTTTTTTAATGCAGTTGTGTGTTGCTTTGAGTTTACACTATGGGTGGGACTCGCAACTTAATACCAGCGGGATGTTCTGGATAGATATCTCAAGGTGGATGATTAGTAGTAGATATTGATGGATTTCGGTCTACTTGCTTTGGCGTACCGCCCATTCTTTGAACCTCAACCTTTTTTGCAATGTAATCAGCATTGGTTTGCGTTCGTGGTCCTGTCAATTGCCCAGCTGTAATTCGTTTACCTCACATAGCTGTTTTATCGTCTTTTGGGAGAGAGACATCACTAGTGAACATCATGAGACTCCGGTCCATATTACCATCATTGATCACATCCGCTATTTACTTTTCGCTATTATTTACTATTGCAAACATTATCTATCACTACAATCATTTGCGTTTAATCCTTTGTGAACTACAAGGCTGGAGGGATTGACAACCTCTCTGTACTCGTTGAGAGCAAAGTTATTTGTATCTGTGTGCAGGTCCACGTTGATTGCTAATCCGCGCCGTTAGCAGTTGACACCTACTTGTTGATCCTAGGAGTCTCTGGGATTCGATCCTTGGCATCTTTGCTAAGGGAAAAAACTTCCACAACACTGCATCTTTCACCTTCCACTTGGGGTAACCAACGAGGGGTTAGAGGCCCATCAAGGAGTATTTTCTGGCGCCTTTGCCGGGGACTCCACTCTTCAGGATAAGGGAGTTGCACGCTATCTTTTACCTTTGCTTTTTAGTCTTGTTAGTTTACCTTTCAGTTTTTGCTTTAGTACCTTTTATCGAAAATCACAAAAATAGTTATCTTGCTTGCTTGCTACTATGGGTTCCACCGAGAACACCAAGTTGTGTGACTTCACTAGTCACAACAACGATGACTTTATCAGCACACCTATCACTACACCTGCCACTTCAGCACCTTCATATGAAATTAAACCTGCTTTACTGAACTTAGTCATGAAAGATCAATTCTCCACTGCTGGAGATGATGCTGCTTTACACTTAAACAACTTTGTTGAACTTTTTGATATGCAAAAGTACCACGAAATAGATGGTAATATTGTTAAGCTTAAGCTTTTTCCTTTCTCCTTGAGAGGAGGAGCTAAAATTTGGTTTCAGTCTTTGCCTAGAAATAGCATAGATTCATGGGACAAGTGCAAAGATGCTTTTATCGGAAAATACTATCCACCTGCTAAAATTATCCAACTTAGAAGTAACATAATGAATTTTAAACAATTGGATAATGAACACGTTGCCCAAGCTTGGGAACGTATGAAATCTCTTATCAAGAACTGCCCTACTCACGGTTTGACTACTTGGATGGTTATCCAAACTTTTTATGCAGGCTTGAACTTTACCTCGCGGAACTTGTTAGATTCGGCCGCGGGAGGAATTTTTATGTCAACTACACTTGGTGCTGCCACAAAACTTCTCGATGAGATGATGACCAACTATTCCCAATGGCACACCGAACGCGCTCCAACAGGTAGGAAGGTAAACTCTGTCGAGGAGATTTCCTCCTTAAATGAAAAAGTTGACTTAATCATGTCTCTACTTTCGAAGCAATCTTCTGTTGATCCTCGTGATGTTCCTTTAAATTCTTTGATTGCTCAAGAACAAGTAGATGTGAACTTTATCTCTAGAAACAATTTTAACAACAATGCTTATAGGAGTAACTTTGGTAACAATCCTAGACCGTTCCCCTCTAATTCTTATGGGAACAACAATGCTTATCCTAGTACCAAGAACTCCATCCAAAAAGATAGAGATTTGCCTGGCTATGAGAAAATGCTAGAAATAGAGAAGGCCACTAAGAATTACATGCACACCCAATATGAACAAAACAAAACCTTCTCGAGGCAATTAAATGAGCATACTGCTATCTTGCAAGACATTAGTAGACGATTAGAGAACATAAATATTGAGATTTCTAACCTCCAGACTAGACTCACTATCACCGAGACCCAAGTTTCCAATATGTCCCACACACAAGCCACTTTGATAAACCAAATGGCAGCTAAACCCGAAGTGGTTGCATCCCTAAGGGAGGAAGAAGATAGAATTAAGAGCCTTCCTACCCACCACACTGTTGCTACTATCAAAGTTGTTGAAGATATCCAAACTCTTAGCACCCAATGTACTCCTGGTCCCAATGGACCTATTAATGGTGATGCTATGACTATAGAAACTACCAAACAAGTGAACCTAAAGGACACTACTACCACTTTACTTGATGCTAATGACCTTGATTTTGATAATTGCACTCTTACCGAAGTTATTGATTTCCTTCACAAGATGTCTAGAGACCCCCGCACTAGCACGCTTAACCTTGCCTTCACAGAGCATATCACTAATGCTCTCATCAAAGCTAGGGAGGAGAAACTTAGAGTAGAAGCCTCCATACCTAGAAAGCTAGAAGATGGTTGGGATCCTATGATCAAAATTAAATTGAATGACTTCTCTTGCTATGCATTATGCGATGTTGGAGCTAGTACCTCTGTTATGCCCAAAAGAATACATGATATGCTTAAATTGAAACCTTTTGATTCTTGTTCTTTTGGTGTGCGTCTCGTTGATTCTTCCATAAAGAAACCTTTGGGGAGGATCGACGATATTCTTATCGTTGTTAATGATAATTATGTTCCCGTTGATTTTATTTTTATGGATATTGAATGTGATCCTTCATGTCCAATTATTTTGGGATGTCCCTTTTTACGCACCGTTGGTGCTATCATTGACATGAAAGAGGGTAATATAAAATTTCAGTTTCCTCTCAAGAAAGGGATGGAACACTTCCCTCGTAAGAAGATCAAGTTACCTTTTGAGCCCGTTGTACGGGCTAGCTATTCTTTTACTCTTGATAAAACTTGATCTCTATGCATTATGCCTAGCTTAAAGGCATAAAAGAAAGCGCTTTTGGGAGGCAGCCCACATGAATAAATTTTTTGCTTTTGTTGTGTCTTGATGTTGTTTACTGCTGTAGCATCATCATTGTATCTTTGCTTTTCATATTTGTGCCAAGTATAGCCTCTGATTGCTAGAAAGTTCAAAAGTTGTGAGGTGCTGTCCAGGAAACAGATTCTGTCCTTGGATAGAAAAATTCGTATAAAATCACCAGATCATATTTTTGGTCTGAATTTTTCGACAGCGTTCTCTATATAATTGTCTTTCGTGCGTATGTTCTGAGTTTTTTGATTTGAGTTGTAGAAGTACCCCGAACAAATCAATTACTACCTGCTGTTCTGTTTTTCACAGATTCTGTCCTGTTTTGCCTTTCCTTCATTTTGCAAACCAAGAGCTTGCTTTTTCTTTGCAAAAACCTTTTGGCAATCTTGAGAAACAGTAGAACTTCAAGAATATCTTTATTTCCAGCAAGGTATAATTATTTTATTAAGGGTACTAACCTCGCTAATCAGATTATGATGAGTTATGTATGAAGGGAGTTTTCAAGTGTGCGAGGGAAGATGATAAAAAGATTCAGGAGTGTCAAGCGCTCAAGCTTGGGGATGCCCCCATGCACCCCCAAGAAATATTCAACGAGACTCAAGCGTCTAAGCTTGGGGATGCCCCCGTGCATCCCCTTCTCCATCAACATTATCAGTTCGTCTTTCGTTCCGCTATATTTTTATCACTTCATGTGTTAAGTGCTATGCTTGGAGCGTCTTGCTTTTAGTTTTCTTTTTAGTTTTTCATAACGAGTCGGAACTCAGCTTTCTTTATGTGGGAGAGAAACACGCTCCACTTCTACCTAGAACATAACATAGAATTTTCATGTCTATCTTTGCTGTGTGTGTTCTTTGTCTTTTAATAGCTACTATCATGCTCTGCTCTTAGTATTCATGCTTATCTTTTCAAAGAGCTTTTTTTTAGTTGGTTGCTTGAACTCTCTTTAATTATCATGCTTATCTTATTAAGAGAGTTTGCTTCCGTTGCATTGGTTAATATGTCTATGATAAAGATGCTACGTGCATAATGGCACCTAGTAGTTCAGGTTTTCCTATGGTTAGTCTCAAATAGCTGGGGGATTCCCAATGTGTTATTGGAATACCAACTTGATTTGTTTGCCGATGATGTGGTATGGTTTAGTAATATCTTCCTTCGAGAATTTATTTTGATTGACTTGGCGTATGCTCACGCATAGATAAGACTGTAAAGAAAGTCTGTCAAGCCTTGATGATCTTTTATTTCTGAGTAGCGATATAACTACCATGCCTGATTCAATATTGTTTTGTCGCTCTGCATGATTATGACTGTCATTGCTCTCTTAGTTGGTCGCTCCTAGACTTTTGCTAACCTCCACCTGTACTAAGCAGACTAACCTTGCAATACATAGCTAATGGGAAAGTAGCTTAAAAACTATTGTGGTAAAGAATATGTTGCCTATGTATCTTATTTCTTATAAGTTGCTTGCTGAGCGGTAACCATGTTTCTGGGGACGCCATCAACTGTCACACTTTTGTTGAATATCATGTGAGTTGCTATGCATGTTCGTCTTGTCTGAAGTAAGGGTGATTTGCCATGGGTTGAATGAGTATGCATATTGTTAGAGAAGAACATTGGGCCGCCAACCAAAGCCATGTATCATGGTGGAAGTTTTAGCTTGGACATTAATCCTCAATCTCTTATGAGAATATGCTTATGCATTAAAGAGGAGTCCATCATCTATTTTCTATGTTGTCCCGGTATGGATGTCCTCAAGTTGAGATCTATCAAAAACGAGAAATCAAATGCGATTTATCTCCTTGGACCTTTGTACAGGTGGCATAGAGGTACCCCTTTGTGACACTTGGTTGAAACATATGTAATGCAATGATAACCCATGGAAATCCGAGCTAATTAGGACAAGGTGCGAGCACTATTGGTATTCGATGCATGAGGCTTGCAACTTATAAGATGTCTTATGCATGACACATATGAAGTACTACTACCGTTGACAAAATTGCTTCTATGTTTTAAAAATAAAAAGCTCTAGCACATAACCATTCTTTTACTTTTATGTTGAGTCTCCACCTTCTTTTAAAAGCACCAACTACTGAGAGCATGATTGTCATTCTGAGTGTAATGTGCATTGTCCCAAAGTAGCATTGTCTTTTGCATGATTGTGATATCGTTTATTTTGAAATCATTGTATCTAGTCATCACTTAAACCTTGAAGGTGCCCCTGCATTTATGTTTTGCTTCACTAAAGGGGGCAAGCTAGATATCACTTTATCATATTTGCACATCATGTTCATTGCAAATCTTTTTGATGCTTCAATGTCATGTTGTAAAACTTTCAGTCATTTGTGATTTTCTCATGAGGCAACTTAATTACTATAGATTCATTGTCTCAGTAAGCTTTTGTCATATGACTATGAATAAGTCCTATATGGTTAATAGCATGTCACCACAGAAATTATTCTTGTTATCATTTACCTACTCGAGGACGAGCAGGAATTATGCTTGGGGATGTTGATAAGTCCAAAACGTATCTATAATTTCTGCTTGCTTCATGCCACTTTTGGGTGATATTGCTATGATATTCATACACTTCCATATACTTTTGATCATATTTGGACTAACCTACTAATCCAGTGCACCCCGGTGCCAGTTTCTGTTTTCGGCTGTTTTGTATTTCAGGTTTTCACGTTACGAGAACTGCCAGGAAAAATCCAGAAAAATCATATAAAAAATCAGCGTTCTAGAACCTACCTTGCGCCCGAAGGACAGCCGGGGGGGGGGGGGCACCAGGGCTCCAGGCGCCCTGGCGGCGCGCCCCCCCTGGGCCGCGCCAGGGGGGCGCCTGGGCCCCCCAAGCCCCGTCTGGTGCCCCTCTTCGGCATATATTTAGAGTGTCCTTCGAAACCCTCGGGACGGGAACTCTTTTTCGCGATCTCATCTCTGTTCCGCCGCCGCCGCCGCTTCCAAGATCGGGAGCACCAGGAGAACTCTTCCCGGCACCCTGCCGGAGGGGAGGATCACCATCGAGAGCTTCTCCACCACCATGGACGCCTCCCGGATGAGTTGTGAGTAGTATCCCTTGGACCATGAGTCCATGACCAGTAGCTATGTGATGTTCTCCTCCCGTTCTTGTGCTTCACTAATTAGTCCTCGTGAGCTGCCCTACATGATCGAGGCACATATGTAATCCTTATGCTGTTGCTATGATGAGTTTGCTGGGATCTGATGGATTATGAGATTATGTTCAGATTGATCTTGAGTAATATATTTGATCTACCTCTTTTATATTTATGTTCATAAGTAATTCTTGCATGTTCTCCGTTGTTATTTATTGCTTTGGCCAAGTAATACGTAGTGACTCCAAGAGGGAACGTTATGCTCGATTGTGGGTTCATGCCCCTCGATGACTAGCTTGAGTGACAGGAACATGAGTCTAGGGGATGTGCTGTTGCCACAAGGGGGAAAACAACGGTGCTTGTGCCCGCGGGTGCAAGGATTGTTTACCTTACGCAAAGTTCTTTTAATGCAGTTGTCTGTTGCTTTGAGTTTACACTATGGGTGGGACTCGCAACTTAATACCAGCGAGATATTCTGGATAGATATCTCAAGGTGGATGATTAGTAGTAGATATTGATGGATTTTGGTCTACTTACTTTGGCGTACCGCCCATGCTTTGAACCTCAACCTTTCTTGCAATGTAATCAGCATTGGTTTGCGTTCGTGGTCCTGTCAATTGCCCTGCTGTAATTCGTTTGCCTCACATAGCTGTTTTATCGTCTTTTGGGAGAGAGACATCACTAGTGAACATCATGAGACTCCGGTCCATATTACCATCACTGATCACATCCGCTATTTACTTTTTGCTATTATTTACTATTGCAAACATTATCTATCACTACTATCATTTGCGTTTAATCCTTTGTGAACTACAAGGCCGGAGGGATTGACAACCTCTCTGTACTCTTTGGGAGCAAAGTTATTTGTGTCTGTGTGCAGGTCCACGTTGATTGCTAATCCGCGCCGTTAGCAGTTGACACCTACTTGTTGAACCTAGGAGTCTCTGGGGATTCGATCCTTGGCATCTTTGCTAAGGGAAAAAACTTCCACAACACTGCATCTTTCACCTTCCACTTGGGGTAACCAACGAGGGGTTAGAGGCCCATCAGCGATGTTGATGGACATAATCGCAGACGGACAAAATGCCGTCTTGTTGTTTCTCAACGACACCGATGAGCAGGTGGAAAGAGAGCTGCAACTGGAAGATCTAGGCTATGATATTGATGGCTCCGGTGACCCAATGCACATGGAAGAAGTAGACCATGAGGACGGCTCCGGTGACCCAATGCCGGTGCAAGAAGGAGACCGTGATGCTGGCTCCGGTGACCGAACCGAGTCCGGCCAGGAGGTATATATGTTAGTTAAGCCTGTGCTGACTAGTTAATTGATGCATTCATTAACTCTCGTCTTTGTTCCTTTTTCTAGCCCTCCGGATCGAGCAAATCTTCGGTAAAGAGACGAGGCGCGAAGAAAAAGTTGAGGCCGGATAAAAGGTTTGAGATCTCAGAAATCTCGCGCTCCGGCGAGCCGATTGACCCCATCTGGACAAAGAACGCATTTGTTAATCAGTGCGGGGTTCTGGTTAGGGACAAGATCCCGATCAGCATCCATCAATGGTTAAAGCCGGCTGCAAATGACGCTCAGGTGTCTTATGTCACTGATATGCAGAAAGAAGATCTTTGGACTGAGCTGAAGTCAAATTTCATCCTACCGCCAGAGGATGATCCGGCGAAGCCAGTTAAAGAGGACTTAATCAAGTCTGCTGCTCTTTCGAAGATGGCAGACCAATTCAGGGCATGGAAGAAAAAACTGAATAAGTTTGTCAAAGATAAAAAGACTCCAGAATTCGTGGGCATATATGAGAAGATCAAAGATGACTGGCCCGCATTTGTGGCCTATAAGACATCGGAAAAGAGTCAGAAGATGTCGGAGACAAACCGGATAAATGCTGCAAAGAAGAAGCATCACCATCGCACGAGGTCAGGTGGCTACCTCAGAGCCCGGCCTAAGTGGGCCAAGGCTGAGAATGATCTGCTTGAGAAAGGGATCGAACCAGAGACAATGCAATGGCCAGACCGTTGCCGGACTTGGTTCTTCGGGGCTGGCGGAACCTTGGACCCTGTATCAGGGAGGTGCATTTGGACGGACAAGCAATTGGAAACACCACTCAGGAAGATGCGGCAGTATATCAAAGCAGCGCATGAAGGGATGTTCTTCCCCGACAGAGAGAACGACGAGCTGACAATGGCCCTCGGGAATCCTGAGCACCCTGGACGGACAAGAGGCACGCCAGGCTCCCTTCCGTGGCGTGCTGGGTTTCCGGACGCAGGCGGCTACAAAAGCCACGAGAGGAGGAAGAAAATGGAGCAGACCGAACTGCAGGCGCTGCGGGCCAGAATACAAGCGATAGAGGAACGGGAAGCAAATCGGGACAAAAGAATTGCCGAAGCTTCCCCCGAAGCTACCCCGCCATCTCAGCGGAGAAGCAGCGTGGCTTCCACCGAGCTGCTTCAGCTGGAGCCTGTCTTGACGGCTACTGCTAGGTATCCCGTGGATGCTATCACGGAGGCACAAAATTGCCACCTTATGGCGCAGTGGATGAATCTGAAGGTCAAGGCGGCTGCTGGCTCTGTTTATCCTACTGGACCCGTCGACACTTTTCACTGCCGGCCGATTCCAGAAGGATATGCTAGGGTGATGTTGGATGAAATTACGGAGGGATTTGAGGAGCTCCAGCTTGACCACCCTACCGGTGAAGGGGAGACTCGGCTGGGTTCTTCACTGAAGACTCCATGCCTATGGCGGAAGGACCTCATCAACATTCTCAACTGGACGCCTCCGCCTCCTCCTTCTCCTCCTCCGGCGAGTCAGGGCACTCCGCCTCCTCCACCGCCTCCTCCACCGCCTTCTCCTCCGGCGAGTGACGATCAGGGCACTCCGGCTCCTTCTCCGGCGCGTGGCGGCACTCCGCCTCCTTCGCCGCCGGCGCGCCCGAGCAGCCAGCCTGCTCCTCCTTCTCCGCCTAGTCAGCAAGGGCGGAAGAGACCTGCCGCCGCTCCGGCTGCTCCTGCTCCGGCGCGTAAGCAAGGAAAAAAGACAACCGCTTCATCTGGTCTGGCGACGTCTAGCAGTACAGCCAGAGGCGGGAGACGATGCAGATTCGGTCCTTCTCTCATGCCTCTAGAGAAGTTACCATATGAGAGGTCCGACGAGGAAAACACGAAGATAGCTCAAGGCAAAGTGAAGGACTGGCTTGAAGGGTTGAAAGCACAGAGACATCCACCTCCGGAGGAGAAGATAGATGCGGTGAAAGCAAAGCGCACTCTTGCTGCCCTGAAGCAACCAGCGAAAAGTAAGCCGAAGGACAACTATGACCGCATGATGCAAAAGTCATTTCAAGCAGCGAAGCGGTCGGGAAGTACTAAAAGTGATCAAAGGTTAGCAGAAGGACGAGCTGGGAAACAAATTGCCCAGCTCGGCGAACAAGAGGACCAATCGTGCCCCCCGCTCAAGGTGTCTAGCGACATGGTCGCTAATGATCCGAGGATGGTGCCCGGTTATACCAATCTTGGAGATTACGTGTCCGACGATGTACAATATGATTTCTTGGACGTGCAGATAGAAAGATACGAGTACAAAAAGCCTCTCGTCAAAAATGAAAGATCTCTATCGACGAATATGCGAAGATTGCATGATTGGTACTTGAAAATCTCCAGAGAGTCTGGGGGAGGGATAGCTTGTATTTGAGAGTTAAACCAGAGCATGACCTCGTTGGAATTGAACTGTTGCCTGTTCCATTTGAGGAGTTCTATCAGTTTTTCAATCATTTGGCCCTCGATAAAACAACGGTCACCTGCTACTGTCTGTAAGTAGTACTACTTCTGTCATTAAGTCTCTCTATATAGCTGATCTTCATTGCATGTATTTATAATTATCCTCACTATATTATGCAGATTGAAGATCGTCGAATTGAAGAAAAGACAAGTAGGTGATACTGGGTTCATTAACACATACCTCATAGATGCAACCGAGGTTAAATTGCGTCCCTCAGATACCGAGACCAACTTGCTACGATCGTTGGTGGTAAATGAAAACAAAGATATAATACTCTTTCCTTACAACTTCAAGTGAGTGTTACTGTCTTGTGCATATTTGGTTTCCCTTATATATCAGTCAAGGTTATAGTAATGTAATTGATGAGTTCATGCATGCGTGCGCAGCTTCCACTATATTCTCTTAGAGATTAAGCTTGAGAAGGGAGTAGTAACTGTCTTGGACTCTAAACGTAAAGATCCCGAGGTGTATGCGGACATGACTCAAATGCTCGACAGGTAAGTTAAATCGATCAATATTATCCAGCGTGCATATCATCAACTTCATTTCTGATATCAACTAATTGTTTTCTTTGTCTGGCAGGGTTTGGAGAAAATTCACCAAAAAAGCTCCAGGACTGCCGAAGAAGCTAGAATTTAGATACCCGAAAGTAAGTACTATATAGTAGCATGTTCCACGCGCGCATCTCCTATATCTTGATTCAAGCACTAGTTTCATCAATACCATTTGGCATTCTTGCTTATCAGTTTGATTTACTCTATTTCTTGTAAAGTGGTTGTGGCAGGAACCCGGGAATGATTACTGTGGATACTACATTTGCGAGTCCATCCGCCACACGACCTGTTAGCGGGGCTACTCTGAAGTACAATTTGAAGTGCGTAAGCAATTAATAATATTCATAAATTTATAGCATCATTTCATGTATTGACCCCCTACATCAAATTAGATGTTTCGGATGCGGGATGAACTCCTAACACCAGATCGTCTGCGAGCAATTCAAGAGGAATTGGCGGCATTCTTCCTTGAACACGTGATCGCGCCAGACGGAGAATACTATGTGGACCATGCGTCCATCCTATAGGAGATTATATTTGTAAGAGATAATTATTGTATATATGTACCCGGTAGTGTCGGATAGATATACGAGAACTTGTTCTTCGACCAATCTCTCGGAGAAGGAGAGGTGGTCGATATTACTTCTCTCTGTATGCATATATATATATATATATATATTGATTATACGATCTTCTGTTTCCTTCGTTTGCTTTACTAGCTAGCTACCTAGCTAGCGTGTCTAGTCCTCTCTACGTATGTGTAGTACGTAGCGTCGACCAAGCACGGACATAAGAGAGGACACTTCTCTCTATTAATTAGCTAGCTAACACAATATGAAACACCTAAATTAACCCCCCAAAACCTCCAACCCCCCTCCCCTTTCAAAAAAAAACAAAAACCACAGCCACAGAAATGCTGACGCGTGGATGCCTTTTTGTCCCGGTTGGTGCCACCAACCGGGACTAAAGCCCCTCCTGCCTGGGCTCGGCGCACAGGCCACGTGGACACCCATCTGCCCCGGTTCTGGATTGAACCGGGACTAAAGGGTCAGAGCATTAGTACCGACACTTTTGTCCCGGTTCAGGAACCGGGGCTAAAGGCCCAAACGAACCGGGTCTGATGACCCTTTATCTACTAGTGCTACGCGTCAAATATTTTCTGAAAACACATTGAATTAACTTTTGAAATGATACAAACCATTTTTTAAACCATGCGAACATTTTTTATACTGTATAAGTTTTTTGTTTATAAAATGTCACAAACACATTGTTTTAAATGTAATGTACATTTTCTTTGACTGCTATGATTTTTTTGAATTAAACAAACATTTTTATAGACTGTCACAAACATATTTTTCAAATTCAAGAAGATAGTCTGGCATGATCTGCGAGTCCTCGGTTCGTCCGAAGGCAGCCTAGCCATGTATGCCCTCCTTTGCGAAACCGAAACTCTAGATACATTGTCCTCCACCGTCTGTCCTGCGCCGCGTATTTATATACTCCCTCATGTCCCTTTTACTCTGCGTATTGGATTTGGGTCAAGTCAAACTTTGCAGAGTTTGACAAGATTTATTTTTAAAAATAACAACACCTACAGTACAAAATATATAAGCTATGAAACTACATTTCATAAAAAATCAGACAATATTGATTTGGCATTGTAAATATTGAAACTTTTGTCTATAAGTTTGGTCAAAGTAGAGATACTTTAACTTCGAACATAACTTATATGCAAACTAAAAAGGACCGGAGGGAGTACATATACAGCCATATTGCCAAGTCATTGCCCCCCCCCAAAGTATTTTTGCCCGAACCTATTTTCCCCATGCGAGGGCACTTACTAGCTAGCTTGGACCTCGAGTAATGACGCTAGGGAAGTTTCGTGTCGATGAAGGAAGGATTTTCAAGGGGCGTGGATCATCGGGGCGGTAGACGAGGGGCTTGACCTCAAGATACACGTCAGCCTACCTTCTGCTCGGACTGTGCTCGATATCGACCTGAAGGCTGATCTCGTGCTCTTCGCCGGCCCGATCCCTATGGAGAATCTTACCCTTGTCCGGTACGACCGTAGGAGGGCCCAGCGGCAGTCGATGGGGACGACGTGCCGGTGCTGGTGACACTCGCAGTGACCTAGAGTATTGCGGCCGCAGACGTGGATATGGAGCTGATACGTCCAAAACGTATCTAGAATTTCTGCTTGCTCCATGCTTCTTTTGGGTGATATTGCTATGATATTTATACACTTCCATACACTTTTGATCATATTTGGACTAACCTATTAACTCAGTGCACCCCAGTGCCAGTTTCTGTTTTCGGCTGTTTTTGTATTTCAGGTTTTCCCATTACGAGAACTGCCAGAAAAATCCCGGAAAAATTATATAAAAAATCAGCGTTCCAGAAGCTACCAGGCACCCAAGCACAGCCGGAGGGGGGCCACCAGGGCTCCAGGCGCCCTG